>OZ030007.1:122594902-123194902 GCA_964023405.1 Apodemus agrarius
GAATCCACATTTCAACCGTCCTGATGGACATGGAGTTCCAGGAAGGTCAACCACTAACTCTGCCAATGGCTCTGGAGTGGCCTGGCTTGGAACCAATTTATATCTATCAAGTATAAACTATCCTTGCAAGTGGCAGCTTTAGGCATTAGGACACTCTTGTCATTGTTTATTGAGGCATTGTTGGGGGCAGAAGGTAATATCAGGAGATTAACTTCTTGTTTCCACTCTAACAAGCACATAAGGGGAAACCATCTATTTCTGCCTCTGGACACTGCTGTATCTGGATGCAAGAAGCAAAATTGGTGCTGTCATTAAATGACTGGAATGAAATCTTGCCCTAGGTTAAAATATCCATAGTGATAGGACAAAAATGCAGAGACCCACAGCAAAGCCTTGTTCAGATCACCATGGTGTTGACATTTTTACTACTTGACTCAACTGGTATTATTAAACTGAGTTGCCCTTGAGCTCACTGCTTGCAACCTAAGTCATTTTAATTAAGTATTATCAACAACAGGGACCATTAATAAAATAGATATTTAAAATGAAGTTTCTTGATGTTCAAAGTTGGAAATAAGGTAAAGAAAGTGTCTTCCTTTGACCTTGCTTTATATGTTTAAGCCATAAAAGATGGAAGAAATTACTAACAATATGTTCAATTATAGATTCAAAAATGCAAATGTAATGTTATCTATTGGAAACAAGGGTTTGATGACAAAAAATGTTCAATATTCTTTATTCTCCCCATAAACTGAATGTATAGTTTCAAGACACTATTCTAATAGTGTGTGTAGAAAAAACTATTTTGACCTGTGACCCTGACGTAGCTATTTTACATTGTCAGTCACTCTGACAACTTTCATAGGAAAATAGATAGGGAAGATGTTATAAAAAAAAAAAAACAACATTAATAGGGATTTTAACAGGGCTTTCTTTTCAAAAGGTTTTGGCCTAACAATAAGGAAAAGATTAGTGATGGATAGATGATTGGCAATTGAGAGTTTCCCCCTGTAATGTGCTCTACATATCTACAAGAGTGCTATCTCTTCAGTTTATAATTCTGAGTAGTTCTTTTCTGGGGAATGACTCCTGTATTATATGTAATGAAAATAATGTCTTAGGTTTCTAATCCTTGACTTTTACTGGGTATAAAAAACATAAGCAAACATCTGCTAACCCAGTATAGCAATCTGATAAGAAAACAAAGACATGATTCTAACATGCCTGGATTGGTGAACCAATGAATTTATTGTGATTCTTTACAGGAATGTATAGAGTGGATGACTTAAGGTATCATAGATGATTGATGAAGAAACATCACTTAAAGCATACCTCAGCCTCAGTGATGCTCACAAAGGTTTCATCTCTTAAACTAATTATGTAACTTGCAGGCAGTTCTGCTGTTCAGGCTCCTTTCCCCAGAAACTATTATTAATTATATAATTTCAGAGAAAGGACATGTGAATCTTGTATATTTCAGGAACTTCCTGGAATGTGTAGGTTTTATTTCCCGAGACTTAATGGATTGTATGGTTTAGAAGAAAATAACTATGCAAGTTTTTCTTACAGCACCATCTTGCCTTTGGAAGTTATTTGCCTAATTCAAAGTAAATATTCCCACCAGAATTCCTGCTTTTAGTACCAGGAAGGAACCTAATGAAATGGAAGTACTAGATATCTTAACAATGATTCTTACTGTGAAGTAAGAGATACTTGTGTTATAGTGTAGATGAGACACAAAAGAGGAGTGTTGATGGCTTTAGTACAACATTAAAAGAGAACACAAAGAAAAAAGATCAAACAATGGCTCTCTGGTTTCATCTGGATGTCTCCCAAAGAAAGTGACTACCTCTAAGCACAGAAAACTGTTCTCAAGGACTCGTTCTTTACCACCACTTTGATGCCCAAGAAGCAGACCACTTCTTACCTATTACTTCAGCACTTTTATAGAGACACTGAAGGACTAGGAAGAATGTTCAAAAGACTAATTTTCACAAGCAAACACTATTTATCAGACATTAAAAATGTATGTATACAGATAATCTTTAAAATGATAAGAAACTAATTTAAGCATTAGTAAGGCATTGCATTTAGTCTACACATCAAAGATATAATTTTTTGAGTAACTTCAAAGGAGGCAGATCTGAGTGCAAAAATAAACAGTGAGTTTTGAAGTAGACAAATGGTTGAAGAGTTGGACACTTTTCAACAAGCAAAAACATCCCTCCACACACACAAAGTGTACAAGCCTAGCAGATATAATGCAGACCTGTTACAACAGGTTAACATCGGCACTTTCTTGGCTACAGAAAAGAATATCAGATGAGGCAAGCTTAGTTGCTTTAATTTTCTAAATAAAGATAAAGTCGATTGCATCATAATTTTAGAATATTTAAAGTAAAAAAAATCAAATTAGCAATATGAAGTCAACAAAATGATTTGAAAATGCACAATATCTATTGTTCTAGAACAAATTAGCAATTCATTTTCTGCAAATTTAGAAAAGCCGAGGTTGTCAAATATTTGCAGTTATGTGCATTCAATTATAGCAAATAAATCTACATAGCGCTTTGGCCAGCCCAAGCTTGGAGACTCATATGCAAAGAAAGGGGGTTGCACAGCCCTGTCAACACCTAACCAACAATACCTTGTTAAACTTGGATTTGACAGATTAACAATAACAATGCCTACTATTCATTGTTAAAAGAAGTTTATTTCTCCAGATGAATTTGAGAATTGCTCTTTTTCTGGGGGAATCAATATCCCTGACCTCAAGCAGTACTACAGAGCAATTGTGTTAAAAACTGCATGGTATTGGTACAGCAACAGGCAAGTAGATCAATGGAATAGGATTGAAGTCCCAGAAATTAACCCACAGACGTATGGTCACTTGATCTTTGATAAAGGAGCCACAACCATCCAGTGGAAAAAAAAGATGGCCTTTTCAAAAAATGGTGCTGGTTCAACTGGAGGTCAGCATGCAGAAGAATGCGAATTGACCCACTCTTATCTCTTTGCACTAAGATCAACTCCAAGTGGATCAAGGACCTCCACATAAAACCAGACACACTGAAACTATTAGAAAAGAAACTTGGGAAGACCCTGGAGGACTTGGGCACAGGGAAAAAGTTCCTGAACAGAACCAATAGCTTATGCACTAAGATCAAGAATTGACAAATGGGACCTCATAAAATTACAAAGTTTCTGTAAGGCAAAGGACACTGTCAGAAGGACAAAACGGCAACCAACAAAGTGGGAAAAGATCTTCACCAACCTCACATCCGACAGAGGGCTAATATCCAATATATACAAATAACTCAAGAAGTTAGACCCCAAAGAACCAAATAACCCTATCAAAAATGGGGTACAGAGCTAAACAAAGAATTTTCACCAGAAGAAATTCGGATGGCCAAGAAACACCTTAAGAGATGTTCAACATCATTAGTCATCAGGGAAATGCAAATCAAAACAACCCTGAGATTCCACCTCACACCAGTCAGAATGGCTAAGATTAAAAACTCAAGTGACAACAAGTGCTGGCGAGAATGTGGAGAAAGAGGAACACTCCTCCACTGTTGGTGGGATTGCAAAATGGTAAAACCGCTCTGGAAATCAGTTTGGCGGTTCCTCAGAAAATTGGGCATGTCACTTCCAGAGGACCCTGGCATACCACTCCTGGGCATATACCCAAAGGATTCCCCTGCATACAATAAAGACACATGCTCCACTATGTTTATAACAGCCTTGTGTATAATAGCCAGAAATTGGAAGAAGCTCAAATATCCTTCAAAGGAGGAATGGATACAGAAAATGTGGTATATTTATACAATGGAATACTACTCAGCAATTAAAAATAATGAATTCATGCGATTTGTAGGTAAATGATTAGATCTGGAAAATATCATCCTAAGTGAGTTAACCCAATCACAAAAGAATACACATGAAATGTAATCACTGATAAGTGGATAATAATGAGCCCTGAAGCCCTAAATACTCAAGGCACAATTAGCAAGTCAAATGATTCCCAAAAAGAAGAAAGGAGAGGACCCTGGGCCTGAAAAGATTGGATCCAGTTTTGTAGACCCAGAACAGAGAAATCGTGTGTGGGGGCGGGATGATTGGGGAATAGCTGGGGGGGAGAGGAATTATGGGACGTATGGTGGGGGGGAACTGGATAAGGGGAAAGCCTTTGGAATGTAAACATAGAATATAAAAATAAAAATTTAAAAAAAAGAATTTTATTTGTTCACATACTTCATGTTACTTATTAAAAACTTACTAGTCACATATAAGCATACACATTACCTTCTTTTGGCACAGAAGAAAACTGAGGTATGTGAACTAATTAGATCAGCCAAGGCAGTGTTACTAGACAAAATGAGGTTCAGCTTAAATTCCATCATAGTATTTACAGTGTATGGTTTTACAAAACAATGATTCTTGACTTCCACTGACCAGAGTTTGGACAAGACCCTCTAATTCTGTCTATTATCTTGCTAATTTTTAAAAGAAGAAAAAACAAGACTTAGTCCTTTGTTCAAACACACCCTGCTTAGTAGAGAGGCGTCCTCCCAGTGCTCTAAAAGATGTATATTATCTCCTTATCCCTAAATACCATCTTTAAGTTTGATTAGCTGTGCATAGACACGAGTCAATTTCAAAGCTATCATTATTTTAGAGGTAAATGGTATTTACAGAGCATCTGTCAGTTGGATGTACAGCTCACATCTCTGAATGCTAAAATAAAGCAGTCCTTATACATCCATTTGAAAAAAAATAATTAAATGGAAGAAAGATTGGTTTCTGTTGCTGCATCAGTTTTCTGCAGTGTTGCTTATCTCCCCCTTCTATCCCTCTAAAACATACCCACAATTTCTATACATTTTTCTGTTACAATCAAAACTCTTTGAAAATGAGCTTTTTAACCTAATGTGAATATATCATTAAAAATCGAGGCTTTACAGAATGTAATTTCCCTGTCATGAGAGGATGCTGCACTCTCCACTGACTTGCAAATTCATTTTGAACAAAATACACTTCAAGGATACAACATATTCAACAAATGAAAAGGCCAGGAATATGCACAAAAAGCAGAGGAAGCATTAACATATAGATTAACCCCATCAAAGGGTGATGTTTGATGGGATATTCAACGTGATTCATATATCACCAGCTAAAGAGCTGGAGCTCCACTTCTGAAAAGCCTCTAATTCCACAGTCTGCCTTTTTCCCTCGACAGGAAGAGCAGCCTGTGAATGCTAGAGGTGTGGGTGCCAGTTACCAGGACAAATGTGACGCTCATGGGAATTAAAAGATTACACTGTTCTGCAAGATGTAATTAAAAGGTAGAAAGACTCATTTTAGTATTCTGAAACGCAAGCATATGGATTTTACATTCATTTTAATTTGTTCTCTTTTTACTTTACTTTCCATTAAATTTAGAGTTTTATTTTATTTTATCATTTGAGCAAATTCCAAGTTTAATATGATGAACTCAGTCAATTTAATTTCATAATTGTACTGATAAGATTTTTCTATTTTTTCTAAGTAACTGAACTACCATTGGCAAATTTTGTCATCATTGAAAATTCAATCATAAATGTAACTCATTTCTATAATTTTCATTTCCCTTTTTACAAAACTAAAGTGTGAGTATACTGTAAAACATACAGCAAAATAAATTTAGCTGCATATTTTCTTTTAAAATTTTATTCTACAAAGAGATACAAACAAGCTACTTAGCTACTGCCTTAGAAAAGATTTTTCACTTTCATTTTAAATCAATGTTTCTCAACAAGTGGATCACAACCTATTTGGGGATCAACTGATCCTTTCACTGGGATTGCCTAAGCCCAATGGGGAGGAAATATATATATATATATATATATATATATATATATATATAAAACAATTTTTATAACAGTAGAAAATTACAGATATGAAATAGCAAGGAAAATAATTTTATGGATGAGGTCACTAGACCATGAGGAACTGTATTAAAGGGTTGCAGCACTAGGAAGACTGATAGCCATTGCTTTAAATGAAAGTATGCTTTTAATCATTTATTTCTCTTTTCTGAAATATGAAACTTCACTGTCATACTGTCTCCTACTTCTATTTCTATCATAAAAAGTATCAATCAAGAGAAACAAAATGAGTGAATCCATTACAATTAAACCAGATCTTCCAAAAACTCTCCACCAGGATCTGTAGCTTCTCAGTCCCACATTCTTTCAACAAAATGAAATAATAAAGACGAATATGATGAATAATAATAATTTCATATTTACATGGAATTTACATGGAATTTACATTTTCCATGTAAATTCAATTTACATGGAAAACAATTCTCTAAATCACATTCTGTAAGCACACAACCTACTTTCTATTGAATTCAGTGCAATTTTGAGATATTTTAATGGGGAAGAAAATCAAGTGAAGAGAACAAGAGATTGGTTACCAGAACCTATATCAGGCAGTTTACAAGAGACTCATAAGACAATGAACATTTTGACCTTACAGAGTTACTGAAAAGAGTGCTTCATAATATCAACTTAGTGGTATAGTAATTCTCTAATAAACTCTACTCAATCAAAGTGTATATGAGAAATGATTTATAAACAAATTCTTTTTAATCACTTCTCCCCAGCATGAGGCATAATTCATCTACTTCCCATGTTTCCTTTTACACTAGTGAAAATTGTGAATTCTGTTCTTTCATTTTTACTTTTTTAATTTCAGGAAGCATTGGAACAACTCATTGTTTTCCTCATTGGCACTGCATTCTGGTAAGTATGGTGTTTAAATGTATGTTTTTTGATTAGATCTTGGACATTTACATAGAGAATAAAGATGAAGTAAGATGGTAGAAGGAAGGAATCAGTATAGCAGAAATTAAAACTATGAAAAAACATTCTATATATATACACAAAAGACATGTTTTAAGTTCTGTTATTTTTTTAGTATTGCTGGTGTGTGTGTATGTGTGTGCACATGATTGTGTGTATGTGTATGTGTGTTTGTGTGTTTGTGTGTGTGTAGTGAAAATTTCTGGTTTCCTTGGAGACTCAACTGTGTCATGTGATATTTTTCACAAGTGCAGCTTTGTTTGTATGGGATCAGCTAGAATGTCCTGAGTTTCTCATGCTTGTCTCATGGACAAGCACTTTTCCAGCTGAGGTATCTGGACAGCCCTGGCTTCTATCTCAAACCTTTTGAATTTAGTATAAGAAAGTGGTGCCTACGCTCTGTCCCCATGACCAATCTGAGGTCTAGCTGCTGTGCCTGGAGAACCACTGCTGGCCAAGAAGAACCATCAAAAGTTTCAGGGAACCAAACTTTCCAACAGTCATGACATGGCCTGGGCAGTTTCAGACTGACTCATTGAGATGTGGAAGTAACTTTAACACTGAGTCATGATTTGTTTGGTCAAACAACAATATAATCTCACTTTAACTTCTCCTTTTACATGGAAAACAATTCTCTAAATCACATTCTGTAAGCACACAACCTACTTTCTATTGAATTCAGTGCAATTTTGAGATATTTTAATGGGGAAGAACATCAAGTGAAGAGAACAAGAGATTGGTTACCAGAACCTATATCAGGCAGTTTACAAGAGGATTGAACTCCCAGTGAAAGAGATCAGGTATTCTCTTCTGCCCAGCCCTGGTAGCTGGATAAGTGTGGCAAATATTCTACACATGTGCATGCATACACACACACACACACACACACACACACTCACACACACATACTCACACTAATACACACATACTCATAAAAAAAGCAAATATTAAGGAGAGAAGCATCTTGCTTCACAGATACTTTCAAATCTCTTTAAATGGACATATTATTGAAAATGGAAACCAGGGTCACACTGGTGAATCATGTAATTCAAAGTAAAATTATGACTTTATAGTATATGAACAGAATTGATCCCTGAAATAATTATTTGTGTCATGTCCTATATTATTAGTTAACTTGTAAAATGGTAGCTTTTTATGACAAAAAGCAAAATGAAACAAAATCCTCAATGTAAACTTACCTGGTCCTGGAAAGACTTGATGCAGAGTTTAAGGGAACAGGAGGAAGAAGGAGGGCTTATGGGACTTTCGGGGAGAGGGATCAGAAAAGCAGAAATCATTTGAAATGTAAATAAAGTATATATCTAATAAAAAATTTAAACTCACCTACCCTTGGAGTATATTAAACCAGTTTAGTATATTTTTAAAATTATTCGTCAAAGTTCAAGCTCAGTAACTTCTCTGGAGGCCTGTAGATGGTTATTCTAGACCATGATTTATATCAATTATGAAAATATTTCTAGCAATCTCAAACATAGGTCTTGGGATATATTAAAAATATTTCTATCCAAAAATGCTATGAATCAAATCACTTTTTACTGACACATATGAGAAGTTCTAGTCTCGACATTTTCCCTGGGACTCAGACATGTTTCACAAGTAGATTATATGTGTCTTTCATCTTATGACAGTATGTGCTTACATGTTTTAATTTCACTCAACTATTTTAAAAGTATATCATATATTAACCATTTCTTTTGGTTTTCAGTGTTTGCTTCTTTGTTTGAAAATGACCGCAGGATATATTGACTTAGCATTTTTGTTTTAAATTCACAGAAATTTTGAAAGTCTTCTAAATATCACATAGTCTTTTGTCTAGACTCACTGACAGCATTTTTCATGAACTCTTCTTATATGTAAAGACTGCATGCCCAATATTCAGATTAGGCAAATATCAAGCCCATGCCTTCTTTGAAGATCAGTACATTTATATTATCATAAAGCCTTATATAATTGTTTTATATTTCCTAATATTGAACTACATATGAGTTAAATTTCTACAAAAACAAATCCTTGGATATGGTTTGAAATTTTTTCCTGATAAATTTGTTTCTAACTAGATTTAGAAAATCTTTCATATTTAAGAATAAATATTTGGATCTATTTCACCAAAGGTTTTCAACAGCAATGTTTTACCTATTACACTAAATCACTTATATGTTCTAATATCTTTCTTATACAAAGTTGACTGTTTTAGTAATCTAGTCAGATCCTTTGTCAGGTTATGTAACCAACACATCACTGTTTTTCTGTGAAATCAACTTACATAGAGATCAAGAAAGCATCTATTTATTGTTTACTTTAACCTTTTTAATGTCATGTGTTTATTTTTATATTTATTTTTCTATAAATTTAAACTTGTCTTTTCTTGCTCCAAAGATATGGTAGTCGTTTATAGATAATGTTAGTCATTCTTTCAAAGAATCACTGTATATTTTATGTTGGAAATTGTTATTTTCACATCTTTATTATTATCTCTTAAATGTGCCAACATAGCCATTTTATGTTTCTATTTCATTTATGCTTACTAGTTTCTATCTACAGATTTTATTTGACAATTATCTCAGTCACTTTCCTTGATTTTCTGACATTGATATGTTATATAAATAATACAGTGCTATAGACACACAGCTTAATTTCAAAGTATAGATTTTGATTCCAAATGATTGATAACTAATATTATCATAAATACTGTAAATTTGATTAATATTAGCATTTAACCCAAGCAGTTTAAGAATATCTACACCTGTACAACACTGAGGATTTTCTGTTCTTGGAAAAATGATATGAAAATTGAGGTGTGAGATGTGTTATGATCAGAATACTATTAGTAATATATCTATAATTCCAATAATACTTTTGTTTTTTTCTGTGCTTATTATTTTGTCAGCTTCTTAGAATATTTCAAGTTGCTATTTGTCATAGTCTTGTAAAATTTAATATATATCATTTAAATTCTCTTCTATTGTCTTTAATTTTTATTTAGTGGTAAAAAGCTCCTAATACCAGGGCATTTTGGTCAGTTCCTCTGACTTTGCTGGTTCTGTGCTAACTTGGCAATTTCTCTCTTATTAAATTCATAAATAGACCAAATTATTTTGTTTTCACTAAAGTTACAGACTTATCTATTTTAAAGTCAGTAATTTTCTAAGAATAACAGAACATCCCCAATTGTGTCTCCACTGGAATCTAGCCCATCATCCCTGCTGTCTTAAAATTTGTGTCTTTAATATGTCTGCATGTCCATGCCTATATTGCTTATATTTTAAGTGATATGATTTTGTGAGTTTCTTTTGCATGACCTGAACCAGGGCTTTACCTTGGGCATCTACCTATAAACAAGTCTTAGTCTTCTAGTCAATGAGAGAAATCATATCAATGATACTATGACGTTGTCAGGTCTCAACTTGATAATGATATTACTTTTTAGCTAACATTTCCAAATCTTTTTTTATGGAGATATTTACCTTTTTGTTTCCTTTTAGAACTTATGAAGTGTCTTTACTACTCCAAGTATCCCTTTGTGATTTTTATCATCTTCATAATTCCCTTTCATAAAGCTCACTTCTCTTAGTTAGGCCTCTGTACTTGGTATTGCCATTTTAAATCTTCTATTTTAAACTGTGGGGATGATTTTCCCACAGTTCCACAACTATACTCTAGTTTTCATATGTATACTTTACTTCTTTTTTCTATTCCTTCTTCTTTTTGCATCTGTATGTTAAATGCAATGTGCTCATCATTTGTAAGCATTTTCAGAGATGTGTGCAGATGTGCATGTCCTTATATGCAAAAGAATACCAAAGCCCAAGAAAGACACAGAGTGTCTTTGTTGCTTATATACCATCATATTTATTAAGGCAGGGTCTCTTGTTGAAAGAGGGACTCACCAATCCTGGCTAATCAGACAAGGCATGTTGCCATGTGAACCCCTATGGACTACCTTGCACTAGTATTAAAGATACTGCACAAACAGAAGCAGTTTGCTATGCATTTCATCTTTGAATTATACTATAGAATTTAGTGGATTTTTAGTGGCCTTATTTTTCTTTAGCAATCTGTTTTTTCAGATGTTTTATTTAGTTGACAGACACTTTGTTACAAATATAAAAATTTAAAATATTGAAAAACAATATTATTAAAAGTCTAGTTCCATCATCTTCAAATAATTATCATCGTTTTATTTTTATATTACCAAGAATGACTCCTCTTGTATTCTTATTTCCTCCTGCATTTTTCAGTATGAAATTTAGAAACTTCTTGCTACATAATTAAACAATATGTATTACATAAGCAAATGTCCAGCTGGTGCTAACGTTTCCATAGTTCTACATTAAAGGAAGATAATTATTGCAATATTTAGAGATTAAGTCTAATTTAATGCAGGATATTTGACAAGTGAAATCACTACTTAACCAAATATAATATTCATAGACAATAAAATATTCTGAAATCAATAGGCTTCCAAAGAGTAAAATGGACTAATACATTAACAGGCAGAAGTGTTTCATTGCAGGCTAACTATGATTAATGAAATAAAGTTGTGAACTAAATCAGTGTGCTTATTATTCAGCTAAACTCAGAAAAACTGTAAGCTAATGGGCTATATCACACATGACTATTGAATACAAGGCACCTGGCATCGTTATAGACAAGGTAGTCAAACTCCATGACTGAAGTGGTTGACTGAAGGCTAGTGTGAGCAACAGCAATGCAACCTTCCAGGGACATTTCCTGGTTAAACACTGATCAAAGTAAAGATTTTAACGAGTGGAACTTGTTAAACTGCTGTGATTTTTGAAGTTACAGCAATATAATTTAGTAGTTACTTCCAAAGAAATAATTCAGAGGTAGTTACATCACCCAAAATGCCACTTCAACATGGGCGACAACTAATGAAATGTTCATTCACAAGAGGTTTTCTAAAATAACAAAGGGAAATACAGGTTGACCAGTTGTTCATGACATGGCCTTCTCCAAATAGTTTCTCTAGGTTTTTAGGAATAACAGATTATATAATAGAGTTCACTTTTTTCTCCCCATCTTGGTCCTTTCAGAAGGTTTAGAAACCATCTTGGAAATGAATGACTGTATGGGAGTGGGTGAATGTGACCCAGAGTGATAATTCTGAGATGCCAGTGTTTCTTTATGCCAGACTTATTCTTTCCTTCTTTAACTTCCTAATGGCATAAAGCCAGGACCTGAGTTTCTATCTCTGTAACAAACATTGGATTGGATAAAGCCACTTCTTATTCAAGGAAAAAATGAGGTCAAATTCTATTAATAATTCTATACTGAATGCTCCCACTACAAATTAAGAATGACGCAGACAACACAAAAGAGATGAAGGAAAACTATAGCTATCAACATATCAGAATTACAAAATAAAGTTGTTATGGTGTGGATCATAAATATCTGGAAAGGGCCAAATGTTAAGCATTTATTTCGACCTGTAAGGGCTATCAGCAAGTAGAGGAACTTTGAAGGTGAAGCACAGTGGAAGATGATTGCAGGCATTCCGTTGAAAGGACAGTGTAAATCCAAGCTCTTCTACTCTCCTTTAGATTATAGCCATCTGCAATATGAAGAGATTTTTACCTCACAGAAGTTCTGTACCATGTCACCACCCACAGTTTCACAAAGAGAGGTAAAAAACTTAGAAGTCTCTATACCATGAACCACCATGTTTTTCTTCCTTATATAGTTTTTTTTCAGTTAGTGTGACCAACATGGCCTAGAGAGTCTCCAATACTACTACTACTACTACTACTACTACTACTACTACTACTACCACTACTACTACTACTTATTATTATTATTATTATTATTATTATTATTATTATTATTAATGTTGTTGTTGCTATTTAATCTTTTTATATAGTCCAGACTTTATCCCCTTCCAGTCCACCCTCTGTTTTACATCCCACACCTTCTTCACCTCCCCTCCAAGAGGGGACTTTACCTCTCCGACTTTACCCCCACCGACTTTACCCCCACCAAACCAAACATCTCCATTCCCTGGGGATACAAATATCTCAAGGGTTAGGTGCACCTTCTCTGACTGAGTCTGGCAGGCCCAAATTAAGATCTAGCTCAGGGAGAGTCCCCAAGACCTGACACTATTACTGAGGCTATGGTGTGCTTAAAAAGAGAGGCCTATCATGACTCCCCTACAAAAGGCCCAAGAAACAACTGACAGAATCAGACAGAGACATTTACACCCATTGAGTGGACAAAAGCTGGTGACTGCTGTGGTTGAATTAGGGAAAATCTGGAAAAAGCTGAAAATGAAGGTGACCCCATAGGAAAACCAGTGGTCTCAACTTGCCTGGACCCAGGTCCCTGCCCCGCAGGGATCTCTTAGACACTGAGCCATCAACGAGGCAGCACACACCAGCTGATATGAGGCTCCCAAAATATATCCAATACTACTTTCAAAGGAATACATAATTTAAGAATCTCAAGACCTTGGAGGAAACAGACTTGATAAAATTATATTTAAATTTAAGTTTTGTTTTAAAAAATAAAAATATATAATAAAAATTTCATGCACAGTGTTTTGGTAATACTCTTGACCCTTCCCAATTATTCCCAGATCCTCCTACTTCTCTTTAAACCAACATTGTGCTTCCTTCCTCTTTTTCCTCATTAATACCAGTTTGTGCTACACAACTCTTCTAGGATGTCTGGGCTTGAGCACATTTTTCCTACCAAGAATGGTAATCTTAGATCAGGTATTTTGTCATAGCAAGAGAAAACTAATATAAAAGCTTCAATATGTGTTATAATTGTTATATATAAAATTGGTCCCCTTTAAAAACATTATTGTCATGCACTAGAAACAATTATTGGTCTTAATTCGCAGGAGGAATTATTTCACATATCTGGATTGTTCTGTTTTGTTTTTGTTTGCTATGGTTTAGAATAGATATTAGATATAGATGACAAAAAAATCTTCAATTAATTACAGTATTTCTAAAGTTATATTTGGGAATTTCAAATTATAAAAATATATCAATAGCAAAGGGAGATAACTTTATCTGGTTTTTGTAATATTTGCTCCAGTTATTTATTTTCTTTATCTTAAGAATTTATTAACATTTCTCTAAAATTTACTAATGATAATGTTGGTAAAGGCCATTACAGTTTTAACTTAATTATGCTAGTGTCTTTCTAAAACTGATATTTGCAATTCAATTTTATTAAGTATTTCTTAGGATATTTTAAGAACATACTATTTGTTCTTATTTGAATCTCTATTAGATATGACATTTGAATTTCATTAAATGCCTATTTCTCCACAACTGATGTAATTATATACTATGCTTGCTTCATAAAATTAATTGACAAAATTTCCATACTTCTCATATATTCATTTATTTAGAACATAGAAATATAATGGTTTGAAAAAACTAGAATGTTTACCTTTAAGCCTGTCATTTTATTGTTTTTAACTTTAAGCATTTTATCCACTACTTATGTAATTATAATTATAATGCTGTTTTTCAACCTACTAATATTTTCAAAACTTTGTATTCATTTAAAAAAGTCAGTTTAATTTTTGAATTAAAGGGCAATATCAGATAGATGTTATGTCTTTCTTAATTTTTGAAGTCATCTTTATTTGATTCTATCCCTCTTTATCCTTTTCTGTGTTTATTATATTTTCTTTACTATTATTACCTTCATGGGTGTTTATCTACTTTACTTCCTGAAATAAAAGGCACAATTTGATACTCTCTTTTGTTCTTTAATCTTTGAGTTTTCTATATTGTATTACGGGACCTTCTGAAGCACTCAGACTAACATTATAAGCTCCAATTTGTATTCAGAATCCTTCTTATGTTGGGCTTGTTCTCAGGCTGAATTCAGGAACTGGAAAAACCAAAACTTGTTCCAGGAACCAAGACACTCTGAACAACAGTCACAACTTTTCTAATAACAGCTACTCCACCTTTAGTGACAGTCAATCAGCTTTTATGAGGAAAACAGCTAATGTCCCAGATGTCTCAAAATAGATAGCTGAAGTTGGCCACAACTGTAGATACCAAGCTGAAATCATTAGTAGCCAATACCAATACTCTAAGCTGTAATTTCTCAAATGTTAACCAATCATGTAACTGCCAAGTTGGAAAGTCCCTCACTCTGCCGAAACCATGAAGACTAGAAAAAACTTTACCCTCTCAGGGCCTTTGATACCCATCCATTGCATTGGAGAGATTGGGTGAATATTCTGCATTTGCATACGAGTTGGATTCCTGATGGTCTCTTGTAGCCTATGGGTCCCCGAGATTTGGGCATTACACTTCCACAAAATATTTGTCAGTGTGTTCCTCCCTCATCATGCTTAAACTAAAATACAAATAAATAGTGATAAATCTAGAAGCCATTCTCAACTTATGATGCAAAATAAGGACTCATAATAGTTATTTCATTTCTTTCCTCTTCCTGAACAAAACTGGTTAAAATAATTTCAAGAATAAATAGAATCACAAACATTTCTTAGCATCCCAACCCCTTCCCTTCTGAAATGGTATAAGATAATTGTCAGTCTCAATATATGTGACAGGATAGGCTTTATCACTCAGTACTGTACAGTGCCTTGCATATCATGTACCTGTGTATATTCAAAGCACATGTTATATTTATGGTGTGTGAGAATCCACATTAGCATGGGAGAGATTTTTTCTTTAATTTTTTTTAAACTTACTGTGAGGTAAGAATTTCCCTGAGCATCCAGGGAGAACTGCAAATAGGCTTTGCTCAAACAAAGATAATTTGGGTCTCCTTAGTACAAGTCGGTAAAGACAACACTACAGAATACAATAAGGGAACAAAAATGGGGGATGTACAAGGGAAATAAGAAAGGGATTCATCATTGTCCAACGAGAGAATAAAAGCAAATAAAGCAAATGTGAAGATTCTACCATCATTTGAATCTCTGGTGTATCTATAATTAGGTGAAATGAAAAAGAAAAAAAAAACACGTTATTAGAGCCATAAAAGCGCCACGCATGCGGCCCATCTTATTCAGCACAGATACAAACTGCAATTCACAGTGTTTGTCCAGCTGTAGAAACCCTAAAAGTATCGACCCAGATGGCCTTAACTTCTCCTGGGCTCCAGTTACCTCAGACAGGCTTCAGCCTGACCACAGGCCTCTGACCTCCCCGTTCCTCAAGCATTTACTTCAGAATAATTGCAATTGTAAATTCTTTCTTTGCCCCATAAGATGTAAATCTCTTGGCCTTTTTCTAGCTTTATAGTTTTCAGAAAGAGTTTTTGAAAGGGCTTGAAAGGCATCATTATAAAATAGGATCACCAAGGAAGAGGGTGTCCTTGAGGCTTTCTGTGCAAGTTGAAGCCACAGTACTCCCAGAATCAGTGCCAATCTACAGATGCCTGTCCACTGACTTCTGTCCACACAACCACTGCACTAATTGTAGAATCTCCTGTGGTTTATTCAAACAAAACCGAGTTCACCCTCAAACTTACTAAAATAGACAGATTAACTGTTTCTTTAATTCTATTCAGAACATTTTCTCTGTGAAGTTTAAAATAATCAAAATGTCTCAAAAGAAAAACAGAACAGGACTCATAATTCTAAAAATTGGAATCAGTCTAATTGGGGGCATTTGCCAATTGTTTACAAGAAAAGGAGACAACCAGTAATGGCTGTCTTAAAAGTAAGTAGGCTTCGTGATCATGGTATCTCCCCTGCCAGGTAACAGAGCAATTGTGTTAAAAACTGCATGGTATTGGTATAGCAACAGGCAAGCAGATCAATGGAACAGGATTGAAGACCCAGAAATTAACCCACAGACTTATGGTCACTTGATCTTTGATAAAGGAGCCACAACCATCCGGTGGAATAAAGATATCCTTTTCAACAAATGGTGCTGGTTCAACTGGAAGTCAACATGCAGAAGAATTACGAATTGACCCACTCTTATCTCTTTGCACTAAGATCAACTCCAAGTGGATCAAGGACCTCCACATAAAACCAGACACACTGAAACTATTAGAAAAGAAACTTGGGAAGACCCTGGAGGACTTGGGCACAGGGGAAAAGTTCCTGAACAGAACACCAATAGCTTATGCTCTAAGATCAAGAATCGACAAATGGGACCTCATAAAATTACAAAGTTTCTGCAAAGCAAAGGACACTGTCAGAAGGACAAAACAGCAACCAACAAAGTGGGAAAAGATCTTCACCAACTCCACATCCGACAGAGGGCTAATATCCAATATATACAAAGAACTCAAGAAGTTAGACCGCAAAGAAACAAATAACCCTATCAAAAAATGGGGCACAGAGCTAAACAAAGAATTTTCACCAGAAGAAATTCGGATGGCCGAGAAACACCATAAAAGATGTTCAACATCATTAGTTATCAGGGAAATGCAAATCAAAACAACCCTGAGATTCCACCTCACACCAGTCAGAATGGCTAAGATTAAAAACTCAAGAGACAACAAGTGCTGGCGAGGATGTGGAGAAAGAGGAACACTCCTCCACTGTTGGTGGGATTGCAAAATGGTAAAACCGCTCTGGAAATCAGTTTGGTGGTTCCTCAGAAAATTGGGCATGTCACTTCCAGAGGACCCTGGCATACCACTCCTGGGCATATACCCAGAGGATTCCCCTGCATGCAATAAGGACACATGCTCCACTATGTTTATAGCAGCCTTGTTTATAATAGCCAGAAATTGGAAGGAACCCAAATATTCCTCAAAGGAAGAATGGATACAGAAAATGTGGTATATTTATACAATGGAATACTACTCAGCAATTAAAAATAATGAACTCATGCAATTTGTAGGTAAATGGTTAGACCTGGAAAATATCATCCTGAGTGAATTAACCCAATCACAAAAGAATGCACATGAAATGCAATCACTGATAAGTGGATATTAATGAGCCCAGAAGCCCTAAATACTCAAGACACAAATAGCAAGTCAAATGATTCCCAAGAAGAAGAAAGGAGAGGACCCTGGGCCTGTAAAGATTGCATCCAGTTTAGTAAAGAAACCGAGAGGGGAGGGGGAATGATTGGGGAACAGTTGGGGGGGAGAGGAACTATGGGAACTATGGTGGGTGGGAACTGGGAAAGGGGAAAGCCTTTGGAATGTAAACATAGAATATAGAAAATAAAAAAAAATTTTAAAAAAAAAGTAAGTAGGCTTCTTGAAGATGGAAAGTCAAGTTTGATGGTTCTAGTAAAGCAGAATGCATACAGAGATGTCTAGAGGCATGGACTCACTCAGTTTATGTCAACTTAACACAGGCTAGTGTCATCAGAAAAGAGGGGTCTGTAATTGAGAAAAATGTGTAAATTAGATCATGCTGTAGGCAGCCTTGTAGGGCATTTTTGTAGTTAATGATTGATGGGTGAGGACCCAAATCATGCTGGGTGGGTTCAGCCCTGGGTTGGTGTACTGGTTTCTGTAAGAAAAGCTGGCTGAGCAAGCCATTAGGAGCAAGGCAGAAAGCAACAATATTTCATGACCTCTGCATCATCTCCTGCTGCTAAGTTTCTGCCTAGTTTGAGTTCTTGCTGTGACTTCCCTCACTGCCCTGTGACTTAGAAAGTATGAGCCAAATACATTTTATCCCATCTAAGTTGCTTTGGTCATGCTGTTTCATCACAGCAGTGGTAACCCTAAGTCAGCATGCTATGTTTGCTTACAACTTTCAGATTTATTCTCAATGCTAGGCTACAAGTGGAGTATAACACATCCCAATTTGCTGGACATAAAGAAAAAAAATAATAAGGACAGAGAACTGGCCCAGGTTTCAAGAATAAAATATATGGCTAATTGGATAAAAGTTCCATTTGGATTGATATATATTGATGATAGGTTCAAATAAGATCAATTAGAATTACCGTCCTAGAAATATACTGAGTTTGGGCATTAAAATCATGGTCTGGACATTACCATGGTATACATGTCTTTCTCTTCCTTCAGCATATTTCACAATACTAAGTGTTCCTGTTTTAAAGAGATCTTGGCTTTCATATTTTTGTGCTCTAAATGCTGTATTACTGGGTTCTAAAATGTTATATGTGTACTTTCTGAGTTAGACAGCAAAATCATGAAACAGATGTGGAAAAGCCATGGTGTTATGGAAGAACAAGCTTTAATGAATGTTTAATCAGGTCTAGTAACCTTAGAATCGGAATGGTAAAGTCTTGCTTAAATAAACATGAATCCATAAACTACTTTAAGAATGGAAATTTTGTGGGTGGAGAAATGGTTCTTCAGTGAAGAGAGCTTATGACTCTTGCATAGGACTGAGGATCAGGTCTTGGGATCTATTTGAATTCATAACCACCTGTAACTACAGGTCCAGGTACTTTATGCCCACTTCTGGCCTCCACATATTTCTGCATACACATAGACAAAATACAATTATATTAAAAAGTTTAAAACATAAACATCATTAATCTTTATTATTGGAAAATGGAAAATATATTACATATTCATGTCTATAGTTTGTTGGGCAACTTTCTCGTTATTGTAATCTATATTCAATGTATCAGTACCCCTGACCTCAGAGACTGAAAATTACAGCTCACTGCATCACAAAGTTGAATTTGAATCTCAGTCCACACACTGACTGTGAAACTTTGGGTAAGCCACTTAATCTGTTCCATGCCAAGGGCTTTTTTCTCCTGTCTAGATTATATCATTTCCTTTTCCTATGTCTCTAGAGTTTCCTTTCTGTTAATATGAGCTCTGGGCATTAAGAAAAAAAAAGATGTGCACTTAGAGAATTTGACCTGGCAGCTTAAGTAATTTGCCCAAGGTCATTGACTGAATCAGTGGTGAATATAAGTGTAAGAAGCTATAATTCCTCCTCTCATTTCCTGCCTGGACCATTAGATAGCTCCATCTGTTTTGATTCCATCATTAATATGAAGTCATATTTCTGTTTCTTAATAGAAATGAACTGATCCACTGGCTAAAATTAGAAGGTGAAAAAGAATTCCCATAGATTTGAATGTAATATTATTCCTCAGAAATGCAACTTTATGATGATCCCATTGTAATATAAATTTTAAAATACTGTATAATAATGATCTTCACCACTCTAATAAAAAGAAAACAAAAGTTCTCATTACCACGAGTATTTAATGAACCTTTTCATGCTAAACATGAAGCTAAGCTTTTGGTATTTTGATAACATGTCACGGTGACATTTTTAAGTGATGAAGCACTCATTAATGTCTGCCTACGTTAAAAGTAACACTACATTAATTTGATCCAATTAATGTTCCCACAATGCACAATGATACATTGATAATTACTGGCCACTTTTCCTAAGTGTTAACCAGCATATTATTATATAGTAAATGAATTGTATAGCCTCTATTATGTCACTGTTCATTATTAGTTCAGTTAATGTAATGTGTGTCATACAAACGATTTGGTAACTCACTTCTCTTGGATGTTATAAAATACTTTTAATACAGTGCATTTCAAGAGGAATTAAATCACATGGAAAGGTCTCAAATCTGTCACAGCTATTGCCTAGTACTAGCTAGAACTCTCCTGTTGAACTTAAGGTTTTAGATAAAGATGCTATGTGCTTGCAAACAAATAACTAGTTCATGGGGATGGGAAAAAGGGCTCAGTTGCTTAAGTACTTGTGTTATATCAGCATAATAAACTTGGCTGCACTCCTGGAACACAACTAATAGCTGGGCAGGGCATCCTGTGTGTATAGTGCCAGTATGGTGAACGCAGAGGCAGGCATATCTTCTTGTTATCAGGCCAATCTAGACAAACTGTCGAGTTTTGGACTCAGTAAGGGTGACTATCTCAACAATAAGATGCATAACAATTGAGTAAAACACAATAATAACTTCTGACTTCCACACTGTTTATGCACAATTAGATATTGACACACGTATTATATAAAGAATCACATTATTAGCAATTATTCTTTCAACCTCATTTAAAGATATTCCATATCTAATAGTTTTTCTATAAAGTATATAACTCTGGCAAAGGTCTTTTAAATTGTATGTAATATTGAGGTCATTGAAATTATTTAGCTTGATTTCTCTAAGATGCTTAGATTTATGTTCTGTGCAAACTCCACAACATTTTTTATCTGTCAGTTGCCTTTGAATGTTATATGAATATCAGGGACAGATGAATGCAAACTTTCAAAGGAACAGAGCACAAGGATTTGTGTTATTCTAAATGGACTTCAAAATGGAGTTTAAAATAGATGGACAGAAATCTTAGCAAATTTGCATATATGAATCTAAAAGATACATGGTCATATGAGGTCTGAGGAGTATACTTGGGCAATGTCAGAGGATAGCTGGTATCAAAAATCTTCTGTATAAAGAAATTATACTGAGTTTAATATGATGCCAACAGAAAATAGACCATCTATGTTGGGTTCCACTGTGCCATATGTTTCTGTGGGTACATTGATATTATAATTACATCTTTCTCCTTTTCTTGGAAACTAAATATCAGTTAAATTAGATTCAGCAGGGACATGTGAGGTATGAGAGACCTATAGTTCAGAGCTCATTGCTGTACATCCTTCTAAGACCAGATGGAAGACCACAGGCCTTGTTACTATTCTAATATGACATAGGGACAGGGGTCAAACAGCAGAGCCAAATTCCAATAACCCTAAGATAATATTTTGAAGGAAAAAAAGAAATTCACAGACATATTTCCAGGTCTTTTGCGGTAAACAATATAATACAATGTCATCAAAATAATCAGTAGAAAGTTTATTCCTATTATGATCATGAGTTTCTGTAATGTTTGGGTTTTTTATTATAAAATCATTATTACTAACCTTTTACTTTATTATACTAAAAGGTAGATCTTAAGTGCTCATGATAGTTCACAAAAAAGAACCTACCTATGAAAAATGAATTTTATTGTAACATATGCTGTTTTAAAGTACAGTATCAATGTATACAAATATAACTTTTTTGAACCTGAAAGCCTAGAACTCATTGGAAATAATTAACTTATGAGTTCACCACTTAAATGTATGAAATTTCAGGTGAAAATATAATTGCAATCTTGAGCACTAAACAGTTTTTCCTCAAAACATTCTGTTACATATTTGCAATGTATACATATGAATTAGGTATTTCTCTAAAGAGGATGCGTGCATTTTGAGGCAAATAATTCATAAAAAGCAGCAAATAATAGTGAGGAGAAATGCTAAAACATAAAAATTTTTCTTTGTGCACAATTTTTCAAATGAAAAGAAACACTTGAAAGCAGAAAAGTAGAGATAAAATATTTTTGTTCTTCAAGGTTCTTAAAGAGACTTTAAGGTGTTACTGCCCTGGGCATTTAGATCACCCAAATGACCTTTGATATTTATAACCTTATAGGACCACGAGAGAAAGATAGTTTAGACTGGTCTTGAAATCATACACAAATAATAAATCTGAGCCACAGATCTTGAGGTGCACTATAATGACAATTTGACCAGGAAATGGTCATATTTTAAAAGACCCAGAGAACAGTTGGGAAATGACAACTGAATAAGAGGCTGTTCTCTGGGTCTTTTAAAATATGTCCTTGGTAATATGATGGGAGCATCTAGATTTTTTAACATGTTGAGCCAATTACTGTGATGTGCTTCAAAGATAGGATATGGCTCTTCTCTCTATGCCATTATAAGCTGTTTCACATGCTGGACAATTACATTAATGACTCTCACTAAGGAGTAGCTGAAAGCTTGTAAGTCAACTTTCTATGCATTCTACCTACATTTCTAATGAGAATCCCTTTCTCTTTACTGTGAATGATTTCCAGAATTATCTGTTTTGTTGATAAGATGATTGAACAAGGCAATAAAAGTAAACAAAAGAGAGTTCTTGTTTTATGGAATTTATACATTCTTGGTCAGAGGAAGGGAGATCATGAGAGAACACACAGGCTTTGAGGCAGATCGGGAAGCACTCTGAGAAAGCAGCAACAAGGGAAGCAAAATCCAAACACATATAAACAGCGAAGAAAAGTAGCCAAGAGAAAATTGTGAGACACCTATATCCTTCTGCTAACCAGCATTGCACTTGGTGTTCAAACCTCACTCTTTTCTTCAAGGAGCAGAGGCTGCACTTTATAAACTGAATAGTAACTATCAGAAATTTTGGAAAAAAGAAATATATCATATTTTACAGTAGTAAAATATAAAAACAGCATATGACATATAGCCCTTCTATTACAGTTCACATGCTTTGACACTTCAAGTTGGTCAATTAGCATCTTTAATCTTTAATTTCATCACAAAACCAAAACATATTCCCAGTCTGCTGACTATTATGGCACGGCTTGTTGTTTAAAAAGCCATGCACTTGAAGAACAAAAGCCCTATGCAGAGGAGGTAACGAGAATGCTGGGGACACTCTCTTGCTCTCTTACTCTTTCCTCTCTCTCTTGCCTCTTGCCCTCTCTCGTTCCCCCTCTCTCCCCATGCTCTCCCACACACGTGAGCATGGCCAGCCTCTACTTCTCTACAATCTACTCTCTTCCTTTCTATGCCTCTACTACCCTCTTAATTCCTCTCTCAATGCCCTGAATAAATTCTATTCTATGCTTTAAAAAAATAAAGAAAGAAAGAAAAGGTGAAGAAAAGAAAAGAAAAAAGAAGAGAAAAGAAAAGAAAAACTGGAGGCACACAGCAAAGCCAGCATGATTATCACTGCATCACCATTCTGTCATACAATACAGGTCACATGACAGCCAAAACCCATTTTTCTATCCAGAAAATAATTGTTCCCTGTCCAATACCCTGATCGCATACACCAAACTCCTATACTTTTGTCCCAGAGCATAAATCAGATATTAATTAATCTTACTAATTCACAATATAAGATCCCCCCTTTTCAGAGTAGATGCCTTGCTTTGCAAGGTGGGACTGAATCTTCTTCCTTCAGACTTCCACTCTCTTCTTGCTATGGTGTTTATAAATCCTTTGGATACAGAATGGCTCAGCCCGGCACATTTCTCGCAAACCCTGTCCTATCTTTTGCTGAAGGCTTGGAAATTGCAACCCATTGTCAAGCCAAAAGTTCAATTTTCTATAACTTAAGTTGCCTTGTAATTATCTGTTACTTAAAACATCAGGGCAGATAATATGCAGCATTTAAGTGTGTGTGTGTGTGTGTGTGTGTGTGTGCGTGCGCGCGCGCGCGCGCGCGTGCGTGTGTGTGTGTGTGTGTGTGTGTGTGTCTTTAAATTTCAGATGATATCTGCCTGCATTCTCAGTTGGGATTATGATGACCATTAATCTGTTAAATTAATATATCCAAAAATTTAAATGATCTTTGAAAGGATACTAATTCAAATTCAAGGTGGATTATGGATGGGCATGAAAGAAAGTACAAATAATTTCTCTAGTGGTCTTCCACATTCTTACTCTGCATGGTCTGGAAGTTCTGGTCAATAAGAACTTGTAGAATCTTTAATCCAGGATCTTTATTTTCCCGTTTGAAGGATGGGACCCATAGCAGAATGCTATGTAAGGTTGTTTTGTTTTGTTTTTTTTTTTTACACAATTTGTTTTTCTTCAGGCATCAATAGCATGTGACAAGTAGTATTATCTCAGCTTTTTATTTTAAAGGAACTGTAGTCCTGAGTTTTATTGCTCCCCACAGCTAGTGAAAGTGGTAACATCTGCCATGTTTTCTGAAGCTCACAACAGCAAGTTTCTTAATAATTTCCCCACCTTGTCTATAACTTTTTTCTCTTGTTCTACTTGGTAAACAACAGAAAAAGGCTGGTTTCAAAAAAAATCTGTTTTTAATGTCAAAAGCCCTAAGCTTTGATTCTTTTGGAGTCTTGCTTTTGATATGCAAAAATGGGCTTTCTAAATTCTGAAACCTTTCTCTCTCAAAATAATTTGTCCTTGAAAATCAAAACCCTGATCTTCAAGAACAGTTAAATACTTAAATGTGTGTTATTTGACTATATTCTTGGTGATTAAATACACTATTTCCCTTTTGAGATAATAAAATACTAAAATCATAG
The DNA here is from genome assembly GCA_964023405.1 of Apodemus agrarius. Classification (NCBI taxonomy): domain Eukaryota; kingdom Metazoa; phylum Chordata; class Mammalia; order Rodentia; family Muridae; genus Apodemus; species Apodemus agrarius. The sequence continues at coordinate 122,619,799 of OZ030007.1, forward strand.
CTCAAGGTATGGTTTTATAAGGACCATGGGCTGAAGATCAAAAAGAAACATATTTTTGTCCATATGCAATTACATGTCATACATGTGTGTTGAATATATATGTATGCATATATGTGCCTGAGTGTGTATTCAGTTACATGTGAAGTCCAGAGGTTGATGTCAGCTGTCTCCATTTCTTCCTTCTCCACAGTATTTTTTAGACTGAATCTATAGTTTGCCACTTCATCTAGATGGGTAGTCCTCTTGTCTCCATGGCCAGTCTACCGTGAGGGCACAGAGACAGCTCCATACTTACTGCCCACCTTTAATAGCATGAAGCATTTCCTTGGATTTTTATGCTCTTCCAGTAAGGTTTAACTGGAATGAATTGTTTCAATGAAGAAAATAAATTCAATATCTAGCTTATGAATAAGAATGTCAGATTTTATTAATGATAGTTTACTGCAAGTGTAAAAATTACAATTAGGAGGGGGTGCTTAGAAGAAACTATGATGCAGCTAAAAGTGGGTATTTGGGTTTCTCAAAACAGAATCTGTGAAAGTCCGACTAGCTCTATGAATGCATCATCTTTTCAGTGAATTATTTAAGATCATTGTTTGTACAATGGTCTTATGTAGGATTTTAGTTGCGTATGAGGTTACTTCCTTATCACAATGTCATTCCTGTAGGGTGTCTTATTGATTATCAGGGGTATATAGGGTGATAAGCTATTTAACAGTTTTGTTTTATATTTTCAGATGATATCTTAGAAATGAGGCAAAGCCCTACTTAAGGTCATTTATGTGAACTTAAGGCCTGGGATGTGGTTAATTTAATATAGATTATCTACATATTTATCTATGCCAACAGTCTTCACATCAAATGGCAATTGTGTAATTCTTGCTTCTCAGTGACCAGAGGCTGTAATCAGACTCTATGAAACAGTATCCTATCCACACTATGTTCACTAATGCCCATCTCTTTCTAGTCTGCCTCACTCCCAGAGCTGTGGTTATAAATGGGAGTTGCCACAACTGGCTTATATGTGGACACTACTGTTACAAGTACAACGGAGATGCTCATGTTTCTGCAGCAAGTATTGTAAGGACAGAGTTATATACCAAGCGTCTCTTTTATTTTCCTCAGATGTGAGATAGAAATCAAATGAAAATGACTATTGAGAAAGAGTAGTTTACATAAAAGTAATCATGAAGTGATTAAGCAGCAGGATCCACCGTCATCATTATTGATGAAGGGTTTGGTTTTTATTAGAAAAGAGATGCTAAAAAACAGGAAAAGAGTATGGTTTTATTTTCTGCTCTTTCACTAAATGAAAAACTTGTTTCCTGCTATAATATTAAACATAGAAACTTCGGTTTGATAGAATAGAGTATAAATACTTGCTATATAAATATGGGGGCAAAAGTTTAGATGCCCCACACCCAGTAAAATGTCATAACAGCTTATCTATTATCTTAGCCCCTGTGAAACAGAGACTAGGGATATCCAGAACAGGCAGGCCAGCTAGCCAGGACAAACTCATAAGCTCCAAGTTCAAGTGAGAGACCTCGTCATAATTCATATAACTAAGAAACACTAAGGAAGCTTCAGGTGTCAGCATCTTGCTTCCATACCTTGCCTCTCCTGCCCCCATCCTATCTGGGCTGAGGTCTCCCTAGAAAACTAGTTGTACTTGTGGAGGCTTAAACTGGAGCTACCTCAGTGCACAGATGATAAAGGCCCTTCCAGACTTCCAACTTGGGTTGTCTGGTGACCCAGCAAGGTGTGAATAGGAACTACCTTTCCAGCTTCTGGTCAGCTACTCATACCTTAGGGGGGAAAAAAAACACCTGTGACACTTGTATACACGCATAAAGCCTCAAAACCACGAAGATGCATATGTGAACTCTTAGACATAAAACACAAATATTTTATTGTTCTCACCCATAAAAAAGTAAAAAGCAAGTGCTGGAATTAAGAATGCAACTAACAGGTAGAACTTCATCAGTGAGAGTGATTTAGAGTGCACAGGCTAGGGACAGAGTCCAAGATGTGCAGCCTCACCATTAACAAGTGGGGGGGGGCAAGATGCCAGAATCTGCAGAATCTATTGGAAGGAGGCAGTCTGTGTAAGAAACAATTGATGATTATGTGACACGCTCAAGGCGGTACTTTGACCCACTGCAGAAAAAAGAAAAGCTAAGAGTTCCTGAGGCAACATTCATTTTCTACAGCAAAGTGAAAGAAATTTGCCTATCTGTTATGAGAGAAAGCAAAACTTTATATAAAGCACCACGGAGGAAAAAAAAACAGAATAAAACACAACACAAACAACCACAACAATCAAAGAAAATAAAAATTATTTTGATTATTACTCTAAAGACACAGAAGAAAATCAGGATTCGGTGTCAGAGGGATGTTTTGTTAACACTTTCCTGAGAAATGTGTCCACTTTATTTCAAGTACTAAGTTTTCGATTTCAGAATCTTTTTTGTTGTTTTTATAAAAATTTGCAATGTTCAGATAATATTAAGCACGGATATTTAAGTAAAGGAACCATGAATCTCTCTAATTAAGGATTTTTCTCATCAAAAAAGTTGAATCAGTTATTAGCAACTGATATCTAAAGCCCATTTTAACCTCTCCTAAATGCCAGAAAATATAAGGTACTGAAAGAACTAAATAAATAATAAAACATAAAAGATATTTTCATTAAAATAGCTTAATATTACAACCTTTATTACAAAATCCTACTTCAGAGAATCCCCTTTAGAATTGGAAAATGGTGCAAACCTTGTCTGATGAAGCCCAGGGCAGGGTGAGCACGGGGTGCTCTTCCTTCCATCCAGAGCGGCTGTATTTTCAGAATCCTTTTATGATAAGCTTTGAATAGACTTCACTCCTTCTTGAACCCTTGGCCTCATATCCTGTAAGTGGATAAAGTATTAGCACATCAATATTTTATTGAAATCCTATAAGAAGCAACACATGCATTACATTTCTGGGATGAGAAAGAGGCCATCTGAGTAACAGGAACTAGCATTCTATTGGGTCTGAGATGACATTTGGCGCTATGGGTCATTCTGCATATATCAAAATTTATTCAGTAATAGTACGGTGGAAGAATGTGGGTAGAAGAGATCAATAAATAATGCACTTCGTTCTGGCTAGAGGAGACTGAAATAAGATCCCATCAATCCTAATGAAGTGTACTCTTCTAATATATCTCATTTGGTTTTAAAAACCAACACCTGAAATGCTAATGTAAAGCATGCTGGAAGCTGGAAGGGGTGAGATGACCTCCCTGGGAACAGCTTTGCATATCAGTGACTGAAGATGAGAAAGATGGTACGTTTTAAAGCCAAGAGCTTTGTCATAGTTACAAGTTAGCTAAGTACTATGAAGGTACAATAAACACCCACCCCTTCCTAGCAAATATTTTTCAGTTTTTCAAAAACAAATCCTTATTTCGTCTAGCACAAAATGCCTTCCTAGGAAATCTGTGTGCCAAGAACTTTTAGTTTCTAAAAAGGATTTTTTTTGGAAGCTCTGTACAGAAACAATAAGTTGTGAGAAAACAGAAATTGGCTTTGAATGCTAAAGTGATGTTTATATTATAAACAATGGATTTGAGAACTCTTGACAATAAGAGATAATTTTCACATTCTAAATTTGATCAAGCTTGTATATACTGGAGAAAATCAAGATATACGTGACACTGTTAAGGCATATATTTTATCTTGTCATCTAAATCTTCATAGTTTTCAGGACTGTTAGGATATTCTTTTATAAAATACAGGGATCCATAAGTATCCATCACAGATGCTCCATTTGAACTTAAACTCTAGGGGTTCCTTTTTGTCACACAGAAATATCTGCGGACCCAATCATGTTGTGTCAGAGAAATAGAGATGTATGTATCTGAATGTGGTCCAGAGAGGGCACTAGAATAGGGCAGTGAGTCCTAATATATTCAAAGTCAAAGATGTAGAAGATACAGAAACAGCACAGATAGCTGCTGCTGGCCTTCAGAATGACAAATGAAAAGCCATGAAAAGAAATTTGATAGCTTAAAGGGGTCTCTGGCAATTATAATACAGTGGTCAAACCCTTGGATATTAAAATGCCCCATGAGAGCAAGTGCCCATGTGAAGACATTGATAGCTTAGGTGACAGACTTCACCACTGATTCCTTTAACAACTGCACCATACTCACATTAGCCCAGTAGGTTATAATCAATTTAACTTTTAAATAGTAAGAAAGGAGGTGGATAGACTCTGTGTATGCTGAATTTGTCATAGATAATAAGAATGTAAATGACTTATACTTATTAATTCAGATAGAGTTAAATGGAATGTACAACGGCAAACATGTAGAAGGCAGAGGGAAACTTGAGGGACTCAGTTTTCTTCTTCTCACATATAGGGCCCAGGAGTCATGCAAGTTATCAGTCTCAGAAGCAGGGGCCTTTATTTGATGAGCCATGCTGTTTGGTCTAAATATGAATGACTTTTGATTAACAATTATGAATAAAAATGTTCTGTTTTGACATGTTATGTGAACCCATCACCCAATAACTAGTGTGCTAAAAGGCGGTATAGCATAATTTTCCCTGTCTAATTTAAATATTAATACAACAAGAAGCCTATGATTGGACATAGAAAAGGGAGGCAGAGCTAAGAGTCTCAGAGAGGGACAGGGACAGGAGGAGAAAGGGGAAGGAAAATGGAGCAAGAGGAAGATGATCCAGATTCCATGTGGCTTTAGATAGCCACAGGTAGCTATGAATATCATAAAGGATAGGATAATTGGGATAACTTGTCTAATCTAGATGAGAAGCATGTATCATTATCAATTCACTCTGAAATTATTGTGTGGGCATCTCCTGAATTGAGAATTTATTGATATATAAAATTGACTGATTAATTATAAGCTTCTGATTTACTGGGTAAGGGGATTTGTAACAACTAGCCACAGGTGTAGATAGCTGAGAAGGTACAGGCGGCTCTGAGGCAGGCGAACCTGAGCTGAGATCTCCACCAAGGGCTGGCCTAGAGGCGGTGAGACTACTGGGACAGAGAGTAGCTGACCTTAGCATGGGATAATGCAGATCTTTTAAAATATTTCTCACAATAAGTAGGTATAGAAAATAGGAGACAGTCCTAATTTTCAATACCTAGTGTCTTAGAGTCAGCATGATCAGTATAACATTTTTACAAGAAAGGCTTTGATTGGCTGCTTGCTTAAAGCCTCAGAGATTTAGTCCATTCCAATCAGAATGGGGGACAAAGATGTACCTCTCAACTACTCCAGCACCATGCCTGCAAACAGTCATGTCCCCCATTGCCTGTGACACATCTCCTCCAACAAGGCCACACCTACTCCCAGCAAGAGCTTACCTACTCCAACAAGTCACACACTCTCGTCCATATAATACAGTTCTACAGCCTGCTAACTAAGTATTCAAATATATGAGGTTATAGGAACATTTGTGGATGGATCCCATAGGTTTATATGCTTTAATACTCAACTCCCAGTTTGTGGAGCTTTTTAGGAAGAATTAAGGTGATATGAGAAGAAAGTATGCTATTGGATATAAGATTTTCAGTTTCAAAAGACTTATGCAATTCAGAAACTCCTCTTTCCTCTTTTGCTTTCTCCTTAATTGATTATGTTTCAAGACGTGAACTTCCAGCTACCCTTCTAGTGGCATGCCTACATGCTAGCAAGATCTCTGTCATAATGGTCATGTACTCTAATCCTGTGAACCTTTAAATGATTTCCTTCATAAGCTGATTAGGTTGTGGAACGTTATCACAGCAAAAGAAAAGTAATTAATGGTATGTCAAGTGCTATGGGGCAAGCCCAGCTGCCTGGAGAGGCATGCTGTCCCTTGACCTCAATTTTCAAGCCACTTTTCTGACCCCCTTCATCAGACCTGCTGAACAGGAAATAAACAGGTTCAATTCCATTCCTGAACCCCTTCTCCTGCCCTCTTAGTACCCTGGGGCACTGAGAGCCTGCTATCCCCCTGGACTTCCATTGTCTGGGACCTCTTCTGACATCTTCATTAGGCCTGAATTGATGCATCAGTTAAAGAAAATGTTAAATCTAAAAGAATCCTGAACAAAATGTCCAACAAATCTTGGGTAAGATGAAAAGACCTAACTTAAGAATATAGGAATAGAAAGTATAGTGTTTCAAATCCAAGGACCAGAAAATAGTTTCAACAATATCATAGAAGTAAACTTTCCCAATCTAAAGAAATAGATACCTATAAACACAGAAGGTAATAGAACACCAATTAGAATGGATGAAAAGAGAAAACCCTCCTGCTACATAATAATCAAAATACTAAACTTCAGAAAAAATATTATATATATATATATATATATATATATATATATACACATATGAGAAAGACCAGATAACATATGTAGTCAAACTCACAACAGAGATTCTAAAAGCTATTAGATCTTGAACAGATAGCCTACAACTTCTTAAGAAGCCACAGGTGCCAAACTAGTCTATAATACCCATCAAAACTTTCAATTACTATATGTGTAAAATATAAGATATTTCAGGACAAATCCAAATTCAAAAAATATCTATTCACAAATCCAGCCCTACACATAATACTAGAAGAAAACTTCCAACCAAAGAAAGAAAATGATATCCAAGACAAAAGGGAAAATAAGTAATTCCATATCAGCAAAACTAAAGAAAGCACACATGTACACACACACACACACACACACACACACACACATATACACACACATACGCACACATATACACACACGTATATGGACACACATACTAACACACCAACATAAAAATAACAAGAAATAAGAATCATTAGTTAGTATTATATCTCAACATCAATAGTTTCAATTCCCCAATAAGAAGACACAGGCTAGCAGAATGGATGCAAAAACAGGATCTATCATTATGCTGAATGTAGGAAACACATCTCAGCAATAAAGACAGACATTACTTCGGAGGAAATTCCTAGAAAAAAGTTTTCCAAGTACATGGACCCAAGAGCAAGCTAGAATAGCCATTCTAGTTAATTAGTAAAATAAACTTTCAACCAAAATTAATTAAAAGAGACAGGGAAGGATACTTGATAATCATAATTATCAAAAGAATAATCGCCTAATATGATATCTCAATTCTAACTATCTATGCCCCAAACACAAGGGCACCCACATTTGTAACAGAAATATTGTTAAATCTTAATTGCTCAACCAACCACACACATTAATAGTGTGAGACCTTAAGGATCCACTCTCACCAATTGGCAGGTAATTCAGACAAAAAATAACACAGAAACATTGAACTTAACTGATGTTATGAAACAAATGGGCCTTAAAGCTACCCCCACACAAAAGAATATACATGCGTTCTAAGCACATCAAAGAACCTACTCTAAAACTAACTGTAGGGAAAGCAAGCAGGTTCCCCCATACCCATATAGTGATGGTGGGCATCCAAGTACCTCCAGAGGGGAGGCTGCACGGCTACCTGGAAGGTCTTTGCCCAGAAGGCAGGGCCATTCTGGCGTGGTCCTCATGTACGTGTAGAGGAAGCCTGGCTAGGTGGGAGGGTCTTTGGTCCAGTCTGGCAGCTGGAGATGCTGAGGTCTGTTCTATTACTCCTATGCAGCGGGATTTGATAAGAAGAGGCAGTCTATAGTTTCAAAGCTTTATTATAGAGAAGTAGGAAAAGAAAAAGAGATAGAGAAGTAAAGACAGAAAGAAAAGATAGAGGGGTGAGAGCTGGCCATGACCATGTGGAAAGAAGAAAGAAGAATGGGGAGATAGGGGGACAAGAGTGTAAGGGCAATAGAGAAAAATAAGAGATCTAGGAGGGGCCTAGAAGCTCCCTTTTATAGTGGGCTGGGTTACCTGGCTGTTGCTAGGTAACTGTGGGTCAGAGAAAACCTGGCTATAGCAGGTAACTCTGGGAGTGGAGTACAGCCAGAACACTAGGGTCCTGGACTGATGGCCACAGGATTATGGAGTTGAAGAGTCAGGAATGTGGAGCTGGTGTCTGGATCCTGAATATCTGTGAGCATTGCTCACTGGTTCTTTTCCATGTAGAATATCCTACTGGGTCTCAGGAGTAAGCCTCGTTCAACTAGGCCACAGACTGCCTTTCACAGTCCCACAACTAACCATATAATGTGTCACAAAGCAAGCTTTAGCAGATACAAGAAAATTGAAATAATGCCTTCCATCTTATCAAACCACCTTGTTACATTTTATCAGACTACCATGTATTAAAGCTGGACTTCAACAAAAGCATAAATTTGAGAAAGCCTATATATTCATGGAAACTGAACAACTCTCTCCATGATCTCTGGATCAGGGAAGAAATAAGGAAAGAAATTAAAGGCTTTCTATAATTCAATTAAAATGAAGCCACAACATACCCAATTTATGGGATACAGTGAATGCAGGGCTGGAATCAATCAATTAAAAACAAGAAAACAACACAAAGAATCAACAAAACCAAGAATTGGTTCTTTGAGAAAATCAACAGGAGAGAAAAACCCTTAGCCAAATTAACTAAAAGATAGACAACATACAAATAAACAAATTCAGAAATGGAAATACAGACATAACAAAGGATAAAAATGAAATTGAAAAATTAAAAAATTCTTACTTTGAAAGCCTATACTCCACAAAATTGGAAAATCTTAATGAATTTGATGATTTTCTACACAGATACCTCTTACCAAATTTATATCAAGATCATCTAAACTATTTTAACAGCCCGCAAACCCCTAAGGAACAACAACAACAACAACAACAACAACATCAACAACAACAAAACAGAACCAGAAGGTTTTAGGGCAGAATTTTACCAGACATCCAGACAAGAACTAATACCAATACTTCTCAACTATTCCACAATATAGAAATGGAAGAAAACTACCAAAATCATTTTATGAGGCCATAGTCATATTAATAACTTAAGCCACACAAAAACTCAACAAAGAAAGGGAACTTCAAACCTACTTCTCTTATGAATGTTAATGCAAAAATACTCTATAAAATACTTCCAAATTGAATCCATTAACTGAAGTGGAAACTTCTGGTTTCTTTGGAGAACTCAGTCATATCATGACATGTTTTTCTGGAAACTGTTTTATGAGATGATGTTTTGCAGAAGCAGACTTAGACTTATAAGAGGATATTTTGCTGAAGCAAACACATGAGTGGACACTTGATATTGGAAAAAGTATAAGTAGAATCCAATATACAGAGAACAATGCTCTTTCTATGGTTTGCCTTGAAATGCCATGCTGTTCTTTATTGATGACATTCTTGTATTGGCATACCTTTCAATGCTTTGCTGGCCTTCATTGAAATTGCTTGTCATAACTTCATAGAAAGAATTGTGCAAAAGAACTTCTCATGGTATTCCCGCTGCTTCTTGCTGGAATTGTGCCATTTAGTAGAGACTGGAATTTTTTTCTGGATCCACTGCTACTGATTGATGCTTGGTGTTTTGGACTGGACTGCTGATGTACTGATAACAAAGCTTGGAATTGCCCCCAAATAACTACTTCTAACAAGATCAAAATACCCCTTATCCTATTTAGTATCTTTCTCTGCTTCCTTTGTTCAGTGGAATACAAAGGATGTTGAAGCTTTTAAGAACCATTTTAAAGTAGGTTTTGAAAAATCTAAGCCTACAACAAACAAATCAAAAATATCATATGAATTAGGCTTCATTCAATGGATGCAAAGATGGTTCAGTACAAAATCCATCAATGTAATCCACCATATAAACAAACTGAAAAAAAAATAATGTGATCATCTCATTAGATGTTGAAAAGCCTTTGACAACATCTGACACCTCTTCATGTTATGTTGTAGAAGGATCAGGGATAGAGGATGCATATCTAAATATAAAAAAAAATGTACAGCAAGAAAAACCAACATTAAATTAAATGAAGAAAAACATAAAGACAAGGTTTCTGGCTCTCCAATTAATATAGTACTTGTAGTTCTAGCTATAGCAACAAGACAACTAAAGAAGACCAAGGTGATACAAATTGGAAAAGAAGTCAAAGTATTGTTATTCACAGATGATTTGACAGCATACATAACAGACCTCAAAAATTTTACCAGCAAACTTCTACAGTTGATAAGCACCTTCAGCAAAGTGGCTGGATACAAAATTAACCCAAAAAACAAAATGAGCAGTGCCCCTTTACATAAATGATAAATGGGTCTAGAAATAAATTAGAAAACAACACAATTTTCAATAGCCAAAAATAGTATAAAATATCTTGGTATAACTCTAAACAAGCAAGTAAAAAGACCTATATTACAAGAACTTCAAGTCTCTGAAGAATGAAATTGAGAAAGATATTAGAAGATGGAAAGCTCTCCCAACCTCATAGATTGGTAGAAGTAACATAGGGAAAATGACCGTCTTACCAAAAGCAACCCACAAGTTCAATGCAATTCCCATCACAATTCAAACACAATTCTTCACAAACATGGAAAGAACAATTCTTACCTTCATATGGAAAAAAAATCCTAGGATTGCTTAAAACAATCCTGAAAAATGAAAGAATAATATAAGATATATCGCCATCCTTGACCTCAAGCTGTATTACAGAGCAAGAGTAATACAAACTGCATGGTATTGGTACAGGAACAGAGAAGTTGATCAGTGGTACCAAATCAAAGGCCCAGATATAAACCCATACACCTATGGACACTTACGTTTTGACAAAGAAGCCAAAACCATTGAAAATCAAAAAAAAAAAAAAAAAAACCAAAAACAAACAAACAAAACAAAAAACAAAAAACCAACCATCTACAACAAATGGTGCTAGTCTAACTGAAGGACTACTCGAAGAAGAGTACAAAGAGCCATATCTATCACCCTGCAGAAAACTCAAGTCCAGGTCAATCAAAGACCTTAACATAGACTCAGTTGCAATAAGTCTAATAGAACAGAAACTGGAGAATAGCCTTAAACTCATAGGTACAGGAGACAACTTCCTGAATAGAACACCAGTGGCTCAGGCTCTAAGAACAATTGATAAATGGGACCTCATAAAACTGAAAGAAACTTTTGTAAGACAAAGGACACTGTTAATGGGCCAAAATGCCAGCCTTATATCAAATAGGGCTAACATTCAAAATTTATAAACAACTCAAAATATCAGAAAACAACCATCTAAACAACTCTACTAAAAATTGTGTTACAGAGCAAAAGAAGGAATTCGAAATAGAGAAACTCAAATGACTGAGAAACACTTAAATAAATTTCAGTCTAATCATCTAGGAAATGCAAATCTCAAACACCTGAGATTCAGTCTTACACTGGTTATAATGGCTGAGATCAAAGACTCAAGAGGTAGCACATGCTGGCAAGGATGGGGATCCAGATGAACACTCCTCCATTGCTGATGGGAGTGCAAACATGTACAACCACCTTGGAAATAAATCGGGCAGTTTGTCAAAAACAATGGGAATAGTTCTACTTCAAGACCCAACTATACTATTTCTGGAGATGTATCCAAAATATCCCCATTTTACCAAGGGATATTTACTCAACTATGTTCACAGTATCTTTATTCTTAAATGCCAGAAATGGGAAACAAGCTAGATGTCCCTCAACTGAAGAATGGATAAAGAAAATGTGGTACATCTACACAATGGAATATTATAAAGCTACTAAAAAACAAAGACATCATGAATTTTGTAGGCAAATGAATGAGTTTTGAGAATATCATCCTGAGGAAGGTAACCAAGACCAAAAAAGACAAGCATGATATGTACACACTTATAAGTGGATATTATCCACAATGTGAAGGATTCCCATGCAATATTCCACAGACTCAGAGAAGCTAAACAGGAAGGAAGGCCCAAATGAGCATGTTTATATATCACTTTGAAGGAGAAATAAAATAGTGAAAGGATGCAGATGGAGGGAGGAAACTGTGTGGAAGAGGGGATGGGGAGGGGAATGGGAGGTGTTTCAGTGTCAAGTATGGGGACAGATAGTAGAGAAGGCCAGAAAGCCAGAATAATGAAACACCTCTTTCTGCCTTCATATAATATCCCATTTCCTACTATATGCATATGTGTGAAACTATATAAATTTAAATATATATACTGCATGTATTTTCCAGGAAAATGGATGGAACTAGAAAATATAATCTTGAGTGAGGTGACTTAGACCCAAAAGGACATGCATGGTATGCACTAACTGATAATTGGGTACATTAGCCAAACTGAATTAATAACCCAAAACTACAGAATACCTAGGATACAACCTATCCACCATAGGAGAGGTGATAAGCAGAAATACCCAAACCTTTCTAAGTGGGGCTTCAACCCCACTTAGAAAGGTGAAGGAAATAAACATGGGAGGTAGCAGAAGGGAGGAAACTAGATGCAGATGCGAGATGGGGAAGGGAAAAAGGGAACAGGACCAGATATGGGAGAGTGGACATGAGAGAAGCCCTGAGGGCCAAGAGAATGAATGAAAATAAGCAGCCTTGGGGAGTGGAAGGTGAGGGTACCCTCTACAGAGTACCAGAGACCCAGGAGATGAGACACTTTTAGGAATCATTGGGGGTGACATTAACCAAAATGCCCAATGCTGAGGAAAGGAAACTTAAAGAGTTTATATCCAGTGGATAGACAGGGCCTCGAGTGGAGCGACAAGGTTAGGAACCCACAGTCAAAATTCTTGACCCAGAATAGTTCCTGTCTAAAAGAAATGCAGGGACAAAAAACGCAGAAGAGACTGAAGGAAACTAGGTCCAAGGATCTGCCCAACATGGGATCCATCTCATGGTGGGTGGGAGAGGGCAACAAAGCCTGAAACTACTACGCTATGTTGTGCTTACAGATGGGAGCCTGACATGGCTGTCCTCAGAGAGGCTCTACCAGCAACTGATTGACTCAGAAGGAGATACAAATACCCAACCTTTGAACTGAAGTTCAAAGATGGGTCCAGAACCTTTATGTTTGAATTAGGGGAGGGAGTAAAGAAGCGAAAAGGGTGAGTGATCCCATGGGAAAACCAGCCATTTCAACTAACCCAGACCCTAGGGATCTCCCAGAGACTGAGCTACAAACTAGAAACATACCCGGACTGGTCAGAGGCCCCTTGCACCTATGTAGCAGAGGTCTACTTGGTCTGGTCTCAGTAAGAAAAGATGTGCTTAATCCTTGAGAAATTTGAGGCCCCAGGGAAGGGGGAGGCCTGGTGGGGTGACTGGACTACCCTCTCAGAGGCAAGGGGGAGGAGGAATAGGTGAGAAAGTTTAGAAGGGAAGAAGGGACCAAGGAAGGGGGAAGAACTGAATGTTTTAATTAAATAAAATAATTTAATTAAATATATATATATATATATATATATATATATATATATACACAGTGCAGATGATATAAAATATGTATGTTTTTTGTTCTGAGTCTTAAATATTTTGCTTTAAAATATTTGTCAACTCATCCTCCTGCAAACATTTCATTACTTAGTTCAAAATAAAATTCCAATGTATATATTCACCACCATTGGCTTTTGATAACCTCTCCTATTTGTGAAGCTAAGGGGCCAACTACAGTAATAGAACCAACGTTTTATTCAAACAATAAGTTTTAAGTAAAACAGACGATATTTAGTACTTTAATTAAACCCTGTAACTGAAAAACAAACCAAGAAACATGCACACACAGCCACTAAGCAATCTACAAAGCTGACAGACTGAGCAGAACTTCTTACTTTCATTTTTCTGGTTCAGAACACAACGATCCTAAGCTATCGTAGCTCTGACATAAGTGTTTATGGACATTTCTGTGAGTAAACAAATAGCCTTATTATTAGGTAAACACTTTGGAATTTGAGAGCAGACTCCTACCTTCCACCAACCAATAAATTAAGAAGTCAACAGACAGTATCTAAAAGCCTACAGCAGGAGTTTTCCTACATTGCTGTAACCTCCCTCCCTGATGACTACACTAAATTACAGGAGAGTTATCTTGACTCATGACTTTCTTTGTTCTGTTTAGTATAGACGTTTTATGAAACTCTTATCATGTTAGACCATGGCATGTTGGGTGACCTAAATCCTAGTCATGGAGTGACCTAGCCTCTTTGATGATAGAGTTGCACTTTTTTTCAACAATTTTAATAAACTTCAAAGCCAAAGTTGCTTGGATATTGATAATTAAAATGTTGGGGGATGGGTTGTTGTTGTTGTTGTTCATTGTTGGTTTGTTTTAGAAATTTAGCATTTACTGGAGGGACTGATAAGGGGCGAGTAAAGGAGAGAATGTGGGAAAGATAAAAGGAGAAGGCTAAAGGGTAAACTAGAGGATGACTGAGCGGTGAATAATAATTGAATATTATAAAATAAAACTAAAGAGCAGTCCTTCTGGGCTCTGCGGGCAGACGGAAGCTAAGGCAGACAATTAAGACTAACTGGGAAGTCCCACAGCATCAGTGAGTATTTCTCCTTGGAAAGCCTGCTTTTCCTCTCCCTAAGCTGCCTTTGAAGCCGGCTCAGCAGGTGCCGAGAGGCTACTAATCCGCTCATTCAAAACAGTTAGATCAGAATGGCCTCCCTGCCGAGAGGAGTTTAACTATCCCAGACTGCTTCAGGTAGGAGTTTCCCCGTTCAGAGCTTTGGGGTGTCTCCCTCGGTACCCCGCTGCTTCTACCCGCTGTAGACTTCTAGGGATACTAGGTGTACAGGTCATCTTGCCAAAACAAAGAGCGTGAGTCGACGGGCACGTGGGAAAGGAAGACCTGCTTTGTGCCTGTCTTGGCTGCTGGAAGTTCAGTTCCATTCTTTGACCGAGACTTTTTTGTTTAATCCACTGTTGGTGTCCCACAGTCCTTAGCTAAGAATATGTACCTGTCAGCCAGACCGTTTTCTCCTTTGGACCATTCCTTTTTGTCAAGTCTATGGTTGGTCACACAGGCAGTGGTCCTTCAGGCCATCAAATCTGGACAATGGCAGAAGTTTGGGCTACATCCTTGGACTCTCAGAGCTCACTTTCTATAATTGCAGCCAGCATGACCCTGACCAGCTTGCTTCTGATGCTACTGTGGCCCTGTTTCTGCACAGGGTTTCAGTGTATTTGGTTTTAGAGCCTTAAGGTCCCAGTCTGATATTCATCCCACTGACAGCCTGATCTGGAATATGGAAAACAAATAAACAATAAAAAGAACAGACAAAGGACAGACATTTCCTCTTGTAATCATTAGTTCTTTCACAAGCAGATTTTTCATTTATTTGCTAAATGGCTTATTTTTTTGTGTGTGTCCTCTGGGGATACAGTCCACTGACTTCTATTTCAGCTAAACCCAGTATAACACTGGATTGAATTAAGTATAGCATACTGGAAAAATCTGAATTTGTAACAGAATGCTAAACAGGTGCAAAAATAATCCATGAATCGATGGGAAATATAATTGTGTAAGAGAAGAAAACAAGTGTCTAACAAGCAAGAATTGATAAAGTGTGTTTACCTATCATGTGCACATGTGTGAAAATTTGGGCACTCATGTGCTCAGGATCATACACGCATGTGCACACACACACAGACACACTTGTATGGATAATGAGATTCTGATATGTTCTTGTAATAGTTATAATCATTGTTAAAGTGATGGTTTTTTTCCCTCTGTGATGAAAATAACAGTGTTTAAAAATAAAGTATGTCTTCAAAATATTTGAGAGACAACCATGTAACTTGCCAATATTCTCATTTCCTAATCAATAGAAATTTAAATTTACATTGTAGGGAAAGAATTGACAAATGAAGACAGTTACAAAGAAAGAGACTGAAGCATGATAGCTATCGTCACACAGACGTCCACAAAAGAAAGAAATGCTTAAAGGCTATGCACAAGCATCACTGGTATCTCTACATTCGCTTGGACAACAGTGAGTAAAACATAAAATCAATGTGAGCACAAATATACTTAAGCCTAGAGTCAAGAGAGTAATGTTGTGGCAAGAATATGGCCATACAAATGTGTGAATAGCTCAGGAAATGAACTAGGAACAAACTAATCTCATTATTCATACAATGTGTGTGTGTGTGTGTGTGTGTGTGTGTGTGTGTGCGCGCGTGTGTGTCTGTTATATCAATCTATAAGATTATCAATTCTTGCTTAGTAGTCAGTTGATTTTATTTCCCTTACCCGTTTATACTGCCCATTGATACATGGATAATTTTTGCACTTGTCTCTTTTGCACTATGAGAATACACAGACCAAGGGGAAGACAAAAGGACTGCAAAGAAATTCCCTGAAAACAAGAAATGCACCAGTTTTCACATAGTGATAGAGATATATATTTGCTGCTATTGCATACGTGTGAGTGCTTGCCTGCGTGTATTCATGTATACCATGTGCATGTATCGCCCTGACAGCCCCACTCTAGTTTTGGGGAAAACTTCGTGAAAAATGAGCAGCACAACTGCTACTCATGTGCTGTGGGCCCTGCTCCAGCCTATGCTCTTTGGTAATCCAGTCTCTGGGAGCCCCCGCAGGTCCAAGATAGTTGACTCTCTTGGTTTACCTGTGGAGTTCCTATTCCCACCAGAATGCTCAATCCTTCCTCCAGCTGTTTCTGTTAGTTGCTGGGTGAAGCCTACAGGAGGCAGTCATGCTAGGCTCCTGTCTGCAAGCATAACAGACTATCACTCATAGCATCAGGAATTAGTTCTTGCCCATAAGATGAGACTCAAGTCAGGACAGTCATTGGTTAGACATTCCCTCAGGCTCTCACCATCTTTTCCTCTACATATCTTTTAGGCAGGACAGAGGCAGATTTGGGGTTGAAGGTGTTGTGGATGGGTTGGTATCTTTATCTCTGTACTGGGAGTTGCTTAGCTATAGGAGATGGCTTCTTTAAGCTCCATATCCATGACTGCTAGGAGTCTCAGCTGGAGTCACCGTCATAGACTCCGTGGAGCCTCCCTTATACCAGGTCTCTGACACATCCTAGAGATGCTCCCCTTCCACAGCCTGCCATTCACTCTCTAGGCCCTCTCTCCCTATACCTGATTTCCCCCTTCGATTCCCATCCCCAGAGGCGTCATCTGGGAGCTGATGGGAACTAAGGGGATGTAGAGACTCACAGCCAAGCATCAGGCAGAGGTCAGAGCTCAGAGACTCTTCTGGGAGAGTTGGGGATAGAACTGAACCAGCTGGTGGAGTAAAAAAAAAAACCCAAAAGAAGAAATACAGAATTAACGAGCCTGGTCTCATAGGGAGTCACAGAGACTGAAGCACCAACCAAAGAGGATGCAGGGGCTTTACCTTGGGCCTCTACATATTTGTAACAGATGCAAAGCTTGGTCTTCATGTGGGTCCTTTAGCAATTGGAATGAAGGATGTCTCTGGCTATGCTACCTCCCATTAGATCCCCTTCTCCAAACCAAACTGTCTTCTTGGACCTCAGTGAGAGAGGATGTGTTTAGTCCTGCTGGAATCCAAGGAGTGTAATGTGGGGAGAGATTTGTAAGGATGGGACTTGGGGCAGAAGGGCTGAGACCCAGATGAAAAGTGAATGAATGAATGAATGAATGAATACTAAAAAATGAGAAGCTGAGGGCTAAGATCTTGAAACACAAATAAGAATTAAGAAGAGATCTCAGAATAGCAGAGTCAAGCATCCAAGCCTATTCCCAGAGACAAGACCACACCTCTTACTACCTGACAACACTACCAGCTGTTGGTCAAGTTTTCAAATGTCACAGACATTATTGGATTTCCCATTCAAACAACCACATTGTGCCTTTCTGTAAAGATTTATGAATTCGCTATCATAGGTACCATAGTCCATTATGCTGCTATGTGGAATCTTCAGAAGTTATCATCATATGATATTAGAATAAGCACATGGTTTTATTTTTTTCTCAATTTTTCTTTTTCTTTTGGAAGACAGTTATTTCACATTAATGGTAATGACGATTTTAAATACTCTTCAGAAAGTGGAATTGGATAACATATAAAATTAGATCATTTCAGGGTGCTTTAAGTTCAGTATACGTAGCAGAAAGATATTTTTGAGATTCAAAGAGCCTGCATGCTTTGTTCCTCTGATTGTTGTAAGACTGAGAAGTGGCCCCTTTTTGTGGGGTGGGAACACTTTAGGAGAGGATGACACTGTGGGCGGTGATTAGGCTATTAAACATCATGGAAGAAGACAGCATGAACAGAGGACGTGAGTCATAGGTGAGCTTGCTGGTGCTGGAATTTTTAGAAGAGAATTTCAAAGACATTCAAAGAGAGAATACGTCATACAGCTGTGTGTTGAAGAAAACTTCTAGCAGAAGGAACAATAAAAGGAAAAGTCTGCAGGCATACTGTCCTTGGATGTATCTCAAAACGACATGGAGTCTTTGTGATTTGAGTAAAATCAGACATGTATAGTAGCCATGGTTTAAATGTATATTGACATATACATATAAATGATAGCTACCTAGAGATATAATACACATTGTTATATCTATAACAAATGTTTAGCATCACAACTCATTTGTCAAAGCGCCATATGAAAATATTATAATGGCACTTAGTAAAATGAATAATAAAATCTGACGGATCTAATGTTTTCCTAACACACATATCAGTTACTTTCCTTTTGCTGTGACTAAAGATTTCTGACAGAAATAACTTAAGAAAGCCACCTTTTCTCAAAGTTCTAGTATATAATCTCTCACGGTGGGAAAGTCATGATGGCAGATCTTGAGAGAGGAGTTACACTGAACCCCCTAGTCAGAAAGCAGAGAATGGATGCTGGTGCTCAGCTACCTATCTCCATCTCAGTCAGTCTAGGGACTGAGTCCATGGATACATGAGGGCCCCTCTTAGTTAGGAGTGCATGTTCTCATCTCCGCTAACCTAGTCCTGACACACCTTCATGGCCCTAGTTTGAGATCTCTGTCCTTGATGTCAACAAGTCCCATGTACTGTTCAATCAAGACTAAACAGCACAGAAGAAAACTAAAAATCTGAAGTAAATAGATTTATAAATTTTAAGAAAACAAACAGCACAGAGAATTATAATTTGAGTTCACACTGAAAGTCAAATGAATGAACCCAAATCAAAAGCCATTAACTCTCCTGGCCATGGTGTGTCTCTACTGGACTGCTTGCTTCTCTGAGATACTTTCTTTTCCTTTCAGAGAGCAAACTGAAGGTATATGGATTCCAGAAATTATTGTGCAGAGTCATTCAATTCTACTTATTTCAAATATACCACTTTCTCAGGAGTAATAAATATGCACCTGCCTGTAGACACAATAAAGTATTTAATCTTGAGGAAAAAGGTGGTTGAGTTGTTAAACATGAAAGCTGCAGGATATGCTTCTTTTCTCTGAGGAAAATTAAATTTTGTTCTGGATATTTTTGTCAAAAAATGAACAGAGATATTAAGGCCAAATATGGACCTAGGCAGGTTAAATGGATTTTTCTGTATCCTGTGATTTTCTTTTTGTAAACTGACTTGGTAAAAGGACATTCAATATTGCTTTAAATGAAATCAGTCTTAAGAAATAGTTGTGCTTCCAGTTTAGTAAAGCAACTGAGGGGGGAGGGGGAATTATTGGGGAACAGATGGGGGGGAGAGGAACTATGGGAACTATGGTGGGTGGGAACTGGGAAAGGGGAAAGCCTTTGGAATGTAAACATAGAATATAGAAAATAAAATTAAAAAAAAAAAAAAAGAAAAAAAAATTAAATTAAAAAAAAAAAAAAAAAAAAGAAATAGTTGTGCATAAATGCTACTATAAAAATGCTAATGCTAATAATAACAATGATGATGACAATAAAAGGACTCTAACAGTAGAAGTAAAAGTAGAATTAAATAAAAATTTGGAATATTAATGACAGATCAGTTTTCTTCTCTCATTCCATTCTCTCATTTCCTGATAAGATAGACAGACAAGAATAAATGCACAAATGAAAAATCTATTGTCTGAAATGCCATAAATAAGCAACTGTAATATTCAACACAGTCAGTAGATTTCTTATTGACATGCTTTAGAAGATTATGCCCTGAAATACAATGATTCTCAAAGAGCTTTGTGAGTATCTCTTAAAACTTTCCTTCTTGCTTATTTACCTCGAATATTCATTAGATGATGGAGAACAATACATGCCTTTTCTCCTTTGATTTACCTTTGTACTTAACCCTCAATTCACTCCAATGCTGCAAGACTATTAGGGACTATCTGGTCATTGGTAGTTGAAAACTGGGAGAAAAATCTTCCTGAAAAACACCATCAATTCTTTTATTGCCTTTTATAAAGAATACATCTTTACATGACTTTTTTACTATCTATACTTGCTATAATTTTCAGATTTATAATTAGGATGTGAGATCAAAATAACAATGTGAAGGACTCTACATGAGTCCCGTTCATTTATCAATATACCTTTGTTAATTATCCCTGGCACAAGGTATTGGTATCTTATTTAGAAAGCCACTGTCTATGCCAACATCTGAAAAACATTCACCTCTAACACTTGGTGAACTTAAGCCCTCCTTTAATGTTTTTAAAACTGTAAGTTGATATTTATATATAAAGAGAAAGTGATCTGTTTTCTGTTTATATTTAGTTCTTTTTCTCATGTGTGTATTTATAAATCCGTCATCTATCTATCTATCTATCTATCTATCTATCTGTCTGTCTGTCTGTCTGTCTGTCTGTCTGTCTGTCTATCTATTCATCCATCCATCCATCCACCCACCCACCCTCCCATCCATCCATCCATCCATCCACCCACCCACCCTCCTATCCATCCATCCATCCATCCATCCATCCATCCACCCACCCACCCACCCACCCATCCATCCATCCATCCATCCATCCATCCATCCATCTATCTATCTATCTATCTATCTATCTATCTATCTATCTATCTTATTGTTCTCTTTCATATGTTATATCCTAACTATAATTTCCTCTCCCTCCATTACTTCTCCCTCCCCTCTTTCCTAGATCCATTGCTCCTCCTTTCCCTTCAAATAAGAGAAGGTTCCCCAGGGATATCAATCAAACATGGCATAACAAGGTACTACAAGACAAGGCACAAACCTTCACATCAAGGCTAGTCTAGGCAACCTAAAGAGGAAGAAAAGGGTCCCAGAAGCAAGCAGAAGAGTCAGAGACAGCCCCCACTTCTACTGTTAAGAGTCCCATAAAATCACCAAGCTGTACAACCCTAACATATAAGCAGACAGCCTAGGCCAGACCAATATAGGATCTGTGATTCATGCTTCATTCTCTGTAAGCCCCTATAAACTCTACCTAATTGACTCTGTGGACCATGTTCTCATGGTTTTTCTTGACCCCTCTGGTTCCTAGAATCCTTCCTCCTCCTCTTCTTTAGGGTTCATCAACCACTGCCTTATGTTGGGCTGTGGTTCTCTGATTCTGTTTCCATCAATGGCTTGATGAAGGATTTACTGATTACAATTGAGGTAGGAACCAATCTGTGAGTATAGCAGAATATCATTACAAATCATTTAAGATTTTTTGCCCATCTTCTTTGGCTATTTATAGATCTCTGGGCTATCCAGCTTCTGAATCATGTCCTTCCAGCCAGTGTAAGGTATGAACTCCTCTCATGGTATGGGCCTCAAGCTAGATCCATGCATTGCTTGGCTACTTCCACAAGTTCTGTGCTACCATTACCCAAACTTAATTTAACACACAGAGCAAATTGTGGCAAGGATTCTGGTTGAAGGCCTGGGATATCAGTCCAGTATATATATATATAAACAATGAAAATATATATTTTTTTCATTGTTAAAATCTAATTGTTGATACTCAAGCTTCAGCACCTCCAAATATACACCCAAAACAAACAAAAATAAAACAAAACATAACAATTTTCCATAGCTATGTGACAACAAGCTTCTCAATTCTATTCCACTGGCATGCATGTCTGCTTTTATGCTAGCATAATGCTGTTTTTTTTGCTATGCTAATAGTCCGAACAGCAGGAAAAGGAGTTTTAAAAATAAAGACACATCCTACAAAATGAGAGAAAATAGGAAAAGTTTAACAGGGTTAAATATCCATAATGTGTTTTTAAAAAATCTGAAAACCACCACAATTTCTAATAACCCAATCAAAAAATGGATGTATGAACTGAACAGACACTTTTCAAAAGAAGAACCAAAATGATCAATACAATGAAAATAATGTCAATATTCTCACTATCTGTAAACGTGAAATCAACTACATGGGCATTCCATGACACACCCGACAGAATGGTAGCCAACAACAACAAAATTTGTCAAGAACACAGCGAAAACAGATACAGTTGACAGGAATGTAAATTAGTTTAGTCACAGTAAAAATAGGTATGAGGTGTTCTCAGATATTCATAAAATACAACTTTAATATCATCTAGATAATTGCACTAGTGCGCGTACCCAAGGAAATCTAATACAAACAAAAGAGTACCTGCATAGGCACATCTGTGTGTTATGTTATGTGCAATAAAAAATTCCAGGTTCAGCCAAGGTACTGATTAGACAAACCTAATGTGTAGATACAATGGGGTTTATTCAGGAAAAAAATCATGTCATTTGGAGGAAAATATGTGGAACTGGTGATAATATTATGTGAAAAAAAAGAGCTTCAAAAAGGTAACTATGCCATACTTTCTCATATCTGAGTTTGTAAGGACCAAGTGTTAGGGACACAATAAGGAAATGAGGGCATGAGAAATTATAATATGGTTACGATCATCAAAGCATATTGTATGCACATGTGAGATTTCCTAACAAAATCCTTACTTTGCATAATTAATACCTGATCATTCAAGAAAAGGTCCCTACTATTTAAATAGACAAATTCTTTAGCATAAGCTAAATTATAATTTCCTATAATTACATTTTCAATACCTTCATATGCACATAGCACTAAAGCTGAAGGTACTATTAATCCTATTTTATGAAAACTGAAAATGATTATAATAAAATAGTGTAACCATTCTGGCAGGAAATAAAGAAGTCTCAGTCATGGTTCAGGGAGGGACTTGCAAAGTTAAATTAAATCTTAGAGTATTGATTCCTGTTTTTTAATTAGATGTTTTCTGTATTTACATTTCAAATGTTATCCCCTTTTCTTCTTTCCCCTCCAAAAACCCCCTATCCAATTTCCCCCACTCCTGTTCACCAACCTATCCACTCCTGTTTCCCTGTCCTGGCATTCCACTACACTGGGGCATTGAGCCTTCACAGGACCAAGAGCTTCTCCTCTCATTGATGTCTGACTAGGCCATCCTCTGCTACATATATGGCTGGAGACATGAATACTCTTTGGTTGGTGGTTTAATTCCTGGGAGCTCTGGGGGTACAGGTTAGTTCATATTGTTCCTCCTATGGGGCTGCAAACCCCTTCAGCTATACAATTTATAGACTATATGAAGCTCAAGAAGAAGGAAGACCAAAGTATAGATACTTCGGTCCTTCTTAGAAGGAGGGAACAAAATACCCATGGGAGGAGATACAGAGACAAAGTGTGGAGACAAAGATGGAAGTACCATCCAGAGACTACCTCACCTGGAGATCCATCCATATACAGTTACCAAACTCAGACACTCATGGATGCCAACAAGTGCTTGCTGACAGGAGCTGTCTCCTGAGAGGCTCTGCCAGAGCCTGACAAATACAGAGGTGGATGCTCCCAGCCAACCATTGAACTGAGCACTGGGTCCCAATGGAGGAGCTAGAGTGTTGATTCCTAACTAGTGAGGAGTTGTATGTTCAAGGAGCCTACATACTAAAGTAATGTGTATTTGCTCTGGGCTCTGTCATCAAAACAAACCCCTTCCGAGATTTACACTGTATTCTACGTAAAGTATAGCATAGCATTTTAATGGAGAGCAAGGCATTTTCCCTACCACACTGGGACAAGTTTAATCTTCCACCCAATCTATGGGGTTAGGTGTCTTTGAGTGTTCAAAGCTGGTCTTGTTGGGGTGTAACCTAGAGTTTGGATCTAGGTACAGGCATATGTAAACATAAGCCACTGCAAGATTTCAAGTATCCTCCTCCATCACTTTTATTTTTATTTTCTTGACACATGGCCTTTCCTTGACCCAGACGCTCCCTCTTTCACTCTAGCTGGTTGAACATGGAGCCCTTGGGCTCTGCCTGCCACTCTCCCCTAGTACTGGAGTTACAGCCATCTATAGTTATGTCTGTCTTTTTTCTTTTCTTTTTTTTTTTTTTTTTTTTTTTTTTTTTTGGTTTTTCGAGACAGGGTTTCTCTGTGTCCTGGCTGTCCTGGAACTCACTCTGTAGACCAGACTGGCCTCGAACTCAGAAATCTGCCTGCCTCTGCCTCCCAAGTGCTGGGATTAAAGGTGTGTGCCACCACCGCCCAGCAGTTATGTCTGTCTTATTTGTAGTTGCTGAAGATTCAAATTTAGGTGTACATGGCTACCAAAGACTTTTATCCATTGAGCCATCTTGCAGACCTTTATCTGTCTTTGTAAAGAGATGATTGATTGGGGGAAGTGTTGAGTAAATAACAAGACTCACAAAGTCTGCTCTGCAATCCTTCTAAAACAGCAACTTTCCCCTATATCTGATGGTTTTTTAAATGCAGTAAATTTATGCACAATTTCCAAACTGGAAAGTCTACCAGAAACACAGACACAGACACAGACACACACACACACACACACACACACATACTCACACACACACACACACACACACACACACACACACAGAGAGAGAGAGAGAGAGAGAGAGAGAGAGAGAGAGAGAGAGATTTCCTAAGTTTTAATTCTATAGGAAACAAACATTTCTCAGCCTGTAAGCACTACTGCCATCTTGTAGAACAGACTATTCCAATATTGCATTAAATTTGTAAAATCTATTTACCTAGCCATATGTAAGATCTTAGCTTTCTTTAGGGAAAATTTTCTTAGGGATAGATTATTTATGCCAATGAATAATTCTCAATAAGTTTCACTTCCTAAAATCTATGAACAAAATATTTTTCAAAGGCGAGGTAGCCATAATTTCAATGAAATTTTCCACTAGAAATTGTCTACTGGACATTTAAATATATAATAATTGGCTTTATCCATATAATTATCTTCATTTAGGATCATATCTGAATTATAAGTAATAAAATGGTTGCTTTATAAGGTGTTTTATTAAGATTAGATAAGGAAAATTAAAAATATTTTAAATATATTTGTGATCCTAAAATTGTATCATGAACCTTTACAGTTACTATTACTTTTTTTTATTTTTTTGTTATTTATGTGTGTGTATAATATAAATGTCATTTTTTAAAATTTTTTGACTGTACAGAAAATAAATATTTTATTATGGCAATGTTATAATATCAATTGGTTCTAATCATCATATTTCTATTTAATCTACTCCATATTTTCCTACTTCAATTGATCTTAAGCATTCATAATTTCAAACCTCACAGTCCATAACCTGTGAGGTAAAGATACCAACCTATGTCCTAAGTATAGCACATTGTATTATTGCCATTGATCATGGGGTTTCTGACACAAGTTCATTAGTTGAACAGGTATCTACCTCCCTTAGAACGGATTAGCATTGTATGTATTAGAGTGTAGATTAGGTTTTTCCCAAAGATGTCTTGAAGGCATCAGTTTGACATGTTAGAAAATTGGTTATTTTGGTTTTATATTTAATTACTTATGAGCTTAATATAATTATATCTCTCGGTTCCCTTACCTCTATTTAATATGCCCCTCCTCACTTTCCTTCAAATTCATAGGCTCTTATTTTGAGCTAACAGTTGTTTCATGCATTATGCATATCTATATACATATACATTCCTAAATATAACTTGTTCAATTCATATAATGCTATCTGTATTTGTGTTTTTACAGCTGACCATTTGTACTGTGCAGCCAGTTAGTGTACTCTTCCAGGGGAAAGACTACGTCACTAAACAAGCATAATCCCTAAGTGCAATCTTTAAACATAAGTCTTTTCATTCATGCATAAAAGTAGTTTTCACCACTCAACAAGTAAGTAGTATTCTCTTTTCAGATGGTGGAGACCATTATAGAAAACCACAACTAATCAAAATGTAGGTTGTAGAGCTCACCCAAAATTGACAAATCTACAAAGCACCCCCACATCCAAATCTCAGGTAACATTGTAGAAGAGGAGACAGAAAGATTGATGAGAGCCAGATAGTCAGGGGTGTGTGTGTGTGTGTGTGTGTGTGTGTATGTATGTATGTGATTGTTGGGATTATGATGTGTAATCAGTGGGCTCTATTTGAAAACAAAATACCTCAGTCACTGTTACAGATACTTTGAAGCATTGGTCATCAATAGCTAGTGTTGTTAAGTGATGTTTCAGCTTAGAAATCTACATGGGAAATTGAACTTTAATTTTTTTAAAATTATTCACTTGAAGAATGTTATAGAACCAAAGACCAGTAGCACAGGATGCTCTGAGTGGCAGGCACTCCATTCCCTTTATGATCAGGGATTAATGATTCTTCCCAGCCTTGTCACTTAGACTTTGCATGCCTCCTCTGCCTCCTCTCCCCAGGTCTCTCTTGATTTATCCACATTCTACTTCATGTTTATTCATGAAAGTATACCCGTATGTCTAGAATACCAGTGAATGATGGTATGTCCAAGGATCACAAATCGTACCATACCTGATTTTAAGTATTTTATCAAATAAAGATTTGATTTCCATCCTAATTTATTATTCTGAGAATTTTATTGATGTGAAGTGAGTTGGATACCAAAATTTAAAGTGGAGTAGTTTAAAAGAGAAGTATTCGCTCCTGTTATAGACCCTCTTTCTGAGGGTCCCTCTTGAGGCGTCAGAAATTCAATATTGTCTGGTATTTGTAAACAAATGGGAATTAAAGGCCAGCCCCTGTGCCACATTGTATTAGTTGACAATAAAGGCAATTTAATTTTTTTTCAGATTGAGTTCATATGACCCTTTGTCCTTCTGCTTTAACAAGCAAATGGAGTTCATTTAGATCAGGGAACCTTAAGAACATTAGAAAAGCAACAGACCTCTATAACATTCAAATGTAGTAAGTCAGAGTGATTTAAACTGATAGTTTAATAATTACATGCTTTCTATATAGCAACTAAGTAAAAATTCTATGCATAATATGAATTCTCATTTGTGCTAAGTAAAACACATGAAATAGTTGTGACATGATAGTTTGACAATTAAAGAAAAAGGAAAAGATAAAAGAAAAGAAAAGGAAAGGAAAGGAAAGGAAAGGAAAGAAAAGAAAAGAAAGGAAAAGAAAAGAAAGGAAAAGAAAAGAAGAAAAAAGAAAAGAAAGAGCAGAGAAAAAAAGGAAAAAGAAAATCCATAGCAAAAAAGTTCCAAGTATAAATCAAATGAACATAGAACAACAACAACAACAACAACAACAAAAAATAAAAACAGAAAATGACAGTTTTATGGCTAATGTCATCAAAACTAAAAAGGTACTACAGAAAATTTAAATAATTTTAGCCAATCACAATATATAAACAGTGATGGGGACCTATATTATTCATACATGAATTCTTTATGGGAAAGTTTTAAAATGCTTCTGTGCAACAGAAGCAATTTTCATCATGACTTATTGTCTTACTGATTGTAATCTTACAAATGCCATTTTATCCTGCACATCTGGTATCTACTACCACTGAGTCCCCAAGCCTTTTAAACCTGTTTCCTTCCATTAGAATGCCATTTATGAATTTACAAAACTTTACATGAGTATAATTACTAATATCCTTCACTCGAGAATTGAAAAGATAAAAGTAATTAAGCCATTCACTAAACCTGCACTGTTACCAAGTACCATTTGCTATTTCTCAGTCTAAGTTAGAATTTCCATCATGGTTACATCTCTAATTTGGTTCCAACTTAAGTCTTGAACAGTAATAAGATTTTAGAAACATGTTAATTTGAAATGAATTGACTTTAACCCCGACTTTCCCAAAATTTACTAAAAGTAAATGGTTATGCATTTCAGGGATTGTAATATGTTCTTCATTCATACACATGTGCATTCACTGAGCAATTTAAATACAAGTAGACTAAACCCTAGAGGGAGCAAAAGAAAATCAGAGCTTGGGTAATCTCTTATGGATATAGGGTTCTTCAATAATAGAGAATTATTATTTATACAAAAGTAATTCAAAGCCTATTTAGATGGTTAGGCAGGCTAAAGCCACTTTTTGAGCAAGGCTGATGACCTGAGTCCCATCCCCATAACCCATGGACAAAGATAACCACCACTGAATACTCTACACACCACATTCATGTAAACACGTGAGTGCACATGCATCTTCAAAACTCTCCCCAAACTATGCTAATAAATAAAAGTTTTAAATGGTTTATGTGTTTTATTGGTAAATATATGAAGAATTATAAAAAATATATGAAGAATTATAAAAAATTTGCATATTTAGTAAGCATACTCAATCCGTGGTATGGAAACTTAA
The DNA here is from genome assembly GCA_964023405.1 of Apodemus agrarius. NCBI lineage: Eukaryota > Metazoa > Chordata > Mammalia > Rodentia > Muridae > Apodemus > Apodemus agrarius. The sequence continues at coordinate 122,648,291 of OZ030007.1, forward strand.
TTCTTTTCTATAGAATGAGGACAATGAGAATTAATGTTACCTTTTAAAGAATACCCATGGTATGCAGTCACTGATAAGTGGATATTAGCCTAGAATCTTGGGACACCAAAGACACAATTCACATACCAAATGATGTCTGACAAGAAGAAAGGAATGGACACTAGTGCTGGAAAGGACCAAAGCATCAGTGTAGGGGAATACCAGAACAGGGAAGTGGGAAAGGGTGGATGAGGGAGCAGGGGGAGGGAAAAGGCCTTGTGGGACCTTAGGAGGGTGGGGAAACAAAAAAAGGGAAATGAAATGTAAATATAGAATATATCCAATAAAAAAAAGAAAATGAAAAAAAAGAAAAAAAGAATTTATTAAAACTGATTCTTTAGTATTAATTTTTTCTTTAAGTTTCAAGTACTAGTAATATTAGATACTGAGATTTTCAAAACTGTATAAACAACTGTTGAACTTTAATCTTATGAACAATGAAATTTGATGCTTTACATATATGTATAAAAATGTGAAACCAGCAATAATAAATCTTATGAAAAACTTACAAATAAATAAAAAACTTATTTATTTATTTATTTATTTATTTATTTATTCATTGTGTAGTAAGTACACTACAACTGTCTTCAGATACCCTAGAAGAGGGCATCAGATCTCATCCAGATAGTTGTGAGACAAAATGTAGTTGGTAGGAATTGAACTCAAGACCTCTGGAAAAGCAGTCAGTATTCTTAACTGATGAGCCATTACTCGAGTCCCCTAAACAAGTATATATTTGTTAAAAATTGATAAATAAAAATGTAATATCTTATAATAACTGAAATTTTAAGAAATTATAAAAATGGTATTTAATTGTTATAGGAAATATTTAAATATAACATTCATTTAAATAAAAAATGGGCAAAGGAAGTATACTTAAAGTCTTGACTGTTTGGAAAAATCACTTATGATTTTGGGAATATTGCCATTACACACTAAGATGATAAAGAATTATTGAGAGAAAAATAGGTAAGAAAAAGTCACATAATAACCATATGAATGAATAAAAATTAGCAGGGAACATGAATGAAAGGATTTAATCTCAAATTCAGGTTATTTAAATGAGATGACATATTTTAAAGATTCACATGGCTGACGTTAGAAGTTTCTGTATACGGAATACTATCTTTTGCATTTAAGCAAGATTCACTTTAAATAGATAATTTCCTAATTAATATGCAACACATAATTAACAGAACTGTCAGTGATCCGGAATTAACCTGATCAGAAATGTTCTAAATTTTAAGGATAAAAAGGAATGTGATTCTGATAAAATTAAAAAGAATTCTCCTCTTTTTTATTTGTATTTCTTTATATCTTCTAAATGAAGTTCTGGGGGAATCAATATCCCTGACCTTAAACAGTACTACAGAGCAATTGTGTTGCATGGTATTGGTACAGCAACAGGCAAGTGGATCAATGGAATAGGATTGAAGACCCAGAAATTAACCCACAGACTTATGGTCACTTGAATTTGATAAAGGAGCCACAACCATCCAGTGGAAAAAAGATAATCTTTTCAACAAATGGTGCTGGTTCAACTGGAGGTCAACATGCAGAAGAATGCGAATTGACCCACTCTCATCTCCTTGCACTAAGATCAACTCCAAGTGGATCAAGGACCTCCACATAAAACCAGACACACTGACATTATTAGGAAAGAAACTTGGGAAAATCCTGGAGGACATAGGCACAGGGGTAAGTTCCTGAACAGAACACCAATAGCTTATGCACTAAGATCAAGAATTGACAAATGGGACCTCATAAAATTACAAAGTTTCTGCAAGGCAAAGGACTGTCAGAAGGACAAAACGGCAACCAACAAAGTGGGAAAAGATCTTCACCAACCCCACATCCGACAGAGGGCTAATATCCAATATATACAAAGAACTCAAGAAGTTAGACCCCAAAGAACCAAATAACCCTATCAAAAAATGGGGTACAGAGCTAAACAAAAAATTTTCACCAGAAGAAATTCAGATGGCTGAGAAACACCTTAAGAGATGTTCAACATCATTAGTCATCAGAGAAATGCAAATCAAAACAACCCTGAGATTCCACCTCACACCAGTCAGAATGGCTAAGATTAAAAACTCAAGAGACAACAAATGCTGGCAAGGATGTGGAGAAAGAGGAATACTCCTCCACTGTTGGTGGGATTGCAAAATGGTAAAACCGCTCTGGAAATCAGTTTGGCGGTTCCTCAGAAAATTGGGCATGTCCCTTCCAGAGGACCCTGGCATACCACTCCTGGGCATATACCCAGAGGATTCCCCTGCATACAATAAAGACACATGCTCCACTCTGTTTATAGCAGCCTTGTTTATAATAGCCAGAAATTGGAAGGAGCCCAAATATCCCTCAAGGGAGGAATGGATACAGAAAATGTGGTATATTTATACAATGGAGTACTACTCAGAAATTAAAAATAATGAATTTATGCAATTTGTAGGTAAATGGTTAGACCTGGAAAATATCATCCTGAGTGAGCTAACCCAATCACAAAAGAATACATATGAAATGCAATCACTGATAAGTGGATATTAATGAGCCCAGAAGCCCTAAATACTCAAGGCACAATTAGCAAGTCAAATGATTCCCAAGAAGAAAGGAGAGGACCCTGAGCCTGGAAAGATTGGATCCAGTTTTGTAGAGAAACTGTGGGGGGAGGGGGAATGATTGGGGAATAGTTGGGGGGGAGAGGAACTATGGGACATAGGGAGGGGGGAACTGGGAAAGGGGAAAGCCTTTGGAATGTAAACATTGAATATAGAAAATAAAATTAAAAAAAAAAGAAATGGTTTAAATTATACAGGAGGTGTAGGACATTAGGAACACTAGAGGATTTTATATGGGACTTAAAATTTTGTATGATTTGATATCCACAGGGATTGTGAAGTCAGACTTCTGCAGATACTAAGTTATGTCCCAATATGATATATATACACTGTTAAATATACTACAGACACACATTTGGTTACTCATGAAATGCTGCTTTTTGACATGGGTAGAAGAGTGGATGATTTAAAATCTCAATTAAAAAAAAAAAAAAGAAGAGTTTTACAGTGTAAAATCAGCTAAAGAAAAACCAGAACTCTCAACATCTATTCTATTCAGGGGTCATATTTCCTGTTTAGAGTTCTGTGAGAGGCAGACATCCTCCAGGTATTGAAGAACTGGGTGAATGCATGAATAGTTCTGTTAATTCTGAGATTAAATTCTGATGCCTTCTAATATAGCGCGAAAAAGCCAAAAAAGAAACATCAAAGGCAAATCAAAGCTCTCTGTATATATCTGAATACTATGAGTTCTCTGTTTTAGGACCGTCTTGAAAAGCATTGTACGATATTTTCAGAAGGTAAATTCACTTTAACTTCCACACCTATGTCACAGTTATCAGAGGCAGACATGGGTTCCTTCACGTAATGGATTTTCCATGTTCTAACATTTTTGTCTGTAAATGCATCCTTTATTTACTAGATGGAACTGTCAGCTTGGAGTCTTACTTGCTCACCCTTTCTAAACTCTGGCTGGTTAGAAAAATTTGGCTGTTCTGGCTCAAATAAAATCTGACTGTTCTTCGCTCTTTTCTAAGCTGACTAATTCAAATTGTCTTCTCTGTACTTCTCACTGAATTGCTCTCTTTGACCTTAAACTATGGTAATTTGTTCTAACCTTCTGGCTTCTTATTCTCTACTTGTTTTCTTTTCACCTGAGTCTAGCTAGTTTTCTTTACCAGTTGTCTCTGTAAAACTGCCTCCTCCTCCTACTCTTCCTCCTCCTCTCCTCCTCTTCCTCCACCTCCTTCTCTTCCTTCTCTCTGTCTCTGCCTCTCTGTTTCTGTCTCTCTGTTTCTGTCTCTCTGTCTCTGTCTCTCTCTCAGCTTTGCTCTTGAGTCCTCTCATTCCTGTGCTGTTTAGTGAGAGTTGAGTGTATTCTCTCTGATTCACTCTGTCAAGTCTTTCTCTGATTTATCAGGTTGTCTGCTCCTCAGCGAGACATCGCTTTCCAACATGACTGCTTCTTTGTACAAACTAACTTTACCTACCTCCAGACAGAGGGAGGGCTCAAGATGTGTGGGAAGGCTGCATTTCAGCAGGATCATACAGGTCTAGCAGACCTTTGGATTTTATCCCCTTACAGAGCAGCCATGCTGATGGATTAAAATTTCTTTAAATGTCCACAATGTTCAAAGTCTGTTGCTGATAAAGCTTTGGGTTTTTATCTACTACTGCAATGCTATCCTCCTAAACTTAAATAATCATTCCAAAATTGTGGCAGAGACACTCAGTTTCCTCTGATTACCCTTTCTCACACTTTATTCTGTAATGAACTGCCAATAGTTATATAAAACAAAGAACTAAGTAGTTAATTGTGGTCACGTGACAGCATTATAGTAACTCACAGCTAAGTCTGACAATGTTTGCTTCAAATTTAAAAGGTGTCCTTAACAGGAATCAGTGAATTCTTCTTCTCCTTTATCTTCTTTTATAAACCCTTCCATCTTGTTTATAAATGACATGAAGATATTAGTCATCTCTTGAAGACCTATCTGATTAACATATATTGTACTTGCCAACATATGTTCCCTTTGATAAATAACAGTGAACAGTTTAGATAGACACCTGTACCATATCTGTAGAATCCCTTCATCTTTTCTAATCTTAAACCTACAACGTCATCAGTTACTTACCACCCTGGAATTATAAGGGTAGATACCTCAGAAGCAAAGCTGATGTCTATCTCACTGACAGTCTCATGAAATACTGTACAAAGATTGCACTTTTGGACTCCTGGTGTTTCTATAATGAAATACACCTGTTGTCTTGCTTACAGTTTTTGTTTTCAAATATTCTTAATAGTTCTAGTTATAGACAATTCTTTCTCTCTTCTCCCAGAAAAATAGTAATACAGAGCTGCTCACATTTTGTCTTCTTGTTCTCTGCTGTCTCATATCCCGTTCATCTGGAATTTCCCCCTCAGAATGTTGTTAGTTGTTTCTTTGATAATTCATCAAAATTTTAAAATATCAGTATATAAAATATTCACCTTCATGGCTATGAAAGTAATTTGAGTGGAACTCTATGAAATGTTTTATAATTTCATCCATTGTGACTATAGACCACTTAAGATGGTATTTTATCATAATTATTTATAAAAATAATTATGCATGGTATTTCTCATTCATATTCAAACTTAAATGTGTTCATCTTCACTTTAGCTGCAACCAAATAGATACGATATCATGTGTAGAATATAGTGGCACATAAATCTCATCTGATTCCAGAAAACAGGAGGCATCCTGAGTTTTATGCCAACCTCATTGCAAGCAAGTAAACAAGTACCTAAAGAACGAAACCCCAAAGACAACCATAAAGCAACCCCAACCAAATAAAACACACATATACAATGACAATCAACAGAGTGTGAGTTTATAATAATTTTTTTTAGAAATAACATTTTTAAAAATTTGCTTACCTTGCATAACAGCATTTATAAGATACTTTTTGGTCAGAAGTATGATGAAGAAGAAATCTTTCTGGGATCCATGGAGTGCTTCAATCCCTTTCAATGCATTTATGACATCAAAGAATGGGCACTGTCTACGTTCTCTTCTCTCCATTGCCTCTGGTAGAGCTGACAATTTTATTCTTTTGACTACCTCATGTTACTCAGATGACAACTGTCTTAGTTAGGGTTTTACTGCTGTGAACAGACACCATGACCAATGCAAGTTTTATAAAAGACAACATTTAATTAGGGGTGGCTTACAGGCTCAGAGGTTCAGTCCATTGTCATCAAGGCAGAAACATGGCAGCATCCAGGCAGATATGGTGCAGGAGGGGCTAAGAGTTCTATCTCTTCATCTGAAGGTGGCTAGTGGAAGACTGACTTCCAGGCAGCCAAGGTGAGGGTTTTAAGCCCACACCCACATTGACACACCTACTCCAACAAGGCCACACTTCCTAATGAGGTCACTTCCTGGGCCAATCATATACAAACCATCACATTCCACTCCCTGGCCCCCATAGGCTTGTTCAAACATTAGTCTATGGGGGCCATACTTAAACATAGCATAATGCAAAATACATTTAGTCCAACTTCAAAAGTCCCTTTAGTCTATAGCAGTCTCCACACTGTTAAAAGTCCAAAGTTCAAGGTCTCTTCTGAGATTCACTCAATCACTTAACTGTAATCCCCCAAGCAAGACAGGAAACCAGCTGGGCAAAGTCCAAACTCTGCATCTCCATGTCTGATGGCAAAGCAGTCTTCAGATATCCAACTCCTTTTTCATCCTTGTTGACTGCAACTAGGTTCTTTCTCCTGGGCTTGTTCCACTCCCTGTTAGCAGCTTTCCTTGGCAGGCATCCTGTGACCCTGGCATCTTTAATATCTTGGGTAGCCCAAGTCAATTTCAGCTTCACAGCTTCTTGTTCCAAAGTCTGAGATCCACACATGATCTTCTGTGTATCTCCAAAGAGCTGGTGTCACTTCTCCAGCTCTGCCCTTTGTAGCACTCTAAATTCAGATTGATCCACTCCACTGCCACTGCTGTTCTTAGTGGTCATACCATGGTACTGGCATCTCCAATATGCTAGGGTCTTCCACTGCAACTATGCTTCACCAAAGCCTATCATAGGCTCTCTTCATGGTACCAAGTCTCAACTCCTTTGCATGACCCCTTCAGTCCTGGGCTGTCAATTACAACTGAGGGTACACTTTCACCAATGGCCTTCCATGGCCTCTCACAGTACCAAGCCTCAGCTGTTCTTCATGATGCCTTCATGCCTTCAAAACCAGTACCACCTGGATGATTCTTACACATTACCAAGTACAGCTGCAGCATGAGGAACACTTGGCTATCTCTGGAATACAGCTTCTTTGTGCTCCCAGAAAACACTTCTCATATTTCACCTCAGTGATGCTGGTCTTTTCTTAATCACCACTAATTTCTTAGCTCCAGCTAACCAGCATCAATTGTTTCAGTAGTCTTCTTTTTCTCTTGAATATAAAGCCAGAAACATGGCTGAAGCTGCTGAGTTCTGCTGCTTGCAGGAGCTAGAACATTATCACTAGCTTCCTTTTTCCCAGCTCCTTCACTGCCTAAGTTGACTGTCCTGAATCTTGCTCCTTAGACTGACTGACTTGGAACTCAAGAGATCTGCATGCCTGTCCCCTAAGCACTGGGATTAAAGGTGTGGTCCACCAAGCCTGGATTAAAGTTTTTCTTCACCTAGAAGTTACTCTGTTCAAGGCTGGCCTTGAACTCAGAGATCTGCTTATCTTTGCCTCCTGGGATTAAAGGCTTGTACTACCATGCCTGGACCTAAAGTTACCTGGGTGGAATCTTGCCCCAAGGTCGCCACTCCTTTAATTCAATATCCTTGAATTCAGCTCCATTTCACGTCCTGGAGTTCCTTTAATACTCAAACTATATATTTTGTACTTTTCCTTTCTCAGCTTGCTATGTTTGTTCAAAATTCTCTTCATCAGACTTAACCAGAGAACAAAGTCTTTGTTGGGCTTTTTTGAGACTTCCTTTGCAGATGCAGTTAATATAAATCTCTTTACCTTAACCCTAGGCAGTCTCTTCAGGCAATGGCAAAAAGCAGCCATGTTCTTCACCAAAACATCACAAAAACAGTCTCTTGGCCACGTATTAAAGTTCTTCTCCACTGAAATCTCTTGGGCCGTCAGGCCTACACAGTTCAAATGACCTTCAGCACCACTCTCTTCCATATTCCTACTAGGCTGGCCCATTAAGCCCCACTTAAAGCATTCCATAGCTTTCCAAATCCAAAGTCCCAAAATCCACATTCTTCCAAACAAAAGAATGGTCATGCCTATCACAGCAATACCCCAGTCCCTGGTACCAACTTCTGTCTTAGTTAGGGTTTTACTGCTGTGAACAGACACCATGACCAATGCAAGTTTTATAAAAGACAACATTCAATTGGGGGTGGCTTACAGGCTCAGAGGTTCAGTCCATTGTCATCAAGGCAGAAACATGGCAGCATCCAGGCAGATATGGTGCAGGAGGAGCTGAGAGTTCTATCTCTTCATCTGAAGGTGGCTAGTGGAAGACTGACTTCCAGGCAGCCAGGGTGAGGGTTTTAAGCCCACACCCACATTGACACACCTACTCCAACAAGGCCACACCTCCTAATGAGGTCACTTCCTGGGCCAATCATATACAAACCATCACACCAACCATGACCCTAAAGTCAAATACTTCATTATTTTGTGTATGTGTGTGTGTGTCTACATTCACATCTCCTCACTCATCCATTTGCATTTCTTTGACTGTCACATAGAGGAAATATGCTGAATATAAAAACATACCATCCAGTTGACACTTATACATTAAAAGAAAAAGCTCCTAAGTGACTTCATGAGTTAGGGTCACTATAACTATTCTCAGTACAGAGTAGTTTAAAAGTGGAATTAGCTTTTCCTAGATATATGATATCTTAACAGGTTTTTTGTTTATTTTTAGTTTATACAAGTATTACATTCAATCTTTTTTTGAAAAAAAAAATTAAAAGACACTGCTTATATTACTGCAGAATTTTACACAGATGGCAAAATCCAAAAGATGTTCATGTCGAGTGGGTGGATTTAAGCTATCATCAAGATTAGTGTGTGGCAGAGATGGCTCAGTCAGTAAATCATTTGCTTTATAAGGATGAGGGATTGAGTTGCATACTATAGATATCGTGCAAAGATTCAGGTGTTGTCCCATGTGCCTGGGATAACTAAACAAAAGAGATTGAGATAGCCAGGTCCCTCGGTGCATGAACCCATTAATCTTTCCTGTTTGCTGGGGTTTAGATTCAATGAGAGACCACATCTCAGAGAAGAAAAATGGAGAGCAAGTGAGGAAAAGAGTCTTACATTGACCTCTCTAGCTTCCATGTCCATAGTCATACCTGTGCACACACCAGACACCCCCTCACACACACACAAAACAAAAACAGCCAGATACCCATGTGACCTCTTTGCTTTTGTTTTTGTAGTATTATAATAGAATCCTGGTATGGTTTTATATATATATATATATATATATATATATAGATAGATAGATAGATAGATAGATAGATAGATAGATATATAGATATATAGATATATAGATAGATAGATAGATAGATAGATAGATAGATAGATAGATATAGATAGATATAGATAGATATAGATACATGTCTTTATGTTTTCATCATTGTACATATGTCACCTATCACTCTTGTAAAAATATATGGCAGCTACAATAAATCCTTACAAATTATCAGTCAGCTTTCTACTAAGAAGGCATGACAGTTAAGCTTTAGCAAGTATAGTATCTAGAGAAATTGCGTATGCAAAATTGTTGAAGAAATTTCAATGTTAAGGAAATGGAAAGGATCCAGGAAAAATAAAGCATAACTGTAGAGTGTTGGAGGATGTGAAGAAAGGTTCCAGGAAGCTACTAGCTTAGACTCTCAGAGGCTGCGGTGCTCACTGTCACCACTGCCTCAGGCCTGGTGAGAAGGAAGCTACGTCACTGGGAAGAATAGCTGAGCACGAGGGGGTCAAACAAGCTGCAGCTGCCCGCCACTCTTCACTGACTTGGCTGTGACTTTCAAACTACAGCATTTTTCTAATTTACTTTTCTCTCCAGTTTCAGAAAGAAAGGAAAAAAGGATGCTTGCTTCCTATCACCTTCTATTTTTTTTTTTTTGTAGTTGTCATTGTTAAAATTTATTAAACAAAAAGAAACCAGTGCAGACTGGGAGGGAGACAATAAGTAACTCAAGTAGAAAATATAATTGAACTTACAATTCACAATATTGGTAGTACAGAACTTTCGTGAAAATTCACAGATATTTGGTGTCTTGGAGCTTATATTATAGCAAGAAACACAATGAAAAATATGACTACATATCACAAATATATTATCATATATGTGAGGAACTTGTACAAACTGTAGTGAGAAATTAAAGTAGACAAAATAACGTTTCTGGTGTAATATTTGCTAAACCAATGAAATTTTCAGAAAGCACAATACAGGCAAGTATTGTTAAATGTTGAGATTTGAATAAAGACTACAAAGAAACATTTACCATGAGGCTAATGCAGGTTGAGAATTCCTTGGAAAAGTGAGAGGCAATGCAAAGGTCCTAAAGGATTATTGTGTGTGTCTCCCTCTCCCTCTCATTCTCCCTCTCCCTTTCCTTCTTCCCGTTGTCCTCCCCCTCCCTCCCTCTCCCTCTTTTCCTCCCTCTCTCCCTCCCTCCTTCACTTCCCTCTGTCTCTCTTTCTCTGTTTCTGCCTCTGTCTTTGTCTCTCTCTCTCTCTCTCTCTCTCTCTCTCTCTCTCTCTCTCTCTCTCTCTCTCTCTCTCTCTCTCTATCCCCAAAAGGATGAACCTTCCCCTATAAGAAGTATAGTCTCTTACTAGCTTAAGTTTACAAAATTCAAAATAACCCAAGACCCTATAGCTACTACATTGTCAGGAACAAATCTGCCATGATAATCTTGAACATTTCTATGAGTACATCTTCCTTTCTGACTGCATACTGAAAAGGCTTCCCCACCTCCCACAAGGACACACGTAGACTTCATGTCTCAATAAGTTTATCAGTTTATCTCCCAGTCTAAGGTCCTTCCTTTCCCACCTTAGCAATAATGAGTTTTTATACTGAGAAAGAGGACTCAAGATTATATTCAATGTCCTGAGAAAGCTGGCAGAGAAAAGGAAGTAAATAAGATGTCATGCACTATTATACTGAGAAAGAGGACTCAAGATTATATTCAATGTCCCAAGAAAGCCGGCAGAGAAAAGGAAGAAAATAAGGTGTCATGCAGATAGTGAGAGTAAGGTTGATGTGAGTTTTGTTGTAGACTATACTGTGTTCCCATCATAGAAAGCCCTGTTTTCTTCTGCTGTAGTTTTATTAATATCAGACCATTCATTGCTAGACTTTTTATGTTGTCTTTAGATATCTCATCAAGTGATATACTCCATATCTTTATTGTATCATGTGAGTTAATGGTTAATGTGTTTGTATTTTGAGTGGCCAACCTATGCCTAGAGTTTTTTTTTTAATGTGAAGTATGCTTTTCTAGTGTTATAATAATAAATTTACTTTCTAATTAGCAGTCACAAAGTTTTTTCTCATGTCTATAAAGATGTCTTCCTACAGCTTTGCTTTTCACATAGTTCATAATAAATCACGGGGGGGGGACCTTTATTTTTCTAACATGCACATTTATGTATTTACTGAAGATTATTGAAATTTTCAAGTGCTTATTGGGATGTGCACTATTATGTTATATGCATCTGCAGGAATGCAGCTGGGGCTAGAATGCTAATAATTAGCACCTCTATTAGAAGTCGGTTCTTGCATTTGAGCAGCGCTATGCTGGAAAGCTCTGTTTCCCAAGTGAACAGAGAATTATACAGTTGTATTAAAGAAGAGCTTTCCTTTGAATACAATTTTAAGGGAATCTTCAAAGGAAGAAGCTTAAAGACTCCAATCAGAGCACATCACTAATTAGTGTGTGACAATAATTTAGGCGGAGAGCACCAGGCCTTGTTAATTTTCCAGGCCCATTCTGCAGTCTCTTTGCTGGATGTTTCTTTTGATGAGTCAATTTTATCTAGGTGCAGCTTTTTATATTTTAAATACTGTCATAACACTTCTAAAGTTTTAGAGAATGGGACAGACGGATGCTGAAATCTGGCAATTACCTTCCAACTCTGCTTTCCAGCTCCTCATTTTATGGTTCAGGTTAAATTGCTTAATTCAATCGCAAGTATTTTGCATTTATAATATTGCTTTAAGTGGCATGCCTCTGAATAAAGTAACATAACTACCTATTTGTTTATGTAGCCTTCACACTTAGAAAGAAAAATGTGCTTCCATCATCAATTATGGAACACATTATTTAAAATTCAAAGGTGTCAGTTCCCTTGATCACATTCATCCTGTAAGGGCTTTTAGGAATTATAAATGCTAGCATTTCAGCTTCGCTGTTTTAAAATGCTATGTTCTACAAATTAGGTATCAGAATAAACTGTTTTCTTCATTTTGTAAATAGGGAAGTATCGATTTGTGATGTCTTGGGAAATTAGAAAACAGAAACGGTGGGGTGTCAGATAAGTATGATTTATGGCTTTGCATACATGAAGTAGGAATTGATGACTATTAAGATCAATATCAAGATTCATTGGCTCAGGTATACATAGTGACTAAAGCCATATTGAGAATCAATGTTTGAATCAAGAAAGCATCTGTCTTCTTATGGATAAAAATATGTCAATATATACTGTTCATCTCTTATTACCAATTATGAGAATTCAATTTCTGAAGGATGACAATTATTTTACAATTTAAAAAGTCACTCCTCCCTATTCATGCAATTGGGTTTGTGTCACTCATGATGGAGAATCTATGTGTGTGCCTCTGTATGTGAGTGTATTTGTGTGTGCCTGTCATTGTGCATGTGCATGTGTGCTTTTGTGTGTGTTTGTGTGTGTGAGTGTGCATGTGTGGGCATGTATGTGCATGTATGTGTATTTGTGTGCATGTGTCTGAGGGAGTGTGAATGTGTGTGCATGTGTGTTTGTGTGTGCTAATGGGTGTAAGTTTGCCATGAATGGTTGCATATGAGAGGACAACTCTACAGTATTGGGTTTTTCCCCCTTTCCTCCTTCTTCTGATTTCTGGAGTTTGAACTCCAGCCAACCATGAGACTTTCACTTCAAATACCTTTACCTGAGAGGGCAGTTTGTTGAACTTTAAAATGTGTTTTTAATTGACAAATGATAATTATGATATTCGTATTGTACAAACTAATTTTGACATGTGTATATTATAGAAATATTCATTAAATACAAAAACCATTATACTGCCTAACAAATTTGCTAAATCAATAGATTTTTTGCAAGAAAATTAGCAATATATTTTAACTTTGAAATGTGTGGCCATTAAAACAAAACTCCAAATTAATAAACATAGGAAAATATGTATGTGTTCAACACATCAATTTCAGTTGTTTTGGACATTTCTTTTGCAGTGGGTTAGCTGGGTCAATGATGATTTTTTTATTTCAGTTTTATTATTTTAAGAACCTGTAGACTATTCACAAATGCCTGCTCTGAGTAATAGTTCTACTGAGTGTCAAGTTTTACCTGTTTTCCACATCTTTGCTGTTTTCTTAACATTCACCTTATTGACAGCTTCCATTCTAACCTGCCCATGTATTACAGTGTTTTTAATCATTTTTATCACTAAAGTGAGCAGATATTTCATTATATCTTTTGGCCAACCTTAACTCTTTTTGTGACATGTATTTCAGAGACTTTAATTCTATGTCTTCATGTCTATGTGTTCAGTTTTTAAAATTACTTATTTTAGTATTTGTGGATATAATTTCATCATTCCATCCTTTCCTTTCCTGTCATATTTTCTTCCTTGCTCTCTTTCAAGCTAATGGCTCTGGGAATTGCTTATGCACTTGGGGTATTGACCTCCTGAATTTTCTACTTTATGTTCTTTTTTCTTGTTTGTTTCATTTTGATTTTGGTATGCTTGACCTTCTTTTGATTTGGTCTTAATATTTTTGTCCCTTCTTGTTAAATGTTTTTGTTCCATGCCATCACAGCTATGAAACTGTCATGAAGGTCCTAGACCCAGACAGAGAGAGTTGTCTGTTTGTTTGTTCCTATGGTTTTACCAGTGAAAGTCTCATGTTTATGTCATTTTTTTCATTTTTATGATGACTTTATTACGATCTCATGTGAGAACCCACAATTACTCTTCTCCACAATGTTTCCTATTGTTACCAACAGTAGTTATTAGAAAGATTGTCCTTTTTTTCACTGTATATCTTAACCCATTTGCCAAAAATGAATTGAAAGTAGATAATTAGATATTTTCTAGATATTCTATTTTGTTCCATTGGTTAATGTATCCATTTTTATAGAGGGCTTTTTTCATTAGGCTATTAACTCAGAACATCTGTATAAGGATACAATTAAATGGAAACTATTGAGCTATGTGTTGGAGAAGATTAACGTGCTTTAGAAGTAAATAAAATTTAGGAACAAAAAAGATATAAAACCAAACTATATTTTGTTTTTAGATTGAATCATCTATCTTTCTATATCATGTAGCTAAATTGTAAACTCATTGGAATTAATCTAGAAGTAAGAAAGAAAGAATAGCAGATGAACTTCAAGGTAGACAATACCTATTCAGAAAGGCATTTTTGGTTGTTTTTCTCATTCTTTCTTTGTCCCCAATGTGAAGAAAGGAAAATTGTACACAGCTATCTGAACAAAGTGAGTTCTGATGTAAACTGGCATATGAACAAGGAAACAAAAGCAAGACTAAACCGAAACAAAACAAAACATAAATTTATATAAAAAGGCCATAAAGCAGAACTACGCATACACATGTATATATACATACACGAACACACACACATGTATATACATACACAGACACACACAAACATTAGCTAAAGAGATAAGAATGTGCTAGAATATGGTTATTTTGCTAATGTTATGAGAGTAGCTTGCAAGTTTCTACAAATAAACAGATTAGAAGTACTGTATGGGTCACTGATCATTTCCCTGCAGTATAGACTTAAAGAACACCTGTTAAGATTTCTGACTTTATATTCATTGCAAGAGTCAAGTTCACCAAGAGATAAATGGATGAAAATATTATTTACACACACACACCCTAGTCAGGGGTCTAAAATAGATTCTATCATTTATCAGACACTCATACACTAATGAATTGGCAAAACAGTATGCCAAGTTAAGCATGACATATAGACAAAAGTAAAAAGAGAAAAAAACTGTGTAGGAGTCAATTATATGTAGAATACATGTATGGTAGAAGCACAAAATGTCTTATATACAAACAGAGAACAAATTAGGAGCCACAGAAGGATGGGAAGGAGGAGAAGAGAGGTATATGAAGAAGGATATAAAAAAGCAGTTGCATAGAATAAATAAGTTCAGAGAGCTAGTTGTCTGATATGTGACCTTGGACGATGCTTAATGAAATTTCAGTGGACTAGGGGATATTATTACATATGTAGACCTCATTGTTCTTCTCAGAAAGAAATTACTACATAAGATGTTAGAAAGGATAATTACTTTCAATATCATTTGCATTTAATCTGTATGGCTCAAATGACGACATATTATAAAATTACCATAAAATGTCTGAACTAAAAATCTTAGTCCTCAAAGAGAGCAGAGGCACAATGACCTACTCCTAAAGCCAGTTGTAAAAATAAAAATCTTTAATTGCAAAATTATTAATACCCTTCTGCCAAGTGTCAGGGACCCTTATGAGTACTAATCTTTGCTGAAAAAAGCTGAACTTAGCAGAGACATACACCATTAATGAGCAACATATCACTACTACATAATTAAATTCTGGACAAGTAATTTAAAGGGCATGTAGTTGGACCAGACAAAATTATCTCTTCTAGTGTATTAAACTGCCTTTATTATGGGAAAAAGACAAACTTTTGAATGTCAGTTAAAATTATACAAATGATTGAAATGTACCCTTTGAAAGACACATACTTGGCTCTATGTGGTAATGTACACCTATGATCCTAGAAGTTTAGATGGTAGAGGGAGAGGATCGAAAATCAAGGTCAGCCTGGTATATTTACCAGGATCTCTCTCAACAAGAACAGCAATAAAATAGAAGTAAAAAGATAGGAACATCTTTACAACTTCTCATTATGTCCATCTCTAAGAGCAGAGTTTTGTCTTTGATGCGACTAGGAAATTACTGTAGTCTGGCAATGCTATCAGAATAGGTTAAAGTCAATGAAACATGAAAATTCCTATTATATGGAAATGCTTTAAGGAAAGCAGGAGGTAAAAAAAGAAAGGAATACAAATATGTACTAGTAATAATTAATATAGTAAGAAAGTAATGGATTATTAATATGACAAATGAAAAAATGTTGCCTAACACAAAAAATAGGAAATACTTTTATTACTTTGGACAACCAATTGCTGTAGAACTCAGACCACACCTTGATGCATATTCAGTTGTTTCCTTTTGTGTTTCCTGAGGAAGTACGTATAGTTAAAGATAAATTCTGAGACCCACTCCTAACTCTGGTCAAATAATTTGGACTTAGTGCTTAAATTTTCCTCTCCAACACATGAAACTGAGAAAATCACTTAAATTGTATCACAATTTCCTAGGAGTTACAATTATCCCTTCGATGTTGTGGAAATTATAGAAAATTTCTTATATTTCAGTATTATCAGTCATTGTGATAGAAACTATGTTCTCAGACTTAATCAGTAAAGCTAAGTCCATTAACAGAAAAGTTTATAACACACCAACAACCACACCTGGATATAAAGCTACAAGACTGGATAGTAGAGGTATAAAATGGGTCAAAGGTATAAAGGGATGCTGATGGTTCTCATTCTAACCAACTCAAGTTATCTTGCAAGACATAAAGCTAGCTCATTGTTCAGTGACAGATATATTTTATTCTAATGCTTTCTCAATGATAGTAATTTCTTACTCATCTCTCATCTTGACTGTCCTATAGATGTGCTTGTTTGCTTCTATATAGAGGTCAGAAGATGAAGCAGAAAGCAAGGCTTTGCACTTGAGAAAATTAAGTTGGAATGGTTCTAGCACAGCAGGTTACTGGTCCTCTGGATTTAATGTAGACTCTTGGGCCTTCTGTTATATTTTCAACTTTCTGCAATATGTACTTTTTAGATTGACTTCAGATTATTGAAAAAAAAATCTTTTTTCTTCCAGAGAAGGCACCTAGCACCTTTTGACCTTGTTTTCAAAGATGTTAACTGTTGCTTTAATAGTTCCACCAAGACTTGGGAGTATAAAACAGGATTTTATTGTTTATAAACTGTTCATCAGCCAAGCACCAGACTTCAGTTAATAACCTTACATTCAAGTCAATAGAAATATCCAGCATTCCTGAATAAACAGTAGAGTTCTAAATTATAGCATTAGTTTAGGAATAATGATGCCATTTAATTTGGAGTTATCATGACTAAATAAATTAATAATAAAAGGAATGTTGTTAATGAGACTTAAATAAAAAAGAATGTTATGAATTTGAATTGATGGATGGAACTGTCAAGAATTAGAACACCAAGTACACTTACAGCCACTGTTTTAAAATTCTGTTGAACTTCATTATAAATAGACTTGGCAGCTGCAAGGGAGTTTGTAGCCTTGCTAATAAATCTGTTCCCATCTCTTCTCAGATTGACAATGTTTGAGACACGGAGATAAATGATGGTACATTCACATTAAAATATGCCACACTATCTGTAGGACAATGATGGAAAATATAAATGGAGAAATGGCCTCTAGCCAACTTTATTTTATCTTTTACAGACACTTAACATTGCAGAGCAAAGTTCAAATACAACAGTAGAAGATTTGTATGATATAGTTGTTGTTCTCACATAACTCTTATTTATATTAAAGACTTAAGTTTGTGAGTCATTGTACGTGTACAGGAAAGGGGGAAGAAGAAGATGGACCTGTGAATATGCAGGAGTATGCATGTTAGTGAGAATGTTTTCAGAGGCCAGAAGAGAGCCTCAGACTTCCTGGAATTGGACTTATAGGTAGTTTTAAAGTACACAATATTAGTGTTGGGAACTGAACTGGATTCTCTATAAGATCAATACACAGTGTTAGTCATTGTGCCATATCTTTAGCTCATTTCTTATGGTTTCAAAAGTCCTTGAAAAGCTAGTCTGTGGGGAACTAAGGAAGCCCTATGTGAATGAAAAAAAAAGCAGTTGAAGTCTGAGTAAATGTGTATTGTATAGACAACCATCCCACTTTCTTGCACATAATAATGGTGCATTAAGCTGGAGCCATTCTATCAGACGATCTACCTGACCCCAGAATTTCTTTACCTGGGTTTATGTGGCTGCGCTTTCTTCATTCCATCGCCACCCTCATCAGGTTATCAGAAGCAAGCTGTGCTGCACATGGAACAACTCTAAATGTTTTAAAATACATGATTGTCAAATATTTTAAACATCAGTGAAGTTAGATAATGTGTTTTATATCTGTCTTTATCAAGGCTGGGTGTTGTGGTGCATGCTTTAATCCTAGGACATAGGATATAGAAGTAGGTAGATCTCTGTGACTTCCAGGCCAGTTTGGGTTGCATAGAGAGTTTCAGGACAGTCAGGACTACATAGAGGTCCTATCTCAAAAACAAACAAACAAACCAATCAAAAAAAAACAAAGCAAAATACAAAATCCAACAAAACAAAACATAATTTTCCTTTAACTTCATGTACTTAATTATATTACTCATAACCAGTTTGACTTGAAGCCCAAATTTACTTTCTAACAGATTACTTAGTTGCACGATTTTGAAATAAGAGAAAAGTCTACTTGCCTTTATCCACTATAAGAGCATGAAGCCGGGCAGTGGTGGCACACGCCTTTAATCCCAGCACTTGGGAGGCAGATGCAGGTGGATTTCTGAGTTCAAGGCCAGCCTGGTCTACAGAATGAGTTCCAGAACAGCCAGAGCTACATAGAGAAACCATGTCTCAAGGGGAAAAAAAGAGCATGAAAACAATCCATTAGTGAATCTTGCCTTTCAGATGCAAAGATTCATCTGTTCATGTGTTAAAACCTGTTCACATCATATTATATTCTACTCTTTCACAGAGACATGCTTCTTTCTCAGTTCCCCAAGGCATTCAGTTTGTTGACCTGGAAATGCCTCTCAACACAATCATCACAGAGAAGTAGCATACCTCTCTATTTTTGTACTGGTTGTACTTCAAAGATTTTAATTAATTTCTTGAAATGATTAATTATAGCTAGTGAGAAAAAAAAGAAAACTAGTCTTAAATGTTTTGCTTTTGAGCTTTGCTCCTTGGATCTTTTCAGTCCCCCCAAAAGTTGTTGTTGTTTTTACAGAAAAAAATTAACATTTCAACTGATGTCTGATATGTGAACTTTGAAAGTTAGCTGTGCACCAGAGCATGTAACAAAAGTGACCTTTTCATTGTTCAGAGATAGCTGCATGTGATCCCAGATCCCCAGGAAGTATTGTCAGTACAGGTCTGTGTCTAATCATCTTGCTTACAGTGTCTCTGCAGGGCACTGATTTGGGAAAAGCAACAGCCTTTCTATAAAATCAGCTACTCAATGCTGTATAGGTCCTTGGTGAAAGTTGATACCATATCTCCAATAAAATTGAGATTGATTCAATAAAACAGAGTCCATAACAGTGTTAACTATGCAGGCCTCATATCTGTTATACTCATATATTTAGTTGAAGGGATCTTTCTTTCTTTCTTTCTTTCTTTCTTTCTTTCTTTCTTTTCTTTTCTTTTCTTTTCTTTTTTCTTTTCTTTTCTTTTTTTTTTGAGACAGGGTTTCTGTCCTGGAACTCACTCTGTAGACCAGGCTGGCCTCGAACTCAGAAATTCGCCTGCCTCTGCCTCCCAAGTGCTGGGATTAAAGGCGTATGCCACCACCACCCAGCTAATTGAAGGGAATTTGACAAATGAAGAAGTGTTTTTTTTTTCTGTCTTCCTTTCCAGATAAGAAAACATTCAGGGAAATTAATTAGTAAAAAGATGTTCTAAAAATCATAGAACTGATAAGTTATGAATAAGAGTGGCTCACACAACTAACCATATATTCCAATAAGCAACCTTTCTACTCAAGGCTAAAGCCATCTCAGAAAACGTGCACAGCAATCTGTTGAATATGCTCTCACAACTTGTCTAATGTGGCAAAGGATTAACACATGCACATCTACAAATCAGTGTGAGAAACTAAGTACTGAAATACTCAAAGTCTTATAAACCCTAATTCAGAGTAACCTCTTTAGAAATTATTTCAAATTTCTACTGTTTATTTTATTTCAGCATTAACCATTAACTACATTTTCTCTAGCTTATTTCAGTAAGCTATATGTGGCTGAAGCTAACAGTTGCTATAGAAACACACAAAATTTTTAAAAAATAACTTCACAACTTGGGACCATGGAAAAGCTAAAGATACAATTTTGAAAAGTATCAATACCTGTATAAAGTGCAGTACACACACACACACACACACACACACACACACACACGCACACACACGCACACACACACCACACATACAGATGCACACAGAGACACACCCACACACACTAATGCTTGCTAATCAAAATCAAAAGACTCAAATTAAGAAATAAAGTTTCTATTATGTCCAAACGAACAAAATATAAGAAAGCATATAGCTGGAAATGTAGTTTGTTAGCATAGATCCCAGGTGGAAAGAAAAATGAATCAAGAATAAAATTGATCAGATTGACAAAAATATTATTTATATGTATACATAGATTTAATTGTCTTCACACTCCATGTTCCACATGTCACTGTCTCTCTTTTGTTCTGTTTTTAAGAAATACACCAAAGTAATACTTGCTTACCCTTTGGTTTCAGTCTGTCAGCTTCAAAGGATTTTTTTTCTTCATCCATATGACTGCTGTGTGTGTGTGTGTGTGTGTGTGTGTGTGTGTGTGTGTTTGTGTGTGTGTGTGTGTGTGTGTGTTTGCTTCCTGTGTATTATTATTTTTGCTCCTCAGAATCAAACATTCTGTGGCCTTGAATCTTTACTGCACTGCTTCTCTTAACTACTTGTTTCTTTCCTTGAACTATGAAAACAGAGAGTGAAAAAGCCTCTGAGAACCGACCTGTTATTCCACACTGAACTAAGAAATCCTAATATCACCGTATGCAAAGACTCACTCTGTAACTAAAGCTTTAAGCATGAGTAATAAATGACCAAGCAAGGTGGTTCTATCCCCAACAGGAAAATTCTCAAGTTAGAAAAATAGTAATAAACCTGAGCAGCCTCATCGACAGTAGATTTATGCTTTCGAGCTGTTAAAGCCCCACACTAAAACAGCCGGTGGGGCATAACTATTTCCCATGGACCATAAATCATTTGCTTTTCTACAGTACTCGGGGTTCACCTTCATGTTACTACTAAGACAAATGCTACCTTGTAGTTCAAAGAAATTTGCATTATGTGGTAGAATTATACGAATGGCCCATCCAGTTCTCCCGAGTGCCCGCAGATTGTCATAAAATAACAAAAGCAATGTTATATAATGGAACCGCTGTTCACAGTACCGCTCTTGATGGTGAGCCAAAGTGCTGGAGAACTTAAGAGTTTAGCTAGAGCTTTAGAGTTAGGCTATAAAAATACATTTGAGTAAGATATGGCTATTTAAAAAGCTGTGTTCATTTTTCTACAGTCCAAATGAAGCAGAAAATGTGTGGAAACGGCACCAGGTAGAAATGTTTTCTATGTGGATCCCTGTAATTTCTGGTACTTAGAACCAGAGAAAATCATAAGAACATATAGACAATTTCTTGCTGAACAATAATGAATATCAAATCTTATATAAACTGAGAAAAAGCAGAACCGAACCCTTTTATAGAAATGAATGGCCCCAAACAATTATGGTAAACTATCAAACCTGTAAAAGATCAATGTAATTCCACAGACTTTAAATGGGTAAGTTCCTGTAGAGTTGGCACAAACCTAAACATATCTAGGAGAAGAGAGAATCTTTATTGAGAAAAAAATGTAGAAAAGTGGCCTGTAGGTTAGTCTGTAAGGCAAGCATTTTCTCAATGAGTACTGATGGGGAAAGGACCACAGTACTTGAATGGGGACTATGCTATGCTTGGACATTTGGTCCTTGAATGTAAGACTGGAGGCTTAGCACCCCCTGGGATAGGCCAGTACCAGTTGTGAGTGTTGTTCCACGACTTATGCTTTAATTTCTGCCTCCATGTTCCTGCATTGAGGTACTCATTTGGCTTCTCTCAATCAACTTTGTCCTGATATATATCTGGCAAATGCTACCCCCCAGGGTTAATTTGGTCACAGTGTTTATTACATAATATTATACATATTACATACAGAAGATGTAAGTGAAATGGGAAAAATGAAAAGTAGATATTTAAATAGTCTATGAGATATCTTCATCCCCAAGTTACATTGTAACTGGTGAGGCATGTTCAAGTCCAGTAAATACAACCCAGATATCACTATAATAATCCTGAAGTGAAAGTACCATGTGAAGCCCATATATGTATGTGTATGTATATAAACATTCATATATGCATATATATTACATAATATGAATGCATGACTAAAAATATCAAATGGTTAATGAAAGAACCTTGTCTTCCTTTGCATGTTAATGAACTATAAGGAACTTTGTTCCATATTTTTCATATTTACTTGAAAATATTCAAAGTAAATGGGAAAATAGCAGCTACATTTTTCAAAAGTCTTCAAAAAATAAGCTAGAAATATCAAAAGTCTAAAAGTAATGGTAACATAAGTAGTAAAATTATAGTGTTGAGTCACTCATCTAGATCATAAAACCAAAGTAGTGATAACAAGAAAAATGGGAGGTCTTTACAGGCTCAGATGGCAAATCATTTCTAAGAGGGAATTAATACATGAGAGGGAAAAAAAGGAGGATACGTTGAGCAAAAAGAAAATGCAAGTCCTAAAATTACAGGTATCCAATCTAACACAGTCTACTACTAATAGCAAAGCAAAATGAGAGAAATTAAAGGAAAAAGAACAGAAAGCTAAGCTAGATGAAACCTCTTCAGAGTAGTATTCTAGGTGATCTGGATATGGGGATAATATTCTAGGTGATCTGGATGAGGGATATGAAGATGAGGGAGAAGCAGAGGGAAGAGAAAGAGGAAGAGGAAGGGGATGCAGAAGAGAGGTGGTGGCAGCAGCAATGGCAGCAGTGGCTGCACAAAGCAGCAGGAGAAGACAGAGGAGGGCAAGAAGGAGGAGAAATGAGCATAAACCAGCACCTAAGAACATTTGTAACATATGGAAAGAAAATATGTCTTGTATAACTTAAAGGCAGGAAAGATTAATCTGGCAAATGCCCAATGCCTGACATAATCCTGCAGTATTCTATTTGTAGATCTATATTTATGCACCAAGACAATAGGCACCATGAATCATGTTCTTAGAGAAGGAAAGATATTATAAAATAACCAATCTAATGAAACAAATACTGAAAAGAAAGTAATCTCTGGGAGGACTGAAGATTGATCCTAGAGAAATGAAAACAGGTTAACTTCCGAATTTTAATAATTAAGGAAAAACTCCAAAGAGCAACATAACGAAAGTGCAGAAACTAATGTTGTACCTGATGTTGGACATCCAGGGGATTGGTGTACATATGTCAGGTGCTCACGAGGAGCTAGAACTAATGCTAAGGGGTAAAACGAAGCTGCTTATCACAGGAGCTCAAACATATGTCAGTCCCAGACAATTGTGCTGAAAGGTTTGGGATTTACTACCACTGTTGTCTTTACCACTCTCCCAAAACTGTGGCATTGAAAGCACTTCTGAGAGGCTTTACCAGCAGTTGACTGAGACAGACGCAAATACTTACAGCCAACCATTGGACTCATGTCGGGGACCCCCATGGAAGAATCAGGGAAAGATGGCAACCCCATCAGAAGATCAAGGATCAACTAACCCAGACCACTGTGAGCTCTCAGAGACTAAGCCACCAACCAAAGACCATACACGGACTGGTCCATGGCCTCCAACATATATGTAACTGAAGATTTCCTTGTCTGGCCTCAGTGTGAGAAGATGGACCTAATATTGTAGAGACTTGATGCCTCTCAGAAGGGCATGGGAGGGGGGCTAAGGAAGGGGTGAGAGTAGATGGGTAGGGTGGATGGGGCGCACCCATTCAGAGGCAAACTGGAAGGGAAACGGGGTGAAGAACTCTTGGAGGGGGTACAGGAAAGTGGGGCAACATTTGGAATGTAAATAAATAAAACAGTTTTAAAAAGCACCTTGGATAATAACATGAATAAAATATGCTAAATATACGACTAGCAATAAACAAGGACACTTTCTAAACAAAAACATTATTTATTGGATACTTCTAGTAATGAGCCTTCGACCAATAGTTTATTTTTTTTAAAATGACAATTTCTTGTTTTATTTATTTTCTATATTCTTTGTTTACATTCCAAATGATTTTCCCTTTCCCAGTTCCCCCTTCCCCATAAGACCCATAAGCCCTCTCCTCTCCACCAGTTCCCCAATCAACCCCCTCCCACTCCTCTGTCATGGCAATCCCCTACAATTTTGCATCAAGCCTTTCCAGGACCAGGGCCCTCTCCTTCCTTCTTCTTCTTGGGAATGATTTAATATGTGGGTTGTGTTTTGGGCATTCGGAGCTTCTGGGCTAATATCCATTTATCAGTGACTGTATTCTATGTGTATTCTTTTGTGAATGAGTTATCTCACTTAGTATGATATTTTTCAGTTCCAACCATTTGCTTAAGTATTTCATGGATTTGTTGTTTTTAATTGCTGAGTAGTATTCCATTGTGTAAATATACCACATTTTCTGTATCCATTCCTCCATTTCAATTAGGGGCTGTTAAGAGCATAAATATAATAAAATCAGAGAAACTGATGTGAAAAACATTGAGAACCATTTGAGAGTTTATTTGTATTGAACAGAAATGAGATTAAAGAACTAGATTATCTTATCCTGGAAAAGATAAAACAATATTGTCAGAAATTATTATTGTATAAGTTTTAAATGGATTATTTACTTTTGTATTAGTACAATATTAACTTGAATAATTTAAAATAACAAAAATGATAAAAATGTGTGTTTTAGTTTGGGTTTCACTGCTGTGAACAGACACCATGACCAATGCAAGTTTTATAAAACACAACATTTAATTGGGGCTGGCTTACAGGCTCAGAGGTTCAGTCCATTGTCATCAAGGCAGAAACATGGCAGCATCCAGGCAGACATGGTGCAGGAGGAGCTGAGAGTACTATCTCTTCATCTGAGGGCTGCTAGTGGAAGACTGACTTCCAGGCAGCCAGGGTGAAGGTCTTAAGCCCACACCCACAGTGACACACCTACTCCAACAAGGCCACATCTCCTAATAAGGTCACTTCCTGGGCCAATCATATACAAACCATCACAATGTGTATATTAAAAGATATGTTAGAACTTTTCCATTTCATAAAATGTTTTACAAAAATAAAATTTTAATAGACATACAATACATAATATGCACATAATATAAAGGTTATGGTCCATCACTTTTCAGTTATTGTAGTAGGACTTTGAGGCTGCTGGTCAGGAACGAGGCAGAGAACAATGGAAGATGCCCTTTCTCAACTTACAGTCTCAGGACCCACCCACAGTGGCCTTGAATTCTCATATTCTATTATACCAGACAGGATAATAATCCCGCACTGCTACACCAAAAGGACCCACTCTCAGATGAGTCTAGAATTTGTTCAATTAGCCATGAACACTAATCATTATATGAAGATTCTGGCAGACTACACAAACTTTTCGTTGTGAATATAGTATTGAAAAGCAAACATTAAGGTTTGGGGCTTAAGAAGTGGCTTAATTGCTAAAAGGCTTCCTGTACTTTACTGAACTTTGTTCAGATCCCCAGCAGCCAAGTAAAAATGTGAGCATGCAACATATGTTTCCGACTTCAGCAATGGGAGGCGGGGCCAGTACTTCTTATTCATGCAGATCCCTGGAGCAAACTTGCTGGTCAGTCTAGTCAATCAGTGAGCTCCAGGTTTTTAAAGAGAAAATTGTGTTAAATAGAGAGAGAGAGAGAGAGAGAGAGAGAGAGAGAGAGAGAGAGAGAAGGGGAGGGGAGGGGAGGGGAGGGGAGGGGAGGGGGAGGGGGAGGGGGAGAGGGAGAGGGAGATGGAGGGGGAGGGGGAGGGGGAGGGGGAGAGGGAGGGGAGAGAGAATACATCGCCCCCCCCCACACACACACTCGCAAACAATATTATATTTTATGTCTTTTTACATATCTTGTTATTTAATAAAATATATTACTTCTCTAAAATAAACTAAATGTGTGAGAAATGCACATGTTTATATGTATATATTTATATACATATATATGTTTTCATTTGAAAATTAAAGGTAATTAATTTTTAATTAAAAATTTAAGCCTCTTAGAATTTGCTTCTTAATTTCCCTTTCTCATATTTTTAATAAGGAAGATATCTGCATAATAAAGAAGTTAACTCTTTTTTTATTTGATATATTCTTTATTTACATTTCAAATGATTTCCCCCTTCCAGGATCCCCTCTCCCGAAAGTCCCATAAGCTCTCTTCCCTCCTCCTGTTCCCCAATCAACCCCTTCCCTCTTCCCTATCCTGGTATTCCCCCACACTGTTGCACTGAGCTCTTTTTAACAAAAAATATCTATTAGCAATATAAATATTTCCAAATTATTCTTGCAAAACTATCCAGATACTTCACTATGATTAGAAAAACCAGTTTTATCCTTGGTGATTTGGAAGCTTTACAGTACTCATGAAAGTACAAGATCACACTGAAATTTATGAATGTAGATTGTCATAACTTAAGAATATTAAATTATTAATTAATCTTAGTCCTGGCCTATTCAAGCTAAAATGTTATCGCTGATTTACATAGACAGATGTCTGGAATTAATCTAATTAAAAAATGAAATTGATACTCAAAGTATGCAGGAGAAACACTTATCCCAGTCTATTGCTCCTCCCATTAACTAGAGGATGCCTTGCATTTACGGGCTTTTGCTTCACTGTATAACTTCTTTAAAGTAAACTAGCCTCCAGCTTAAATAGTGAAGCCTTAACAAGGACAAACTTTCAGTGTCCCCTGAAGACAAGAACAACACATCCTTCACTGCGTGGGTAAGTTTTTATATCAGGGACACCTGTGTCTCCCTTTTATCTCTTCTCTTGTAGCTTCTTTGGGTTCCTTTAGCAGATGAGTCATTCCTCTTTGTATTGGAGGCTTGATAAATGCTTCTAAAACTTTCCTCCTGCTTCTGTGCCATTTAGCAAACTTTTAATTTTATCTAATTGCATTTGAAGTTCAGAAAGCACAACCCTGATACAGCAAACTTGAAAAATTAGCTGCTGGGCATGCATGAGCTCTGAAGAAATGCGTGTTTTTCTCAGGCCCTCTAGTAATTGCATTTAAAAGTAATACAATTTATTAAACATTTATGCAAAATGCAGTGATATTTTTTATCGGCTTTAATGACAATGTGACATTAGCCAAAATCATAAGTTTCGATTAATCTAAGGTTATTCATGAAGTACACAGTTCCAAAGTCTTCTTAAATACAAATCTCTTTAAACTGGCTATGGGATGAATAGTAAAACTTTCTCCCTCAAAAATACTTTACCACTAATTAACTACTTCAAATTCTAAGCTTCATTTTATATATTTTGACTTCGGTTTCTGAACAAAAAGTAGACAGGAAAGGTTTTTAAGTTTTAAATTTTTACTAAAACAGTTTGCTACATACTTTTTTGAACATGCTACATCCTAGACGTATTGGTAATTTGCAAAGGTAATCTAAAATAAAGTTTGCACTATAGGAAATAATGTTTCCTATCTGCCAAAGGTGTGGCACATCTTTGGATTTCTGGCCTCTGTGGTGACAGATGTGAGCTGATCCAGGCATCAGAGGAGATAGGTTGTTTGCTACACAGGCACAGCTGTCTACATCAAAATCAAGGCAGGTTTTGGTCTCCTTATCTGCATTTGTTGAAGTCTTCTTTGTCTCTTCTAGACAACAGCAGTGTCTCTGACCACTGGCAAAGAAAAATGTTTCTGAGAGGAAAAAAAAAACACTAAAACATGAAATTGGAATTTTGAAAAAAAAAAAAAAAACAACACCTCCCTATGGAATTGTAATTCAAGTGTAGTACCAGAAACCAACCTTCAAGTCTTTCACGTGATTACAATGACAAAACCATTCCCACTTATACTCCTTAAATTCAAATGTCATGTTTCATTTCTCATAGACCATAGATGATTTCTCATATTTATATATCTATATCTATATTTATATCCATATCCATATCTATTTCACTATATCTATATTTATATCTATCTATATTTGTCATCATCCATCCATAGTTCCCTATGCTATTGCAAAAATTCTCTTCTTACAATATACTCAGATGTAATTCACTATGTCTGTGAACTGTCAGGGTGTGGAAGGAGTTTATTTATTCTCTCACTCATCAGCACATAAACCTGATACATGAAAGAACCAACTATTTAACAAATTCTCATAATCTAGACTTATGGTCATTGTCATCTCTGGTCTCATAGTAGCTCCATTTGAAATCCCTATTAGAACAGTAAATACAGCAAGAGGTGGGCAGTTGCACTATCCCTAATACAAATGGAATTCCTTCTTCTGCTTAGTTTGCCTTATAACACTTTATGTAAGGTTAATTTCTTAATTCTATTTCCCAGCAAAAAGAGTATATTTAAATCAGGAACACTTTTTCTATTTAACTTGACAACATAATCTTAAAAGAAAAGGAAGAACTGCTTGTTAATTTGAAGCAAATGAGCTTGGTTTCTATTTTTTAGTTTCTATTTTGGATGCAGGGACGTGTATTGTTTTGTCTGAATCTGCTGATATTTATTATGCTGTCAAAGAAATATTCCTTTCCTTAGTAACCCTATTGTGATATATTCAGGTATATTTTTGGCAAAGCTAGTATTTATTTTTCAAATGCTTGTTAAATTTTTTTATTTTTTATTTATTTTTCAGGGTTAATTAGTTTATTGAATATTTGTTCACAAATCAAGAGAATTTTCAATTAATTATTCTTTCAATTGATTTGAAACAGCAAATTTGCTTTAAATATGTAAAAGAACATGCGGCTTTGATGGTAAGAACACAGTCCTAATTTCAGGAAACTTAGTAAATTTTAGTAAATTAAAAATAAATGACCACTTTATTCCATTGAAGAGGATGTGTAAATATACATCATAAAAACAAATGAGTTATAGTTTTAATAATTATGTCACATAACATGTGTTAGATAATTGCTCCATGGAAGCAGCAGATACCAATTTGATCAAATGAGTTTGTACGAACTAACTTACCTGGTCTATTAATAATACTTTGGCTCGTGAGACTAACATACAGAAGCACATTTTAGTTTATGTTAGAGCCTACTGAAGGAGCACTGCTCAGCCAAAAAAATAAAACCTACATTGAATTTGTCATGTTAGCCTATTATTTCATTTTATGCTTCATTTGTTTTGGTTGTACAGTCATGTAGCTTCTTATTACTCATTGTTTCCTTCAGGATCACTCGCATAGCATTCAGTAGAATTCACTGTCATTGACTAGACTATGAAACCAGCGACTGTAACATGTAATAGGTTTAATTACATGAACTGACTCAAGTATGTTTATCTGCTTGGCTGTTTCAAAAAAGGGGGGGGGACAATTTTGGTTAATTCTATTCAATATGTCATCATGATGACCTAATCAAGTGAATTAGACCAAAAGGCATCTTTTAAAATCACCAGCTCTTAGGTTTAATATTGTTCATGGTACTTTGCACTTGCGAGGTAATCTATAAGCAAAGTTATTTTATAATAGAAGGTACATTTTAAGAGCATTTTAAGAGCAGAACAAAACGGAATTCCTCGTCTTGAATTAAATATCAGAATTTTCTGACAGTCAACAGTAAAATATATTTTTAGATATATTACAAATACCACTTAATATTCATGTGGATTGTATCTAGATGGCAAGATTATATTCAATTATTCTTTCTCTTACACATAGAGATATTTTTGTTTCCTTTTCATTCTTCAGTCTATTTTACCACAGAAATATTCCAGGAAGAAATTATTATTATTATTATTATTATTATTATTATTATTATTATTATTTATCATTATCACTATTATTAAATCTTACCTATGGTAACATTATCAGCTGTGTGCCTCAAAGCAGAATAATTTAAAGATAGAGTGAATTTAATCTGTTAACTGCTAAGGACTGCTGTGTAGCAGTTTCCTCTGAGATTAAACATTATATGTTGTGTGTTGCATCTTCTCTGGGAAATTTTCGTGGCACTACAGTGCTCACTATCAAAAACACACCCCCTCATTCAGCAGGTGTTTTAATAACATCCCAAAACTTACCTCATACTTCCTTTGACTTACATTCATTTTTATTAGTTAATTAGTATACAAATAATTTGTATATGTTTGAATGTGGACACAGATGTATCTATCCTTACTATCCCTTTCCTTCTATAGTCACCAGCAACAGCCCATGTATACTATCTATGATGGTTTGTATATGCTGGGTCCATTGGATAGCACTATTAGAAAGTGTTGGAGAAGTTGTGGCCTTGTTGAAGTAGGAGCATCACTGTAGGTGTGGGCTTTAAGACCTTCATCCTAGCTGCCTGGAAACCAGTATTCTGCTAGTAGCCTTCAGATAAAGATGAAGAATTCTCAGCTCCTTCTGCACCATGCTGCCATGTTCCCACCTTGATGATAATGGACTAAACCTCTGAACCTGTATGCCAGCCCCAATTGAATGTTGTCATTATAAGGGTTGCTTGGTCACGGTATCTGTTCTCAGCAATAAAATCCTAAGACCCTAACATACTCTACAATGCTGATTGTACACCACAGCTACAGAATGGTATCCCCATTTATACCTGCTTCCTTGTAGTATCAGAGATCTGCTGCTCCTGCTGGATATTGTCATACTGAATCATCCTAAAGATGAATCTAAATCATCATCATGTCCCATTTTATGGAACATTTTATGGAATTTAGAAATTGTCTAATTTTAGTCTCTCTCTCTCTCTCTCTCTCTCTCTCTCTCTCTCTCTCTCTCTCTCTCTCCTTTCTACCATCTCTGTCTTCATATCCCTTTTCCTATGCCACTTTGCCAGTAAGTATGTCACTGACATTGCCTCTCTCCTGTTATACTTTCCACCTTTATACCACCAATCACAGGTACCAAATTACCTGTGAATTCCTGAGTATTCCATCCTTTACTACAGATTAAATCTGTTATCACTGTTCGAATATGATAACAATCAATGCTTGCTATAATGTAAATTTTAGAGGGTTATTCTTTTATTTCCAATCTGCAGATGTTCTGAACTCATGGGAGGTAGAGGAAAGAAGAGAAGACAGGTCTAAAATAAGTCAAGACACAAGACAAGGAACATGTAGCAAAAGGGGCCAGGGAAAAACACTCTGTCCCTGGTATGACTCAAAATTAATGACCAAACAATATGTCTGTCTCCATTGGATGTTGTTCTCCAATACTTTACTGTGTATGCACTTAAAACCTATAAAAGCTTACCAATCTACCCAACCCTCTTTTTTCTCTTTTCCTGTTCAGTTGCAGCCATCTTTCTGTGTCTCCCTAATTATGAGAGTATCGGGTATATAGAGTGACTTTCTTGGCTGAAGATTGCTGATACCCTTGCACTGGCAAACCCTTAGACAGAGTGCTATGAGGAAGGTGATCATATTTTTGCTGAAGCAGGGAACGCAGTCTCAAGCCCCAGCAGTGGTTAGAAGGGAGGCATGCCCCCCCTCACCCTGCACAACATTAGTGATGACTTTGGTTTAGTATTCATCATAAATGTGAAACACTAGATACTTTGCTAAGGTGTAAATACAGTCACGGGAGAAATACAAATTAGCCAGTGGATTGATATGTATAGTTTAAGAGAAAAAGAATTAGAAATTAATTATATGTTTATTAAAATACATGGATTGGAAAGAGGACTTAGTTTTATTTTTTAGTAGATATTTTCTTTATTTACATTTCAAATGTTATCTCCTTTCCCCGTTCCCCCCCCCAGAATCCCCCTAAGCCGTCTCCCCCTCCCATTTCTATGAGGGTGTTCCCACACACACCCATCTGCTCCTGCCTCCCTGTCCTGGCATCCCCCTACACTGGGACATCAAGCTTTCACAGGACCAACGGCCTCTCCTCCTATTGATGTCTGACAAGGCTACATATGCAGTAGGAGGCATGAGTCTCTCCATGTGTACTCTTTGGTGGTTTAGTTACTGGAAGCTCTGGGGGGTGCTCTCTTTGGCTAATACTGCTGTTCTTCCTATGGGGCTGCAAACCCCTTCAGCTCCTTCAGTCCTTTCTCTGCCTCCTCCATTTCTTTACAAAGAATATTGCTCTTGAAGTAGACACAGAATTGTACTGAGTTCTCAACATCTACTTGTATGGATCACCATCACCTTTACCTCCAGTTTCAGGGAATCTGACACCCTTTGTGGGGACTTGTATTTATATCACACACACACACACACACACACACACACACACACCAGGGAATGTTCAAGTAAAAATTAGGGGCCAGGCTTTGTGGTACCTGCCTTTAATACCAGCACCAAGTCACAGAAAAGTGTGAGTCTTTGGAAGTTGGAGGCTTTGGTATCTACAGTTAGTTTCAGTTCAGTCAGGACTGTATAATGAGAATATTTCCTCCAAAAAAATCAGATTAAAAAATAAAACATGAAAAAACTTAAAAATACCAAATAGAATATTTCCCCTAAATGAATAAAGCATTATGTGGTTTGGGAATATGTCTGGGACAAAGCAATTTACCTACTTACAACATTTGCATTTTCTATCACTTGATTTGCATATTCATAAAATAAAGTTTACTTAGGTCAACAATGAATTTGACTCAATGAAAGCAGCAGAGTGATGTCTCTCAAGGGAGCATACACAGATGTCACGTGAATCTGAAGTCTAATGTTCCATTGCATGTGCCATTTCCAGTTTGCGAAGGTTTTCAGATGCTCATCTGAAACAAATATAAGAGATGAAATGAGGCTTGAGTAATTTCTCTGGGAATTTCTTGCATAATAAAATGTAAATATTTTCCTTATGTCAACATTTCCCTTTGAATGCTCATACAGGTTTTCATTATTAGAAACTGACAAAAATCTGTGAGCATTCTCAGTTGATCTGGTCAAGTTTAATTGCTTCCTGTTGATAATTCAACTGGCCCCGTGCACATTAGTGTTTAAAACTGCCCGTTTCAATCATGGCAAAAAAAAAAAAAAAAAAAAAAAGAAAGAAAGAAAGAAAGAAAGAAAGAAAGAAAGAAAAGAAAAGAAAAGAAAAGGATGTATTAATGTTGCAGAAAGAGAAAACTGCTTTGATAAGAAGATCCTCTCACAGCTATTTACTTATTAATAAATACCTATGCATAATAAAATAGCTAACACGGGTATTAAAAGAGGTGTTTATTTTTCTAGGAAAACTCCTTTACATATTAAAATTGTAGGAATGAATGTGAAGAATACTGATTAATTCATGATTGTGAAAGGTAATTTTTCAACTACCAGAGCTTTGTGAAACTCACACAGATTCAAATAACTTCTGTCAGGAGGTTGGACAAGCAGGCACTCCTCAAAACTATTTGATTAATTTTATCATGAAAATGAAAATGTAGTGCTTGCTAAGCATAATTGTATAACACAGATCAGAATAATACACTCTTGATACATTTATAATTTTGGAAGGCAACCAATTTTATATATAGCCCTTGTACCTGGAAGATGTTACAAGTAGCCCCACATTGAATGGTATAGGTCACCAATTTCAGATGCCTCTCTCCCTTCTAATTATTGTCATTTCTTTTTGTACCTGTGTTTCACTGAATATGAGTCCTATTAAATGTTTGGTCAAACAACCCATATCACCAATGTTTTCATAAGGTGAATATGACATTATCATAATGTATCAGTGGGCAAGAGAAGTTTGAAAAGTCTATCCTGCTCTACTTTAGCAACTAATCTCTTAATTGCCACTACCATTGAGACTATACATCACCATGTTTAATGCAAACCATGAAATACTTGCGTTAAAATTCTTTTCCTTGAAAAGTTAACCCAAGAGTAGTGAGACTGAAGATATAGAAGTAATTTAAGCTAGATGATTCCTTTTACAAATGTGTTTATGTTTCAAATATTTGCTGCTAAAGATCTAGTCATTTTCTAAAAATAAATCGGTTTTCATACCTCTTATAGAGTAAACAAACACCCTTAAAATTCTGGGTTTTTTTTATAAGAAACATTCTTTTTATATATTTAGTTCTGAAGGAAATTGTATGTTATCAGATGAAACATTTCACTAGCACTTTACTCAAGGAGTGTCAATTATCCTAATGCATAAAAACCATAAATTTAGGGAGGGTAACATGCATATAAATTCCACATGTCAGTTCTAATGCAAAACTGTTACTCTGCCAAGAATTCTAGGTATCTATCTATATATCTATTTGTGCCATCTATATCTATCCCCCCCCTCTCTCTCTCTCTCTCTCTCTCTCTCTCTCTCTCTCACACACACACACACACACACACACACACACACATGTCTATCACTAGTGTTTATGTGAAATATGATTCAAACAATCTTTTTATCTTATTTGAAACATTTTTGTTTCTATTCATAGATATATATATCATCTGAGGCATTTTGCCAGCGGTGGGTGGTAGTGTGAGCCTATAATCCAACACTCATAAGGCAGAACTAAGTGTATCTTTGTAAGTTTGAAGCCAACCTAATCTACATAATAAGACCTTGTCTTTGAAGAAAAATAAAGGCAGTTTCACCATAATAAATGTAGAAAAATGCTAAAAATATGTAAAGATGACTTTGTTTTTGATACTAAACATAATTTAGTCTTTGCGTGTTTTAGTGCTATCTTCACCAAATTTGTTCATATTAATATGAAAATATGCCTGAGAGCTTAAATTAAGTAAGATTTTGTTTTCTCTAGCTTTCCAACTTTTATTTTTATATTAATCACCGATTATGAAACTAATGAGAAGTATCAATATAATTTTTTAAACATTTCTCTTGTACTAAATAGCAATATAGGCTCCTTATATGAATAAAAGTTCTTAGTTTGCAGGCTGACTGGCATATTTAATTACTACAAAGAAGTGAACATTCTGGGATATTATCTTATTGCTTTATTACTTTAGAGATAAAACAGAAGTTAATGTGAATGTTGTAGAACAGACTTTCATTTAATACCTGAACACAAGTTTAATAAAATTCAAGTATTCTCAAGTATTGACATTTGCTGATATTAATTAGTTATCTATATTTATGCACCTGATAATAATCCTCAGGTTAACCCTGCAATAATAAAAGTACAACAAATGCATCAACTTGATATTAGTTGGTCAATTTTATCATATTTTCCTTAATTTTGTCATGTCTGCCACTCTCAAAGCACCAATTTAACATTTAACTTTCTAAGTAATGTATGTATTTGCATAAATCTGTACTTAACATTTATTCTATAGGCCCCTAGACAAAAGCCCATGTTAGCTTATAAGGTCAAGAATATAAGATTTGTAAATGTTACAATAGTAAACCTGATAGTTCAAAGATATGATGTATTAGATATTAGGCACTGGGCTTTACACAGGAAAAGTCCCACTCATAAACAGTAAACATGCCCCTATACAAAGATTGAAAATAGGAATGAAAACAACAAAAATATGTTATGTACATCAAAATATTGTAATAAACCCATCTATCATACTTTAATTTTCCTACTAATTCCGTGAAGATATTAGATGTCTTCTAGAAGAAATCACCTCTCCAGTTTTTTCCATGAAATTATTTTTGTGTCTGCCTTAACTGACGTTTAATGATGCCTATGCATTCTAAAACTATAAGATCTTATAATACCATAGTAAAAACATTTTATTTTATAGTCCCATATAAAAGAGCCACACTAATATTAAATTCACTACACTATAATTTCAAGACTTTTATCTGTAAATTTGATTTAGAAGTGCATTTTTACATTTTTGATTTTAGTCTCATGTTAACATTTCAGCTCTTTTATCTGAGCCTCTTATATTTTAATACTGATTAGTTAAGTTTTATTTGATATATTTTCTGATTTCCGCAAATCTATATAGAATTAAAAAAAAAACAAGCATTGAAGTGATGGGCCAAAGAGTAGATATATTTTCATTGTATTCAATGAAAAATACATTCTGGAGATGACAGAAGGGAAATATGCAGGGACTATGGGTTGGAGAGATAACAAAGTGGTTATGAGAGCAGGCTGCCTTTCCAGAAGACCCAAGTTAGGTACCCAATACTCGTTGGTGGCTCACAACTATGTGTGACTCTAGTTTCAGGGTATCCAATGCCATCTTCTGGACTCTGAAGGGGTGTATATGTATATGTATATGTATATGTATATGTATATGTATAAGTGTGTGTTTGTGTTTGTGTGTGTGTGTGTGTGTGTGTGTGTGTGTTGCATATAAAAACCTGCAGGCAAATGCTTATAAATCCAAGATAAAAGTAAATAAATCTTTTACTAAAAATCATTATTATTTTTGTCATTGTTAATCAGAGATGAAATGAAATTGGAGCCACACAAAAAGAAAACATAAACAAAGGCGGAAAAAAGTCCACCTGATTGAGAGAAGCCATAAAACCAGTTAGAAAATTATGGCTACTTAAAAATGTGCTGGAAATACTGCCATATAATTACTGTGAAAATGGGCCACCAAATGTTGTCTAACAAGAAGTATGATTGACCCTTATAAATGTATGAACAAACTCAAATTTCCTCTACTATGCAAAAATGAATGAAACTATAAAGACAGATGCCATTGTAAGTAGAGTTCAAATAGGTCACATTCAGCTAGGATTACTGCATACAAGCATGAAACGGAATGTCCATATCTCTGGTATACTTAATACTCAAGATAAAATTTTAAAAATCAGTAAGTTATAACATGTACTTACTCAGGTAACATGGGCTTTACTCAGGTAGATCCAATCTGGTATGGCCTAGGGTCCAAATCTCAAACTGTGTTGCATGAACGCATAGGGAGTGACATAACCAAATGTGTTTATAGAAAAGAAAAAGAAAACTTATTTACAATAAAAAGTTTCTTAACTAAAAATCAAATGCACAATGAATGCTGCATTTTTCTGGATTTCCCAACTGTCTACAACTAGTGACTGCCACTATGATCACTAGAGCTTTTGCTCTGACCAGATAGCAAACACAATTTGCACTGTGCGCCATGCCATATATAGGAGTGAACACTGACCCACACACCATGCATGATGACTGAATGTTAAGAATTACAATGTTTTACAGAACATATTAAATTTTATCCTCTTGTAGCAACGTGTTGCCTAAAATATAGAAAGCAAAGGCTTAATATTTTCCTACTCTCATGTATTAGAACATATAGAATTGGCACCTATCATATTGTACTGCATAGAAATGGTTGTTTTAATGTGCTGCTCTCTGAGTTTTTTAGGAGTTTTATAATGATGAAAATATTCACCAAATTTTAAATGGGCATTAACACATATTTTCCAACCACTGCTACATTGTCATTAATATATGCTTCCAATTCAGATGATACATGTGTAGTGGAGGTTTCAGTCCTGGCAATAATTAATGAAAATATTGGGCCAATGAGAAAGCTCACAGAGTGAAAGCTTACACCCCCATGCACCCATGCATGCATACATGCACACACACTAAGAAGAAATAAAATAAAAATTGAAAAGTAAATCATGGATCTTATAGAAGAACCTACAATCACTGTTGGTACTCTGGACTCTACCCCCACAGTCACCTGGCAACAGCCAAGTAGGCCTGTCTCACTATAAAAGGGAAGGCTTGGCCCCTCCTCCCTCTCTTACTCTCTTATCCTCTTCTCTCTCTCTCAATTGCTTCTTGCCCTTTTGGGTTCTTCCCTTTCCCCCCTCTCCCCATGTGGCCATGGTCAGCCCCTACTTCTCTACTCTCTCCTCTGCCTTTCTCTGCCTCTACTACTCTCTTAACCCCCTCCCATTCCCTAAATGAACTATTCTATACGATATCTTTGTGTGTGGTCCCTCAGTGGGGAAGAGATGTGTGGGCTCGCTGAGGCATTCCCTTCCTGCCACACTCATAGAACACTCTTATGCCTATTCCTTTTTTTTAATGATCACAACAATAACCACTTTAATAAGCAAGCATTATCCATAACTACATTCTACATAATTGTTCTGAACACACAGATAAATGTGGTCTTCAGCACACATCAAGGGAACTTATTTTTGTAACAGGCAATCTCAGAAAATTACAATCAATCAAAACTGTGGATCTTGGGCCCAATGGATACATTTGCAACTCAATACCCATACATAAAGGTCAAGAGTCATGCACTGGAGAGACAGAAAGACTGCAAGAGTCAGAAGGAGATATAACAATACAAGACCAAGCCAAATCAACACTCAATGTGGATAGGGAAGAGGCTTAAGAAGACTCATCCTTAGCTGAGGAGCTATGGCAATTGATGACTCCTCCAGGGAAAGACAGTCAGTGTTCTTCTATGATGTGGACCCTGAGAGGCTACATTGTTCTAACAGATGATCCCACACTCACAGGCAATAGTAAATGAACCCAGTGGACAAAGAGAGAAAGCAAGAGACAGAGTCAGAAAAAGATGTAACAGAGACAGAAAAGGTCAGAAAGACAGAGAAAAACAGGAACAGAGACAGAGAAAGAGAAAGGGAGCCAGGGAGACAGAGACAGAGACAGAGAGAGCAGATGAAATTAGGAAGGAAATGAGGCCATGGGAATAGAGAATTGGAGGCAAAGAATGAAGGTAGATGCAAACCCATCATTTCAATGGTTCTCAACACAGAGGTTGTTATCCCTTTAGGGGTGGAATGACCCTTTCAAAGGGCTTGCCTTTTAATCGTTTGAAAATGCTGATATTTACATTAGGATTTATTCCAGTAACAAAGTGACAGCTATTAAGTAGCAGCAAAAATAGTTTTATGGTTGGTGGTCACCACATCCTGAGGTATTAAAGGGTAGCAGTATTAAGAATGTTGAGAATCACAGCATTGTATGATTGTAAAAATATTAAATAAAAGTTTTTTATTAGCTCAAATACATTTAAAGTTTTTCTACACATAGTAATATCAAATATTCTAATATTATTCAATATATTAAGAAAAATAAGTAAACAAGCCCATCTTATTGGTATGGGATGTGTTTACATCTTTTTTTTTAATATTTTATTTTCTATATTCTATGTTTACATTCCAAAGGCTTTCCCCTTTCCCAGTTCCCACCCACCATAGTTCCCATAGTTCCTCTCCCCCCCCAACTGTTCCCCAATCATTCCCCCTCCCCCCTCGGTTTCTTTACTAAACTGGATGCAATCTTTACAGGCCCAGGGTCCTCTCCTTTCTTCTTCTTGGGAATCATTTGACTTGCTATTTGTGTCTTGAGTATTTAGGGCTTCTGGGCTCATTAATATCCACTTATCAGTGATTGCATTTCATGTGCATTCTTTTGTGATTGGGTTAAATCACTCAGGATGATATTTTCCAGGTCTAACCATTTACCTACAAATTGCATGAATTCATTATTTTTAATTGCTGAGTAGTATTCCATTGTATAAATATACCACATTTTCTGTATCCATTCCTCCTTTGAGGGATATTTGGGCTCCTTCCAATTTCTGGCTATTATAAACAAGGCTGCTATAAACATAGTGGAGCATGTGTCCTTATTGCATGCAGGGGAATCCTCTGGGTATATGCCCAGGAGTGGTATGCCAGGGTCCTCTGGAAGTGACATGCCCAATTTTCTGAGGAACCGCCAAACTGATTTCCAGAGCGGTTTTACCATTTTGCAATCCCACCAACAGTGGAGGGGTGTTCCTCTTTCTCCACATCCTCGCCAGCACTTGTTGACTCTTGAGTTTTTAATCTTAGCCATTCTGACTGGTGTGAGGTGGAATCTCAGGGTTGTTTTGATTTGCATTTCCCTGATGACTAATGATGTTGAACATCTTTTAAGGTGTTTCTCGGCCATCTGAATTTCTTCTGGTGAAAATTCTTTGTTTAGCTCTGTACCCCATTTTTTGATAGGGTTATTTGTTTCTTTGTGGTCTAACTTCTTGAGTTCTTTGTATATATTGGATATTAGCCCTCTGTCAGATGTGGAGTTGGTGAAGATCTTTTCCCACTTTGTTGGTTGCCGTTTTGTCCTTCTGACAGTGTCCTTTGCTTTGCAGAAACTTTGTAGTTTTATGAGGTCCTATTTGTCGATTCTTGATCTTAGAGCATAAGCTATTGGTGTTCTGTTCAGGAACTTTTCCCCTGTGCCCAAGTCCTCCAGGGTCTTCCCAAATTTCTTTTCTAATAGTTTCAGTGTGTCTGGTTTTATGTGGAGGTCCTTGATCGACTTGGAGTTGATCTTAGTGCAAAGAGATAAGAGTGGGTCAATTCGCATTCTTCTGCATGTTGACCTCCAGTTGAACCAGCACCATTTGTTGAAAAGGCTATCTTTATTCCATCGGATGGTTGTGGCTCCTTTATCAAAGATCAAGTGACCATAAGTCTGTGGGTTCATTTCTGGGTCTTCAATCCTGTTCCATTGATCTGCTTGCCTGTTGCTATACCAATACCATGCAGTTTTTAACACAATTGCTCTGTAGTACTGCTTGAGGTCAGGGATATTGATTCCCCCCGAAATCCTTTTATTGTTGAGAATAGTTTTAGCTATCCTGGGTTTTTTGTTGCTCCAGATGAATTTGAGAATTGCTCTTTCTAGATCCATGAAGAATTGAGTTGGGATTTTGATGGGGATCGCATTGAATCTGTATAATGCTTTTGGCAAGATGGCCATTTTTACTATATTGATCCTGCCAATCCAGGAGCAAGAAATATTTTTCCATCTTCTGAGGTCTTCTTCGATTTCTTTCTTCAAGGACTTGAAGTTCCTGTTGTACAGATCTTTCGCTTGTTTGGTTAGAGTTATGCCAAGATACTTTATGTTGTTTGTGGCTATTGTGAAGGGTGTTATTTCCCTAATTTCTTTCTCTGCCTGCTTGTCCTTTGAGTACAAGAAGGCCACTGACTTGCTTGAGTTAATTTTATAACCTGCCACTTTGCTGAAGTTGTTTATCAGCTGTAGAAGTTCTCTGGTGGAGTTTTTTGGGTCGCTTAGGTAAACTATCATATCGTCTGCAAATAATGATAGTTTCACTTCTTCCTTTCCAATTTGTATCCATTTGATTTCCTTATGTTGTCTAATTGCTTTTGCTAGAACTTCAAGTACTATATTGAATAGATATGGAGAGAGAGGGCAGCCTTGTCTAGTCCCTGATTTTAGTGGGAATGCTTCAAGTTTCTCTCCATTTATTTTGATGTTGGCTACTGGTTTGCTGTAGATTGCTTTTACTATGTTTAGGTATGGGCCTTGAATTCCTGCTCTTTCCAAGACTTTTAGCATGAAAGGATGCTGAATTTTGTCGAATGCTTTTTCAGCATCTAATGAGATGACCATGTGGTTTATTTCTTTCAGATTGTTTATGTAGTAGATTACATTGATGGATTTCCGTATACTGAACCATCCCTGCATCCATGGGATGAAGCCTACTTGATCATGGTGGATGATCGTTTTGATGTGCTCTTGGATTCAGTTAGCAAGAATTTTATTTAGTATTTTTGCATCTATATTTATAAGAGAAATTGGCCTGTAGTTCTCTTTCTTTATTGGATCTTTTTGTGGTTTAGGTATTAGCATAATTGTGGCTTCGAAGAATGAGTTGGGCAGTGTCCCTTCTGTCTCTATTTTGTGGAATAGTTTGAAGAGTATTGGTGTTAAGTCTTCTTTGAAGATCTGGTAGAATTCTGCACTAAAACCATCTGGTCCCGTACTTTTTTTGGTTGGGAGGCTTTCTATAACCCCTTCTATTTCTTTAGGGGTTATGGGACTATTTAGCTGATCTACTTGATGCTGATTTAATTTTGGTATTTGATATCTGTCTAGGAAATTGTCCATTTCCTGCAGATTCTCCAGTTGTTTTGAGTATAGACCTTTGTAGTAGGATCTGATGATCTTTTGAATTTCCTCAGTTTCTGTTGTTATGTCTCCCTTTTCATTTCTAATTTTGTTAATTTGTATACTGTCTCTGTGTCCTTTGGTTAGTCTGGCTAAGGGTTTATCTATCTTGTTGATTTTCTCAAAGAACCAGCTCCTGGTCTTGTTAATTCTTTGTATGGTTCTCTTTGTTTCTATTTGATTGATTTCAGCCCTGAGTTTGATGATTTCTTGTCTTCTACTCCTCCTGGGTGAATTAACTTGTTTTTCTTCCAGGGCTTTAAGGTGTGCCATTAAGCTGCTAGTGTATGCTCTCTCCAGTTTCTTTTTGGATGCACTTAGAGCTATGAGTTTTCCTCTTAGCACTGCTTTCATTGTGTCCCATAGATTTGGGTAGGTTGTACCTTCATTTTCATTGAATTCTAAAAAGTCTTTGATTTCTTTTTTTATTTCTTCCTTGACCAAGTTGTCATTGAGTAGAGTATTGTTCAGTTTCCATGTGTATGTGGGCTTTCTGTTGTTTTTGTTGTTATTGAAGACCACTCTTACTCCATGGTGATCTGATAGGAGGCATGGGATTAGCTCAATCTTCTTGTATTTGTTGACATCTGTCTTGTGACCAGTTTTGGAGAAGGTACCATGTGGAGCTGAGAAAAAGGTATATTCTTTAGCTTTAGGATGAAATGTTCTATATATATCTGTTAAATCCAATTGGTCCAAAGTTTCAATGAGTTTCCCTGTCTCTCTGTTTAGATTCTGTTTTCCTGATCAGTCCATTGAGGAGAGTGGAGTGTTGAAGTCACCCACAATTATTGTGTTAGGTGTAATGTGTGCTTTAAGCTTTAGTAAGGTTTCTTTTACGAATGAGGGTGACCTTGCATTTGGAGCATAGATGTTCAGTATTGAGAGCTCTTCTTGGTGGATTTTCCCTTTGGCCAGCAAGAAGTGAACTTCTGAGTCTCTTTTGATGATTTTCGGTTGGAAGTCAATTTTATCTGATAATAGAATGGCTACTCCAGCTTGTTTCCTGAGACCATTTGCTTGTAAAATTGTCTTCCAGCCTTTTACTCTAAGGCAGTGTTTGTCTTTGACACTGAGATGTGTTTCCTGTATGCAGCAAAATGTAGGGTCCTGTTTCCGTATCCAGTCTGTTAATCTATGTCTTTTTATTGGGGAATTGAGTCCATTGATGTTAAGAGATATAAAGGAATAGTAATTATTTCCTCCAGACATTTTTGAAATTATATTTATTTATTTTATTTATTTTTTATATTCGAGAGGTTACCTTCTTTTGGGTTTGATGAGAGGAGGTTTCTATCTTGCTTCTTCCCGGGTGTAGTTTCTGTCCTTGTCTTGGTGTTTTCTCCCTATTATCCTTTGTAGGGCTGGATTTGTGGAAAGATATCGTGCAAGTTTGGTTTTGTCATGGAATACCTTGATGTCTCCATCTATGGCGATTGAGAGCTTTGCTGGCTAAAGTAGTTTTGGCTGAAGTTTGTGTTCTCTTAGAGTTTGCATTATATCTGCCCAGGATCTTCTAGCTTTCATGGTCTCAGGTGAGAAGTCTGGTGTTATTCTGATAGGTCTTCCTTTATAAATTACTTGGCCTTTTTCTCTTGCTGCCTTTAATATTCTTTCTTTGTTTAGTACATTTGGAGTTTTGATTATTATGTGACGGGATGTATTTCTGTTCTGATCCAGTCTGTTTGGGGTTCTGTATGCTTCTTGTATATTCATGGGCATCTCTCTCTTTAGGTTGGGGAAGTTTTCTTCCATAATTTTGTAGAAGATATTTGCTGGCCCTTTAACTTGTACATCTTCATTCTCGTCTATACCTATAATCCTTAGGTTTGGTCTTCTCATTGTGTCCTGGATTTCCTGGATGTTTTGGGTTACAGCCTTTTTGCATTTAGTATTTTCTTTGACTGTTGAATCAATGGTTCCTATGGTATCTTCAGCTTCTGATATTCTGTCTTCTATCTCTTGTATTCTATTGTTGATATTTGCATCTATGGCTCCTGATTTCTTCCCAAGGTTTTCTATCTCCAATGTTGTCTCCCTCTGCGATTTCTTAGTTGTTTCTACTTCTGTTTTTAGTACCTGGATGGATGTGCTCAGATCTTTCGCTTCCTTGATTGTGTTTTCATGTATTTCTTTAATAGATTTTTGTGTTTCCTCTTTCATAGCTTCTACTTGTTGTTCCACGTTCTTCTGTATTTCTTTAAGTGATTTTTGTCTTTCCTCCTTATTGTCTTCTTCTTTTTGATCCATCTTCTCCTGCATTTCTTGAAGTGATTTTTGTATTTGCCTTGTAAAGGCTTCTAACTTTTGATCCTTTTTGTCTTCTATTTCTTTATGAGATTTTTCTATGTGTTCAGCTACCAGCATCCTGACCAGTGATTTTATATCCAAGTCTTGTTTTTCTGGTGTTTTGGGGTATCCAGGGCTTCCTGTTGTTGGTGAACTGGGTTCAGATGCTGTCATGTTGCCTTGATTTCTGTTAGTGGCATTCCTTCGTTTACCTTTTGCCATCTGGTTATTTCTGGTGTTAGTTGACCTTGTTGTCACTGGCTGGTGTTTGAATCTCCTGTGAGGCTGGGCTTACCTGTTGTTTCTCTACTGGTTGTTATGTGTGATTGCTGCTCAAAGGGATCACGAGCTGGCTGCCACCCGCTGACTTTGTGCACGGCCTGAGGTCTCAGGGAAGTGTGGGGGAGTGCAGCAGAGCCTTGGCAGGCGCTGATGGGCCTGCCTAGTAGCGAGGGCCTAGCAGGTCCCCCCACGTGGTAGCCCCTGATGGAATCTGTCTACCTGTGCCTTTCCAGCTGTGTTCTGGTTGCAATATGGAGGCCTGCAGCTATCGCTGGTCCGGGGTCCTGGGGAGCTGGG
Organism: Apodemus agrarius; assembly: GCA_964023405.1. Taxonomy (NCBI): domain Eukaryota; kingdom Metazoa; phylum Chordata; class Mammalia; order Rodentia; family Muridae; genus Apodemus; species Apodemus agrarius. The sequence goes on from OZ030007.1 coordinate 122,693,072, forward strand.
TGGTACCGGCTGCCTCTGTGCATGGCCTAAGCTCGCAGGGACGTGCTGCAGAGCCTAGGTGCCTGGGCCCGCCTGTGGGCGAGAGCTTAGCAGCTCTCCCTGCTCTAGCCCCAGACGGTGTCTCTACCTGCACCTTTCCAGCTGTGTCCTGGTTGCAATATGGAGGCCTGCCGCTATCGCTGGTCCTCACTCTTCTTAATAAACAAGAATTGTTGCTTATCCTGGTTCCGCCGGCAGGGTCTGAGCACCTGGCAAGCTGGCTAGGTCTGGCTTCCCTGTTACCGGCTGGATGGGAAGCTGTAGGCAAGATGGCGCTGCCTGCAGGGGGTTCGGGGTCTGGCCTGCCAGCGCAGAGCGCAGGCTCGGCCGCTGTACTCCAAACCTCTATTCTGTGCGCAGCTCCTGCTCCAGACCTGAGTCCCCAGAGGTCTTAAACTCGGGCTGTCTCGGGTACCTGGTTCTGCCGGCAGGGTCTGAGCACCTGGCAAGCTGGCTAGGTCTGGCTTCCCTGCTACCGGCTGGATGGGAAGCTGCAGGCAAGATCTGTTTACATCTTTAAAAATTATAAATATAAATATAAATATATATATATCAAAAATTGTTTTACAATAATTTTTTATTCATTCTTTGTCAAGTGAAAATTGTGTGTATAAGGCATGTTTTTAAATTTTCTTTAGGGTTTTTATCAGTAAATTTTTATGTTTGTACTTACCGATTTTATATGCTCATTTACCTACAGTTTTATAAAAAGTTCTCAGAAGAAAATGTGTTTCAAGACCAGAAAGACGGTTCAGAATGTGAATTCTTGTCCCCCAAATTATAAACTGAGTCCCACCCCTAGAACCTAGATAATTAAGGGGAGAGCTGTCTATCACAGCTGTTTCTGACCACATTGTGTTCATACACTGGCAACACTGCACCATAAAACTAAATGAATGAATGTATAAATAAATAAGTAAATAAATTCAAAAGTAACTAAAAATAGATTCAAGTGGAAAATATCTAAGAAATTCAGGCTTTGATAATATTCTCATAACTAAGAATTTAAAGGAAAAGTGGAAAACATTATCTGTGAAAGCCAAATAGCTCAATAATTACTTACAGCAATGGAATAGAAGTGATAAAATCAACCAAATGGAAACAACATGTCTTAAAATTTAAAAAAAAGTTCATGATTATAGGAGAAAAGAAAAGTGACTATATTCACTGGATGGGACTGACAGTGGGATTAATGAAATGGGTAGTAGGCAGGGTGGTAGGTACCATCTTAGTAGGTATGATGCCCATAGACTCATATGTTTGAAAGTTTGGCCCATTGTGATTGGCAATATCAGGAGATGTGTCCTTGGTGGAGGAAGTTTATCAGTGTGAGACTGGGCTTTGAGGTCTCCACCTTAGCTCAAGCTCTTCCCAGTGTGGAAGAGAAACTTCTGGCTTTAGGCAGAAGGCAGCCTCCTTCTCTAGCAGTACGTCTGCCTACATGCTGTCATGCTTCTCGCCATGATGATACTAGACTGAAACTTGGAAATTATAAGCCAGCCCCAATTGTCTGTTTGCCTTCATCAGAGTTACCTTCGTCCTGGTGTTTATTAACAGCAATAAAACTCAGACTAAGACAAAAAACCAATGCAGATGGAAAGGAGACAATTGATTTTAAAAAGTTATTTGTATATGTTTTGAAAATAATAAAAATAGGTCAGTTGATTTGAACTATTCAGAAAGTGAGAGGAAAAAAAGAAAAAAAAGTTGAAGAACTAGAACACAAGATGGCTCAAATTTCACAAAAGAGAACACATGTTGAATGCCTTTCAAGCTGAATAAACAAGAAAGAAAGAGTAGAACTAAGCTTTTGCTTTCCCAGAACCAAAATGTTGAAAGCCAAAAGACAAAAAATAAACAATTGAGAGAACGAGAGAAAAACTGCAAATTAAGTATTGGAAGCAGTTATTCCCTTAGCAGCCAACTAGCTGAAAAAATAAAATAATGGGGTAGAATGTGTAGAGACAATTCTACCATCCAGCCTCTGAAATCCAGCGAAATATGTCCTTCCAGAGGAAAGATTTCTGCACCCCATTCCTCCTGCAGGGGGCAGATCACATGCCAGCCTCATTTCTACTTGGGGATGTTATTGGTGGCTCCTGTAGGAAGCTAACCAAAGAATATAGAAATCAATAATAATAATAAAAGGAATCTAAGGTCCTTTATGCTTGCCTGACTCTCTGTGTTCAGTTTGTCCTATGAACTATATAACTTATTATCAGTGAGATAAAATTATCAATGAGATAAAAAAAAAACACCTGTTCATTTAAGTTATGAAGTACTTATGACTCTACAAGAGACTTCTTACATTTTTTTCCTAATGGAATCCAAATTAGTCTTGTGCTGTAATAAAAGAGCTAATAAACTTGGAAAGATGAATTCTTTCATTATTAATTAACAAGGGATGCACCAAGCTAGCTAGCTAGGAGCCTTATAAGGTGTCCTGAGAAAGTTTCTTGTTCACAGCAAAGCACTATACATTGAATAGTAGTACATAGGTGTGTACTAAGCAGAAACTGTTATTGTCCATTCGTTCCTCTCCCTCTCTCCATGTCCTTCTTTCCCTTCCATCCCTGTATACCCTCTCCCTTTCTCCCTCTTCCTCTTCCTCTCCCTCTATCCCTCTCCCTTCCTCTCGTTCTCTCTCTCTCTCTCTCTCTCTCTCTCTCTCTCTCTCTCTTTCTCCCCATCTCTCTGTATGTGTGTGTATAGTGAAAGTGTGTGGAGAACTCATATGTGTAAGAATGCACATGTGAGTATGAATCCTTGCCCATAGGTACAATATATACATATAGAAGCCCAATGAAGACTTGTGATGTATTTCTCTATCACCTCCCTTTACAAACTGGAGTTAAGCTGGTAGTCATCAAGTGAAGGATTTTACTGTGGCTACCCCAATAATACTAGACTAATAGGCATTTGTATTCATGCCATTTACCTGGGTGCTGGGTGTTTGAAATAAGGCCTTCATGCATGCACAGTAAGTACTCTTATCCTGTGAGCCAGGTCCCCCTAATTTATCCTTTTTCCACTTACAGAAAAGACTATGCTTATCCTTCCTTGTGTTCATAATTACACAAAAATGTAACCCTTGACTAGGTGTGTTGAACTGTACACACTTAGATGTGTTTATACTGTATGTACTCTTACAGATTTTTCTGGTATCTACCCTTTAATGTATTTATTTTAAAGTTGCCACGGCTATGGCCTGTGCTGTAAAACAGTAAAAGACCAGTTTCAGCACTCACTGAACATATCCAACCATCCCTTTAACACACAAGCCTTTGTCCTACACTGTGGGCCTTTCTTAATGGTTTCTTAGATGTATCTAGATTAGAATAAGTTCCTGATTTAGTTCATTGACTTGCGAGAATATTGAAGAAGTGACAGAAGTCCTCTTTCTATTAAAATTTATACTAGTGATACGTTGCTACTTTAGAGTCAGGCGTATTAAAACTCACGTTGCTACATGAATTCCTTTATTAAGTAGATGCTGCAATATGATATGTTGGGCTGAACTTGCGTGGATAAAGACTGAAAAAGGTAAATCCAGACATCTGTGTGTAGGATGTAAAATATCAACTGAGACCTGAATAGCTTTGAGCAAGAAATCTGAAATTAGAAGTCCATTTGAGATGGCAACTCTCTGCAGTCTAGTGGGAAAATAGAAAGGAATCTGTGATCTCTAAAATAAAAGATAACTGGGATTGATTTAAATGCAGACTATTCAGAACAGACTCAGAGGATATTTTATTTCTTTTTTAATCTTCTGAAAAATGTACACTTCTTTTTAAAAGTTTTATGTCTTCCTCATGCTAACTTGAAAAGAGAGAACAGTGACCTTGCTTTGACCTTTTTGTGGTTAGCATATAGTGCACTATTACAAGGTGCTAATTCACAGGCTAGCTCAGTTAATCTTAATTGACTAAGTACTCTATCACTTTCCCTCCCTTTCCCCCTCTCCCCTCACTCTCTATCCTCCTCTCCCTCTCCCCTCCCTTTCCCTCCATCTTCCTTTTCCTCTCCCTCTCCCTCTCTCTCCCCACCATCCTCTCTCTTCCCCCCACACAAGCACAAACACACACACACACATGCACACACAATTAAGAACAGACACAAGCACACACCTCAAGAAAGCATTTCTTAAACCTTCAAATCAGTATAGATTTGTCATAGATGTGAAGGCTCCCAAGTGCACTACTGAGTAATTCCTTCTCCCAATCCAAAGCCAAATTTCAGTGCTCATGTTTGGATTGTGAGTTCTGACAAACTGAGCAGCCTCTGAGACTGAAAAGAGGTTTCAAAGAAAATAAATACATAATGATTTACAATACACAATTTAGAAAAAAAATTTTTCAGTGTCACATGGTGCTTTAAGTAGTATAGAGTCTGTATATTGCTTTTAGCAAGATTGCCATTTTAACTATATTAATCCTGCCAACCCACTAGCATGAAAGATTTTTCCATTTTCTGACGTCTTCTTCAATTTCCTTCTTCAGAGACCTGAAGTTTTTGTCATATAAAACTTTCACTTGTTTGGTTAGAGTCACACCAAGATACTTTATATTATTTGTGGCTATTGTGAAGGGTGTCATTTCCCTAATTTCTTTCTCGGCCTGCTTGTCCTTTGCATATCCCCATCAAAATCCCAACTCAGTTCTTTCTAGAGTTAGAAAGAGCAATTCTCAAATTCATCTGGAATAACAAAAAACCCAGGATAGCTAAAACTATCATCTATAGTAAAAGAACTTCTTGGGGAATCAATATCCCAGACCTCAAGCAATACTACAGAGCAGTAGTGTTAAAAACTGCATGGTATTGGTACAGTGACAGGGAGGTGGATCAATGGAATAGAATCGAAGACTCAGAATTGAACCCACACACCTATGGCCAATTGATCTTCGACAAAGGAGCTGAAAACATCCAGTGGAAAAAAGATAGCCTTTTCAACAAATGGCTCAACTGGAGGTCAACATGCAGAAGAATGAGAATTGATCCACTCTTATATCCTTGCACTAAGCTCAAATCCAAGTGGATCAAGGACCTCCACATAAAACCAGACACACTAAAACTAATAGAAAAGAAACTGGGGAAGACCCTTGAGGACATTGGCTCAGGGGGAAAATTCCTGAACAGAACACCAATTGCTTATGCTCTAAGAGCAAGAATAGACAAATGGGACCTCATAAAATTACAAAGTTTCTGTAAGGCAAAAGAAACTGTCAAAAGGACAAATAGGCAACCAGCAAATTGGGAAAAGATCTTCACCAACCCCACATCTGACAGAGGGCTAATATCCAATGTATACAAAGAACTCAAGAAGTTAGACCCCAGAAAACCAAATAACCCTATCCAAAAATGGGGTACAGAGCTAAAAAAAGACTTTTCACCTAAAGAAATTCAGATGGCTGAGAAACACCTTAAAAAATGTTCAACATCATTAGTCATTAGAGAAATGCAAATCAAAACAATCCTGAGATTTCACCTCACACCAGTCAGAATGGCTAAGATTAAAAACTCAGAAGACATCAGGTGTGGGCGAGGATGTGGAGAAAGAGGAACACTCCTCCACTGCTGGTGGGACTGCAAGCTGGTACAACCACTCTGGAAATCAGTCTTGCAGTTCCTCAGAAAACTGGACATGAAACTTCCGGACGACCCAGCCATACCACTCCTGGGAATATACCCAGAAGATTCCCCAGCATGCAATAAGGATACATGCTCCACTATGTTCATAGCAGCCTTATTTATAATAGCCTGAAACTGGAAAGAACCCAGATGTCTCTCAACAGAGGAATGGATACAAAAAATGTGGTATATATACACAATGGAGTACTATTCAGCCATTAGAAACAATGAATTCATGAAATTCTTAGAGAAATGGATGGAGCTGGAGAACTTCATACTAAGAGAGGTAACCCAGTCTCAAAAGAATTTCCATGGTATTCAGCCACTGATAAGTGGATATTAGCCTAGAATCTTGGAACACCAAAGACACAATTCATATACAAAATGATGTCTGACAAGAAGAAAGGAGTGGACACTGGTGCTGTAAAGGATCAAAGCATCAGTATAGGGGAATACAAGAACAGGGAAGAGGGAACGGGTGGAAGAAGGAGCAGGGGGAGGGAAAAGGGCATGTGGGTCCTTTGGGGGGTGGCGAACCAGAAAAAGGGAAATGAATTGTAAATATAGAATATATCCAATAAAAAAAGTAGTATAGTATCCTACATCTGATTTTAGATAAAAAATATAAGGGACAAAGGGATTTAGGTATAAGAATAAGCATCTTTAAAAAGTTATAATGTAGATATTTGCTGTCTTAAAGTAGTCCTTATTCCTTAGTAAAATTTTAAGGTTCTGGATAATTTTACTTCAGTGATTCTTTCCAAATTAAGAAGTGTTTTCTCAGCAAACATTAGTAAAATATTTCATAGCACTGTGTTTTGCTAAAAAGAAGCCTTTATTATATTGAAAAAATTGTATAACTTAACTCATCAAAGGATGTGATATGTAATTTTATGTAGTATTGCTGCATCTAAAATAGCATTACTGCATAAGTAAGTGAATGTTAGCTAAAATAAATATTTTTTATATTAAAATACAAGGGAAAGAACTAGAAAACGAGTTTTCATTTTTTTTTGTCACAGTTCTTCAATTCATATATTTTTATCTTTCCCAAGGCTTAGAAATAATAGCCAGTTTTTTGCTTTCACTGCACATGTAGATTTTAGAGACTTGTTTTGTGGATAGAGTGGAAAGGGTTAAAATGGGAGAAGAATCACTTTCTTTATCATTTTATGCACTCAGATTTTTTATATGAATAAAGATTCTGTTTCAAAACCTTTTTCAACACAATTGATCACTTTAATTATTTTTTTGTTTTTGTTGATTCTTGTTGTTATTTTAACATTGTGACAAGTCATATGAATGTTCACTTTCATTTAATTTAAGACATATCATAATTAACAAGGATAATCTGTGCCATTATAATTAACTGGTAAGGCAGGCGGTGGTGGCACATGCATTTAATCCCAGCACTCGGGAGGCAGAGGCAGGCAGATTTTGGAGTTCGAAGCCAGCCTGGTCTACAGAGTGAGTTCCAGGACACAGAGCTACACAGAGAAATCCTGACTTGAAAAAAAAATTAATTGGTAGTAAAAGAAAGCCAAGAGCCCCAAAACACATAAAAATAACATAAGAATATAAAAGACAGATCAATCAACATTTTGATCTTTGACATAGGTGAGCTGGACCAACAAACATGCTGATTAACCCAAAGGCCCATCTCTAATTTACTTTTTTTTTTGAAGGTAGACCAAATTTTTAAATTATTATTTTCTATATTTTTTGTTTACATTCCAAATGATTTTCCCTTTCCCAGTTCCCCTCTCCACATAAGTACCATAAGCCCTCTTCCTTCTGCCAGTTCTCCAATCAACCCCCTCCGACTTCTCTGCCATAGCAATCCCCTACAGTGCTCCATCAAGCCTTCCAGGACCAGGGCCCTCTCCTTCCTTCTTGGGAATGATTTAATATGTGAATTGTGTCTTGGGGATTCAGAGCTTCTGAGCTAATATCCACATATCAGTGACTGCATTCCATGTCTGTTATTTTATGAATGAGTTACCTCACTTAGTATGATGTTTTCCAGTTCCAAACATTTGCCTAAGAATTTCATGAATTCATTGTTTTTAGTTGCTGAGTAATATTCCATTGTGTAAATATATGACATTTTCTATATCCATTTCTCCTAGAGTGACATCTGGGTTCTTTCCAGCTTCTGCCTATTATAAATAAGGCTGCTATAAACAGTGGAGCATGTGTCCTTAATGCATGCCAGAGAATCCTCTGGGTATATGCCCAGGAGTGGTATAGCAGGGTCCTCTGGAAGTGTCATGCCTAGTTTTCTGAGGAAGAGCCAGACTGATTTCCAGAGTGGTTATACCATCTTGCAATCCCATCAGGACTGGAGGAGTGTTCCTCTTTCTCCACATCCTCGCCAACACCTGCTGTTTCCTGAATTTTCAAACTTAGCCATTCTGACTGTTGTGAGGTGAAATCTCAGGGTTTTGATTTGCATTTCCCTAATGACTAATAATGTTGAACATTTCTTAAGGTGCTTCTCAACTATCTGCAGTTCTTCAGCTGAAAATTCTTTCTTAAGCTCTGTACCCCATTTTAAAAAGGGTTATTTGGTTCTCTGGGGTCTAACTTCTTGAGTTCTTTGTATATATTTGATATTAGCCATCTGTGGGATATAGGGTTGGTGAAGAACTTTTCCAAATTTGTTTGTTGCTGTTTTGGCCTTCTGAGAATGCCCTTTGCCTTGCAGAAATTTTGTAATTTTATGAAGTCTCATTTGTCCATTTTAATCTTAGAGCATAAACTTTCAGTGTTCAGTTCAGGAACTTTCCCCCTGTGCCCATGTGTTTAAGGCTCTTCCCCAGTTTCTTTTCTATTAGTTTCATTATGACTGTTTTTTTTATTGGATATATTCTATATTTTCATTTCCCCTTTTTGGTTCTCCACCCCCCAAAGGTCCCACATGCCCTTTTCCCTCCCCCTGCTCCCTCATCCACCCCTTCCCACTTCCCTGTTCTGGTATTCCCCTACACTGATGCTTTGATCCTTCCCAGCACCAGTGTCCACTTTCTTCTTCTCAGACATCATTTGGTATGTGAATTGTGTCTTTGGTGTCCCAAGATTCTAGGCTAACATCCACTTATCAGTGACTGCATACCATGGGTATTCTTTTGAGACTGGGTTACCTCACTTAGTATGATGTTCTCCAGCTCCATCCATTTCTCTAAGAATTTCAGGAATTCATTGTTTCTAATGGCTAAAGAGAATTCCATTGTGTATATATACCACATTTTTTGTATCCATTCCTCCGTTGAGGGACATCAGGGTTCTTTCCAGCTTCTGACTATTATAAATAAGGCTGCTATGAACATAGTGGAGCATGTATCCTTAATGCATGCTGGGGAATCTTCTGGGTATATTCCCAGGAGTGGAATGGCTGGCTCCTCCGGAAGTATCATGTCCAGTTTTCTGAGGAACCACCAGACTGATTTCCAGAGTGGTTGTACCAGCTTGCAGTCCCACCAGCAGTGGAGGAGTGTTCCTCTTTCTCCACATCCTCGCCCACACCTGATGTCTTCTGAGTTTTTAATCTTAGCCATTCTGACTGGTGTGAGGTGAAATCTCAGGGTTGTTTTGATTTGCATTTCTGTAAGGACTAATGATGTTGAACATTTTTTAAGGTGTTTCTCAGCCATCTGAATTTCTTCAGGCGAAAAGTCTTTGTTTAGTTCTGTAACCCATTTTTGGATAGGGTTATTTGGTTTTCTGGGGTCTAACTTCTTGAGTTCTTTGTATATTTTGGATATTAGCCCTCTGATGGATGTCGGTTTGGTGAAGATCTTTTCCCAATTTGCTGGTTGCCTATTTGTCCTTTTGACAGTGTCTTTTGCCTTACAGAAACTTTGTAATTTTATGAGGTCCCATTTGTCTATTCTTGCTCTTAGAGCAGAAGCAATTGGTGTTCTGTTCAGGAATTTTCCCCCTGAGCCAATGTCCTCAAGGGTCTTCCCCAGTTTCTTTTCTATTAGTTTTAGTGTGTCTGGTTTTATGTGGAGGTCCTTGATCCACTTGGATTTGAGCTTAGTGCAAGGACATAAGAGTGGATCAATTCTCATTCTTCTGCATGTTGACCTCCAGTTGAGCCATTTGTTGAAAAGGCTATCTTTTTTCCACTGGATGTTTTCAGCTCCTTTGTCAAAGATCAATTGGCCATATATGTGTGGGTTCAATTCTGGGTCTTCAATCCTATTCCATGTATCCACTTCCCTTTCACTGTACCAATACCATGCAGTTTTTAACACTAATGCTCTGTAGTATTGCTTGAGGTCTGGGATATTGATTCCCCCAAAATTTCTTTTACTGTTGATGATAGTTTTAGCTATCCTGGGTTTTTTGTTATTCCAGATGAATTTGAGAATTGCTCTTTCTAACTCTATGAAGAACTGAGTTGGAATTTTGATGGGGAGTGCATTGAATTTGTATATTGCTTTTGGCAAGATTGCCATTTTAAATATACTAATCCTGCGAACCCATGACCTTGGAAGATTTTTCCATTTTCTGAGGTCTTCTTCAATTTTCTTCTTCAGAGACCTGAAGTTTTTGTCATATAAATCTTTCACTTCTTTGGTTAGAGTCACAGCAAGATACTTTATATTGTTTGTGGCTCTTGTGAAGGGTGTCATTTCCCCAATTTCTTTTTCAGCGTGCTAATCCTTTGCATATAGGAAGGCTACTGATTTGCTTGAGTTGATTTTTTTAATTTTTATTCTTTTTTATTAGATATATTCTTTTTTCTATTTTCTATATTCTATGTTTACATTCCAAAGGCTTTCCCCTTTCCCAGTTCCCACCCACCATAGTTCCCATAATTCCTCTCCCCCCCAACTATTCCCCAATCATTCCCCCTCCCCCCTCGGTTTCTTTACTAAACTGGATGCAATATTTACAGGCCCAGGGTCCTCTCCTTTCTTCTTCTTGGGGATCATTTGACTTGCTATTTGTGTCTTGAGTATTTAGGGCTTCTGAGCTCATTAATATCCACTTATCAGTGATTGCATTTCATGTGCATTCTTTTGTGATTGGGTTAATTCACTCAGGATGATATTTTCCAGGTCTAACCATTTACCTACAAATTGCATGAGTTCATTATTTTTAATTGCTGAGTAGTATTCCATTGTATAAATATACCACATTTTCTGTATCCATTCCTCCTTTGAGGGATATTTGGGCTCCTTCCAATTTCTGGCTATTATAAACAAGGCTGCTATAAACATAGTGGAGCATGTGTCTTTATTGCATGCAGGGGAATCCTCTGGGTATATGCCCAGGAGTGCTATGCCAGGGTCCTCTGGAAGTGACATGCCCAATTTTCTGAGGAACCGCCAAACTGATTTCCAGAGCGGTTTTACCATTTTGCAATCCCACCAACAGTGGAGGAGTGTTCCTCTTTCTCTGCATCCTAGCCAACACTTGTTGTCTCTTGAGTTTTTAATCTTAGCCATTCTGACTGGTGAGAGGTGGAATCTCAGGGTTGTTTTGATTTGCATTTCCCTGATGACTAATGATGTTGAACATCTTTTAAGGTGTTTCTCGGCCATCCGAATTTCTTCTGGTGAAAATTCTTTGTTTAGCTCTGTGCCCCATTTTTTGATAGGGTTATTTGTTTCTTTGCGGTCTAACTTCTTGAGTTCTTTGTATATATTGGATATTAGCCCTCTGTCGGAAGTGGGGGATTGGTGAAGATCTTTTCCCACTTTGTTGGTTGCCGTTTTGTCCTTCTGACAGTGTCCTTTGCTTTGCAGAAACAATGCAATCCCCATCAAAATCCCAACTCAATTCTTCATAGATCTAGAAAAAGCAATTCTCAAATTCATCTGGAGCAACAAAAAACCCAGGATAGCTAAAACTATTCTCAAAAATAAAAGGACTTCTGGGGGAATCAATATCCCTGACCTCAAGCAGTACTACAGAGCAATTGTGTTAAAAACTGCATGGTATTGGTATAGCACCAGGCAAGCAGATCAATGGAACAGGATTGAAGACCCAGAAATAAACCCACAGACTTATGGTCACTTGATCTTTGATAAAGGAGCCACAACCATCCGATGGAATAAAGATAGCCTTTTCAACAAATGGTGCTTGTTCAACTGGAGGTCAACATGCAGAAGAATGCGAATTGACCCACTCTTATCTCTTTGCACTAAGATCAACTCCAAGTCGATCAAGGACCTCCACATAAAACCAGACACACTGAAACTATTAGAAAAGAAACTTGGGAAGACCCTGGAGGACTTGGGCACAGGGGAAAAGTTCCTGAATAGAACACCAATAGCCTATGCACTAAGATCAAGAATCGACAAATGGGACCTCATAAAATTACAAAGTTTCTTGAGTTGATTTTTTAACCAGCCACTTTGCTGAAGTTGTTTATCAGCTGTAGGGTTCTCTGGTGGAGTTTTTTGGGTCATTTAAGTATACTATCATATCATCTGTGAATAGTGATAGTTTGACTTCTTCCTTTCGATTTGTATCCCTTTGACTTTCTTATGTTGTCGAATTGCTCTAGCTAGTACCTCAAGTACTATATTGAAGAGATATGGTGAGAGGGGTTGCCTGATTTTAGTGGGATTGCTTCAAGTTTCTCTCCATTTACTTTGATGTTGCCTATAGGTCTGCTGTAAATTGCTTTTACTATGTTTAGATATGGGTCTTGAATTCCTGTTCTTTCCAAGACTTTTATCATGAAAAGGATGCTGAATTTTTTCAAATGCTTTTTCAGCATCCAATGAGATGAGCATGTGTTTTTTTTTTCTTTGAGTTTGTTTATATAGTGGATTATATTGATCGATTTCTGTATATTGAACCATCCCTGCATCCCTGGGATGAAGCCAACTTGATCATGGTGAATGATCATTTTGATGTGTTCTTGGATTCGGTTGGCAAGTATTTTATTTAGTATTTTTGCATCAATATTGATAAGGGAAAGTGGCCTGTAGTTCTCTTTCTTAGTTGGATCTTTGTGTGGTTTTTGGTATCAGGGTAATTGTGGCTTCATAGAATGAGTGGGGTAGTGTTCCTTTTGTTTCTATTTTTTGGAATAGTTTGAAGAGTATTGGTATTAGGACTTCTTTGAAGATCTGATAGAATTCTGCACTAAAATCATCTGGTCCTATGCTTTTTTTGGTTGGAAGACTTTCTATGACCCCTTCTATTTCTTTGGGGGTTATGGGTCTGTTTAGACGATCTATTTGATCCTGATTTAATTTTGGTATTTGGTATCTGTGTGGGAAATTGTCCATTCCCTCCATATTCTCCAGTTGTGTTGAGTATAGGCTTTTGTAGTAGGTAGGATCTGACGATTTTTTTTAAATGCCTCAGTTTCTGTTGTTATATCTCCCTTTTCATTTCTAATTTTGTTAATTTGAATACTGTCTCTGTGCCCTTTGGTAAGTCTGGCTAGGGGTTTATCGAATCTTGTTGATTTTCTCAAAGAACCAGCTCCTGGTTTTGTTGATTCTTTGTATGGTTCTCTTTGTTTCAACTTGATTGATTTCAGCCCTGAGTTTGATGATTTCCTGCCTTCTACTCCTCCCGGGTGAAATAGCTTCTTTTTGTTCTAGAGCTTTCAGGTGCACCATTAAGTTGGTAGTGTATGCTCTCTCCTATTTCTTTTTGGGGACACTCAGGGCTATGAGTTTTCCTCTTAGCACTGCTTTCATTGTGTCCCATAGATTTGGGTATGTTGTACCTTCATGTTCATTAAATTCTAAAAGGTCTTTGATTTCTTTATTTATTTCTTCCTGGACTAAGTTATCATTGAGTAGAATATTGTTCAGCCTCCACTTGTATGAAAATTTTCTGTTTTTTTTTTTTTTTTTTTTTTTTGCTGTTGAAGAACACTCTTACTCCATGGTGATTTGATAGGAGGCATGGAATTAGTTTGATCTTTTTATATTTGCTGAGGTCTGTCTTGTGACCAATTATATGGTCGATTTTGGAGAAGGTACCATGAGGTGCTGAGAAAAAGGTATAGTCTTTTGCTTTAGGATGAAATGTTCTATATATTTCTGTTAAATCCAATTGGTCCAAAGTTTCAATGAGTTTCCCTGTCTCCCTGTTTAGATTCTGTTTTCCTGATCAGTCCATTGAGGATAGTGGAGTATTGAGGTCCCCCACAATTACTGTGTTAGGTGCAATGTGTCCTTTGAACTTTAGTAAAGTTTCTTTTAGGAATGAGGGTTCCCTTGCATTTGGAGCGTAGATGTTTAGATTTGTGAGTTCTTCTTGGTGGATTCTTCCTTTGACTAGTAAGAAGTGACCTTCTGTGTCTCTTTTGAGGACTTTGGGTTGAAAGTCAATTTTATATGATATTAGAATGGCTATTCCAGCTCTCTTCCTGTGACCATTTACTTGCAAAATTGTCTTCCAGCCTTTTACTCTAAGGGAGTGTTTGTCTTTGACTCTGAGGTGTGTTTCCTGTATGCAGCAAAATGTAGGGTCCTGTTTCCGTATCCAGTCTGTTAGTCTATGTCTTTTTATTGGGGAATTGAGTCCATTGATGTTAAGAGATATTAAGGAATAGTGATTATTTCTTCCTGTCATTTTTGATGAAATTTTTGTTTTGGAGTAGTTATCTTCCTTTGAGTTTGATGGAAGTAGGTTACTATCTTGCTTTTTCTTGGGTGGAGTTTCCCTCCTTGTATTGGAGTTTTCCTCCTATTATCCTTTGCAGAGCTGGGTTAGTGGAAAAATATTATGTAAATTTGGTCTTGCCATGGAATATTTTGATTTCTCATATATGTTGATTGAGAGTTTTGCTGGGTATAGTAGTCTTGGCTGACATTTGTGCTCTCTTAGGGTCTGCATGAGGTCTGCCCAGGATCTTATAGCTTTCATGTTTTCTGGAGAGAAGTCTTGTGTGATTCTGATAGGTCTTCCTTTATATGTTACTTGGCCTTTTTCTCTTACTGCCTTTAACATTCTTTCTTTGTTTAGTACATTTGGGGTTTTGATAATTATGTGACGCGAGGTATTTCTGTTCTGGACCAGTCTGTTTGGAGTTCTGTAGGCTTCTTGTATATTCATGGGCATCTCTCTCTTTAGGTTGGGGAAGTTTTCTTCCAAAATTTTGTTGAAGATATTTACTGGCCCTTTAAGTTGTAGATCTTCACTCTCATCTATCCCTATAATCCTTAGGTTTGTTCTTTTCATTGTGTCCTGGATTTTCTGGATGTTTTGGCTTACAAGCCTTTTGCATTTTGTGTTTTCTTTGATTGTGGAGTCAATGGTTACTATGGTGTCTTCAGCATCTGAGATTCTTACTTTGATCTCTTGTATTCTGTTGTTTATATTTGCATCTACGACCCCTGATTTCTTCTCAAGGTTTTCTATCTCCAAAGTTGCCTCCTTTTGTGATTTCTTAGTTGTTTCTACCTCTGTGTTCAGATCTTGGATGGTTTTGCTCAGTTCCTTCATTTGTTTGTTTGTGTTTTCTTGCAATTCTTTAAGAGATTTTTGTGTTTCCTCTTTCATGACTTCTGCCTGTTGGTTCAAGTTCTCCTGCATTTCTTTAAGTGATTTTCTTGTTTCCACTTTATTGGTTTCTATCTGTTGTTCCATATTCTCCTGGAGTTCTTTAAGTGATTTTTGTGTTTGCATTGTATGAGCTTCTACCCTATTTATGTTCCCCTGCATTTCTTTAAAAGATTTGTTTATGTCTTTTTTGTGTTCCTCTAGCAGCAACATGACCAGTGCTTTGAAATCCAGCTCTTCTTCTGGTGTGTTGGGGTATCCAGGACTTGCTTTGTTTGGCGAATTGGATTCAGATACTGCCATATTGCCCTGAGTTTTGTTAGTAATGTTCCTACGTTTGCCTTTTGCCATCTGTTTATCTCTGGAGTTAGTTGGTCTTGTTCTTAGTGCTTGGTGTTTGAGGCTCCTGTGAGCCTGATGTTTGGTGCTGCTGTCATAGAGGGCATCCGAGCTCCCGAGGTGGAGACCTGGATGTTTCAGTTACTGGGCTCCGAGTTACCTCCTCAGTTCTGCTGGGCCGGATCTAAGTCTTCCCAAGGCTTGTTGCTGGACCTGCAATTAGCCTCTCCCAGTCTCCCACTGGCCTGCCTAGTTGCCAGCTCTTAAGAATCATGTTTTTTTTTCCACCGATCTGGGCTATTCTGTTAGATCTTTATGGTGACCTGGGCTCCTCTGTTGGTTCTCTATGTTGACCTGTTCAGGCCACCAGCTCCAAAATGGTGGCGGGTCTCAGGGCTCTGTCTAACCACTGGATTCCCTACAGGACTGGAGGTTCCCTGGTTGGGCTGCTAGAACCTACATGGTAGTGCTCTCAGTCCACAGGGCTCTGTCATGATATCTGTCTGTGGTGTCCTGAGGCAAGAGGTCTGCCTCTGGCTGTACTCCAGGCATCAACCCACTAGCAGGTTGGTGCCCATGTGGGTTGGCACAGAGACTGCCTGCCAAGCTGATCTGGCTCTGTGTGCACTACCAAGCTGTTGGTGCACAGACCTCTCGCCAACCTCCTTTGGTTGTTGAGCAAGAGCCTGATCAGCTGTGCCTTGTTAGGTTAAGTCTCTGTCCATGCACTTGAACCCAGCCGCTGAAAGGCAGTCCACAGTGACCCAAGGGAAGATGGCGGCCGGCTGCAAGCCTGTGAGCCAGTCCCCAGCGATCAGGGACAGCCTCTGAGCTGCAGGTGCACAGAGTTCCTGCTGACTTCCCTTGGTTCTGGGGGCCAGCAAGAGCCTGACCAGGTATTCGTTGCTAGGCTAAGTCTCTGTCCACGCACCTGAACCCAGCTGCCGGCAGGCAGTCCACAGGGACCCGAGGGAAGATGGTGGCCGGCTGCCAGTATGACTGTTTTTTTTTAATAATATTTAATTTTTATTTAAAAAATATATATTTTATTGGATATATTCTATATTTACAATTTTATGTGGATGTCCTTGATCCACTTAGAGTTGAGCTTAGTACAAGGAGATAAGAATGGATCAATTCGCATATTTCTGCATGCTGCATAAAGGAAACACACCTGAGTGTCAAAGACAATCACTACCTCAGGGTAAAAGGCTAAAAAACAATTTTACAAGCAAATGGTCTGAGGAAAAAAGCAGGAGTAGCCATTCTAATATCAGACAAAATTGAATTTCAACCTAAAGTCATCAAAAGAGACATGGAAGGTCACTTCTTGCTGGTCAAACGAAAAAGCCACCAAGAAGAAATCTCAATTCTGAACATCTATGCTCCAAATGCAAGGGCACCCTCATTTGTAAAGAAACTTTACTAAAGCTCAAAGCATACATTCCACCTAAGACAATAATTGTGGTTGACTTCAACACTCCACTC
The DNA here is from genome assembly GCA_964023405.1 of Apodemus agrarius. Classification (NCBI taxonomy): domain Eukaryota; kingdom Metazoa; phylum Chordata; class Mammalia; order Rodentia; family Muridae; genus Apodemus; species Apodemus agrarius. The sequence goes on from OZ030007.1 coordinate 122,710,055, forward strand.
TCCTCAATGGATTGATCAGGAAACAGAAACTAAACAGGGACACAGTGAAACTAATTGAAGCTTTGGACAAATTGGATTTAACAGATATATATATATATATATATATATATATATATATATATATATATACATTTCATCCTAAAGCAAAAGAATTTATGTTTTTCTGAGCACCTCATGGTACCTTCCCCAAAATCAATCATATAATTGGTCATAAGACAGACCTCAACAAATATAAGAAGATCTAACTTATCCCATGCCTCCTATCAGATCACCATGGAGTAAGAGTGGTTTTCAATAGCAACAAAAACAATAGAAAGCCACATACACATGGAAACTGAACAATACTCTTCTCAATGATACCTTGGTCAAGGAAGAAATAAAGAAAGAAATCAAAGACTTTTTAGAATCTAATGAAAATGAAGGCACAACATACCCAAATTTATGGGACACATTGAAAGCAGTGCTAAGAGGAAAGTTCATAGTCCTGAGTGCCTCCAAAAAGAAATTGGAGAGAGCATACAGTAGCAGCTTAAAAGCACACCTGAAAGCCCTGGAACAATAAGAAGCTAATTCACCCAGGAGGAGTAGAAGACAGGAAATCATCACATTCAGGGCTGAAATCAATCAAGTAGAAACAAAGAGAACCATACAAAGAATCATCAAAACCAGGAGCTGGTTCATTGAGAAAATCAGCAAGGTAGATTAACCCTTAGCCAAACTAAGCAAAGGGCACAGAGACAGTATCCAAATAAACAAAATTAGAAATGAAAAGGGAGATATAACAAGAGAAACTAAGGAGATTCAAAAAATCATTAGATCGTACTACTACAAAAGCCTATACTGAACAAAACTGGAAAATTTGGAAGAAATGGACAATTTCCTACACAGATACCAAATACCAAAATTAAATCAGGATCAAATAGATCATCCAAACAGTCCTATAACCCCTAAAGAAAAAGAAGGGGTCATAGAAAGATTTCTAACTCAGAACAGCTCAGGACCAGATGGTTTTAGTGAAAAGAAAAGAAAAGAAAAGAAAAGAAAAGAAAAGAAAAGAAAAGAAAAGAAAAGAAAAGAAAAGAAAAGAAATTCCTCCCATCACATAACAGTCATAAAAAAAATCAAATGCACAAAACAAAGAAAGAATATTAAAAGCAGTAAGGGAAAAAGTCAAGTAACATACAAAGGCAGACCTATGAAAATTACACCTCACCTCTCACCAGAAACTATGAAAGGTATAAGAATCTGGGCAGATGTTATACAGAACTTAAGAGAACACAAATGCTAGCCCAGGCTACTATACCCAGGAAACTCTCAATTACCATAAATAGAGAAACTAAGATATTCAATGACAAAACAAAACAAATTCACACAATATCTTTCTACAAATCCAGCACTACAAGGAATTATAAATGGAAAATTGCAACACAAGGAGGGAAACTACACCCTAGAAAAAAGCAAGAAAGTAATCTTCAAACAAATCCAAAAAAAATATAGTGACACAAACATAATTCCACCTCTAACAACAACAACAACAACAACAACAACAACAAAACAGGAAGCAACAATCACTTTTCCTTAGTATCTCTCTTTTTTATTCAAATTATTTTTATTGGATATATTCTATATTTACATTTCATTTCCCTTTTTTGTTGTTTCCCCACCCCCTAAGGTCCCACATGCCCTTTTCTCTCCCCTTGCTCCCTCATCCACCCCTTCCCACTTCCCTGTTCTGGTATTCCCCTACACTGATGCTTTGATCCTTTCCAGCACTAGTGTCCATTCCTTTCTTCTTGTCAGACATCATTTGGTATGTGAATTGTGTCTTTAGTGTTCCAAGATTCTAGGCTAATATCCACTTATGAGTGACTGCATACCATATCTCTTAACATCAATGGACTAAATTTTCCAAAAAAAAAAAAAAAAGACATAGACTAATCCACCAGATAAGTACACAGGAACCAGCATTTTGCAGCATACAGCATATACACCTCAGTTACAAAGACACATACTACCTCAGGGTAAAAGGCTGGAAAACAATTATCTAAACATACGGTCCCAAGAAACAAGCTGGAGAAGCCATTCTAATATCAAATGAAATCAACTTTCAGCCAAAAGTTATCAATAAGGATAAAGTAGGAGACTTCATACTCATCAAAGGAAAAATCTACCAAGAACTCTCAATTCTGAACATCTATGCTCCAAATGCAAGGGCACTCACATTCATAAAAGAAACTTTACTGAAGTTCAAAGTACAAATCATACCTCACACAATAATAATGGTGGGAGACATCAACTCCCAATTCTCATCATTGAACAGATCATGGAAACACAAACTAGACAGAGACACATTGAAACTAAGAGAAGTTGTGGACCAAATGGATTTAACAGATATCTTTAGAACATATCCTCCTAAAATAATATATATATATATATATATATATATATATATATATATATATATATACCTTTTTCTTAATACCTCTTGGTACCTTCTCCAAAATTGACTATATAATCAGTCACAAAACAGATCTCAACAGATACAAGAAGATGGAAATAATCCCATGTATCCTACCAGGTCACCAGACTAAGGCTAGTGTCCAATAGCAACAGAAACAACAGAAAGCCCACATACACATGGAAGCTGAATAATGCCCTACTCACTGACAACTTGGTTAAGGAAGAAAGAAAGAAATTAAAGACTTTAGAATTTAATGAAAATTAAGGCACAGCATGTCCAAACTTTTGGGACACAATGAAAGCAGTGCTAAGCTCAGCTCTGTGTACCTCCAATAGTCTAGTTTTAATGCTTGATATTGTTCAATCTCCATGTACTGACTTGTTTAGGTTAGGCTGTTACAGATCAGAAGATTAGCCTCACATGTGTTCCATGATTATTTTCTTTATCAAAGATGAGCTCATAACCAAAGAAAAACATGGGCATTTAATTAGGATTGATTATATTTAGCTTCTAATCAAGCTTTAATTCATGTAAGTAATCCATTTTATATGCAGATACTCAGGGTACTTTAATGATTTGGTGTATTCAATTTCCCTAAAACATGTGTTTTAGCAGAATGTGCACAAATGGATATAGAGTGAAAATATCCCTGTGGAAAAATCAATTTATCTCAGAATTGACCTTTCTTCTTGGTGATATTTCAAATGAAGGTCAGTAGTCTCCACATAATGACAGAGGATGAGAACAAAAGTGCATAAGCATTAATGAGAAAGGTAGTCCCATAATTTACTCAACCTCTCTGGTAATGTGGTGTGCGGTGTGGTGGTGGTATTGGTGTGGTGCTGGTGGTGTTAGTGGTGGTGGTGGTGGTGGTGGTGGTGGTGGTGGTGGTGGTGGTGGTGGTGGTGGGGTGTGTGTGTGTGTGTGTGTGTGTGTGTGTGTGTGTGTTTAAGTCAGTAAACATACATGTTTCCCATTATAAATTCTGTACAACAAAACATTTCCTATTACTTGAACTATCTGGTATTTTGGATGCATCCACTGAATTAAATACGTCTATACAAAAATCAAAAATGTAGATGTGCATATGTTAGTCAGCATCAATTTGAAAAAATAGAGCTAAAATGTATTGAAGAAGAGACCACATTGCTTTAATTTTATTTTATGTAAACTCTGGACAGAATATTATTTGAATTTGAATTTTTAAATAAGTTCTTTGATACTTTTATTTATTGTACTTTTTTCTGATCATATAGAAGCCATTGTAAGTTAGCAAACATCTCTTTTAGTCTTTTGAATATTATAAAATGTTCAATATACTTATATTTGGTTTTCTGAAAGTCATTTACTTGTAGTTAGCCTTGTTCTTTTCCAATGCTCAAAATGCATCAATTGAATGGATGCCCATTCAATTAACTAATGTCATAATTCCTTCTTTATTTTGATTGAGGCTAAGAGTTAGATTCCTGGTAATCTCTGAAGTTGTGTGTGTGTGTGTGTGTGTGTGTGTGTGTGTAAAATTTAAAAGGTTTACGTTGTGTGGTATTTTTAATATTCTTGGACCAGGGATTGGCACTATAATGAAGCATGGTCTTGTTGGACTACTCCTTGTTGGAGGAAGTGTGTCACTTTGGGAATGGGCTTTGTGACACTTCTAGCTACCTCGAAGCCAATATTCCCCACTTTCCATTCAAAGCAAGATGTAGAACTCTCAACTCCTCCAGCACCATGACTGCCTGGGCTTGATTCCTGCCATGATAAGAATGGACTGAAACTCTGAACTTGTAAGCCAGCCCCAATTAAACGTTACCTTTTTAAGTGTTGCCTTTGTCATGGTATTTCTTCACAAAAATTGAAAGCTAAGGCATTCTGGTTCTCTTCAGAAAAGATTGATGAAAAATATAGTTCAAAAGGGGTTGATAATAGTTTACTGATATCAATTTTTTATTGTGTTTCAGCAATGCTGCATAGAAATGAAACAAAAATAATAGAAGTGTATTACAAAATTCTGTGTAGATGAATTACAGAATTGTAAATGTAGGCACTGAGCAATCATTGATCCACTGTTACTAACAATTGCATTTTTCTCTTTTATGTTCAACTGTGTATATTATTTTCTGTTATATATTTTTGTATTTAAGATGTGACCTCAATATTTCTGCTTTGCCTTTATTTTTACCACCTCAAGATTTCTTAAAGTGTTTAAAATTATGAAAAATACAAGAGATTCCTCCAACTATTTAGTTTTGGCTCATGCTGATACAAAGGAAAAAAATTGCAGAAGTTAACCTCAAGATCAATAGGGTCTGCTAGCCTATATACTCACATCTTAAAAAATTTTCCCTGGAAGAGTAAATGATCAACATATAGAGGAATTTTAATCCAGCAACATTACCTCTCTGGAAAGTGACTACATCCAAAGAATTTCCAGGTCTGTGTGATCTGGATTGAATGGTATTTCCTTGAATGGTATTATCCTTTATTTCTTCTGCCTGGAATACAGATACATCCTTGGTATACATTTTTTTTATTCGATATTTTTATTTACATTTCAAATGATAGCCCCTTTCCCTGAAATGCCCTCCCCAAAAGTCCCACAAGGCCTGGGTATTCCAAGCTTCTGGGCTAATATCCACTTATCAGTGAGTGCATGCCATGTGCTTTCTTTTGCGATTGGGTCATCTCACTCCGGATAACATTCTCCAGTTCCACCCACTTGCCTAAGACTATCATGAATTCATTGTTTTTAATAGCAAAGTAGTATTCCATAGTGTAAATATACCACATTTTCTGTACCAATTCCTCCATTGAGGGATATCTGGATTCTTTCCAGCTTCTGGCTATTATAAATAGGGCTGCTATGAACATAGTGGAGCATGTGTCCTTATTACATGCTGGGGAATCCTCTGGATATATGCCCGGGAGAGGTATGGTGGGATCCTCTTGTAGTATCATGCCCAGTTTTCCAAGGAACCGCCAGACTAATTTCCAGAGTGGTTGCACCAGCTTGCAACCCCACCAGCAGTGGAGGAGTGTTCCTCTTCCTCCACATCCTTGCCAGCACCTGTCTTCTGAGTTTTTGATCTTAGCCATTCTGACTGGTATGAGGTGAAATCACAGGGTTGTTTTGATTTGCATTTCCCTGATGACTAAGCATGTTGAACATTTCTTTAGGTGCTTCTCAGCCATCCAATATTCCTCAAGTGAATATTCTTTGTTTAGCTCTGAACCACATGTTTTAAGAGGGTTATTTGGCTCTCTGGAGTCTATCTTCTTGAGTTCTTTGTATATCTTTGTATACCTTTGTTGGATGTAGGGTTGGTAAAGATCTTTTCTCAATTTGTTGGTTACCATTTTGGCCTTTTGCCTTACAGAAACTTTGTAGTTTTATGAAGTTCCATTTGTCAATTCTTGATCTTAGATTTCTGTTCAGGAACTTTTACCCTGTGCCCATGTGTTTAAGGCTCTTCCCCAGTTTCTTTTCTATTAGTTTTATTGTGTCTGGTTTTATGTGGATGTCCTTGATCCACTTGGACTTGAGCTTAGTACAAGGAGATAAGAATGGATCTATTTGCATTCTTCTGCATGCTCACCTCCAGTTGAACCAGCACCATTTGTTGAAAAGGCTATCTTTTTTTCCATTGGATGGTTGTAGCTCCTTTGTTGAAGATCAAGTGACCATTTTTCTGTGGGTTTATTTCTGGGACTTCAATTCTAGTCCATTGATCTACTGGACTGTTACTGTACCAGTACCATGCAGTTTTTAACACTATTGCTCTGTAGTACCTGTAGCTGAGGTTGGGGATACTGATTCCCCCAGAAGTTCTTTTACTGTTGAGACTAGTTTTAGCTATCCTGTGTTTTTTGTTATTCCAAATGAATTTGAGAATTGCTTTTTCTAACACTATGAAGAATTGTGTTGGGATTTAATCCTAAGCAATAAGGGTAAATTTTGTAGAAGGAAGCAGCCATATTTGAAACTGATTAATATTTGAAACTGAGTAAATGCTGACAATTTGAAATATCAGCAAAAGGATTGACAGAATGATTTGGAAATAGACCATGACCAACACTTATGAGAACATAGATGAAAAAGCAGTGACTTAAAAGCAGCAAAGTGATTCAGGGGTCAATAGATCAGTAAATTCAATTAAGTTCCATTCAGTAAATGTGGTAGAGTTCAGTTGTGTTCAGTTCAGTAAAATTTAATGAAGTTCAGAGAAGTTCAGTGCAGTTCAGTTGAGTGCAGTTGAGTTCAGTTGAGTTTGTGCAGTTCCATTCAGTTCATCCAGTCAGTGAAGTCAGGGCAGTACAGTTTTCAGAATTCAGTGGCAATTTTCCAAGTAGAACAATTCAGTGAGAATATGAAAGAAGTCAGTTTGAAATAGTCCGGTTATATAGGAGTTTGAGCCAGAAAAGCTAAGCTGAACCAGACAGGCTTCAGAGAGAACTAGAAATGGTGAGCTTATTCAACAGGAAGTCTCTGACATACAAATTATATCTGGAGAATAGAAGTTATATTTACACAAAACTAAATATAATTGGTCTGTTAGTGGATATAGAAGGATAACGGAGAAATAAAACATAGACAGAGTGCGGGTTACCAATGGAGCAGCTAAAGAAAGGACTGGAGGAGCTGAAGACGTTTGCAGCCTCATAGGAAGAACAATAATATCAGCCAAACAGACCCCCCCAGAGCTCCCAGGAGGTAAGCCAACAATACATGGCTCCAGCTGCATATGTAGCAGAGGACGGCCTTTTTAGGAATCAATTGGGAGAAGAGGTCCTTGGTTCTATGAAGGTTCAATAGATGTTCCAGTGTAGGGGAATTGATTGTGGGGAGGCAGGAGTGTCTAGGTGTGTAAAGTAACACCCTCATAGAAGCAAGGGGAGGGGAGTGTTATAGGGGGATTTTTGGGAGAGGATGAAATGGGGTAAGGGGATACCACTGTAAATGTAAATAAATTTAAATAAATAAATTAATAAGAATAGCTAAGAGAACTTGTTAAAACAACCACACCAATGGATTCTACCTTGTGCCCAGTATATGTTATACCAGAGAAATGTGTTTGTTTATTTATTTGAAATTTTTCATGAACGATTCATAACTTCATTTTAATAAACATTTCAATTAGGAAACAAATAAATTATTGCACCCCTTCCAGACTACTCTTCAGAATTATCATGCACTTTTGTAAAGAGTCCACATCTGAGAATGCTGTCTTTGTCTGAAATCCCAACACTTGATGCTGGAGGATCAGGAGATTAAATTCATTTTTGGCTACATAGTGAGCTCAAGTCAGCCTGAGCTGCATGAAACTCTGTCAAAAGAAAATTAAAAAGAGCAGAAAAGAAATGGCAAGATATCATCCTAAGTGAGGTAACCCAATCATACAAGAACACACATGGAATGCAGTCACTGATAAGTGGATATTAGCCCAGAAGCTCTGAATACCCAAGACACAATTCACATATCAAATGATTCCCAAGAGGAAGGAAGAGAGGGCCCTGGTTCTGGAAAGGCTTGATGCACCATTGTCAGGGATTACCAAGACAGAGAAGGAGAAGGGGGTTGATTGGAGAATGGGCAGAGGGAAGAGGGCTTATGGGACTTATGGGGAGGGGGAAACTGGGAAAGGGAAAATCATTTGGAATGTAAGCAAAGAATATAGAAAATAAAAAAAAGAAAGGGCAAGAAGTTTCATGACTCTCTAGAGGAAAACCTCAATACATTTATTTGCATTTTTGATCACATTCATGTATTTATATATTATTACTTTTAACTATCTGCCTTGCCTTAGTCCAAACCTCACTTTGCAAATCCACACTTCTTTCTAGGTTTGGCAATTTCCTGATATTCCAATTGACAGTACTTTGCCAAAATATCAAGTGATTTGGGCATGCAAATAAGTGTCATTGTTGTAGCTTCTAAATTTTGAACTTATCTTAATATGCAATAAAGAATTAATTTTTATATTGATGTTTGTGTGTGTTTTCAAATAAAAATTCCTTTATTTCTATGGTTGACATTTCCCCAGTCCATGTTTGTATACCTTCTATTTCATAATACATTTCTTTATCCCATTGATTAAAAATATTATGTGATTCTTTGCAAACAGTTCTAATGCTATTTTTCTGAAAGATGAACAAAAATATTCACAAGCAGCTGTGGAACATGTTCAATATCATTCTTGTTATTATGAAATTTTGTGTTTCTTTTATTCCAATTTATTTTGTAGATTTAGTTTATTCTTTATGTGTATGTGTGTTTTACCTGTAAGTTTGTGTACCATGTGAGAATTGTGCTCCCAGAGGTGAGTAGTGGGCATCAAGTCCCCTGCAAGTGAAGTTCCAGCTGTAAACTTAGAAGTCTACGCTGAAGATCTAACCCAGGTCTTCTGCAAGAACAACAATATTAGTAACATCTAGGACATCACTCCTGTGCATTGTTTCTTACTTGTTTGTTTTATAACTTGATATTTACTTAAGTGTTGTATTTGTAAAACTTAGTACTGTTGGCATTGGTTTTTGTTACTTTGGATTTTTCATTTGTTATTTTGTAATTCTACTTCAGTTTCCACCATTTCTATTGAAGTTCAGTTTTAATCCATGATGTTCTGGTAAGATATAGGGGTTATTGCAATTCTTTTGTATCTCATGAGATTTTCTTTTGATCAGTTTAAGATCATTTTTTTAGAGAAGGTTCCATGAAGTGCTAAAAGAATGTACATTCTTTGTGTTTGGTGAAATGGTTTGTACATATATCAGTTTGTTGTCTGTTAGCTCCAGTATGTATCTATTTAGTTTTTGTCTGGATGACCAGTTGATTGATGAGAGAGTGGTGTTGAAGTTTCCCACTGTTAATTTATGGGATTTGATTGTGATTTAAACATTAGTACTGTTCTTTTTTCAAATGTGGATGGTATTTCATTTGTGGCATAGATGTTCAGAATTAAGATAACATCTTTGTCAATTTTTCCTTTGATGAGTATGAAGTCACCTTCCCCATATCTTTTGATTTATTTTGATTGGAAGTCTATTTTGTTAGATATTAGAGTGACTACACAAGTTTGCTTAGGTCCACTTGCTTAGAAAAAATCATTTCTCTACCCTTAACTCTTAGGTAATGTATCTATTTGATGTTGAGTTGTGTTATTTATATGCAGCAGAAGGATGAGTCATACTTCATAGGTATTTGGTTATAGTTATTTTTATTGGGGAATTGAGTACATTCATGTTGGAAATATCAATAACCCATGTTTGTTCAGTTATTTATTCCTTTTATATCACAACATCCATCCTATTCTCCTCCTAGTCCCCCATTCACCCAACTACTGCCCGCATTACCCCTTCTCATTGGAGAATGGAAAGGCCCCCTCCTGGGCATCACCCCACTCTGGTACATCAAGTTACTATAAGACTACACACATCTTCAATCATCAGGCCAAAGTGGACTGATTAAGGCAATGGCATGTACAGGCATGCGGCGGGTTCAGGGACAGCCCCACTCTAGTTGTTGGGGGACTATCATGAAGACCAAACTTCACACATCTGCTACACATGATATTTGGTTGGTGATTCAGTCACTAGCAGTTCCCAAGAGTCCAGATTATTTGACTCTGTTTTTTGTCTTTCTGTGGAGTACCTGTTCTTCTTCTGGTCCCTCAATCTTCCCAACAACTCTTCTGCAAGCTTCCTAAGTTCTGTTTAATGTTTTTGGCTGTGGGTCTCTGCATCTGTTTCCATTGATTGCTGGATTGAGGCTTTCAGAGGGCATTTATGTTAGAATCCTATCTGCAAACATAACAGAGTGTCAAGGATTGGCTCATGCCCTTGGAATGAATCTTGATTTGGGCAAACCATTGGGTTAAAGGTTTTGTGATTAGGTTGCTGTCCTTATCTCTCTACTGGAACTCCTGACTGACTATAGGTGTTAGCCATTTCAGGCACCATATCAAGCCCTGCTAGAAGTCTCAGCTAGAGTCATCCCCAAAGACTTCTTGGGTCTTCCTCAGGCCCAGGTCTGGAAATGCCCACAGCCAATCTCAGATCTATCTTCCCTGTTCTCCCTACACAAGATCCCCTGATTCTGTTTCCTTCCCCACCACTTCTCCCACTTTGTTCCCTCAATCCACAACCAATATCTATTTGATTTCCCCTTCTGAGAAATTTTTAAGTATCCTCCTTTGAGCTATTCTTGTTGATTGCCTTCTTTTGTTCTGTGGATTGTAGCATGGTTAACGTGTACTTTGTGGATAATATCTACTTCTAAGCTAATATATACCATGCATACCCTTTTGGTTCTGCAACACCTCACTCAGGAAGATATTTTCTTATTTCATCAATTTCTCTGAACTTTCATTACCTTGTTTTTAGTAGCTGAGTAGTGCCCCATTGTGTAAATGAATCACACTTGCTTTATCCGCTCTCCAGCTGAGGGCCACCTGGGTTGTTTCCAGTTTCTGACTATTACAAATAAATCTGCTATGAAGACAGTTGAACAAGTGTTCATTGGGATGACAGAACATCTTTTGAGTATATGTCCAAAAGTGGCCTAGATGGATCTTGAGATAGATATATTCCTTATTTTCGTCAAAACTACCAAACTGATTTACAGAGTGATTGCATATGTTTGTATCCTTTCCTGAAAAGTTGAAGTCTTTCCCTTGCTCCACATCCTTACCAGCATGTCCCTTGAGTTTTTGAACATTTTAGACATTCTGATGAATTTAAGATGGAATCTCAGTGTCACTTTGATTTGCATTTCCCTGATGGCTAAGGACTTTGAGCATTTGTTTCTTGGCCCTTAGATATTCCTTGGCTGAGAACTCTCTGTTTAGCCCTGTACCACATTTTAAAAATTGGTTTATTTGGGTTATTAGTGTCTAACTTCTTGAGTTCTTTGTATATTTTGGACATCAGCCCTCAGTCAGATATAAGGTTAGTGAAAAAGCCTTTTTAAATCTGTAGGCTGTCATTCTGATGATGACATTTTGATGTAAGATGTCCTATTATTGATGGTATCCTTTGACGTACAGAAGCTTTCTGATTTCATGCCGTCCTATTTATTAATTGTTGATATCAGTGCCTGCACTATTGATGTTCTGCTTAGAAAGCTGTCTATTCTATCAATGTGTTCTTTGGTGTTAGGTACAGTGTATCTGTTTTGTATGTTGATGTCTATGACCCACGTGGGCTTAAGTTTTGTGCAGGATAATGGATTTATTTGCATTCTTCTACATGCATACATCCAGTTATACCAACACCGTTTGAAGAAGATTCTGTTGCTTTTCCATTGTAAGTTTGGGCTTCTTTGTCAAAATCTAGTGTCCATAGGTGTATAAGTTTATTTCTGGGTCTTCAATTCAAGTACATTGATTAATCTGTCTGTTTCTATACCAACACCATGAAGTTTTATTATTATTGTAGTACAGATTGAAATCAGGGATGGTGATACTTCCAAATGTTCTTTTATGGTACAGGATTGTTTTTGCTAAAATTAACATTGTAAAAGTAGCCATATTACAAAAAGACATTTATAGATTTAATGCAATTCCTATCAAAATTCAAACATAATTTGAAAGAAAACTTCTCAACTTCATATGGAAAAAAAAACAAGCCAACAACAAATAAACAAAATGAGGATAACTAAAATAATTCTGTATTATAAAAAAACTTCCAAAGATATCATCACCCTGATTTCAAGCTGTACTACATAGCTATAGTAACAAAAACTCAGTGTTACTGGCATAAAAATAGACTGGATGATTAGTGGAATAGAATCGAAGATCCAGTAATGCCAAATGGATAATGTTTTACACTTATATACTGGTGCCTAACTCAATTGTCATTGGAGTGGCTTCATTCACAACTGATGGAAACAGATGCAGAGACCCACAGCCAAACAGTAGGTGGAGTTCAGGGAATCCTACTGAAGAACAGGAAGAAGGTTTGTAGAAGCAAAAGTAGAAAAGGACACCCCAAGAAAACATAGAGAATCAACAAAGTTGGGCTCATAGGGGCTCACTGAGACTGAACTGACAGTGACAGAGGCTGCAGGGATTTGACCTAGGTCCTCTGTATAACTGTGCAGTTTAGAGTTTTTGTGGGATTCGTAACAGAAGTGGAGCCTATTTCTTACATTTTTGCCTGCTTTTGGTACCCTTGCTCTTTTACTGGTTTGCCTAGTCCAGGCTTAATATAAGGGGGTGACCCTGATATGCCATATTTGGCCAGCCATGTATGACGGGAAATGAAGGAGGAGTTGTTGTGGGGGGGGAATGAGGTGTGTTGTGAGGTGTGGGAGAAGAAGGAAATAGGAGAATCTGTAGTGGGGATGAAATATATGAGAAAATAAATTGACAAAAATATAAAAAGATTATATATATATAAATCCTGGGTTAATTTTATAATTAAATAATCAAAATCCAAATAAAAATTAAATGCGAAGTTTTGAAGTACAATAAAGTATTAATTAGTAATCCCAGAATTACTTGTTCAAGACTTTCTTGTCTGTTGTATTTAAATGAATCCTGGTTGTCAGATCAGGCATACCAATTACAGGAGGGTAGAAATTGGTCTTCAATGGAATGCAGATGGTTATTAATAAATTATTTTATAATTCATTGTATTTTAATAAGAGCATACAAATTTTCAAGAAGAATTATACCTCTAGTCATTTTATACATTAGCACAAAGAATAAAATACAGACTGTGCGTCATAGGGTGTATTTTAAATAAGCAGTAGTGCATAATTCAATTCAGGCCTACTTCCTTCAATTATATCTGCTCCATAAGCATGAAAAGGAATCAATGTTTGTAATTTATGTAGCTAATTTATTAGAGTCACTGTCAAAAATAAATGTGGGAAGGCTTACATCCAAATCCTTTGTTCATTTCTACTGACAGAAAAAACATGACTGCTACTCCTATCCTGGTAAGCATGCTTGGGGCCTAAGTTTGTTATTTTATTCCACTAGAGGAGGAGGCGTCATTCATCATAACATGAGGTAGAGCTGGAGTCAAAGGATTACCAAATAAATCCCGGACGGCACTCAATTACTCATTACTTTCACAGCTTGTCCATACATCTGCTGTTAAGTGAATGTTTATACACTTACCCTCCCTCAAGGCCAACCAGGAACTTTATAAAACATGGAGACATAGCCTCATGACACAGCCCTGTTGCAAAATATGTCTTCAATGGCAGTTAATCAAAGGATGCCATGAGCTCAACAAAACCTTTCCTAATGGCACAATGCAGTTGAGCATCCACTGTGATTGTTACTGCTATAAATCTCCAAACTGCCTTTACTCACCAAACATAATATTAATAAATTCAACTAACACTGAGGGAAACACATCCTAGCCAGTGCATTTCATGGTTGCCTTTGAGGAAGGCCTGTAAAAAGATACTGCGTGAACCACATTTTTTTTTATTAAATATCACATTTACTAATGGAGTATCATGTTACCACATCCTTAAGGAGATAATTGCCTAAACATCAGACACTCAATATCAGAAACAATGTAACTTATAACCCAAGAGCCCCAGCGAGAGCAGTGAAGCATAGGCAGATGATTTCTTTCCATTTAAACAGCAATCACAGGAGTTCTTAACAGAGAATGGACTCCTCATTATGGCAAAGAAGCACAACTAGTTAATAACATTACATCTATTTTGGGATTATACTATCCTTATTTATTTTATATAATATTAATTTATTTAATTAATAATTGAGTAGACAAGAAAGCCACTGGAGTACAATTTTTTTTTAAATTCCAATCAAGATTATTTAATTTATTTATCTATTATTACTATTTATTCATTGCATAAAATAACAGGCTTCATAATTATAAATGTATCAGGTTCTTCTATATTACCTTGATATTACTAAAGAACTTATTATCTTTAAGATTTGTCTTGATTTCCCTTCTGGTCCTACCTCTGCTGGGACAGATCAGCATGTCTGGCCCAGTCTGCAGAATTCCCAGGATATCTGCCACAGCCAGGGCAACAGGTCTCCTAGGAGATATCCTGTAGCCAGGGCAACAGTCTAGAGGTCTCACAGGAGATCTGCTGCAACAGGGACAAAGGAGTTAGGCTCCAGACAGAGACACTCAGGCCAGTTAACATTAGAGATAACAAGATGGTGAAAGACAAGCAGTGGATAAGCAATAGAAACCAATATATCTTGGCACCATCAGAACCCATTCTCCCACCAAAGCAAGCTCTGTATACCCCCCAGACAACTGAATGCATGAAGCTGACAAAAATCCCATCTCATGAACAGTCAAAGAAAAGACAAAGCATAAAAAGCCCTTAACCCAAAACATCCAGGGAATCCATGACACAATGAAAAGAACAAGCCGAAGAATAATAGGAATAAAGGAAAGTTAAGATTCCCAGCACAAGCAGCCAACCACTGCACTGGTGTGGGGTTCCCAATGGAGGAGTTGGAGGGCAGACCGGAGGAGCAGAAGGCAGGCGTTTACAGCCCCATGGAAAGAACAAGGATGTTGGCCACCCAGACACCCCAGTACTCCCATGGACTAAACCATCAACCAAGGAGTACACATGGTTTCAGCCAAAAGTGTGGCAGAGGAATGCCTTGTCAGGAGAAATCCTTGGTCCTGTGAAGGCTCAATAGATGCCCAAACAAAGCAAAATCAAGGCGGGGGAGGTGGGAGTGGTTCAGGTGGAGGGGCATATACTTGAAGGAAGGTGGTGGGAGGAGGGGTTGGTAGTTTTTGGGGAGGGGGAACCAGGAAAGCTTTTAGCATTTGAAATTTAAATGAAGATTATATTCAATAAAAAAGAAAAAAATGTAGCCGAATTTAAAAAACAAAATCTGAATCGAATAAACAAAAAAATTAAAAAAAAAAGATTCAAAGCACAAAGGGTCAAAAAACATTTTCAACAAAATCATAGAAGCAAACTAATACTTGCCCAACCTAAAGAAAAAGATGTCCATAAATGTACAAGAAGACTACAGACTATCAAACAAAATGGACAAGAAAAAATTATCCACCTGTCACATTATAATCAACGAACTAAATGCATAGAACAAAGAAAGAATATTAAAGCAACGAGGGGAAAATGTCAAGTCACATATAAAGGCAGACCTATCAGAATTATACCAGATTTCTCAACAGACTCTAAAAGCCAGAAGATTCTGGACATATATCATGCAGTCCCCAACAGAACACAAATCCCAGGTGAAGATACAATACCCAGAAAACTGTCAATCATCATAGGTAGAGAAACCAAAATATTCCATGACAAAGCCAAATTTAAACAATATCTGTTTACCAATCTAGCACTACAGAGGATACTGGAATGAAATCTCCAACACAAGAAAGGTGACTACAACCAAGAAAGCACAAGAAACTAACATTATACAAAACCAAGAAGTTCTAGCTAGAATACAACCAAAGATCAAGGGACACAAATTGAAAAGAAATCGAGGTATTACTGTTTGCAGATGATATGATAGTACACATAAGCAATCCCAAAATTCTCCCAGATAATTACAGCTCTTTAACAACATTAGCAAAGTGGCCAGATACAAAATTAATTCAAACAAATCAGTAGCCTTCATTTATACAAATGATAAATGGTCTGAGAAAAAAATAGGAAAAGAACACCCTTCACAATAGTGACAAATAATATAAAATATCTTGGTGTAACTCTAGACAAACAAGTGAAAGATCTATATGTCAAAAACTTCAAGCCTCTGGAAATAAAAAACCCCTGAGAAGTTGGAAAGATCTCCCACGCTCATGGATTGGTAGGACTAACACAGTGAAAATGGACATCCTACCAAAAGCAATCTACAGATTCAATGAAATGCCCATTAAAACTCCAGCACAATTCATCACAGACATGGAAAGATCAATCCTCAATATCATATGGAAAAACGAAAATCCACAATAGTAAAAACAATTGTCAACAGAAAAAGAACTTATAGAATAATATCCATCCCTGACCTCAAGCTGTATACAAAAGAATAGTGATAAATCTGCATGGTACTGGTACAAAGACAGATAGCTGGACCAATTGAATAGAATTGAAGATCCTGAAATAAACCCACCCACTTAAGGACACTTGATCTTGGACAAAGAAGCCAAAAATATACAATGGAAAAAAGAAAGCATCTTCAAATCCCAACTCAATTCTTCTTAGATCTAGAAAGAGCAATTCTCAAATTCATCTGGAGCAACAAAAAACCCAGGATAGCTAAAACTATTCTCAACAATAAAAGGACTTCTGGGGGAATCAATATCCCTGACCTCAAGCAGTACTACAGAGCAATTGTGTTAAAAACTGCATGGTATTGGTATAGCAACAGGCAAGCAGATCAATGGAACAGGATTGAAGACCCAGAAATTAACCCACAGACTTATGGTCACTTGATCTTTGATAAAGGAACCACAACCATCTGGTGGAATAAAGATAGCCTTTTCAACAAATGGTGCTGGTTCAACTGGAAGTCAACATGCAGAAGAATGCGAATTGACCCACTCATCTCTTTGCACTAAGACCAACTCCAAGTGGATCAAGGACCTCCACATAAAACCAGACACACTGAAACTATTAGAAAAGAAACTTGGGAAGACCCTGGAGGACTTGGGCACAGGGGAAAAGTTCCTGAACAGAACACCAATAGCCTACGCACTAAGATCAAGAATCGACAAATGGGACCTCATAAAATTACAAAGTTTCTGCAAAGCAAAGGACACTGTCAGAAGGACAAAACGGCAACCAACAAAGTGGGAAAAGATCTTCACCCACCCCACATCCGACAGAGGGCTAATATCCAATATATACAAGGAACTCAAGAAGTTAGACCGCAAAGAAACAAATAACCCTATCAAAAAATGGGGTACAGAGCTAAACAAAGAATTTTCACCAGAAGAAATTCGGATGGCCGAGAAACACCTTAAAAGATGTTCAACATCATTAGTCATCAGGGAAATGCAAATCAAAACAACCCTGAGATTCCACCTCACACCAGTCAGAATGGCTAAGATTAAAAACTCAAGAGACAACAAGTGCTGGCGAGGAGGTGGAGAAAGAGGAACACTCCTCCACTGTTGGTGGGATTGCAAAATGGTAAAACTGCTGTGGAAATCAGTTTGGCGGTTCTTCAGAAAATTGGGCATGTCACTTCCAGAGGACCCTGGCATACCACTCCTGGGCATATACCCAGAGGATTCCCCTGCATGCAATAAAGACACATGCTCCACTATGTTTATAGCAGCCTTGTTTATAATCGCCAGAAATTGGAAGGAGCCCAAATATCCCTCAAAGGAGGAATGGATACAGAAAATGTGGTATATTTATACAATGGAATACTACTCAGCAATTAAAAATAATGAATTCATGCAATTTGTAGGTAAATGGTTAGACCTGGAAAATATCATCCTGAGTGAGCTAACCCAATCACAAAAGAATACACATGAAATGCAATCACTGATAAGTGGATATTAATGAGCCCAGAAGCCCTAAATACTCAAGCACAAATAGCAATTCAAATGATTCCCAAGAAGAAGAAAGGAGAGGACCCTGGGCCTGTAAAGATTGCATCCAGTTTAGTAAAGAAACCGAGGGGGGAGGGGGAATGATTGGGGAATAGTTGGGGGGGAGAGGAACTATGGGAACTATGGTGGGTGGGAACTGGGAAAGGGGAAAGCCTTTGGAATGTAAACATAGAATATAGAAAAAAGAAATTAAAAAAAAAACCCGGGGGGGGGGAAACAGATGAATAAAAGTTACTTTTAAGATACTTAAAAAAAAAAAAAAGAAAAGAAAAGAAAGCATCTTCAGTAAATTGTGCTAGCCTAACCGGCAGTTGGTATGTAGAAAAATGAAATAGTTCCATGTTTGTTACTTTGAACAAGAGTCAAGTCCTTGTGAATCACATACCTCAACATAAAACCAGACACACTGAATCTAATAGACAAGTAAATGGCCCAAAGAGCCTCAAGTTCATGGATATGGGGGTGAATTTCCTAAACAGAATTTCAATGGTTCAGGCTCTAAGGAATTGATCATGAAACTGAAAAGCTTCTGCAAGGTAAAGGACATAGTTAATAGGACAAATCGGCAATCTAAAGATTGGGAAAAGATCTTCACTAACCCCATATTTGATAGAGGGCTTATATCCCAAATATTCAAAGAATGTAAGAACCTAACCTCTAAAAAACACAAACAAAAACAAAAAAGAAAAAGAAAAAAAATGAAAAAAAAACAATAAAAAAATGGGGTCTAGAACCAAACAATTCACAACAAAGGAATCTCGAATGGCTGAGAAGCACTTAAAGAATGTTCAAAGTCCTTAGTCATTAGGGAAATGCAAATCAAAACAATGCTGAGATTCCACGTTACACCAGTCAGAATGACTAAGATCATGTTAGTGAGGATGTAGATAAAAATGGACACTCCTCCATTGATTATCGGATTGCCAACTGCTAAACTACTCCAGAAATCAAACTGACAGTTACTCAGAAAATTGGGAATAGATCTACCTGAAGACCCAGCTGTACCCCTCCTGGACATATAACCAAAATGCCCCACCAGACTATAAGGACACGTACTCTACTATGGTCATAGCAGTTTTATTTGTAACAGCCAGAAGCTGGAAACAACCTCAATGTTCCTCAAGCAAATAATGGATACAGAAAATGTTGTTCATTTAAACAAGGAAAAACTAATTCAGCTATTAAGAATGAGGAAATCAGGAATTTTGCAGGCAAATGGATGGAACTACAAAATATCATTCCAAGGGAAGTAATCCAGATCCTAAAGGAAATGCATGGTAGGTCCTTACTTATAAGTGGATATTTCCCAAAAAGTATAGAATACCTAGGATACAAAACACAGACTCTTTGATGTTTAACAAATAGAAAGGCTCAAGTGGAGATGCTTCAATTCCATTTAGATGGGGAATGAAAATATTCATGGGAGGCAAGGACCTGAGTGGGAGAGTGGAGACAGAAGGGAAAAGGGTAACAGGATCAGATACGGGGTATGGGAGAGGAGAGAATCCCAGAGGGCCAGCCGAAGGAATGGAAATATGCATCCTTCAAGGGTATAGGAGGTGGGGGGACAGTCTAGAAAGTACAACCAGGGGGTTATTAAGAAATACTTATAATTTTTCTACTTAAGCTCACAGAATAAAATTGGTTTGTATATGTCTAAAAATTATGCACAGGAAATTCATATTAGTAATACCAAAGGTGATCTTGCCTAACATAAATAAAAGGTATTAAGGTGTTACTGGGATTGCAATCACAATACCATCTGCCATACATCTTATAGCTTATAGTTAGCAAGAGCATCATGAAGGAACAATTACATGCTGTTTGTAACAGACAAGTCATGGCAACCAGGAATCAGGAAATCTGTTTGCTGGTCATACATTCTCTTTCCCCTTCATATTCTTTTTCAGAAGCATTTGAAAGCATAATAATTTCTATCCAAAAATAACAACCTTTAGTTTTTCTATAAATGTGCTGAGTCTGCAGCCTTTTTTACACCTTACAGGAACAGAAAAAGCTAATGCATAATTCACAAGATGAAAGAAATTAGTATGTTAGAGTCCCTGCAGTTGCTACTGAGAAAATTTGAGTTGCTGTGTAAGGCTAACCTAAATGTCCATTCAAACCCCCTCTTCTCTTTTCCCCATTCTATCATTTGGATTTCTGCTCACTAACTGACTGTTAAAATGAAATAATTTGCATCAAAGGGAAAATGGCTACAATACAGGGTACATTTCTATGTTCTAAAAAAAAAATTAAAGTTTAATAACATCAAGGCAGATTTACCTAAATTATAACTTCAGGTACACCTTCTCCAATGACATAAATGCTATTTGATTATTAGATATGATTTTGTTGGAAAAGTTATTTATGTAATTTATTTTAATTGAATTAAAATTCAGTATAATTGAATAATATATAGCATTGAAATAAAATTTAGTATAATATAGTAGTTAACAATACCTAACAATAATAAAGAAATCATGGTTCCAGTTACATGCTTGTAGTCAAAGAAAAGGAATGTCTAAATAACTAATCAGAAATAGGTACAGTAGAAATTCTTCATTTATATGATATACTAGTAATTCATATTATTGTATAATGATTCAAAGATAATTCTATGATCTTGTGATAAAAGTGATATGTTTGAATTATATTTTCAAAGTTAATACTTCCATTTTATTTTCTTGATAATTATATCATTAACATAAACACACACACATCACATCACATCACATCACATTGCACATCTATTCCAAATGTGTATATATGTTCTAGGTAGGATAAGAACTTAAGATAGGATAATACTTTGTTTTCTTTTTTAACTAAAAATTGGATGATAAAAGCAAGGAATGGCAAAGATAGGAATGAATAGAAACTAGAGATTGGTATCATGCAATTCTCCATGTTAATTTATTCACTTAAATTACATATGGATGGATGTATAGGTAAAGAAGTTGCATTCATGCTGTTTCTGTTGTAATAAAAGTTTTAATTATGGGTTCTTTCTTAGTAAATGATGCTGAAGACAATTTTATCACTAAAATTTTTAGCCTGGTGAAATATTGTAAACTCAGCTTATGCATGTCTAGTCTTAATATTTCTTCATGTCTTATGCCATAACATGAGAAACCAGCAAGTGAAACCTAATCTTTCAAGAGCAGGTAAGACTGGATATTACTCTTGTAGAGGATCCAAATCTAGTTTGCCATCTCACTTCACATCGAGTGGCTTACAACTAATGTAAGTCCAGCTCCAGAGGAACTAATATCATCCTCTGCCTTCATCGATGCCTGCACTGTAAAATAGATACCTTCACTCCTTAGATAATTATAAATAACAAAAATAGTTGAAAATATGGCATACTTCTATACTAACATAACATCTTTGACCATCATGTTTTTGATGGTCAAAAGAACTCAGAGAAGTGTTTTAAAGAAATAAATTGCATTTGGCTAGATAAGTCTACATCTTCTTTGAAGAGAATTGATCAATATATGTGCAGACAGTGGAAACAATGGTGTTACACGTTTGGTGTTTCAATGTACACCAAGATGGACAGAAACAAGCATCAATGCAGTAGGTAGCTAAACTTAAGGTTGGGCAAACATAAGATTTGTTGAGTAATGCAGTAAACAAAGTTTTCTGCTTCAGCTCTACCACCCAACAGATAATGTGCTTCTGAGTAAAAGAAAATAAATTTTAAGACAAATAGCTCAAATCTTGGAGATTCTTGCTCATTACAATGGACACTCATATATGATACAAAGCAATCAAAACAATAAAAATATTAACTAAGGTCTCAAAGCAAAGGAAGAGAACCAAGAGACTGGCTCAATGGGTAAAATGCTTGCTGTACAAGCCTGACTGACTGAATTTGGATAGCCAGATGTTACATAAATACCTGTGAACTTTGTACTTCTATACACCCCCCATGACTATTCCAGAAGATGGGAAGTCAAGAGAGTTGATTTTCAGAAAGTTACAGGCCAGCTAGCCCACTGTAACCACAGTGCATAATAAGAGAGAGATTGTCTCAAAGTAGAAGCTAAGGAATAATGTCAGAGTTGTCCTCTCACCACTGAATCCCAGCCACAGCATGTGTGCTCATGATTGTATACACACACACACACACACACACACACACACACACACAGCTTACATATATATCAAAAAACCCAAGAACCATAGTGTTGATATTTTTGTTACCATAACAGATTTTCAAGTTATTTATTATCAGTGTGACTCCAATATATTTAATATTGGATTGTTTATTTGACAAATATCCCTGGTTATCAAAGACTCAATTACCCTAAATACAAATGTGTCCCTATGAACTTTTATGCCCACTGTTCCATTTTCGCAACCTTTCTGATGTACCTCTCTAGTTACCCAACATTGACAGTTTCCATTAGTGTCCTACTGCTTCTCCAGGCTGTGTTGATACACTAGCCACACTTGCAGGAGAAAATAGTCTGTGAGAAAGGTAATCCTTCAGCAATTAGAAATAACAACACCTTAAGAATCTGGCACGTGTTCTAGACAGGAACATAGTCACTTTGTGCTGCACCAGTTAAAGCCTGTGCTTCCGGGGAAGTGTTTGACCCATTTTCAGCTAGCATGCTAGCTGTGCTGTCTTTGCTTGGAGTTCTCGTCTGCATGGGCGAAATTTACAAGGAGTTCAGAAACGGAATCTCTTCATTAACAAGATTTCATTTTTTTTTCACTCCTGTTTTTCCAGGTGTCAAATCTGTATCAGAGTTTGGAAACCTCCTGCCTCTCTCCCTTCCCTTCCTGAATCTTCATGGACCTTGTC
Organism: Apodemus agrarius; assembly: GCA_964023405.1. Classification (NCBI taxonomy): domain Eukaryota; kingdom Metazoa; phylum Chordata; class Mammalia; order Rodentia; family Muridae; genus Apodemus; species Apodemus agrarius. The sequence goes on from OZ030007.1 coordinate 122,732,875, forward strand.
ACCAATGAGTCAAGGTGTTACCTTTGGAATCTGCTTCCCTGTGACAGGAACTTCATCTTCTTTCTTTTTTCTTCTTCTTTCTTCCTTCCTTCCTTCCTTCCTTCCTTCCTTCCTTCCTTCCTTCCTTTCTTTCTTTCTTTCCTTCTTTCTTTCCTTTTTCTTTTTTTAAAGATTTATTTTATTTATATGAGGACACTGTAGCTGTCTTCAGACACACCAGAAGAGGGCATCGGATCCCATTACAGATGGTTGTGAGCCACCATGTGGTTGTTGGGAATAAAGCTCAGGACCTTTGGAAGAGCAGACAGTGCTCTTAACCACTGAGCCTTCTCTCCAGCCCCTTCATATTCTTTATATAAAACAAAATAAACCATGACTGACTTCAGAATATATTTTCCTATGCATACATATTCAAAAGAAATCGTAGAAGGAAATGTTCTGAATCAAAATTAATGTACTTATTCACAATTGATATTCTAACAAAAACAAAATTAAAAACTGGTATGTTAAGCAGTATAAATCTGTTCTTTTAAGCAATTCTAAGTATCTTAAACCCAAACTGAGTTTAGCTACTTAAAGTTCAAGCACCAGCAATCTATTTCTTTCACATAGTTCTAAGAACAAATCCATTTCCTTTACATCTCTTTACAGAGGCCACCTGGGCTCTGACACTTGAGTAGGCATCACCCCTCTCAACAGTCCTGTATCACATTGTGTTTGCCCCAGGCCCTGCCACCTTCTTGTCACAGAGACAAATGTGATTATATGTTTGACGTGCTTGTTTAATTAGGCAGGTATTTTCCACCTCAAGGTCCTTAAATATACATTCAAAATTTCTTTTGTCACATCAGATAAAATTCACAGCTTTCTGTAAGTGCTATTTAGGTAGTTTGTGGAGAGCTAAATGTTATATGGCTTCATCAGTCACATGTACTATTTTCTTAAGAAATCCTAGTTGAAGAAACTTGTAAATTCTGAATTTTACCTACATTGACAATTCTGTCTGACCTCTGACACTCTTGCCTCTGACAATGGGCTTGGTTGCTAAAGAGCTGGCCAAGATCTGTAAGAACTTCAAAACTACTGGCTCCCAAGAAAATAACTGTTATTTTTCTCAAATTAACTTCAAGTCCATTCTTCAATTAAAGTTTGAACATTTCATGGTAAAAATGAAAGATTATTTCCCTGTAAATATAGACAGCATATATTTACAAACTAGTGAATACTAATTTACAAATTAGTGAATACTAACTAAAACATTTAATCCATGAGCAAGTCTATAATATTTAAGTAAAGCAAATGACACTGACAGCTTAGGTAAAAAATTCTGAGAAACAATTTTAGATGTAAATAATTTGAAATGTATCTTGTTTACAAGATGATATACATGATTACATACATATTCTTCATTTTTCTCAAATACAGGAAATTATGAAAAAGGAAAAAGATTTAACATGATTCATTGAGACTCATATTTTTTTCAACCATACATCTCTAAGCTGCTTGTTTTTCTTATCTTGAACGAATTCACTAAATTATCTAGATGTGGGTGTCTGTTCTAACTAAACAATACTTACTGAAAGATGTGCAAAAATTCTTTGAGTCATATTTACTTAAAAATGATCTAGTAGCAGTTTCCTTAGTGTGAAAAATAACTTCATTCATTTCATATCTGGAGCCTGTATGGCAAATACTTTCTGAAACTGAGCTTTCCATATAAGCTTAGTCAGATATTTCAAGATTAGAACAATATGCATTTTATTTTGCTTTGCTGTATGTGTGTGTTGATATTTACTAGCAAGTGATGACTATTTATAAAGATTGGGTAGGGCCAGAAATTCCACTTTTTCCTTCACAAACTAATATCTCTTCTCTGTGCTCAGTAACGTTTCCCACCGTTCATAGGTGTGAAAGAACAGCTACATTGTATGGCTGGAATATGGCAAAATTCTATTAAATTATACATAAAGGAAATAAAACTATGGGGAAACAAATTTTATTTGAAGAACTATGAGAATCCTCAAGTAACTATTATTTATTTAATTAGACAAGTATACAAGTATTCAATAATGTTTATTATATGAATAAAAACTTAAAGCATTGGGAATTTGCTAGTACTGTGAGGTTTTTGAAAGCCATATCATAGAACATGTTCTATATATACAAAGCTGAGAAACTAGTTTCTATTGAGATTAGTGTGCACACTTAAAAAAGACAAATGCAGAGCCTCCTCAACTGCCAAATGGCTTGCTGATAATTTCCTCCACTTCAGTTACCATCATCAGCACTGAGCAAGCCTTGTGTTACTGAATCTAGAAGGCAGACATAGAAGACTCTCAAATACAAAGATGGCATACTGTATTAAATATTGTGTATGTTATAAACAAAGTTGGATAGGAGAATGAGATGACCTGAGTATTGGAAACAAACTTGACAATCTAAATTTGCTCACTGAAACCAACATGATAGAAAGACAAAAGTTATTGTACTAAGATGCCTTCTAACTGCCATCCCTGCTCTATGGTGTATTTCAATGAACATAAACACAGACAAACACATACACAAATACACACAAAATTAAGAACAAATGAGAGGACTTATTTTCTTAATGTGCACTTATTATTCATTGATTTATTTATCAATTACTTATACTTAGTTTTAAAAATGATTTGAAATAATTTTAAATGTGAAAAAAAGCAATGAACTCATCTACTCTAACCTTTTAAAAACATTTTTACTGGTTATTTTGTTCATTTTCATTTCAAATATTATCTCTCTTCCTGGTTTCCTCTCTGAAAACCCCCCATCGTAAAACTGTCCCCTCTGCTGCCAGGAGAGGTGCTCCCCTACCCATCCAGCCACTCCTACCCTATTGCCCTAGCATTCCCCTACACTGGGGCATAAAGACTTCACAGGATCAAGGGCCTCCCCTCCCTTTGATATCAGACAAGGCCATCCTCTGCTACATATGTGTCTGGAGCCAGGCTCCAACATGTGTATTCTTTGGTTGCTAATTTAGTCCCTGGGAGCTCTGGAGGGTGGAGAGGGTTTCTAATTGGTTGATATTGTTCTTCCTATGAGGTTGTAAAATCCTTCTGCTCCTTCAGTCCTTCCCCTTTCCTCCATTGGGGTCCCCTTGCTCAGTCTGATGGTTGGCTGCAAGCATTCACATCTGTATTGGTAAAGCTCTGGCTGGGCCCCTCAGGAGATATCCATATCAGGCTTCTGTCAGCAAGCACTTCTTGGGATCAGCAATAGTATCTGGATTAGGTGGCTGCATAGGGAATGAATCTCCAGGTAGGGCAGTCTTTGGATGACCTTTCCTTCATTCCCTGCCCCACTCCTTGTTCCTGTATTTCCTTTAGACAGGAACAATTCTGGGTTTAAATCTGAGAAGGGTGGATGGTCCCTTCTCTTAACCAAGGCAGTATCTATCCTCTACTTAGGTTCTCTACAGGCTCTCTCCCCTTTGTTGGGTATTTCTGCTAACATCAGCCTCTTTGGGCCCTGGGGGCCTCTTGCTTTCCTTATTACATGTAGGAGCATCTTTTGGGTATATGCCCAGGATTGCTGCAGCTGGGTCCTCAGGTGGTACTATGTCCGGTTTTCTGAGGTACCTCCAGACTGAAGAATGTGTGCTTTGAGTTTTATTAAAATTTCTTTTATGATTGTGGGTTCCCTTGTATTTAGGGCATAGATGTTCAGAAAGAACACTTCGTACTTATCAAAGGAAAAATACACCAGAACTATTCTTGAGGTTTTCATGTAGTGTAATTGACCTCTCTGGCTCTTTCAATCCTTCTTCACCCTCGTCCACAGAAGTCTCTGAGCTAGGTCTAATATTTGACTATGGACTCAGCAGCCGTTGTGCAAGTTTACCATACTCACCAATATGCCTGTTGTCCTTCATATTTCTATAATACTGACCAATCGTTTCTTGTTTTGGGGTGACTTTTGATCTAAAATGTTTTCAGAGTCCATAACTAGCAATTTAGTTTCCTTGACAGGGCTCAAGTTCTGCCTCGAACTCTTGCCCTTTACTGTGGTGGAACTTAAAAAGTTTGCCAGGATCAATGAGTCCTACTAGATAAACTCTCTCCTCGCTGTTCTCAAGCACCATATTGAAAAACATTAATTGTAAATAAATGTTAGAAAATGGCAGGAGATATTTTCTCCAAACAATTCTCTGTCTGGTTGTAAATGGAAGCAAAAAAAATCTGGTGACTATTTTCATAGAAAAAAAGGTGTCAAGCTGTACACGTCCACCATCCTGGTGGTGACATGCTTGAGAAACAGCCTTTCTGACTCACACATGATCAGTCTCCTCACACATGTCGTTCCCAGTCCCACACAAGCTCTTACTCTGAACAATATCAGGCTCAAATTTTTGTCCTAAGATCTTGCTCGAACTATTGTGACATCTATTGTGTTTCTACTAATGCATTCAAAGTTAAAAATACAATTTAAAAGGTTCATGAACTGTAAATTATGACTGTTTTTTAAAGAAATGTATATTATTAATGGTTTTAGTTTACTGCTTATAATACAGGAACAGGGCCAGCAAGCTAGCCCAGTGAACTGAGGAGCCAGCCACTAAACCAAGAATGTTAGCTTGATACCTAGAATTCAGAGTAGACAGAAAGAACTGACTCTTAAATCCTGTCTTCGGATTAGGTATAATCTGTTGTACTCTTGAGCATACACATGCAAATATACCATGAATGGTTTGATAAATAAATAAATAAATAAGTAAATAAGTAAATAAATAAATAAGAAAGATATGGTTAAAATTTTATTATAAGACAAACCATCAGTACAGGGACTCTCTCCCAACAACACTATCTTGAATCACTGAAGGAGGTTTACTGGAAACTCTAAAATCTATAGCCTCTAATAATTAAGAGAAAACTCTTGTTGCACCTCATCAGATGGTGATATTATTTCATATGCTATTTGTATGATGGTTATGTGAAACAAACCAGTGGGCAATAATGATAAAGGGAAACGATGGTTAAGAAGTCAGTACTTTTCTAAAGCACTGCTGTGCAAAGGCTTTCTAAACACCTTCCTTGAGGCTACCCTTGAATGTTAACCTTTTAACATAATTTTTCTTATTGAAAGTGATCCAGACATCTGCACTCATGCACCCAACATTCACTCATCTTTCATAAGGAATATACTCATAACAAGTTTTGGACTAGAGAGTATTTTGAGATTGCATGTAAAAAGTCGCATATATGCACATACATATAAGAAAATTGTTCCAATTCTGTTATGGACTGTGTACATGTACACAGATACCTCTCCTACATATCATTCTTAGATATTTTATTTTTGAATATACAGTTTGAACAGTACATTGTCTAAAGATTGGTGCAATTAATGAGTGATAGTCAGAATCAACCTCGCTATCCAAACATTAATATTATTTGCAGTTTCATTTTTCATGAGTATAAAAATGCAGCTTCCACTTATTTGTTAGTAAGAAAATAATCTGAGTTTTGATTAATTATGTAGTGCCACTTTGAATTCAATTGGCTTAATTTTCCATGGGGTCTTGACCTCTTTATATTAGCCAGTATGCTGACATGCTTTTATACCTTTAATTAGCTTCGTTCAATTACATGAACCTGCTATTAGAAAAGGCTAACTGTCATCCCATGCTGTAATTAAATCTTCTAAAACTAACAGATAAGAAGGGCCTTGGATCTGATCGTGTCAATGAATTCTTGTGATATTTTCTAAGTAAAAATAAATAGACACAGGTATTTTAAGCGATAAGAAGGCTTACTCATTAAAAACATTAGCAGTTCAGTCCCCGTGATTTTTCTTCATTACTAAACACTTAATGTGAATTGTAAAGACACTTTTATTCAAATTATAGTAAGAAAGTTTATACCCTTTAGTACACACTAAAATAGCTGTTCACATTCAAAATGCATCAGATTATGTAAGTGCTCTTTAATATAATGTGCCTGTCCTTCATGCTGTTTTGCTTATATTAACACAATTTTTCAACCTTTATGACAAATGTATTATATTTTGAATCTCATTTTTTATAACATGATATTTATGAAGAAATAATAATTGAGTCTATGCCTGCTGTTTTGGTAGGAAGGAATTCATTTACCCCAAATTGTTTTAACACTAACAGCATTAAATCATTTGAAATTGTTGGTGACTATCATCATTTTAAACTGTCTGTGACTATGTATAAATGCATAGATGCAAGAACACTCATATATATATATATATTAGTATACATATATATGTATATACTACATACATGTATATGTTTATAGAGGAACACAAACATATGTAGATACAAGATTAAATATATAAAACTTCATGTGTCTTAAAAGAATATATTTTTAATATTTCATCAATTGGTTTTTATGAATATTCAATTTTCAGATTGGAAAACATTTTTTATTAAACACAACAAAATTCAAGATACTCATCATTAGTTTGCTTTATTATAGGAGGAAAACACCTCTTATACAACTGGAGAACTCACAGAAATACAATGTTATTACTGACTCAATCAGATCTAATATATTTTTCAATGTAAATAGTCATTTTTTCATGGATATGTGTCACAGTATATTTAGAAAATTATGGCATCTATTCAAGAAACATAACTGACATAGAAATTTAAGAACTGGAAACTAGACCTGGTGGTGGTGGCACATACCTGTAATCCCAGCACTCTGGAAGGCAGAGGCAAGATGATTTCTGAGTTCAAGGCCAGCCTGGTCTACAGAGAGAGTTCCAGGACAGCCAGGGCTATACAGAAAAACCCTGTTTCAAGAAAACCAAATCAAAAAAAGAAAAAAAAAGATTTGGAAACTAGGCTTATTCAATAACTAACAATTATTTTATAATATTTCTTATTTCTAGTATATTTATGTAGTTGTTCTGGTGAATTTATCTTTTATCCTAGCCAAGACAAAAAGCTAGATATCTGAAGTGAATTTTGGATGAAGACGTTTACATTGCTGGAGAAGGTGTGAAGGCATGAATGGAAATTTAAAACAAAACAATTTAAATAATGAATGTTCTTAGTTTATGTTGGCAGAAGTTTCACAAAGATGGGAAGAGGTACAAATTATAAATTCATAGAAATGTACAAAATTAAAATAAGCATCATATTCTCAAACACACATACTACACAAACAGATAAACAGAAAGATACACACAGATACACAGAATTTCTCCAAATATAAATGTATCATGTACATAAAGGGAAAGAGATGTAGATGATGTCAGAGAAAGCTTTGTATTTCTTTATGTGGCAGTACATTGCAAAATGGGACCTATGATACTGGAGAGAGAGCTCATACAGAAACAGGCTCACTTCAGAATTAGAAAGACCTGATTTCTGATCTGTACCATGGGATGAAACATGTCACACCTGTAATCCTAGTATCTGCCACAACAACACTAGCATATCACTTTTTTTTCTTCAGCAAATGTATTATTTCACATCAGGAAAGCATGCCCCTTTTCCCATAAATTTTGGATTTCACTGTCTTCTTAAAAGCTCTCTTACTTTAAATGGTATAAAATATGACTTTGAAATAAGATATTTTTTATTCCATTAAAATGCCTAAAGCTCAGATTTTCATTTATGAGTGTTATAAATTAATGTTAAGATATATTCATTTACTTCTAATTACTGTGATCACTGTGATTTCCACATGGTTAATTTTAAAAGTAGAAAATGCAAACTCACTCTAGATATTTTAATCAGTATGTGTCTGGAAGACACAGTGGGCTGCCGAAACGTATCAGTTCATGCTCTCCACTTTTCCTGGAAAATAGAATCTATATTTCACCCAGGAATCAGTTAATGCCCCTGCAAATCACTGTAGTAAGAAGTCCTTTTAACTTAAGAATAACTTTCTACCTTTGTCCAGATAACTTAAACTATTTAATTGTTTATCCAGTATATATTCTTATAACCAACCAAGAGTTTATATAAAAATACTAAATATTTAGAACCTATTCGTTTTTTGCCCTCACTATATTCTAGCAAGACTAAAAAGCAACAAACAACCTATAACATGTCACCACCTTATATTTAATGAGATACTAGAGGAAATTTGACAAGCTCTTCTAATGGAAAGATTCAACAATGGTGTATACAGTTGAGGAAACTACAAAGTTTTGAACTATTCTTTATTCTGTATTCTTTCATTTTAAAAACTACAACAATGTGGGGAGAGTGGTGTGTGTCGGGGGCGGGGAGCTAGCCCAGGAGCTCATGTCAGTGCACAAGGAGAAGCCGAAGGACAACTTGCAAGAGTCAATTCATTCCTTTATCCCCTGGGTCTTGGGGATAAAGCTGAGGTCATCAGGACTGAAAGCAAATTCCTGCTCTTACTGGCTCCTCTTTTGTACTTTAAGTTTCCAAGAACTTTTGGGTGAATGTGGGCAAATGTCTGATGAAGGCTTAATTTAGTGTTACAAAACCACCATGACTGCTTTGTTTAAAATATACTAAGAAGTACTGGAAAGAATAAGGAGAAAGCATAGCTGTTTATCAGGGGAACAAAAACAGAAAAGGCATTGAAGTCTAGACGTATTTTTAAATCAATACCAATGTGGCTGGTGAAAGAAGAATATGTGAGTTTTGAAAATAAAATCATGAACGATTCTGAATTCTGAGAGTACAGCTCTAAACTAGAGTCTGAAGTCATTGAAATGGGAGGAGTATAAAAGAGAGGAGGGAATGGAATGGTCACTATAAGATCAGTTGATCCCATACAAAATTTGATGTTGTAGTTATCCATACAAGAGAGATAACTACCAATGTGTATTTCAGGATATTTAAAATAATTATGTTAAGAAATATCATCTGTCAGGTGTCTATGGCCAGAAAGGTCAGACTAGGGCTGCATCTTAGCTTAGTAAAGAACAGAAGTCAGAGTGTATAATGGAGAACGGCCAAAAAGAAGACTATGAATGAATGACTTCAGCTAGACCTGGGGATATATACATGTAATTCTAGTACTTGGAAGACTGAGGCAGTAGGATTGCTGTGAGTACAATGCCAACCTGGAATTCATATCAAGATCCTGTCTTGAAAAGAAAAAATATAAGTAATACCTTCATAGCAAGAAATGCTAATATCAGCATAGCAATGGTAAATGGTGATATGGAAAGCTGCAACTTCTCAGTTTGGATCTCCCACTGAACTAGTGAGAAAGACAATAGGGGAGAGATGTCTTTTGGTCGAATACAGGATGTAGTTTAGTGTTGATACTACTAGAATAGTGAAGACTGGGGTATGCAGTGTGATGTCTGGCAAACTTCAGCATTGGAACCTTCAGTGAGATATGAGCTTTACTTTTTACAAAGATGTTACTACCACTTTAAAATATTTTAGTAACCAGGAATAAGGAAGTAGTGTTTTGAAGCAGGTACACTATGATCATGTTGTCAGTTCTACGAACCTCAGTAGAAGTACAAATCTTCTACTGAGTTACATGAAGTAGATTTAGTACTTAAAAATAAGCAAATGTTGAAAACACTACCTGAATACAAAGGGAGAAATGCCAAGAGAAAATATCCTTCCCTTGTGAGTCACGCTTTCAGGTTTTTAGGATTACCTAGTACAGCCAGTGACTGATGCATAAGACAGCCCAACCTTCACCTTTCCAATCAGGGATTTGTGTTTCAATAGACACAGGGTGGAAGGTTGACTATCTTTAGAAAAGATGACATTTCTTTCAATCATGGATGTGGTATGCACAAAGATGTGGAAGATATATCACCTCACAAGTCAAGGATGATATACCTGTAGTTGTGGGAGGAGAAAGTTTTCCTAGAATATCAGGAAGATAACTAAGCTTGGGTAGGGTGTGGTGAACACCAAGGACTGGTGACAAGTGCCTGGGAGATACTGATTTCTGAGCTGTGGTGTTACAGCAGACATGTTCAATATGGCTGGTGGCTTAGTGGTTTTATTTGATTGAGCATTACCATGTGTGACAAATACACTTTTTTGCAATGTAAATCATATAATTATTTTCAGCTTCTCATTTTTATCTCTTTTTTATGTATGATGTATAGATATAATTAATATGTGCAGATATGCAGAGCTTTAAATATACTCAGCAATCATTTCAATCATTTTGACTGTTTATGCTCAGTGCTTTAGAACTTATATTGAGAAGCCACTTTCTTACCCCTATTACTATAAATTTTAATCGATCTTTTTGTGTTGAACTTCATGACACTGGAAGCCTTCAATCATTTTAGTATCATCTTAGTTCTACAATTATATTATCATGATAAGTCACAATAGAAAAATATGTTGAAAAAAATAATTGACTTGAGTGGGTGAAAAATTATTTAAAATATACAATTGTAAAAGTCAGCATCTCTATGAACATGCTGTTTGGCACCCATCTATGATTATCATGACACATCAGTCTTATGTCCTTTCTGAATATAACTGCTTGTCCAGTGACATGCAATTATTAATTCCAGAAAAATACTAGTAATAATGACAGCAAATTTTAAACATCATCATAAGCATACTTTATAAGGCCCAAACTAGTAATAGATAATACAATATTATGTATAAAGAAATTATTGAATGACAAAACAATTTTTAAATCACTCAAAAGTTCAAAATCTATGTCCAGATGAAACTCTCTAGATTTTTTTCTTCATGTTTGGAAATCTAACTCAATACATTCAAATGAATTTGTTTTTAAGTACACCAAGATGTGCCTAGATTGTTTCATACTTGTTTACTGCCTGAATTATTTTTATCTGTCTTCCAGATTGTCTGCTAACTCATTATTAAGTTAGTCTATGTTTATGGGCAACTTTCTATTGAATTACATAAAGGGAATAGTGTATGAAACAGAGCTGAGATAATCTCATTTTAAAAAGAGACTGTATTTATTCAAGGCTGACTAGACTTTGAAAATTCTAAGTTTTATCAATTGCCTTGTCTGCAAGTTGAGGAAATCATATTACAAGAAAACCAGTAGCAATTATGCTTATATAAGGACTATACATTCATGGCTGCTTCAAAAATAGCAGGCCAGCTGATATGCACAATGTTAAGAGGGAATTTATATAAATTCTAAATTGCCTCCTATTCTTCAAAGTATTCTGTTGTATTTCACGTGTATAGTATAAACAGTGTTTTTCTTAAATTGATATTAATTTGGAAAAAGGAAGGCATTGGAACTTCAGTCTTAAGTTACAAGAATAAAGCTGGTAAGGAAAAGCAAAAGTTTTTAAATCGTATGTTGGAAAAACCTCAACAACACTACATTTTCATTATATTTATCACACCTACTCAAATCTTGCTATTTATTCAATAGTTCATTTCTCAAAAATTAAAGAATGATTTCTATATCTCATTAAAATACAAAGCTTTTTAACTTGCTTGCCAGTCAACCTGATTCAGATTTTAAAATAATTTAAAACATTTTAAGAATGTGTGCAATTTATTGTATTTGTATATGTGTGTAAGTGTAAATGCATATGATGCATATGTAAATGTTTAGAACAGCATGTGTGTAGTATGTTGAGCTACGTGTGGGTTTCTCCAGAATAGAGGAGAGCATCACATCTTCTACAGCTTAACTATTGACAATTTTGAATCTGCCTAATGTAGGTGCTGGGAACTGAACTCAGCTCCTATACAAGAGAAACCAGTACTCGTTATTGATAGTCTCTCTCTCTCTCTCTCTCTCTCTCTCTCTCTCTCTCTCTCTCTCTCTCTCCAGCACAAAGATACTTCAGATTTGTGTTGTACTGATCTTTAAGATTAGTGCATTCTATCTAATCTCCATACCAGTTTCATCCCAATTTTCTTTTATAAAAGAGTTGATAATCGCTTTCATATTATTTATGCTATTCTACCTTGATATGTCTTTTCTCGGAATTCATTCAATATTTCCCCTGTTTTTTCAGCGTTGTAGGAAACTCCCTTTTTCCTTTTTTATTGTTTACTTTATTCATTTACATTTCAAACATTCTCCCCCTTCCCAGGTTTCCCTCCACAAACGCTCATTCCCTACCCCTTCCCCTGCTTCTTTTTTTAATCGGATATTTTATTTATTTATATTTCAAGTATTATCCCTTTTCCCATTCATCCCCCAGAAACTCGCTATCCCAGCTCCCCTACTTACTAGCCAAGCCACTCTGCCTCAATTCCCTAGCATTGCCCTATGCTGAGACATAGAACCTCTGCTAGACTATTGATGCCAGATAAGGCAAACCTCTGCTATATATGCAGCTGGAGCCATGGGTCCTTCTGTGTGTATTATTGGGTTGATGGTTTAGTCCCTAGGAGCTCTGGGGGGGCTATGGTTGGTTGAAAATGTTGTTCTTCCTATGGGGTTGTAATCCCATTCAGTTCCATTAGTCCTTCCCCTAATTCCCCCATTGGGATCCCTGTGCTCAGTCTCATTGTTGGCTGCAGGCATCCACATTTGTATTGGGCAAACTCTGAAAGAGCCAGACTCCTGTCAGCAAGCAGTTCTTAGGGTCTACAATAGTGACAGGGTTTGGGGTCTGCAGATGGGATAGTTTCCTAGGTGGGGCAGTCTCTGCATGGCTTTTCCTTCAGTCTCTGCTCTACTCTTTGTCCCTGCATTTGCTTTAGACTAGAACAATTCTGGCTTAATATTTTTGAGACGTGTAGGTGGACCCATTCCTCAACTAGGGGTCATGCCTAACCACCGGATATGGTCTCTATAGGTTTTATCTCCCCCTTTTTGGGGTATTTCATAGAATTTCATCCCTGTTTTGCCCTGGGACTGTCTTGCTTCCTTGGCATCTGGGACTTTCTAGTGGCTTTCTCTGGTTCCCTATCCCCCACTGCTACACATTTCCTCCTATTTATCCAAATTAAGTCACTGCAGTTTTGCTTGTTTTTGTTTGTTTATTTGTTTGTCTTTTACCTCAGTGGGTAAATCTGTCCTTAATTACTCTATTCTCCTTTAGTACACATGTTCATGTTCCCAGATAATAATTGCCTATTTCCCTGAAAGGTTTTAAAGAAAATCTATAGGTCTCTAAATTCTCTGCACAAAGTTATTGTGCATTAAATTAGTGAAAGGATAAGAAAACATCATTTGCATACTTATTAGTAGTTTAATATTTCTCCGAAACTGTTAGTAAATATATCTGCTGAATACTTTATATTAGGAAATGCAATAAATCTTTATGATTAGATATGTGTATTTTGTTTAATACACTAAAAATATACAATGTTTTGTAGCATCTCTGTGATATAAATCTGCTTAAAGCAGTATCAGAACTTTCTTATGCCTGAAGAGATCTGTTATAATCATAGGTACAACACATTAGGGAGAGAGCAATATAGGAAAAATATTTTTATAAATATCAAGAATTAAAAGGAATTCATAGAAACAAATAAATGGATAAATTCTGTATAAAAGAAGCAGAAATCTGTGTCAAAGAAAGTCTCAAATGGTAATCTATTTTTATCTCAGATTATTTTTAAAGTGACAAAACAGATTTGCCATTTGAAAAATAATGACATAAACAATAATTTTATTCTAACTGAGGATAGTGTTTTCAAATTGTTCCTGATTAACTATGGCGGGGACCATCTGCAGATACCACAGCAATCAATTCATTTGACAGTGGCTATGAGTGCTTGGAAGTCTGGTGATTCATTCTTATATTTTTTAAATAGCAGTAGGATTTAATGGCATTGCAGAGAACTGAAATGACTTATTTCTTTTCTAGGACATTTTACATGCCTTGTGCTAAAAACACATAAAACAATTACTGAGAAAAACTGTCAGTGATTTATGAGATCCAGTGACCACCACCTTTTCCCATATTAATTCATTGTTTTTGTTTTTGAGAAAATGATTCTTGAGTTTTGTTTTTCTTTCCACTTTACTCTACTGTATAAAATCACTATTTTATGGCTTTCAAGAAAGTGCAAATATTGACTCATTATTTTTTAACTGTTTAGTCAAGCCCTCTTTTCCCATTCCCTTCTCTTTCTTTCTCTTTTATTACCCCTTCTTCTCTTTCACCACTTTTGCCTCCTCATCCCTTCTGTTTTATATTCCTCCCCCATTGATTCATTTCTACATTAATTTCTCCTTCCCTTCACTCTTCTACTCCAAGACATGCTGGACATATAATTTAGGATGTAATTCTGTATATAAACAAATGAAAGTCACAGTCCTGTACTAGTGAAGGTATACAGCCAGTAAGGACAATATGAGAAAACAAACTATTGAATTAAGGTAAAAAGTTATATTAGTAGGGAAAAAAGGATATATTTTAGATGTGAAACATTGTCAATTTATATAAATAGACAGATCAAGTTACATTAGGTAACCTGTATGTTCTTACTAAAAGAGAAGAGTTATAAAGCCTTCTGAGTCATTAGCTCATTGGATAAGATTGCTTTTAAGAATAGGATATGTCTTGTAGAGGAACTATGGGACATATGGTGGGGAGGAACTGGGAAAGGGGAAAGCCTTTGGAATGTAAACATAGAATATAGAAAATAAAAATTAAAAAAAAAGAAACTTTACTAAAGCTCAAAACACACAGTGCATCTAACACAATAATTGTTGGGGACCTCAACACTCCACTATCCTCAATGGACTGATCAGGAAAACAGAAACAAAACAGAGACACAGGGAAACTCATTGAAACTTTGGACCAATTGGATTTAACAGAAATATATAGAACATTTCATTCTAATGCAAAAGACTATACCTTTTTCTCAGCGCCTCATGGCACCTTCTCCAAAATCGACCATATAATTGGTCACAAGACAGACCTCAACAAATATAAAAAGACTGAACTAATCCCATGCTTCCTATCGGATCACCATGGAGTAAAAGTGTTCTTCAATAGCTACAAAAACAACAGAAAATCCTCATACACATGAACAATATTCTACTCAATGATACCTTCGTCAAGGAAGAATGAAAGAAAGAAATTAAAGATCTTTTTAGAATTTCATGAAAATGAAGGCACAACATTCCCAAATCTATGGGACACAATGAAAGCAGTGCTAAGAGGAAAACTCATAGCCCTGAGTGTCTCCAAAAAGAAACAGAAGAGAGTATATACTAGCAACTTAATGGTGCATCTGAAAGCTCTAGAACAAAAAGAAGCTATTTCACCCAGGAGGAGTAGAAGACAGGAAATCAACAAACTCAGCGCTGAAATCAATCAAGTTGAAACAAAGAGAACCATACAAAGAATCAACAAAACGAGGAGCTGGTTCTTTGAGAAAATCAACAAGATAGATAAACCACTAGCCAGACTTACCAAAGGGCACAGAGACAGTATTCAAACTAACAAAATTAGAAATGAAAAGGGAGATATAACAACAGAAACTGAGGAAATTAAAAAAATCATCAGATCCTACTACAAAAGCCTATACTCAACACAACTGGAATCTGGAGGAAATGGAGGAAACTAGATAGATACCAAATTCCAAACATAAACCAGGATCAAATAGATCGTCTAAACAGACCCATAACCCCCAAAGAAATAGAAGGGGTCATAGAAAGTCTTCCAACCAAAAAAAGTACAGGACCAGATGGTTTTAGTGCAGAATTCTATCAGACCTTCAAAGAAGTCCTAATACCGATACTCTTCAAACTATTCCACAAAATAGAAACAGAAGGAACACTACCCAACTCATTCTATGAAGCCACAATTACCCTGATACCAAAACCACACAAAGATCCAAATAAGAAAGAGAACTACAGGCCAATTTCTCTTATGAATATCGATGCAAAAATACGAAATAAAATACTTGCCAACCGAATCCAAGAACACATCAAAACGATCATTCACCATGATCAAGTTGGCTTCATCCCAGGGATGCAGAAGACTCCCCAGCATGCAATAAGGATACGTGCTCCACTATGTTCATAGCAGCCTTATTTATAATAGCCAGAAGCTGGAAAAACCCAGATGTCCCTCAGCGGAGGAATAGATACAAAAAATGTGGTATATATACACAATGGAGTACTATTCAGCCATTAGAAACAATGAATTCATGAAATTCTTAGAGAAATGGATGGAGCTAGAGAACATCATACTTAGTGAAGTAACCCAGTCTCAAAAGAATACCCATGGTATGCAGTCACTGATAAGTGGATATTAGCCTAGAATCTTGGAACACCAAAGACACAATTCTCGTACCAAATGATGTCTGACAAGTAGAAAGGAGTGGACACTGGGGCTGGAAAGGATCAAAGCATCAGTGTAGGGGAATACAAGAACATGGAAGAACGAAGGGTTGGAAGAGTGAACAGGGGGAGGAAAAAGGGCATGTGGGACCTTTGGGTGTGGGGAACCAGAAAAAGGGAAAGGAATTGTAAATATAGAACATATCCAATAAAAAAAGAAGAAGAAAATCCAAGAAAAAAAAAGACATAGACCAACAGACTGGATATGTAAACAGGACTCAGCATTTTGCTGCATACAGGAAACACACTTCAGTGTCAAAACAAACACTACCTCAGAGTAAAAGGCTGGAAAACATTTTCC
The DNA here is from genome assembly GCA_964023405.1 of Apodemus agrarius. Taxonomy (NCBI): domain Eukaryota; kingdom Metazoa; phylum Chordata; class Mammalia; order Rodentia; family Muridae; genus Apodemus; species Apodemus agrarius. The sequence continues at coordinate 122,749,414 of OZ030007.1, forward strand.
CAAACAACCGGTCCTAGGAAACAAGGTGGAGTAGAATTCTAATATTGGACAAAATTGACTTTCAACCAAAAGTCTTCAAAACAGACAAGGAAGGACACTTCATACTCATGAAAGCATAAATCTACCAAGAATTCTCAATTCTGAAAATCTATGCTCCAAATGCAAGGGCACCCACATTTGTTAAAGAAACTTTGCTAAAGTTAAAAGCACACATTATACCTAACACAATAATTGTGGGTACTTCAACACTTCACACTCCTCAATGAACTGATCAGTGAAACACAATCTAAACAGAGACACAGTGAAACAAATTGAAGTTTTGGAAAAATGGAATATATATATACATATATATATATATATGTATATATATGTGTGTGTGTGTGTGTGTGTGTGTGTGTATAGAGAGAACATTTCCTCCTAAATCAAATGAATATACCTTCTTCTCAGCACCTCATGCTACTTCTCCAAAATCAATCATATAATTAGTCACAGAATATACCTCAACATATATAAGAAGATTGAACTAATCCCATGTCTCCTATCAAATCACTATGGAGTAATTGTGATCTTCAATAGCAGCAAAAACAATAGAAAGCTCATATACACATGAAAGCTGAACAATGCTCTACTCAATGATAGCTTGGTCAAGGAAGAAATAAGGAAACAAATCAAAGACTTTTTATAATTTAATGACAATGAAAGTACAACATACTCAAATTTATGAGAAACAATAAAAACAGTGCTAAGAGGAAAACTAATAGGTCTGGGTGCTCTAAAAAGAAACTGGAGAGAGCATATACTACCTGATTAACAGAACACCTGAAAATTCTCAAACAGAAAGAAATTAATACATCCAAGAAGAGTAGAAGGCAAGAAATCATCAAACTCAGGACTTAAATCAACCAAGTAGCAAGATTAACAGGAGGGCACAGAAACACCATCCAAATTAACAAAATCAGAAAAGAAAAGGGAGGTATAACAACAGAAACTGAGGAAATTCAAAAAAAATTCATCAGATCCTACTACAAAAGCCTATACTCAACACAACTGAAAAAGCTGGATGAAATGGACAATTTCCTAGACAGCAAATATCAAAGTCAAATCAGGATCAAATAGACCATCTAAACAGTCCAGTAACCCCTAAAGGAATAGAAGCAGTTATTGAAAGGTTCCAACCAAAAAAAAAAAAAAAAGCACAGGACCAGATGGTTTTGGTGCAGAATTCTATCAGCCCTTCAAAGAAGACCAAACACCAATACTTCTCAAACTATCCACAATATAGAAACAGAAGGAACACTACCCAACTCGTTCTATGAAGCCACAATTATGCTGATACCAAAACCACACAAAGATCCAACAAAGAAAGAGAACCTCAGTACAATTTCCCTTATAAATATCAATGCAAAAATACTCAATAAAATTCTTGCCAACCAAATCCAAGAACACATCAAAACAATCATTCACCATGATCAAGTAGGCTTCATCCAAGGAATGCAGGGATGGTTCAATATATGGAAATACATCGATGTAATCTACTACATAATCAAACATAAAGAAAAAAGTTGGTCATTTCATTAGATGCTGAAAAAGCATTTGACAAAAGTCAGCATCCTTTCATGTTAAAAGGCTTAGAAAGTTCAGGAATTCAAGGCCCATACATAAACATAATAAAAGCAATGAAAACAAACCAGTAGCCAACATCAAACTAAATGGGGAGAAGCTTGAAGCAATACCAGTAAAGTCAGGGACTAGACAAGGCTGCCCTCTCTCCCCATATCTATTCAATATAGTACTTGAAGTCCTAGTTAGAGCAATTAGAACAGCATAAGGAGGTCAAAGGTATACAAATTCGAAAGAAAGAAATCAAATTTTTGCTATTTGCAGAAGATATGATAGTATACTTAAGCAACCCAAAAATCTCCAACAGAGAACACCTACAGCTGATCAACAACTTCAGCAAAGCGGTTGGAAATAAAATTAACTCAAACAAATCAGTAGTCATCCTATACTCAAAGGATAAAGAGGGTGTGAAAGAAATTAGGGAACCCACACCCTTCACAATAGTCACAAACAATATAAAGTATCTCGGTGTGACTCTAACCAAACAAGTGAAAGAACTGTATGACAAGAACTTCAAGTCTCTGAAGAAAGAAATCAAAGAAGACATCTGAAAATGGAAAGATCTCCCATGCTTAGGAATTGGCAGGATTAATATAGTAAAAATGGCCATCTTGCCAAAAGCAATCTACAAATTCAATGCAATCCCCATCAAAATTCCACCTCAATTCTTCATAGAGTGAGAAAGAGCAATTCTCAAATTCATCTGGAATAACAAAAAACCCAGGATAGCAAAAATTATTCTCAACAGTAGAAGAACTTCTGGGGGACTCAGTATCCTAGAACTCAAGGAGTACTACAGAGCAATAGTGTTAAAAACTGCATGGTAGTGGTACAGTGACAGGTAGGTAGATGAATGGAAAAGAATTAAAGACCCAGGATCCACACACCTATGGTCACTTGATCTTTGACAAAGGAAATAAAACCATCCAGTGGAAAAAAAGATATTCTTTTCTACATATGGTGCTGACTCAACTGGTGGCTAACATGCAGAAGAATGCAATCAATCCATTCTTAACTCCTTGAACTAAGCTCAAGTCCAAGTGGATCAAAGACTTACACATAAAACCAGGCATACTGAAACTCATAGAAAAGCTAGGGAAGAGTCTTGAACACATGGGCACAGGGGAAAATTTCCTGAACAGAACACCAATACCCAACACTCTAAGATCAAGAATTGACAAATGGAACCTCATAAATTTACTAAGTTTCTGTAAGGCAAAGACACTGTCAATTGGACAAAATGGCAACCATCAAACTGGGAAAAATATTTACCAACCCTACATCAGACAGGGGGCTAATATCCAATATATACAAATAACTCAATATGTTAGACTCTAGAGAACCAAATAACCCTATTAAAATTGGATACAGGGCTAAACAAAGAATTTTTAATTGAGGAATATAGAATGACTGAGAAGCACCTAAAGAAATGTTCTACATCCATAGTCATCAAGGAAGTGCAAATCAAAACAACACTGGTCAGAATGGCAAAGATAAAAATCTCAGGATACAGCAGATGCTGGAGAGGATGTGGAGAAAGAGGAACACTCCTCCACTGCTGGTGAGATTGCAAGCTGGTACACCCACTCTGGAAATCAGTTTGGCAGTTCCTCAGAACACTGGGCGAAATTCTACTGGAGGATCCTATTATACCACTCCTGGGCATATACCCAGAGGATTCTCCAGCATATAATTAGGATAAATTCTCTACTATGTTCATAGCAGCCCTATTTATAATAGCCAGAAGCTGGAAAGGACCCAGATATCCCTCAATAGAGGAACGGATACAGAAAATGTGGGATATATTCACAATGGAGTACTATTCAGCCATGAAAAACAATGGATTCATGAAATTCTTATACAAATGGATGTAACTGGAAAATACCATCCTGAGTGAGGTAACCCAATCACAAAAGAACACAAATGGTATGTGCACAATGATAAGTGGGTATTATCCCAGAAGCTTGGAATACCGAAAACACATTTCACATATCAAATGATGCCCAAGAAGTAGGAAGAACAAATTATGGATACTGTGGTCCTTCATAGAAGGAGGAACAAAATACCCACAGAAGAATATACAGAGACAAAGGGTGGAGCAGGTTCTGAAGGAAAGACCGTCCAGAGACTACCCCACCCAGGGATCCATCCCATATAGATTTATAAAACCCAGACACTATTTTTGATGCCCACAAGTGCTTGCTGACTGGAGTCTGATATGGCTGTCACCTGGGAGGCTCTGCTAGTGCATGAGAAATACAGAGGGGGCCACTCTTGCCAGTCATTGAACTGAGCACAGGGTTGCCAATGGAGGAGCTAGAGATAGGAACAAGGAGCTGAAGGGTTTTGTAGTACCCCAGGAGAAACAACAATATGAGTCACCCAGTATTCCCAGAGCTCCCAGGGACAAAACCATCAACCAAAGAGTGCACATGGAGTTACCTATGGCTCCTGAAACATCAGCAGCAGAGGATGATCTTGTTAGAGAGCAAAGGGAGGAGAGGCCCTTGGTCCTGGAAAGACTTGATGCTTTAGTGTAGAGGAATACCAGGACATGGAAGCAGGGGAGGGTTGATTGGGGAAGGGGAGATGACTTATGGGATTTTGGGGGGAAGGCAGGAACCAGGAAATGGGACAACATTTGAAATGTAAATAATGAATATATCTAATAAAATGACATCCAAAAAAAGGAAGAAAGAAATAAATAAAAGAAAACATAGGGAATAAATAATCTCAGAGCAGCAAAATCAAAAGAAGGCATTGTTCAGGCCCAAACCCCTGCCCCAGGCACAAACACATTCATGCAAATGCCTCCACCACTACCACCACCAAACACAACAAAAATAACAGGAATCAATAATTCTAGATCATTAACATATCTCAGTATCAGTGGTCTCAATGCCCCATTAAAAAGACACAGAGTAACAGAATGAATGTTGAAACAACACTACTCTCCACCACCAACCCCCTGCTATGGTGTCTAAGAATTACTCTTCAAAATCAAGGATAGATTTTACTTCAGGGTGAAGGAGTAGGCAAAGATATCTCAAAGAAATGAACCTAAGAACCAAGCTGATATAGTCATTTTATTATATAATGAGAGAGTCTTCAAACCAAAACTAATCAAAAGAGATCGTGAACAACACAACATACTCATCTAAGTAAAAAGGCCACCAAGATGACATTTCAATACTTACCTTCTGTGCCTCAAATACAAGGGCACCCGAGTTTGTAAAAAAAAATGCTAATACTGCTTATATCACATATTAATCTTCATACCCTACTAATGGGAAAGTTCAGTATTCCATTTGTCACCAATGGTCAGATCATCCAGACTAAAACTAAACAAAGAAATGCTGGAGCTAACAGATGGTATAACCAAATGTACCTAAAAATTTTACAGGAGAGGGTTGATTGGGGAAGGGGAGATGGCTTATGGAATTTTCAGTGGATGGGAGAACCAGGAAAGGGACAACATTTAAATGTAAATAAAATAAAAAAATAAATCCTGCTTTAGAACACATTCTCTTTTTGATATTTAAATTTTGTATTTAAATACACACACATCTCTGAACTAAAGCTCCCTCATTTAGAGCTTTACTGGTATTTAATTTTATCTTTGTCAATGAGCCACTACTGGAGAGAGCACCCAGGGTCTTTCATTTATTAAGCATTGAACCTTATTATAAGACGGAACCTGTAAAAAATATTTGCCAGCTTTGACTCTCTTTACCGTGTGTGTCCCGCTACCTTATGTATTTAGGTTAACAAAGTTTAAGTATTTAAGTTAACAAATTATTAAGCATTTACGTTATCAAGGTATTTAACTATTAATCAAATATTGAAGTTAACAAAGTTTAAGTCACTCAGAAAATATTGTAAATTAGATATTATTAGATACTACTATTCCTGTAGTATGACAGCATCCAGTCTGATAAACTCGATTAAGCTCCGTTCCAATTGAAAGAAAATATGTCTCACAGTATCACAGGAGAAAACCAATTTTAAAATGTTGGAATCTTCAATGCTCATCAAGACGGAACATATAAAAGTTCAGAAGGGAAAAACCTTTGTCATGAAATGATATTGTGATAGAAAGCCAATTTCATGAATGAAGAAGGTATATAGCACACAGAGTTTTACAATAATTTCATGGGTTACACATACAAAATAAATAATTCTATATTTTAAATCGTTTATGCCATTCATCCAATCAAAGCAACAACAACAACAATTAACAAAGAAAATGGGCTTGTATCTTGGAGTCACTGTTGAGTGAACACTACCATGTGACTCTCATGTTCACTGGATTGGTGGTGGAATTTCCATGGATCTAGAGAACTTGGCTAGAAATCTTCAGAATCAAACAAGCAGAATGAATAAGAAAAATATATCTTTCTTTATTTAAAGTTATTTGTATCAGGCCTTCTTTCACAGTTAAAATAAAAGCAATCCATGTATTCAGTTTTGCTAATTTTAAGTTTTAAGGGGATTTACCAGTTATTTCACTGTGATGCTATGTGTGTTGCCTTCACGCTTGGTAAGTTTGCCTGAAGAGCTGTTCTTAGTCGTCCAGCACTTCTCTGACAGTTCATACAGTTTCCCCACACATGTGTGTGATTCTTGATTTATTATTTGCTTATAAGGGTGTTTTCTTAAAGTAAAAGTAGCGTTTCTCAGAGCATTTTTTTTTTTTTTTTTGGTTTTCCAAGACAGGGTTTCTCGGTATATCCCTGGCTGTCCTGGCATTCACTCTGTAGACCAGGCTGGCCTCGAATTCAGAAATCCGCCTGCCTCTGCCTCCCAAGTGCTGGGATTAAAGGCATGTGCCACCACTGCCTGGCAAAAGTAGCTTTTCTCATGTCACAAAGTTATTCATTTTAGGAAGTATTCTTTTCTTCCCTTCCCTTCCTTTCCCTCACCTTCCTATTTTCCCTCCCTTCCCCTCTCTTCCTTCCCCTCCATCCTTCCCCACTTCCCTTCCTTTCCTATCACTCCCAACCCTCTCCCTTCCATTCGTTTTCTTCCTCTTCTTTCCCTTCACTTCCCTTTACTTCTTCCTTCCCTTCCTTCTTCTTTCCCTCTTTCCTTCCTTTCCTTCTTTTCTTTCTTCCTTTTTAGACTCATTTCTAATACTAATCTTTCACTTGCCATAACAAAATATCATAAACCAAGTGGCTAAAGGTAGTGTTTTCTTTTTCTGTTCTGAGGCTTAAAGTCCAAAATTGCTGCTGCGTGGTCTGGTGCTCTAAGAGGGCAACTCCATGTACTCACTGTCTTTTTCTGGGTACCTGTACAAGGAAAAAAATGCTGCATGGTACAGTGACCTACAAGTGCTAGTCTATGAGGACTAAGGCTACTGGTGCAGAGATTTATGCCAGGTCCTTCATTAGCATGAACATAACTGTTTTGAGGTTCTGGACATAAAGACTCTTGCATTGAGGAAGAGAGATTCAATATATGAATGCTGATGGAATAAATTTCAGTTAAACCCAATTAAACAACTTATGGAATGTCTTTGGATATTACCAAGGATAATTTCACATTGAATTTCTTCACAAAATCCTTTTCATTGTTAATGTATCTAAATCAATTGAAATAAATAGTTATTTGCTTAATATTTTCTTGGGTACAGAAGAACCTATTTTGAGGTTGGCAGTGAAAATAAATATTACATCATAACAAGTATACAACCAAATAAATATCAGGATTATACAGTATTAATTGGGAGTGGAAATCTTTGAATAATACTGTATTTAGATTTTCTCCTATTGCTTAGGAAATTAATATTCAAACATGGGTTTAAGAACTAACTCTAAATGAGACAAAGAATAGCAAAGAATAGCATGTTAAATAATTGTCACTATTGTGTATCTTATTAATGATCAATGGTATACTGACAGGATGAATGAAAATGTTTTACAATATCAATCAATTATTTGAACTATCATATTTTCTTTCCATGAGTTACTATTTCATATTTTTAAGTTTTGTGAGCTGTAAAATTTATTAATAATAAAAATAAAAAGAATATACTGAGAGAGTGTGTTCTTATTTTTCACAAGAAAATATGATTGTAAATTTAACAGAGGTGCATGAACAGAGCAGAAAGGATGTACAGAACCCTTTGGAATATTGTAGTGGCTTTTTAGGACATCCTATAAAAGCTTCAAGGATGACATATTCATTCACTTTTGCACAATATTATAATTTTCTAGGGTTGTCACCTCAAAAAGCAGGGGTGCTCTTCCCTTGCCTTCTTTTGGAGAGCTCCTGGATCCAGGATGGCTGCTGGTAGAGTTTATCTAAAATTCATACCACTTCTTATCTGGATGAAAGGGCTGTGTTGGCTCTACTGTGGATGTCAGGAAATTAAAGACACAAACTAGCAAAAAATGTTTCACTCAGTGGAGAATTCACTTAAGAAATGAGTCTCAAGTTAAAAGACTTTTCCCAGGAGGACATTGAAGGCTATACAATCAGCTGTTATCTCTGATATGCCATCTGCATAACATAGCTCCCTATTTTCCTGCCCCAATATCTTCTACAGCCTGATGTTTCTTCCCCCTCCCTTTATACCACAAGCTCACATTCCTACCCTTGTGTTTAGATCTACTTAACTCTCCAGGTCTAGTTTGAGTCTCCCATATTCTGTATAATTTCTTCTAGATATCAATATATTTGTTATTCTTTGAAATGCATTTTCTGTTAGAGTTCCACTATTTTACTTGACACAGATCATCAGGTGTTTTATTTAGTAAATGCCAAATACAGCTGGGGATGCATGCACAAGAGCAGTGTCTCACGACGCACTTCTATTTTATAAAGTAAATATGAGAACAGATCTGCTAACTTCTTATTGAAAATAACAAGGCACCTACCAAAAGCAACAGTTAACTTTGTTACCACTGTTAGAGCTGAAACTGGTACACTGTTTCTCATTCTATGAAAAAACGATGTCCAAAATGGCATCTAACTCCCATCGAAACACCATCTGAAAAGATTTATAAGTTCTTAGAAAATGTAAGTTTTCAAAATATTTATCCATTTTCCACAATTCAATGGGAAACTACTACTAGAGACTTTTATCAAAATAATATACTAAATTCTGAAAAAAGGCAGGTCTGCAAAGAGGATACAGAGATGAGAGCTATTGCTTTCCTGGGATGATGGTGCAATGCAATGGTAACATTTCAGACAGGATGAGTCACGTGAGTGCAGTGACTGTGATTTGTAGGAAGCAGGATCAACGATTGCCTCACTAATGTTTTAAAACAAATATTCATCAGAAAATCTGATAAAATCCTCATTTGGATTAATTGCTATATTATGTGGAGTAATTATTCCTTCAGGTGAAACAAACGTTCATGATTTCAAACTTGGAAGGAGGCATAGTCTCTGATTTATCAAGAGGCCATTCAGGGCTGCTTTAATACATGACTGATAGCCAAGTGCAAAATAAAATTGATCAATAAATTATGTCATCAATTTCATCATTAGTTATTTTATATTCCATCACAGGAGTTTAACATGAATTAATTACAGAAAGATCAAATATTAATAAAGAAGCAGAGAAAGTTATTATCCATGAGGAGAAGGACTAGAGAAATTTTCACATGAGAAAAGCAATAAATGCTGTTGATTTAAATAAAACTGTCAAACAATTATGTTGTAAAATCTCAAAATGAAGTGAAAGGCTGAACACATGACAAATACTGAGTAGATGAAAGCAGAGATAGAAATTATAGAAAATATGAAAGGAGAAAACAAAAGAAATGATACAAATTTTTAAGTTTCCCATTCAATTCAAAAGAGTTTGAGTAGTTGGATTTCTTGCTATATAGACTTACAGTAATTTTAAATGTTCACATATATGTTTATAATAAAACAAAATATAAATTGAATTTATATGTTGATATAACTTAAATTATAAACCATCTCTGTAAGTTATTTTATCTTTAACTATTGCTCCGCTTCTCTAAAGTGGGTGCAATAAGAAATTACTTCTGTACCTAATGATTAGAAAACATCAAGAAAAAGCACACAGGAATATTGTTAAGAGCCACTGTGGATATCCACTGTGAGATTATGTCTTCTAAATATGACTATGACAGGAAAGGTACATCTGTACAGTTTCAGCAACATGGCTACCTAAACTAGATCTGAACAATGCCAGCACCAGTTGGCATGGCTTGATGGATGGGGTGTCATAGGTCCCTACTTCCTGATGAACAGTTTCAGAGAGTTAGCAGTTGCTGAGATAATGATAATTGATATTCCCCAGGAATTAGTCCTTAACTGGTTGCAGCCCTATAAATACATGCATACAAGCATTGCTAAACCAAATCAGGAGGTCATACATAGAGATAGCTAAAGAAAAAGAGGTGATGAATTTGAAAGGAAGTTGGAGGGGTTGAAAAGAGGAGAGAGTGAGGTGAGATGTTATAAATATAATTTTAATTAGTTTTTAAAGGAACTAATTGCATACAGTAGTCAGAATAATTAGCTTTGAAGTTGCAAAAGTTATGAACCACCGAGTGGATGTTAGGAACTCATCCTGGGTCATCTGCAAAATTATAAATGCTTTTAAACACTGAGATTTCTTACCAGCCCTTTATTCTCTCTCTGGCTTAAAGCCTGACTGGTGTGGGAAGACATTCGGCACATGGTGTCAAGGTTTAGTGTGTAAGGCATAAGTTTGTGTAGGAAGAATGGTGGGGCCAGCTCTATGTAAATGCAGGGGGCAAAGCAACAAAGCCATCACCTGTGGAGGACCTAATTGAGGTTGCCTGGGAGACTAAGGATTTCAGGTACAAACAATGCTTGGTGCGGCATTTTTCACTTGCTCCCAGAATCTGTGTCTTTGACTCTGTGCCAGCTCACCTCCAACCCTGAAGGACATGTTGGGTTGGGTGGTAAATAGTCCAGGACACAGGCAACATCTTTGAAGTTCAGTGTTTCTGGATTTGCCTTGGACTCTTTGTGTATGATGTACTCTGTAGTCTTTCTCTTTGTGGATTTTCGTGCTACCCAGCTTTTCTTCGTTTCCAATTAGTGGAGATGAAGGGATGAGCTGTACCTTTAATCAGTCACCTTCCTTCACGATCTTTCAGTTGTTTCAGTGGATCTCAAGTTTTTGTCTACTGGTGTATCTTACATTTGAGGCTATTTTATCATTCCAAAAGGTTTTACTAATTAAAGTTTTGTCTATAGATACGGATAATAACTACTCAACCTTCCTAATATTATCACTTGAGATTATGTAATGCAGTTCTATTTTTATTTGTTTGTTTTTCAGAATGAGAACCTGAAATATTGATTTTTATAGTCTAGTGAAAAGTAGAAAGAAAGAAATCTGTTGTCTCTTTCACTTTATTGGATGAATCCAAGGTGTTTTCCATAAATATAATACAAAGGAACCTCTGATGGATTTTAAAAAGTACATAAGCCCCTTGTAGAACCTGACTGTGACAAATGATTTCATTTGCTTGTTTGCCTTTGATTTTGTTTGTACTTTTTGCAGAAACTAAATGCAGAGTAGTAGTAGAACATTTGACAGAACACTTCTGTGGAAAGACACTTTGGAGAGATGTAACTAAGCTCAATTAGTTTTACAACATCTGGAACAGTTAGGATTCATTATTCAGAGGAGATGAGGGTTTTTTTTTTCATCTATACAAACAGTTGAAAACAACATATACCACTTCAGATTCTTTGATACCTTGAGAATGAGTATCACTGAGTAAAATTAAGAATTTTCCAGGTGTTTTATTTAACAAAAGTTTTAAGGAGAAAATAATGCAAGGATGTTTAAAAACTCTGACTTCTTGTGAGTTACATTGGCACATGGTTGGCTGAGTTAAACACACATTCAGATAGCCTAGATCAGAAGCCTCCAGCTTGACACAGTAATGTAACAGAAGAGCAAGTCCTTATGATCCTTAGAGAACTTCTCCTTGTATTCTTTATAAACAGACTAAGAATTACAATTTCCACCATTACCCTACCCCTGTGAGTTCTTTATAGAATCATTGAAAGAAATGAGTTAAGAGATAGATCAGTTCCTACATAATTTGTTGGAGAAAATAGGAAAACATACCCACAAATATGTTAACTTTGTAATAAATAGTCACAAAAATTTTTTTCACAACTACAAAAGAGACGATAATGTATTGTTTTCATATGTACATAACTCCAACTTTCCCTCTATTTTTAGACCTTGCTTTGTGAAGTAAACTGCTTATATTGTCTGTGTCTTCTTTTGACAAGAATTGAAGGATTTTCCTATTTTATAACCATAACAAAGTCTTTGTTCATCCACTACAACTCTGAAATTAGATTAGAACTACATTTTCCCATGTCCTAGTAGTGTAAACACAGTAATGGCAATAACTGGAACATGGACTTCCTAGAGTGGCTTATCAATTTATATTTCCTTTCTTCTTTCCTTCTTTGTTTCTTTCTTTGTTTCTTCCTTTGTTTCTTTCTTTCTTCTCTTTTTTCTTTCTTTTTTTTTTTTTTTTTTTTTTTTTGGTTTTTCAAGGCAGGGTTTCTCTGTGTAGCTCCGGCTGTCCTGGAACTCACTCTGTAGACCAGGCTGGCCTCGAACTCAGAAATCCGTCTGCCTTTGCCTCCCAAGTGCTGGGATTAAAGGCGTGTGCCACCATCGCCCAGCTATATATTTTTCTAAACAGCAGTATCAATATGGATTGGCTGCTACTATTTTCATCAATAGCATGTCATGTAACAGCTACAGAAACCTATTTGCAGCCTTGTGTGCCTAAAGTATTTTTCATTTATTCTTCAATTGCCCTACATGAAATCCAGTAGTGTGTTTTTTAATATTATTAGAATATTTTATCATTTTCTTATGCTTTTAAAGATTTATTTCTATTGTTTTTAATTATGTATGTGAGTCTGTGATGGTAAATACAGATACTAGAGATATTGGAGTCCTTTTGAGATAGAATTGCAGGCATTTGTGAACCATCCACGGTTGGTATTGACAACCAAACTTTAATACTCTGCAAGGATAATACATGCTGCTAATCACTGAGAGAGCTCTCCAGTCATTTGTTTTCATGCTAGAAAAGTATTGGGCAACTTAAAAACCTGCATTAAGTATCTAAATATATAATTTCATGCACTATACACTTAATTCTGCAATTTTATACATTGAATATGTTTCATTGAAAATCTTAGTATCAAAAACATATCATTTGTAAAATAGAATGTAAGTGCAACATAAATAGAGAAGCAGTGGTGTTCTTGCTTAGCTGATATAGGGTAGAAATAAAGAGGGTCGATTCTTTCATGTGACAACAAAGTTGAGTTTGAAAATATTTATTCTCAAAAGGAAACTGTCAGTGTCAGTAACATTTATATGGCATCACTCCAGCTTTCAAACAGCACAGTCCCTGGTGTGCCCATATTCTAGTGTTTTGTTGCAGATCCGCATCTTTTTTTACAGTCTCCGAGGACAGTTGTCTTTTTATAAATATATGCTTTCTATTTTTATTGAAAAGAGTCATGTAAGAATATTCAAGGAAAAAATTAACACTTAAGAAAGTTGACCATTCTTATCCTTGGCCTTGGTTTATCTAAGAATATACTGTATACAGAATGATTTCTTATGAAACATGTAAGTGTGCCTGCTGTGAGCTACAAAGATATATCCAGATGTATAGAAGAAAAATGTCTTATTTGTGTAGGTTTTAAATATATTTTGAATATATTTGATATTTAATGATCATCTTTTACTGCTGAAGTATATTATAATATATGTGTGTACACACAATAAAATGTAAATTAATGAAGAACTGAATGCTTAGAAAAAATCATATATGTGTACATATAGTAGCCAAAAAGTTCCTGGAATGTCAACCAATTGGGTAGGTAAGAAATATAATTAAGTAATACTGTTGCGATTAATAAAAGATCATCAAAATAAGGTGGTAAAAGGAAAGAAAACTCATTAAAAAAAGAATGATGGTCTTTTATCAAGTATATGGAGAAACCAGAATGCTGGACATTTTCTGGGAGAATACAGAATAAAGTAGTCATAGCAAAAAGTAAGTATATTCAACTCCTCAAAAATTGACAAATAAATTTACCATACTAATTTCTCTTTTGAGTACGAGTATGTATGCAAATCCCTTACACACTAATATACATGCTATAACTGAAAATAGCCTGAAATCAAAAGCAGGGATAACCCAAGTGTCTCTGTGTAGAAGAAAAGATAATATACCCTGTACATTCAATAAAATAATACTAAGCCTTGTAAAAGAAAGACATCATGCTCATACAGCATGAATCTCATGGAAATAATTTAGGGACAAAGAAACAGCTAATTTTTAAATTTTATCTATTTATTTATTTATTTATTTATTTATTTATTTATGAGTGTGGAGCATAAGTGTTACTGACTTTGGAAGCAAGAACAGATCTTTAGATCCCTTGAACCTGAAGATACAAATAGTTCCATGAATCCTGAAAAAGATTCTGGGAACTGAGCGTGGGGTCTTTGGAAGAGCTGCCTGCAATTGCTCTTAACAACAAAGCCATTACTAAAGCCCTCAAATAGTATTTTATGGGCTATTATGTTGGATCACATCATAAAAGCACTTGCCAAGTAAACATGACAATTTTAGTTCAATCCCAGGATCCCACAGTCAGACAGAACTGACTCCGGAAAATATTCATGTACCTATGCTGTGCTACTCATGTGCATGTTTCATATGTACACATGTGCACACACATGCCACAAACACATCCACACAATACACACACCACACATAATAATAACTGAAAATAATTTTAGAAGAATATTCTTTTTTTCAACACACATAGAGTAGTCAAACATAGAAAAAAATTAGCTGTAGATTGATAAAGAAGGGGGGTTTTGATAATATAGAGCAATGGTTATCAACCCATGGTTCACAACTCCCTTAGCATCAAAAGACATTTTCACATGGGTACCCACTGGAAAACACATATATTTACATTATGATTCACAACAATAGCAAAATTGCAATTAAGGATTAGCAACAAAAATAATTGTTTGGTTGACAGTTCCACAACTTGAAGAAGCTTCTTAAAGGGTCACAGCATTAGGCAGATTGAAAAACACTGGTATAGAGTTTGCAAGATGATAAGGTCCACAATTGGAAGCATATGACAAAACAAATCTAAGCAGGCTGGACATTATCAACCTGTGTGCTAAAGGTTGTTAAGAATCTAAACAATGTATGTTTTTAACATAGGATGGTCTATATTTTTTTAATTTTTCTATATTCATTGTTTACATTCCAAAGGCTTTCCCCTTTTCCAGTTCCCCCCTCACCATATGTCACATTAGTCCTCTTCACCCCTCCACTGCCTATTCCCCAATCACCCACACACACACCATTTCTCAGTTCTGATACTCTCCTACAAAACTGGATCCAGTCATTCAGGACCAGGATCATCTCCTTCCTTCTTCTTGGGAATCTTCCGACTTGCTAATTTTGCCTTGAGTATTCAGAGCTTCTGGGCTCATTAATATCCACTTATCAGTGATTGCATTTCATGTGTATTCTTTTGTGATTGGGTGAATTCACTTAGGATGATATTTTCCAGATCCAACCATTTGCCTACAAATTGCATGAATTCATTATTTTTAATTGCTGAGTAGTATTCCATTGTATAAATATACCACAATTTCTGTATCCATTCCTCATTTGAGGGACATCTGGGCTCCTTCCAAATTCTGGCTATTATAAATAAGGCTGCTATGAATATAGTGGAGCATGTGTCTTTATTGTATGCAGGGAAATCCTCTGAGTATATGCCCAGGAGTGGTATGGCAGGGTCCTCTGGAAGCGTCATGCCCAATTTTCTGAGGAACCACCAGACTGATTTCCAGAGTGGTTGCACCATCTTGCAATCCCACCAACAGTGTAGGAGTGTTCCTCTTTCTCCACATCCTCGCTAGCACCTGTTGTCTCTTGAGTTCTTAATCTCTTGAGTTTTAGCCATTCTGACTGTTGTGAGGTGGAATCTCAGGGTTGTTTTGATTTGCATTTCCCTGATGACTAATGATGTTGAACATCTCTTAAGTTGCTTCTCAGCCATCTGAATTTCTTCTGGTGAAAACTCTTTGTTTAGCTCTGTACCCCATTTTTTGATAGGGTTATTTCTTTCTTTGGGGTCTAACTTCTTGAGTTCTTTGTATATATTGGATATTAGCCCTCTGTCGGATGTGGGGTTGGTGAAGATCTTTTCCTAATTTGTTGGTTGCCATTTTGTCCTTCTGACAGTGTCCTTTGCCTTACAGAAACTTAGTAATTTCATGAGGTCCCATTTGTCAATTCTTGATCTTAGAGCATAAGCTATTGGTGTTCTGTTCAGAAACTTTGCCCCTGTACCCATGTCCTCCAAGGTCTTCCCCCAGTTTCTTCTCTATTAATTTCAATGTGTCTACTTTTATGTGGAGGTCATTGATCCACTTGGAGTTGATCTTAGTACAAGGAGATAAAAGTGGGTCAATTCACATTCTTCTGCATGTTGACCTCCAATTGAACCAGCACCATTTGTTGAAAAGGCAATCTTTTTTCCATTGGATGGTTGTAGCTATTTTACCGAAGATCAAGTGATCATAAGTCTGTGGGTTCATTTCTGGGTCTCAAATCCTAATCCATTGATCTACTTGCCTGTCACTGTACCAATGCCATGCAGATTTTAACACAATTGCTCTGTAGTACTGCTTGAGGTCAGAGATATTGATTCCCCAGAAGTCCTTTTATTGTTGAGAATAGTTTTAGCTATCCTGGGTTTTTTGTTATTCCATATGAATTTGAGAATTGCTGTTTCTAGCTCTATAAAGAAATGATTTGGGATTTTGTTGGGGATTGCATTGAATCTGTAGATTGCTTTTGGCAAGATGGCCATTTTTACTATATTGATCCTGCCAATCCAAGAGCATGAAATATTTTTCCATCTTCTGAGGTCTTCTTCGATTTCTTTCTTCAAGGACCTGAAGTTCCTGTCATACAGATCTTTCACTTGTTTGGTTAAAGTCACCCAAGATATTTTATGTTGTTTGTGGCTATTGTGAAGGGTGTTAATTCCTTAACTTCTTTCTCAGCCTCCTTGTCCTTTGAGTACAGGAAGGCTACTGATTTGCTTGACTTGATTTTATAACCAGCCACTTTGCTGAAGTTGTTTATCTGCTGTAGGAGTTCTCTGGTATTGTTTTTTGGGTCGCTTAAGTATACTATCATATCATCTGCAAATAATGATAGTTTGATGTCTTCCTTTCCAATTTGTATCCCTTTGACTTCCTTATGTTGTCTAATTGCTCTCACTAGAATTTCAAGTACTATATTGAAAAGATATGGAGAGAGAGGGCAGCCTTGCCTAGTCCCTGATTTTAGTGGGATTGCTTCAAGTTTTTCTCCATTTGCTTTGATGTTGGCTACTGGTTTGCTGTATATTGCTTTTACTGTGTTTAGGTATGGGCCTTGAATTCCTGCTCTTTTCAAGACTTTTAGCATGAAAGGATGCTGAACTTTGTCAAATGCTTCTTCAGCATCTAATGAGATGACCATGTTTTTTTTGTTGTTTTTTTTTAGTTTTTTTTTATTGGATATATTCTATATTTACATTTCATTTCCCTTTTTTTGTTTCCCCACCCCCCCCTAAGGTCCCACATGCCCTTTTCCCTCCCCCTGCTTCCTCATCCACCCCTTCCCACTTCCCTGTTCTGGTACTCCCCTACACTGATGCTTTGATCCTTTCCAGCACCAGTGTCTACTCCTTTCTTCTTGTCAGACATCATTTGGTATGTGAATTGTGTCTTTGGTGTCCCAAGATTCTAGGCTAATATCCACTTATCAGTGACTGCATACCATGGGTATTCTTTTGAGACTGGGTTACCTCACTTAGTATGATGTTCTCCAGCTCCATCCATTTCTCTAAGAATTTCATGAATTCTTTGTTTCTAATGGCTGAATAGTATTCCACTGTGTATATATACCACATTTTTTTCTATCCATTGCTCCGTTGAGGGACATCTGGGTTCTTTCCAGCTTCTGGCTATTATAAATAAGGCTGCTATGAACATAGTGGAGCATATATCCTTATTGCATGCTGCGGAGTCTTCTGGGTATATTCCCAGGAGTGGTATGGCTGGATCCTCCGGAAGTATCATGTCCAGTTTTCAGAGGAACTGCCAGACTGATTTCCAGAGTGGTTGTACCAGCTTGCAGTCCCACCAGCAGTGGAGGAGTGTTCCTCTTTCTCCACATCCTCGCCAACACCTGGTGTCTTCTGAGTTTTTAATCCTAGCCATTCTGACAGGTGTGAGGTGAAATCTCAGGTTTGTTTTGATTTGCATTTCTCCAATGACTAATGATGTTGAACATTTTTAAGTTGTTTCTCAGCCATCCGAATTTCTTCAGGTGAAAAGTCTCTCTGTTTAGCTCTGTACCCCATTTTTGGATAGGGTTATTTGGTTTTCTGGGGTCTAACTTCTTGATTTCTTTGTATACATTTTTTTCTTCTAGTTTGTTTATGTAGTGGATTGCATTGGTGGATTTCTGTATATTGAACCATCCCTGCATCCCTTGGATGAAGACTACTTGATCATGGTGAATGATCTTGGGACACAAAACACACAATCCACATACCAAATGATGTCTGACAAGAAGAAAGGAGTGGACACAGGTGCTGGAAAGGATCAAAGCATCAGTGTAGGGGAATACCAGAACAGGGAAGTGGGAAGGGTTAGATGGGGAAACAGGGGGAGAGTAAAGCGCATGTGGGACCTTTGGGGGGGCAGGGAACCAGAAAAAGGGATATGAAGTGTAAATATAGAATATATTCAATAAAAAATTAAAAAAAGAATGGCTACTCTGGCTTGTTTCCTGAGACCATTTGCTCGTATAATTGTCTTCCACCCTTTTACTCTAAGGTAATGTTCATCTTTGACTCTGAGATGTGTTTCCCGTATGCAGCAAAATGTAGGGTCCTGTTTCTGTATCCAGTCTGTTAGTCTATATCTTTTTATTGGGGAATTGAGTCCATTGATGTTAAGATATATTAAGGAATAGTAATTATTATCTCCTGACATTTTTGAAATTATTTTTTATATTTGAGAGGTTATCTTCCATTGGGTTTGATGAGAGGAGGTTTCTATCTTGCTTCTTCTGGGGTGTAGTTTCCCTCCTTGTGTTGGTGTTTTCCCCCTATTATCCTTTGTAGGGCTGGGTTTGTGGAAAGATATCGTGCAAATTTGGTTTTGTCGTGGAATACTTTGGTTTCTCCAACTATGATCTATTGAGAGTTTTGCTGGGTATAGTAGTTTTGGCTGAAATTTGTGTTCTCTTAGAGTCGGCATGATATCTGCCCAGGATCTTCTATCTTTCATGGTCTCAGGTGAGAAATCTGGTATAATTCTGATAGGTCTTCTTTATATGTTACTCGGCCTATTCCTCTTACTGCCCTTAATATTCTTTATTTGTTTAGTACATTTGTGGTTTTTATTATTATGTGATAGGAGGTATTTCTGTTCTGGTCCAGTCTGTCTGGAGTTCTGTAGGCTTCTTGTATATTCATGGGCATCTCTCTAGTTATATTGGGGAAGTTTTCCTCCATAATTTTGTAGAAGATATTTGCTGGCCCTTTAAATTGTAAATCTTCACTCTCATCTATACCTATAATCCTTTGTTTTGGTCTTCTCATTGTGTCCTGGATTTCCTGGATGTTTTTGGTTACCAGCGTTTTGCATTTAGCATTTTCTTTGACTTCTTAATCAATGGTTCTTATGGTATCTTCAGCATCTGAAATTCTTTCTTCTCTCTCTTGTATTCTATTGTTGATATTTGCATCTATGACCCCTGATTTCTTCCCAAGGTTTTCTATCTCCAAAATTGTCTCTATTTTGATTTTCTAATGTTTCTACTTCTGTTTTTAGATCCTGGATGGATTTGCTCAGATCTTTTGCTTGCTTCTTTGTGTTTTCATGTAATTCTTTAAGAGATTTTTGTGTTTCCTCTTTCATAACTACTACTTGTTGACTCATGTTCTCCTGTATTTCTTTTTTTTAAATTTTTATTTTCTATATTCTATGTTTACATTCCAAAGGCTTTCCCCTTTCCCAGTTACCCCCCACCATATGTCCCATAATTCCTCTCCCCCTGCCTGCTATTCCCCACTCATTCCCCCCCCCCACGATTTCTCTGTTCTGGGTCTACAATACTGGATCCAATCTTTACAGGCCCAGGGTCCTCTCCTTTCTTCTTCTTGGGAGTCATTTGACTTGCTAATTGTGCCTTGAGTATTTAGGGCTTCTGGGCTCATTAATATCCACTTATCAGTGATTGCATTTCATGTGTATTCTTTTGTGATTGGGTGAGCTCACTTAGGATGATAGTTTCCAGATCTAACCATTTACCTACAAATTGCATGAGTTCATTATTTTTAATTGCTGAGTAGTACTCCATTGTATAAATATACCACATTTTCTGTATCCATTCCTCTTTTGAGGGATATCTGGGCTCCTTCCAATTTCTGGCTATTATAAACAAGGCTGCTATAAACATAGTGGAGCATGTGTCTTTAATGTATGCAGAGGAATCCTCTGGGTATATGCCCAGGAGTGGTATGCCAGGGTCCTCTGGAAGTGGCATGCCCAATTTTCTGAGGAACCACCACACTGATTTCCAGAGCGGTTTTACCATTTTGCAATCCCACCAACAGTGGAGGAGTGTTCCTCTTTCTCCACATCCTCGCCAGCACTTGTTGTCTCTCGAGTTTTTAATCTTAGCCATCTCCTTTATTTCTTTAAGTGACTTTTGTATTTCCCCCTTATTGGCTTCTATTTTTTGATCCATATTTCCCTGAATTTCTTTAAGTGATTTTTGTATTTGCCTTGTAAGGGCTTCTAACTTTTGATCCATTTTCTCCTATATTTCCTTAAGAGATTTATCTATGTGTTCCTCTATCAGCATCCTGACCAGTGATTTTAGATCCAAATCTTGATTTTCTGGTGTGTTGGGGGTATCGAAGATTTCCTGTTGTTGGCGAACTGGGTTCAGATGCTGCCACACTGACTTGATTTCTGTTAGTAATGTTTTTATGTTTGCCTTTTGCTATCTGGTTATCTCTGTTGTTAGTTGTCCTTGTTGTCACTGACTGGTGTTTGAACCTCCTGTGAGGCTGGGCCTGCCTGTTGGTTCTCTACTGATGACCAGGCAGCAAGATGGAGACTGCCTCTGTGAGTGCTGAGGGAACCTCAGGGAAGGTGGTTCCCAACAGAGTTGGTGCACAGCTGGTGGCTGTGGAGATGTCCTGCTGAGCCGCAGCCCTAGCCCGGGCTAGTGGTGAGAGCCTGGCAGATTTCCACTGGAGTGATGGTAGTCACAGATTGGGCCTCTTTCAGGTGGTATATTTTTAAAAAATTAAATAGCAAGAGATCCATGATATTAGCATCTATGACAAAGGAGACAGCATTTGGGAATATCCACAAGACAGGGAAAAAAACTGAGATCAATGAGTCTCAGTCCGGTGAGGTCTCACTCTCTTTTGAGGTGAATGATC
Organism: Apodemus agrarius; assembly: GCA_964023405.1. NCBI lineage: Eukaryota > Metazoa > Chordata > Mammalia > Rodentia > Muridae > Apodemus > Apodemus agrarius. The sequence goes on from OZ030007.1 coordinate 122,770,615, forward strand.
AAGGACTTTGATGTCACCCAAAAAGTAAAATAAAAATCCAATGGCGAGTACTTGGACATCCAACCTTGGGGGTTGATGCTATTTGTTTGCTGGTTGGACCCTGAAAAATATCCATACCCACATTGTACTGCACTGTGGATTCTTTTCATAATGCAGATCCTGATGCTGAGCATCAAGAACACTACTTCAGGAAGTATGAGTTCAATGCAAAGAGGGCTCTTCCTTTGCTGTGTTTATGGGGCTCATATCCGTGTTCTTATGTAGAAATGTGATACAAACGTCCCCGCCTCTGCTATCCTTTCCTCAAAGGCAAGCTTTAGGAAAACAGTGAACAAGAATATAAGGTAGAGTAGAACAGACATGGAGATGAACACAATGTGTGGAACTGCTGAAGGGGTAAGAGGTGGTTAGATGGACAGGCACTGAACAGCAACAATGGGGGAGGAAGAATCAACAAAACAATAAGCCAAAACAAAACTAATTCAGGCACACACTAAACACCATGCCTGTGTTCTCCAGCACTCTCCAAAGGTAGACTACTCAGCCATCTTATGACTTTTATGTTACCTCACAGTTTTGGTTCACCCATGTATACCCATTAGGTGTTCACTAAAAATATGGTAAGAAGTCATTCAATACTCTTGCAGGATTATTCCAAACTTTGCCACTATATCCTTGATTTTCAAGAAAGGAAGACATTTCTTAAAAAGATATTCCCAGATGTCCTTCAAAAGAGGAATGGATATAAAAAATGTGGTATATTTACACAATGGAATATGAGTCACCAATTAAGAATGATGAATTCATGAAATTCTTAGGCAAATGGATGGAACTAGAAAGTATCATCCTGAGTGAGGTAGCCCAATCACAAAAGAACACACATGGTATACACTCACTGATAAGTGAATATAAGCCCCAAAACTCTGAATACCCAAGATACAATTCACAGACCACATGAAGCTCAAGAAGAAAGACCAAAGTGGGTGATTCGGCTCTTCTGAGAAGGGGAACAAAATATTCATAGGAGCAAATATGTAGATAACGTATAGAGCAGAGACTGAAGGGAAGGGCATCCAGAGACTGTACCATCTGAGGATTCTTCCCATATACAGTTATCAAACCCCAACAGTATCATGGATGCCAAGAAATACTTGCTGAAAGGAGCCTGATATGCCTGTCTCCTGAGAGGCCCTGCCAGAGCCTTAAAATACTTGCAGCCGACCACTGGACTGAGCACGAGGTCCCCATTGGAGGAGTTAGAGAAAGGACTTTAAGAGTTGAAGGGGTTTGCAGCCTCATAGAAATAACAACAATATCGACCAACCAGACCCCTCAGAGATCTCAGGGACTAAGCCATCAACCAAGGAGTACACATGGCTCTAGCTTCATATGGAGCATACTATTGCCTTGTCAGGCTTCGATGGGAGGAGAGGTCCTTGGTCCTATGAAGGTTTGATAGATTTCCCAATGTCCCAATGTACGGGAATCGAATATGGAGAGGTAGGAGTGGTGTGGGTGGAAGAACACCCACATAGAAGTAGGGGAGGAAGGATTGGATAGGGGCTATCCAGGCGGGGGAATCTGGGAAAGGGGATAACATTTGAAATGTAAATAAAGAATATATCTATATATATCTATATCTATATATCTATATATAGATAGATATATAGATATATAGATATAGATATAGATATATAGATATAGATATAGATATAGATATAGATATAGATATAGATATAGATATAGATACCCATGGGATGGGTGGCATCTTCTTGTTGTAGCCAAGGTAAATCAGTGCGCACCACAACATTTAATTGTGCAGCCTTGTGATTCATAAACAAACAACTATTTCAGGCTAATGCCTAATTTTGCCCTGCTACTTTCCCCATGTTGGCTATAAAAACATGCTTGACTTCATATAGCCATTAGTTAAATGAGCAAGAAACAAACAAAACACATCTGCATGTTGTTAGTATTTTCAGTTATATCCAGCTCTGATCCTAGAGGATAACATATATTGAAAGAAAAGACTACAGTTCACCTACACACATGAGAACACACATACACACACACACACACACACACACACACACACACACACGGAAAGAGAGAGAGAGAGAGAGAGAGAGAGAGAGAGAGAGAGAGAGAGAGAACTGTAAATTAGTTTCAAACAATGCTTATTTATGTGTATTAAATTGATTAATGATTAAAATAAAAATATATTTGATTAAAAGGCATTCCAAATATACCAGGAAGCACAACGTTTATCTATATTGATAAATTGACTAGATAAATGTAGTTTATAATTTCCCTAAGAATCTGTTACCTGTCTGTAGCACACACTTGTCTGGTACTCAATAAAGTGCCGTAGTCCTATCTCTGGAAAAAAAAAAAGACAAACTACTTTAGCATTCACAATTGCTATGCTGATTCTAGACAGCTTTCTGTCCAAATAACATAAGTAATGTCTCTTTTATAATATTGAATATTGAAATGAAGTTATAGGCAAAATTCATCATCCATGGTATATATTTCTGCAAAAGGTTTTCTGTGACATTTTTAAATTCAAGTCTCTGAAAGGTGTAATACCTTTCCTTTTCAGAAGTACGTAAGAAACTTTTTAAGTATGCTGCAGATTTAGTGGTAGATGTGAAACACTGAAAGCAAAGACAGATGACAGTTTTCAGAACAGTAGGATTTGGGGAGATTGTCTTGGGCTTTTTTGTATACCAGCTTCCGGACTGTAATAGACAAGCTCTGCTGTATTGGGCTTAAATTAAAAGGCATACAGGACTGAGGTTAAGACTGCATAATTCTTCCAGAAAGCTTCATTCAAAGAATGTGGATAACTTATCATCTGAAGGACGCAGACTAGGGAGAGAGAAATCACTGCAGGCTGCACCTATTCTGAGATCAGGCTTCTCTGGGTTACTTGGCCCGAGCAAAGGCCACTCTTCCCTCTAGTGGCTGCCACTGCAATTGCATGTTTGGTGTGGCTACCACAGCCAGGATGACAGAGGATGTTTTCATGAAAGCATTCTGGTAGTGAGGAATGTTAGCTAAGGGTTATTCTACGAGCATACTTTTAAAGGCGTTTTCTTTTCGGTATGAAATTCATGTAGATCTTTAGGAATTAAATTGTTTCCAAGTTGTTTTAACTTTACTATACATTTCATGAAGTTAATAAAAGGCTTAAGAGCAGGCATGTGTTTGCTACTTATAGCTAATCTCACTGAAGATCACTTACCATTATATTGACTGCAGAGTCTCTCCTTCGTAAAACTACAAAATCTAAACCGAACATTGATTAAAAATACTGTATGTCGACAAAATGAAGTGCAAGGGAGGGCTTGTAGGAGAGAGAGAGAGAGATGGGAAAATGATGCAATTTTACTGTAATCTAAAAAGATATTACTAACTGGGTTACATGTTTAAATCGTACACAACCTAGAAAGGTTGATATGATCTTTTCTAACTCTAGAAATTCAAGTGTGATAAATTCTGATTTGTTGACTACATTAGTTTAATATATAGAAAATAAAACTCATAGGCAATTGATTTTGACAAGATCAGAAAATCTGTTACTGTAAAAGTAAAAGCCATGTGCCCTAAACAAACCTAAGTATATTCGCATGAATCTTACTCAAAAGTGAATAGATTGCATCTATTCTTCATTCTACAGACTCTAGTCTATGAGTACAAAGACTCAAATCATTAACATTTAAATAATTAGAGTCCCACAACTCTGCCTGCTTTCCTGAAGGCCAGCTGGCACCAAAGAACATAAGTAAGTACTCCTCCTCATCCCCTTCCCTTGCCCACCAACTCCCCTGAAAGTACACCCAACAGCAGTCAATTGCACCTCATCCTTCGTGCCCCATATCCTGTAGCACAGCTCTGACTGTCTGCCTTCCTTGAGTTCTGCCAGCATCAGGGAACACAGGTAAGTGTCTCCCCATGATCAGCACCTGCCTGCAACTCCCCTGTAAACACCCCCAACAGTGGTAAACTGTGCCTCTTACCCCTGTGTCCTGTTTCTCACCCCACCACTCTACATTCTTCATAAGAGGCCTGCCAGCACCAGAAACACCAGGTAATGCCCAACCCCCAGCCCCTGCCTGTCAATTCCTGTGAAAGCACACCCAGCAGTGGCAAACTGCACCCCATACCCTGAGTTCCATTTCCTTCCCCACAATTCTGCCAGGTTTCCCAGAGGTGTGCTTGCATCAGGAACAAAAGGTAAGCTTACACCTACACAGCCACTGTCAGCCAACTCCTCTCAATGCTCACCCAAAAGTGCTTAACTGCACCCCATACTCTCTGATCCATCCTCCATCCCACACTTCTGCCTGCTTTCCTGGCAGAGAAAAGGCACCAGGAACACAAGGGAACATCTCAGAATAAAAGAGCTGGAAAAAGGTTTTCCAAGAAAATGGACCCAAGAAGCAATCTGAAGTAGCCATTCTTATAAAATAGACTGCCAATCAAAATTAATCAAAAGTGATGGGAAGGACACTTCATACTCATCAAAGGAAAAAAATCCATTGAAATCATGTCTCAATTCTGAATATCTATGCCCCAATTTCAATGACATCCATATTTCTAAAAAGAAACAGGACTAAAGCTTAAATCACACATCAAACCTCAAACATGAATAATGGGAGACCTCAACATTCCACTCTCACCAAAGGACAGAAACTAAACAGAGAAATAATAAAATTAACACTTATTATGAATCACATAGACCTAGAAGATATCTACAGAACATTTTGCCAAAACACAAGGACTATACCTTCTTCTCAACACTTCATGATACCCTTTCCAAAACTGACCATATGCTTGAACACAAAACAAGTCTCAACAGACAACCATTGATTAACCCTGGACTTCTACAACAACAAAAGCAAAAGAAAGCCTACAAAACTAATGGAAGTTGAAAAACTCTACTAAATGACCACTGGAACAGGAAGGAAATGATAGAAATAAAAATTTTCTAGAATTCAATGAAAATGAAAGCTCTGTTAAACTATTGGGATACGACAAAAGTAGTGCTATGAAGGAAGGTCATAGCACTAAATGTATTCATAGGAAAATGAGTGGAATCTCATCGTAGTGATTTAAAAGTACATCTAAAATCTATAGAACAAAAAGAAGCAAACACATGGAGTAGACACAAGGAAACAATCAAAGTCAGGGCTGAGATTAATAAATTAAAAACAAAGAGAATAATACAAATAATCAGCAAAATCCAGAGCTGGTTCTTTGAGAAAATCAGCATGATAGACAAACAGTTAGCCAAACTAACTAAAAAGCAGAGGGACAGTATTCAGATTAACAAAATCAGAAATGAAAAGGGAGATTGAAAAACAGAAAGCCAGGAACTCTAAAGAACATTAGGTCTTCATTTCAAAACCTGTACTATCCAAAATTGGAAAGTCTAAATGAAATTAACAGTTTTCTTGATAGATACTACTTACCAAAGTTAAATCGAGATCAGGTAAACTATTTAAACTGACCTATAACCCCTAAGGAAAGAGAAATAGTTATTAAAAATCTGCCAATCAGAAAATGCCCAGAATAAGATATTTTTATCACAGAATCGTACCAACCTTTCACAGAACTAATACCAATACTGATCAAATTATTCTACAAGATTGAAACAGAAAAATATTGTTAAATTCATTTCAAGAGTCCAAAGTTACCCTGATATATAAACAACAAAAAGGCTCAACCAAAAAATGGACTTCAAACAAAACTCTTTTATGAGCATTGAATTCATGAAGTTCTTAGGCAAATGGTTTGGACTGGAAAATATCATCCTAAGTGAGGTAACCCAATTACAAAAGAACACACATGGAATACAGTCACTGATAAGTGAATATTAGCCCAGAAGCTCTGAATACCGAAGATACAATTCGCATATCAAATGATTCCCAAGAAAAGAAAGGAGAGGTCCCTGGTCCTGGAAAGGCTTGATCCAGCAATGTAGGGGAGTACTAGGACAGAGAAGAAGGAAGGGGTTGATTGGAGAACAGTCGGAGTGAGGAGGGCTTATGAGACTTATGGGCAGGGGGAAACCAAGAAAGGGAAAACCATTTAGAATGTAAACAAAGAATATACAAAATAAAAAAAGAAAGAAAATACATTAATAAAAAAAGGAAAAAAAAGAAAAATTCCACAAAGTATATTAATTCTGTGCTATTTTTATCCATGTAAAATTATTCCACAAAATATTCTAAAAAGATTCAACCTCATACTGAAATTTTATGTAATATGTAAATTCAGGATCCATTTTTTTTGTCATAGTAAAGAGGATCTTCTATAACTATGAGTTTTATATATGTAGATTCAGCTATGTTATGACAAAAGTATATTAAAAATAAAGTGAGCAATAAGAAAAAATGAATATTGATACAAAAATATTCAATAAAATATTCACAAACCTAATCCAAGAACACATCAAAAACATCATCCATGTTATCAGGAAAGATTCATACCAGATAAGCAGGGATGTTTCAATATGTGAAAATCAATCAATGTAACCTACTGAATAAACAACCTGAAGGGGGGAGAAAGAGCATTATCATCTCATTAGGTACTGAAAACCCTTTGACAAAATCCAATACCACTTCATGATAAAATTCTTGGAGAGACTGTGCATACAAGGCTGGCATTTGAACACAATAAGTCAATATACAGTGAGCTGATAGTCAATATCAAACTAATAGAGAGAAACATAAAGGAATTCCAGTAAAGTCAAAGAATAGACAAGGGTGACCACTCTCTTCATATTTACTCAATAAAGTAGTTGTAGTTCTAATTAGAACAATGACACAGCTAAAGGAGACTCAGGGGACACAAATTAGGCAGGAAGAAGTCAAAGTATCAGTGTTTGCAGATGATATAATAGTATACATAAGTGACTCCAAAAATTGTATCAGGGAGCTCCTATAACTGATAAACTCCTTGACCAATGTGGTTGGAAACAAAATAATAATAATAATAATAATAATAATAATAAGAACAACAACAACAACAACAACAAAAACTAAGGTCCTCCTATATACAAATGAGAAATGAGCTGAGAAAGAAATTAGGAAAAGACCCCTCAAAATATTCTCAAAGTATATAATAATATCTTTGTGTGACTCTAACCAAGCAAGTAAAAGAACTGTATGATGAGAACTTCAAGTCTTTGAAGAAAGAAATTAAAGAAGATAGAAGAAGATGGAAAAATCTCATATGTTCATGGATTTGTAGGGCTAACTGTAAAAATAGCCATCTTACCAAAAGCAATCTACAGATTCAATGCAGTTCCCATCAAAATTCCAAAACAATTCTTTATAGACCTTCAAGTAAAAATCAGTCAACTTCATGTGGAAAAGCAGGACAGGTAAAATAAAATCCTGTAGAATAAAATCACTTCTTGAGGTATCCTTGATTCCATGCTGTACTACAGAGCAATAGTAATTAAAAACCATATGGTACTGACAAAAAATACAAAGGTTGGTCAATGCAATCTAATTGAAGATGAAGTAACAAACTTAAAAACCTATGCACACTTGATTTTTGACAAAGAAGCAAAAAAATTATATAATGAAAAGGAGAAATCATCTTCAACAAATATTATTGAACTAGCCGATTGTCTGCCTGTAGAAAAATGCAAATAGATTCATATCTATCACACTGCACAAAACTAAAGTACACATAGTTCAAAGATCTGAACATAAAACTGGATACACTAAATCTAATAAAAGAGAAGGTAAGTAATAAAACAGAAGTATTGAAGTCATTGGTGCAGGAGACGATTTACTGAACAGAACGATGGCTAAGGCTCGAAGTTCAACACCTGACAAATCAGACCTCATGAAACCAATAAGTTTCTGTCAAGCAAAGGACACTGTCAATAGGACAAATGGCAGCCTACAGATTGGGAAAGGATCTTCACCAGCCCTATATCTAAAAGACAGTTAATATACAAAATACATGAAGAACTCAAAAAATTGGACACTAATAATTCAAATAATCAATTAAAAATTGATTACAGAGCTAAACAGAGAACTCTCAGCAGATGAACACTGATGTCCTGAAAGCACTTAAAGACATGTTCAATGTCCTTAGTCATCAGAGAAATACAAAACAAAATGACCCTGATAAGTGGAAATTTTAAACAACTAAGCATGACTAAGATCCAAAGCTCAAGCATCAAAACATGCTAGTGAGGATGTGAAACAAGGGGAACACTCTTCTGTTGCTGGTGGGAGTGCAAACTTATACAATCACTTTGAATATCAATCTGGCAGTTTCTCAGGAAACTTGGAATAGTTCTACCTCCAGAACCATCTATACCACTTCTGGCCATATTGCCAAAAGATTCTCCACTTTACCGCTGTAACACTTGCTCCACTGTCTTCATAGCAGCTTTATTTGTAATAGCCAGAAAGTGGAAACAAGTTACATGTCCTTCAACTAAAAGATAAGGAAAATGTGGTGTATCTACAAAATGGAATACTATTCCACCATTAAAAACAAACGTGCCACGAATTTTACAGGCAAATGGATGGAGCTTGAGAATATCATCCTTAGTGAAGTAACCCAGAACCAAAAGGACATTTATCATATGTACTCAAGTGTATATTAGCCATAAAGTACAGGAAACCCACACTGTATTACTAGACCCAAAGAAGCTAAACAAGCGAGAAGTTACAATCTACGATTCTTGGATCTCACATAGAAGGGGAAATAAAATAGTCATAGGAAACTGATAGAGAAAGGGAACTAGGTGGGAGAGGGACAGGGAGAGGAATTTTGGGGCAGGGATAGGGAGGTATGATCAGATGAGGTGGACACAAGAGAGAAGGTCAGAAGGCCAGGAGAATAAAGAAAAATCTGCAGCTGGTAGGGATGGAGGGTGGGAGGCATCTCTAGGATGTGCTTGAGACCTGAGAGTGGGGAGAATCCCCAGGAATCCACAGGGGTGAACCCAAGCTGAGACTTAAAGCAGTAAGGATGCGGAACCTGAAAAGTCCACCTTCTATAGTCAGGCAAGAACTCCAGTGGAATGATAGGAACAGCATCCCATCCACAAAAATTTTAACCTACAATTTATCTTGTATACAAGAATTACATGGACAGGAGATGGAACAGAAACCAACCAATGACTAACTCAAACTGGGTCCCATCCCACAGGCAAACACCTGATACTGTTACTGATATTTTTTTAAGTTTGCAGACAGGAGCATGTTGTCCTCTGACAGGCTCTATGCAGAAGCTAACTCAGACAGATACAGACACCCACAGCCAAAGAGTGGATGGAGCTCAGGAACTCTAATAGAAGAATTGGGGTGGGTTAGTGATTGAAGGCCCTGAAGGGGATAGGAACTCCACGGGAAAACCAACAGATTCAACTAACCTTGACCTCTGCTTGTTCTTAGAGGCTGAACCACCAATCAAAGAGCATATAGGGGCTGGACCTAGGCATCCCTACACATATGTAGGAGATATGCCATTCTTGTAGGCTGCTTCCAGAAAAAAACACGAGTTTGTTCTCAACAAAACATCTTCCCATGTGTCAGCTTTAGCAAAAAACATTCACTCATAAGACAGCTTCTAGAAAAACATTACGTGACACAACTGAATCTCTATGAAATGAGAAATTTCACTTCAGAGTGATAAATTAGATTCAGATAAAATCCAAAATAACAATATTGGTAGCAAAATGATAGCAATTGGCAAAAACTATAAATGCTTAAATTGTTGTCCATGGGTAAAAAAAATGATAATTTATTGTACATTTAAAGAATGTACCATTGAAAACTACACAAACTTTAGATTCAAACAAAAGAATTTACACCAACTAGAAACCAGTACCCTTAGGTTATATAATTGATAGTCATATGGCATCAAAAGACATCACTCATATATCATGATCTCATAGCCAAAAAAAAATGTAGCTTTGTGGAATACATTAATATTTGACAAGAGATAGGTTTGAAGGAGAGTGTAGTCCTCATAAGAAAAGGTGAAAGACCATTAGAGTTAGTAGGGTTTTCATTATTCCTATTATAGTAGCAGTGACATCAATCTATGTGTACTTAACTTTCTTAGAATTTTGCTCCATAGAGAAAGTTAATTATCTTCAGTGCTAACTTAATGAAAACTTTAAATGTTAGAAAATACAAGTTCTGCCTTAAAACAGAAACATCACAAGATGTAACAATAGAGGAAGACTTGGTACATGTAATTATGGTCAAATTTCTAAATGGACTGAAATTATCACCTTAGTGCTTACCAAGGATCTTCATTGCCCGAACACAGTTGAGATGTGCACTAATAGATAAATAGAGACCCAGACTCTAACCAGATTGTGGGCAACTAGCACTGGAGCACAGGAGATACAAGGCCATGGAAAGATACAGGGGACATTTAAGCACCCACCACTGAAATAAATACTTCAATAAGATGTTTGGACAAAGATTGATCCATGAAGACTTTGCTGGCCAGAGAATAGGAAGGAAAATATTAAGATAGAGGAAAGATACCGTTTAGCATGCTTACAACCCTGTTAATGATACTGTCACACCAGATGCACACCTGCTGTTGGCCACTTTTCAAAGTATAGAGTTATGGTTTAAATTATGCATCAGTGTAATTTCCTCAGTTCTATCTTTTGTGGCGGATACCATTAATGGAGCAGACTACAAAAGTGATCAGGAATATACAAGAAGTTCCCTAAATCATGTTCTAATATTGCACCGTATATAAAACTACTTTATAAAATGCTAATATTTTAAAGCTTATGACTAAATAAAATGTTAGACTATAGACTGACAAGATATCCAAACTCTCATGATTCCTAAAATGGGGAAACAAGGAGGAGTTAAGGAGGATAAGATATCAAAATACATTATGAAAATTAATTTTAAAAAATCATGCAGAGATAACTGAGAGACTATATACATTTACCCCTATTATCAACTGTATTTTTATATAGAGAAGTCAACTAATGAAAAGATACTATGAAACTTTAAAGTAAAATATTATCAGTAAAATAACACATAATTCATGATCCAAAATATATAAAATTGCCATTGTGTAAGGTCTGTATTCTAATAGTTTATTTCACCTAAATTTAGTCGAACTATATTTATTATCTAAATTTCATGTATTTTCTCACTACAGAGACTGAGGCTTAATATGCCAGCCCATTTGTAACATTCTTATTATTTTCTTTCATTCTGTGACATTTCATTAAGAGCATTTCCTCTCTACAGGGACTCGATGGAACTGATTTACTCGGCATTGCTTTCGCCTCCAATGGTTGGGCAATTTTAATTTGTCTTCAGCCATTCAGCAAATGAAGATGTACAATTAGGCTGCACCTTTTAAGACATGACTTCCTACAGGTTATTAGTCATTTATGTCTCTCTCCTCTGTTTAGCAGTGAATAGCAGCATACCATAGAGACTGCTGCAATAGCTGTGAAATAAAAACTCCAAAGTGAACATGTTACATGGAGAAGAGCTTCCACAGGCCCGAATGCAGATCTCACATCACAGTTTTGGCTCTGTGCTGATGACCCACGTATTTGCAGGGCAGTAGCCAAGAAAGAAATGAGTAAAAGAGCTCACTCACTTGACACTTCTGCCCTATAGCATGTTAACACCAGATGGTGATCTGCGATATAATATTGGAAGTCTCACTAATAATTACTCTGAACTCTTAACTATAGAAAATAATATAAATATTTTACTTTAATTTATTAGTTCTTTGAAAATGTCATACATGTATACAAGTCATTTTGATCATATCCATCCCTCAGTGTTCTCCAACTCCTCAAAAGAAGATTCCTTCTCTAGTACATTGCCACCCAACCTCACTGCAAATGTTCTTCACAAGATGCTAAAACCAGTCACTAGTACCCATATGAGAAAGTGTAAGGTCATTATGGGGGTTTGACAGGAAAATCCATGAGGATGTACTTCCCTAAAGAAAACAGACTCCTTGAACCACCTGGAGTTGAGCTTAGTACAAGGAAATAAGAATGGATCAATTTGCATTCTTCTGCATGCAGACCGCTAATTGAAACAGCACCATTTGTTGCAAAGGCTATCTTTTTTACACTGGATAGTTTTAGCACCTTTGTCGAAGATCAAGAGACCATAGGTGTGTGGGTTCATTTCTGGGTCTTCAATTTTATTCCATTGATCTACCTACCTGTCCCTGGGCCAATACCATGCAGTTTTTAACACTATTGCTCTGTAGTGCTGCTTGAGGTCCGGGATACTGATTCCCCCAGAAGTTCTTTTACTGTTTATAATAGTTTTAGTTATCCTGGGTTTTTGTTATTCCAGATGAATTTGAGAATTGCTCTTTCTAACTCTTTGAAGAACTGAGTTGGGATTCTGATGCAGATTGGTTGAATCTGTATATTTCTTTTGGCAAGATGGACATTTTTACTATATCAATCCTGCCAATCCAAGAGCATAGAAGATTTTTCCAATTTCTGAAGTCTTTGATTTCCTTCTTCAGAGACATGAAGTTCTTGTAATACAGATCTTTCAGTTGTTTGGTTAGTTACACCAAGATACTTTATAATGTTTGTGGCTATTGGAAAGGGTGTCATTTCCCTAATTTCTTTCTCACGCTGCTTATCCTTTGAGTATAAGAAGGCTACTGATTTGCTTGAGTTGATTTTATAACTAGCCACTTTGCTGAAGTTGTTTATCAGCTGTGGGATTTTTCTGGTGGAGTTTTTTGTGCCACTTAAGTATACTATTATATCATCTGCAACTAATTCAGACACACTGAAACTAAGATAAAAGAAACTGGGGAAGACCCTTGAGGATATGGGCACAGGAGAAAATTTCCTGAACAGAACACCAATAGCTTATGCTCTAAGATCAAGAATTGACCAATGGGACCTCATAAAATTACAAAGTTTCTGTAAGGCAAAGGACACTGTCAATCAGACAAAAACGGCAACCAACAAATTGGGAAAAGATCTTCACCAACCCTACATCTGACAGAGGGCTAATAACTAATATATACAAAGAACTCAAGAAGTTAGACTCCAGAAAGCCAAATAACCCTATTAAAAATGGGGTATAGAGCTAAACAAAAAATTTTCACCTGAATAAATTCGGATGGCTGAGAAGCACCTTAAGAAATGTCCAACATCATTAGTCATTAGAGAAATGCATATCAAAACAACCCTGAGATTTCACCTCACACCAGTCAGAATGGCTAAGATTAAAAACTCAGGAAACAGCATGTGTTGGCAAGGATATGGAGAAAGAGGAACACTCCTACACTGCTGGTGGGATTGCAAGCTGGTACAACCACTCTGGAAATAAGTCTGGCGGTTCCTCAGAAAATTGGGCATGACACTTCCAGAGGACCCTGGCATACCACTCCTGGGCATATACCCAGAGGATTACCCTGCATGCAATAAAGACACATGCTCCACTATGTTCATAGCAACCTTATTTATAATAGCCAGAAGTTAGAAGGAGCCCAGATGTCCCTCAAAGGAGGAATGGATACAGAAAATGTGGTATATTTATACAATGGAATTCTACTCAACAATTAAAAATAATGAATTCATGCAATTTGTAGGCAAATGGTTGGATCAAGAAAATATCATCCTAAGTGAGCTAACCCAATCACAAAAGAATACACATGAAATGCAATCACTGATAAGTGGATATTAATGAGCCCAGAATCTCTGAATACTCAAGACACAATTAGCAAATCAAAAGATTCCCAAGAAGAAGGAAAGAGAGGACCCTGGTCCTGAAAAGACTGGATCCAGTTTTGTAGGAGAGTACCAGAACAGAGAAATGGTGTGTGTGTGTGGGGGGGGAGGTCATTGGGGAATGTGCGGAGGGAAGAGGCCTTATGGGACTTATGTGGAGGGGGGAACTGGGAAAGCAGAAATCATTTGGAATGTAAAAAAAAGAATATAGAAAAGAAAAACTAAAAAAGGGGAATAAAAGGATGGAAAGCAGACTCCCGACTCCAGCAGCCTCCAACTAAGCTAGCTCTTCAACTAGCTCTTCAAATCAGCTTTATGAGACCTTCCCACTCTGTCATTTTCATACCTCACAGGATGTTAAAACTGATAGAAAGTTCCTCTTGTTTCGTCAGCACATAACAAGTTTTACTTTTGAAACAGATCTGACATTTTCTCCAATGTCATTTTGAAAATTCTGTGTCACCTTAAAACATCTACAATGTTTACATATCTCTTTTCTTAAAAAAATAATTTTTTAAGATTTATTTTGATTGTTTTCAAGTGTGTGTGTGTGTGTGTGTGTGTGTGTGTGTGTGTGTGTGTATCCTGAGGTTAAGTGATATAAATGATTAGAACTGGCAAGAAAAATTTTCTGAAGCCCATATTTTGTTGTTTAAATGGCAAATAGAATTAAAATAGCCATATCTAGGTCTGAAGAGACAGTTCAGTTAGTGAAAACACACTGCTCCACAGGGAACCTAGGTTCACATCTCATCTCCAACAAAACATGTGAGCTAGGGCTCATAGCTATCTGTGACTCTAATTCCAGGGGGTATCATGCCCTACTGTGGCTTTTGTGTGCAGCACACATGTACAGTGTGCACAGTCATGCAGGCAAACACTCATGTACATCAAATAAAATAAGTCTTTAAAAGTTAAAGCTTTAGCATTTCAATATACATATTGTACAAAGCTTAATTGCCTTGTCATGAGGACCTCTACAGACAGACACGCCACAGTTATTTCTTTTCCTCAGGATCATTGCAAAAGGTAAAGATACTTTTTCAACATATGTGGTAACAATTAACAATTGAAAACTGTTTGCAATCAATTATTATAGTGGAAGGACTGCTTTGGGAATGATTGTGCTGGTAGTTTAGCAAAAATTCAGTATTTTTCCCTGTTGTTCTTTGGAACATTTGACATTGTTTGCCAAGAGCAGAGGGACTTTTGTAATACTTAACAGGTTGTAGACACAGGCCAGTTTTCTATACTTTTGTTCTGTTTTATTATTATATTTATTTATTTATTTATTCACCCTACTACCCATATTATCCCTTCCTCTCCTCCCAGAACCCCAACATGTAAGTCCTCCCCCATTTACCTTAGATGAGAAGCCTCCCTATGGGTGTCAACACCCCATGCAAATCCCACGCCAATCCCCATCACCACACCTCCACTTTCACTCCCTTACTCTCCCAATCCCTATCCTGACCCCCCACCCCCACCCCCAGGAACATCAATTTGCTGTGGGACTAGGGACACCCTCTCCCACTGAGGCCAGAAAACGCTGTCCATAAAGGACTGCTGGATCCACAGGCAGACAGATATGACAAGTTTAGGGATACTCCTGCTCCAATGGCTTGGGGACCCACATGAAGACCAAGCTATTTGTCTGCTATACATGTGCAGGGGGCATAAGACCATCCCCATACTTGCTCTTTGTTTAATAATTCAGTCACAGGGACCCCCAAAGGTCCAGGTTAATTGACACTGTTGGTCTTCCTATAGGAAGTTCCTGTCCTCTTAAGGTCCCTCAATCTTCTTCCCCAACATTTCTGGATGACTTCCCAAGCTCCATTTACACTTTGGGTGTGAATCTCTGTATCTCTTTCCCCTTGCTGTTGCATGGAGTCTCTCTGAGGAAAGTTATACTAGGTTCCTGTCTGCAAGCTTCACATAGTATCATTAATAGTGTCAGAGTTGGTTCTTGCCCATGGAATAGGTCTCAATTTTGGGCAGTCACTGGTCAGCCCTTCCCTCAGACTCTGCTCTGTCTTTGTCCCTGCACATCTTGTAGGCAAGGCGTGTCTTGGGTCAAAGGCTTCGTGGATGAATTTCTATCCTTATTCGTCCACTGGGATACCTTCCTGGCTGCAGGAAGTGGTCACTTCAGGATCCATACCCCCAACTGCTAGGAATATCAACTAGAGTCACCCCTTAGACCCTCTGGGGTATCTCCCTTTCCTAGGTCTCTGGCATGCCCTAGGAATTGCTCCCTGCTACCCCTGACTGATCTTCCTTCTCTCTTCCCTACTCTGCCTACAAATGATTCACCTCCTCCCCCCAAGTCTTTTGCTCTTGCAAGAAGGAAATAGTTATCAAATGAATAACAAATCATAGCTTTAACAAATATATTTGTCTGTCTATATATTTATTTTGAAATCAGAATCACAGAAGAAATTATGCATGCAACTTAGAAGCATTGCCCACTCACTTTCAAATGGCTCAAATCATGTACAATGATTTGAGAGGATAAAGTATTATTGACCCGAAATAAGACATAAAAGAACTTTTTAAAATCCCAGTTTCTTTGCATTGTGGAATGTGTCCACTGCAATCACACATATCACATAAAGGATATAGACCTGCCCTTTGCAGGGGACCTTCCCATTAAGTCTCTTTTCAGTCCTTTTAAAGGGTTCCATTTCAGATATTTCATGCAGTTACAATCCTGACTCTGTGGCTCTCTACTCTTTCTCTAGCCCCAGAACAGGACAAATATAACCCAACCAGATATATTTAGTCTTCATATATACTCTTAGTTACATAAATTATATATTTAAGGCAAGAGTTATACAACTATTATGATATTAACTAAATCTATTCTTCTGAAGACAATGATTGTACCATTGTTGATGTGAAAGCGAATTCTTTTTTGTGTAACCTATATGGGTTGTGTACCATGTCACATTAGGTAGTTTTTCATAATATGGATCTCTAGGATAATGTAGACACTATTGATTATACTTAATACAATTATCACTACCACCTTGAAATGATATCACAGAATATTGAAGATTCAAATGTAGTTCAGTAAAGAAAATCATTAAGCCTAAATGTTTAGTTAATGTACAAGTAGGAAAAGGAAAAAATTAATAAATTACATAAATGTTGAAATGGATAAGCTCATTAAAATCCCATTACTTCTATTGCAATATCAGTAAAAGCTTAATAGGTTGTGATTGTGGGCCAATTTTCCAGCTGAGGCCTCTTGTTCTTGCACAATGTAAACAGGAAGAAAAGGCAGTTGGACATGAAAATTGTGGTACTACCAGCCCTTGTTCAACTTAAAAAAAACAAGCTATATCTGAATATGCTTTCTAAAAAATTAAAAACTGATATTTAACCCGTTTACACTATAAGATACATGTAAAATTTATCATGTATGCTGTTGTGTGTCATGTAAAGATGGCTGGCTGAATAGATAGATAGATAGATAGATAGATAGATAGATAGATAGGTGATTGATAGATACATACATACATAGATACATAGATAGATAATAGATACCCATGTATGTATGTTTCTTTGTCATCTATTTTTGTCTACTAAGTAAAGTATTGAAGTAAAGTGTGGTTCCTTTTTTGTAGATTCTACAGTCATCACTAATATATTAAGTTCTGGGAGGGTTGAGTTAATGCTAACTGGATGCACCTCCCTCTTTAAGTATTTCTTAAAGCTACACAGGACAAGTTGTTTTCATTACTTAAAGATGAATGACACATTTGTTGTCCAGGCTTTAAGCATTTAGAGTTGAACACTATTATGAAATCTGATTGCCTTGAATTTGACTATTTTCTAACCATAGCCTAGGAACTCACGAGTATTTTTATATCACTCAAGTATGATACTAATTCCATTATTTTTAAATTATTTTTTTTTATTTTTGAAGATTATAATTACATCTTTCTTCCAAATCCTATTTTATACATAAAATTAAGATTATTCTGTTTCATATACTTAATTAAAATTTTTAAACATTGTTTGTATGTATGTATATAGGCATATAAACACCTACATAATAATTACAGATTTAGATAAAAGGAAATTATTTTATATTCTAAAATAGAGAATAATCATATCTATATTAATCACTGCATTAATAGTTTATCATAAGAAATGAAGAACATATTCTTACACCAGAAAATTTTTAAATGCTCTCCTGAATGAAACTTTTTAATGCAATCAGCCCTGAAGTCATTTCCACACAAGTCACAGGAATGTATTTATACATTTATTCATATATGTATATTGATATACATGTATATATGTATTATCAAAATAAAGGAGTCCACAAATCTGAGAAGTGCTTAGGGGAACATGAGAGTGGCTGGAGTGAAGCGACGTGGAAAGTGGTAGAGGTAGGAAACAGAAAGAAGGAAATAGCTAGTGAGTAGGCCTAGATAGCAGCCAGGGAATGAACTGATTACAGGTACTTCTGAAAGAGCATCCTGAGGATGTCAGGCTGTATCATTAAAAAAATAAAAGATAAAATTGGACAATTGTGGAAGAAATACTAACAACTGATGCTCTTCTGGAGTCCACCACATCTATTATAAAGAAAAGTGGAATATCATACCGAAAAAAAATAGAACATAACTTCATTTTTTTTGCCTGCATTATTTCATCCTCCAGACAAGCTCCTCAGAGCCAGGAATTGCCTTAAAGTTGACTAAAAGCAGGAGATCAAACCTTCTACTAAAAAAGAAGAAGCAGATCTTAAGAAATCCTACCAAAATAAGGGAGGCAAGTCAAGGTAACTAGCATAATAATTAGATTCATTTCCATAATCATTTCTTAATGCTCATGTGGACCAAAAGATCACATAGCATATTATGAATGCATTGAAATTTTAATCACCTATAAAACCTGAATGAAACTGAAAAGTGTCATATTTTCATTGTGAAATAAATATATAATACCTCATTCATCTTTTCTGCTTAAACACTTGGTTTTTGTAGATAAAACACAGGCAGAGTTGCCTTGAAGCATTTCTTAGGATAAGATTATTTTTGGTTACAACCTACCTTCCTCATGGGAAAAGACAACTAAGAAGCTCTTTGGAGATTTAGGGGATAGACAAGACAATTTTTGCTGTGGCAAAAAGAAGGGAGAATGGAGTGAGGTCAAATGATTTATTCTCTAGCAACACATTTCTTAACATTTTATGTAAGTAATATACTGTAATACACACAAGCAAAGTATTTTTCTAAGTGTTAAGTATGCATATATTCTTCTAAATTGCTAGTTAACTGTAAAAATATAAAAACAATGCTCTGTGTGGATGACCTCCTTTTTAGCATTTGCTGAAAACTCCTTGTGAGAAGGATCAGGTGTGTAGCTCAGAGAAGTGATAATTAGCAAGGATTTGACTCTACTCTAATCTTACACCTCTGCTGCATAACATGAGGCATTAGCCTTCTAAATTTATCCAAATGAGCATTGCAGTGAGTTATAAAATGCAAAGGGAAAAGCGCAATAAGGATCTTTGGAAGCAATGTCAAAATTCTCAGCTGAAATATACATAAAGATAGGGTTTTTTTTCTGGTTACTTTATTAATCTCTTCCATTTATCAAGTAGTTTAGAGAGAACATCATCTGGATTTAATGGAGGTTCCTATATTGCCTTCTCTCCTTCTAAACATATGACTTATAAAATAGGAGCTAAATCACGTTTAATTTCCAGGAAGAACTTTAGTAAAATGTATATTTGAGATAGCACAGGAACCCCAATGGAAGAGTTTGGAGAAGGACTGACGAAGCTGAAAGAGTTTGCAACCCCATAGCTAGACCATCCCCCCTCCCAGAGCACCCAGGGACTAAACCACCAAAAGAATACACATGGAGGGACCCATGGCTCCAGCTGCATATGTAGCAGAGGATGGCATTATCTGGTATTAGTGGGCGGTGAGGCTCTTGGTCCTGTGAAGGTTCAATGCCCTAGTGAAGGGAATACTAGGACCATGAAGCAAGAATATGTGGGTGGGTGGGTGGAGGTACCCCTTCAGAGAAGCAGGGGGGAGGGTGATGGAATAGGGAGTTTGCAGAAGAGAAACCAGGAAGGGAATAACATGAAACATAAATAAATAAAATAACCAATTAGAAAAAGACTTGAACATTAAGTGGCTAATGTTATCAGTACTATGCATTAATTCAAGGCTCTTCTGAGATTCCAGGATAGCTTCATTGTCTAGTGGTAACTTCGGACTCAGGCTTGGCTAGTATTTCACAGAACAAACCATATTCCCAGGCTCTGTTTCTTCTTTGAAATGGCTCTTTATGTTTTTTCTCTTGAGGTGCTTAAAAAAGATGCATTTTCATAACCCTAATAGTGTTCTTTGATTTTATGAGAGAGGAAATACTAAAATGTTTGCTCAGACTGCAGCCATGAACTTTGCCTTAAATTGCCTCATTTCTACACATGTGCTGGAAACAATAAAAATTTAACAAAACAAAGAACAAAGTGTACTACCTAAACAGAGATGCTGTGGAAGACACTTCCTAGTGTATTTTTGCTTGTCCTACAAAAGACACAACAACCTTAATTATCTGGAATAATTTATAATCATTTTTTCTTTTATCCAGGCCTCAGTTGTTTATGTTTATTTTTCAAAGGTAAAATTCGTGTTTTTCACAAGTTTATAGAATTTTCTTACTTTTATTTACAGATTTACAGATACCTCAAACAATGGGCTTTTTTGGTTTTTTTTTGTTTCATTTTGTTTGTTTGTTTGTTTTCCCTCAGATCAGAATACTACTCTTTCAACTGACCTATAAATGTAGTAAGTGTTTCAAAGCCTCTGGAGAAAACCACTGAAATTTCTGATGTACAATAATCATCTCTAAACTGTTCCACAGCCATAGCTTATTCATATCCATTTTGATATGCGAGAGAGACTCCATGAGGCCTATTAGAGACTCCATGTTGCCACTCTATCAAAAACATTTTAGGATTTTACAGCATCTAAGTTAAGTCATAGACTTGCATTTGTTTTTCCCCTGCAATGATCTAGTTTTGGATAAATAATATTCCTGCAACTTGTGTTTCTCAGTCAGGAAATAAATTACATAGATACTGTCACAGTGAATGGTATAATGATAATTAAAAATATTATTATTTATTGGATGTATTTTTGACATCATAAGATATTTCCTTTCAAAAGTTGATCTCTATTCATTTAATTTTTATTTTCTATATTCTATGTTTACATTCCAAAGGCTTTCCCCTTTCCCAGTTCCCCCCCACCATATGTCTCATAATTCCTCTCCCCCCCAACTATTCTCCAATCATTCCCCCCCACACAAAATTTCTCTGTTCTGGGTCTACAAAACTAGGTCCAATCTTTACAGGCCCAGGGTCCTCTCCTTTCTTCTTCTTGGGAGTCATTTGACTTGCTAATTATGCCTTGAATATTTAGGGCTTCTGGGCTCATTAATATCCACTTATCAGTGATTGCATTTCATGTGTATTCTTTTGTGATTGGGTTAGCTCACTTAGGATGATATTTTCCAGATCTAACCATTTACCTACAAATTGCATGAGTTCATTATTTTTAATTGCTGAGTAGTACTCCATTGTATAAATATACCACATTTTCTGTATCCATTTATCTTTTGAGGGATATCTGAGCTCCTTCAAATTTCTGGCTATAAACAAGGCTGCTATAAACATAGTGGAGCATGTGTCTTTATTGTATGCAGGGGAATCCTCTGGGTATATGCCCAGGAGTGGTATGCCAGGGTCCTCTGGAAGTGATGTCGATGCCCAATTTTCTGAGGAACCGCCACACTGATTTCCAGAGCGGTTTTACCATTTTGCAATCCCACCAACAGTGGAGGAGTGTTCCTCTTTCTCCACATCCTCGCCAGCACCTGTTGTCTTTTGAGTTTTTAATCTTAGCCATTCTGACTGGTGTGAGGTGGAATCTCAGGGTTGTTTTGATTTGCATCTGGAAAATATCATCCTAAGTGAGCCAACCCAATCACAAAAGAATACACATGAAATGCAATCACTGATAAGTGGATATTAATGAGCCCAGAAGCCCTAAATGCTCAAGGCACAATTAGCAAGTCAAATGACTCCCAAGAAGAAGAAATTAGAGGACCCTGGGCCTGTAAAGATTGGATTCAGTTTTGTAGACTCAGAACAGAGAAATTGTCGAGGGGGGAATGATTGGGGAATAGCTGGGGGGAGAGGAATTATGGGACATATGGGGGGGACAGGGAAAGGGGAAAGCCTTTGGAATGTGAACATAGAATATAGAAAATAAAAATAATAAAAAAATGATGTTGAGCATCTCTTAAGGTGTTTCTTGGCCATCCGAATTTCGGCTGGTGAAAATTCTTTGTTTAGCTCTGTACCCCATTTTTTGATAAGGTTATTTGGTTCTTTGGGGTCTAACTTCTTGAGTTCTTTGTATATATTGGATATTAGCCCTCTGTCGGATGTAGGGTTGGTGAAGATCATTTCACACTTTGTTGGTTGCTGTTTTGTCCTTCTGACAGTGTCCTTTGCCTTACAGAAACTGTAACTTTATGAGGTCCCATTTGTCAATTCTTGATCTTAGAGCATAAGCTATTGGTGTTCTGTTCAGGAACTTTCCCCCTGTGCCCATGTCCTCCAGGGTCTTCCCAAGTTTCTTTTCTAATAGTTTCAGTGTGTCTGGTTTTATATGGAGGTCCTTGATCCACTTGGAGTTGATCTTAGTACAAGGAGATAAGAGTGGGTCAATTCATATTCTTCTGCATGTTGACCTCCAGTTGAACCAGCACCATTTGTTGAAAAGGCTAAGACTCATCTAAACCCTTTTGTTTAGAAAAAATTCTAAACAAGAAGGAATCCCATGGTGAAGATATATTTCAGATCTGAATTGTGATAGAGGAATGAGTGATTAAATTTTTCTAATGACTTGAAGAGGTACAATATTAAGGATGTAAACTCGAGGAGAATATAGAAGAATAATATACAATTGAGAATCAAAAGCTACACATTTTAATAGGTTCCATATAAGTCCTAAAATGCTATTTTAAACACTAATAAAAGTATTTCTCTCAAAGAGAAAACACTGGAGCTTTGGGATGTCTTTTCCTGAAAAGCTAACTCTGAATCTTTAAATAACTTACCTTTCTAAAAGGTAACCATGGGATAGATTCACAAACGAACACATTATTTGAAGCATGTAAAAGCCAAACATGGTGTTTTATTCATTGAAAATCATGAAACTGTCAGAAAAATACCTTAAAAGCTTTTCATCAAGGATCCCTTGCTTACTTCCTAAAGAACACACAATATAAAGAATTCTGAGAAGTCAGCCATAAATACATCTTAAAAATTCTCCATAATCTTCTAACTTTTCCCTTAAGAACTGCAACCCTTCTAAATTGTTTCTCCAAGTTCATACAGAAAATATCAACTAAACTAAACCCACCAAGCTAGACTACACCCTAACAGGCACATATTTCATGAGTAAACTATTTGCCTTATCCCCAACCATTAGAGCTATAAAATGAATCTTGTATATCATGGACTTTGTTTCAAGAGTCCCTGGTGTATGGTAGTATTAAGAATACTTCTTATTGAGTTATATCGATCCTAGCTTCCTCTTGATATTGACAACCAAGGCTTTCTGAGGCTAGACCTTTGATCCATTGCATCATTTTCAGTACTTATGCAAAAGCAAGTGGTAATCAAAAAACATAAGAAAATCTCAAATCAAAGAATGATGTTTCCCAATCCAGATGTCCCACAGTGGAAGAATGAATACAGAAAATGTGGTTCATTTGCACAATAGGGTACTATTCAGCTATTAAGAATGAGGACACCATGTGTTTTGCAGGCAAATAGATAGAAGGAGAAAATATCATCCTGAGTGAGGTAACTCAGACCCAAAAAGAAATGCATGTTATGTACTCACAAAGAAGTAGATATTAGACAAAACACTACAGAATACCTACGATACAATCCACAGAACTTAACAAGCAGAAGGGTTCAATCAAGGATGCTTCAATTCCATCTGGGAGCAAGAAGAAAACAATAGGCAGAGGGAGGGGGAACTTAGTGGTAGAGTGGAAAGGGAAGGGAAAAGGGCAACATGGTCAGGTATGGGGGAGGGAACAGCAGAGAAGTCCTCAGGGTCAACAGAATAAATGTAAATATGCAACCTTGTGGGGTGGGGCTTGGGACCCTCTAGAAAGTACCAGAGATTCTCAGGACTCAAAGGGAGGTACCTTAGATGAAAAGCCCAACAGTCGGAAGAGGGAACTTGTAGAGTTCACCTCCAGTAGAAAGACAGGTTATGAAGTAGAAGGATGGGGTTGCCATCCCACTGTCAAAATCTCTGACCTAGAATCGTTCCTGACTAAAGAACTGCAGGGACAAAAATGGAGAAGACATTGAGAGAAAGGCGGTCCAGAAATTGACCCAACTTGGAATCCATCTCAAGGAGAGTCTCCAAGGCCTAACACTATTACTGATACTGTGGTGTGCTTACAGTAAGGAACCTAACATGGCTGTCCTCTGAGAGGCCCAACAAGCAGCTGACTAAGACAGATGCAGGTACTTACACTGAACCATTGGACTGAAGACGAGGATTCCTGTGATTGAATTATGGAAAGGCTCCCAAAAGTTGAGGAGGAGTGCAACTCCATAGGAAGATCAATAGTCTCAAGTAACTGCACACCCAATATCTCTAAGACACTAAACCACCAACCAGGCAGCCTATATAAGCTGGTACAAGTCCTCTCCATCCCACCCCCATATACAGCAAAGTACTGCCTGGTCTGGCCACAGTGGGAAAAGATGTGTCTGTCCCTCCAGAGACTGAAGGAGTGGGGAGGCCTGGTAGGATGTCCAGCCTCTTGAAGATGAGAAAGAGGAGGAATAAGATGAGGAACTGTGAGAGGGTAGACCAAAAGAGGGATAACTATTGGACTGTTAAAAAAATGTTTCCATGCTTACAGTTTTCCCAAATGACCAAAAATTCCCTAAGGTAATATTCCCATGAATCATAAGTGTGAGGAAGATAAAGGAAGTTTGGTCACTGATTCATTTCTCTGCTATTGTTCATCTTTTTCTGAATAAAATTACTCAAATGAGAAAATAACTACTAGTTCATATTCTCAGAATATGAATACTGTTTATAGAAAACAAAGCTCTGATATTCTTGGCCCTGCAGTCCCTTAAATAGTCTTACTACTTAGGTTAATGTATCACTTGGTTCATGTAGAAGGTGGTAAAGTTGACTGGTTGTAGTGATGTTTACACAATTCTTAGTGACTTAATTACATTTTCTTCACAATTTTATGATATAGAATATATCCCTGTAAAAGCAGACAAAACACTTGCATGAGTAACATGTAGCTCTGAAGAATGGATCCAGCAGGAAATGAAGTATTCCTAGATTTTAGGTGACATCAGGAAGAAATACCACTTATACTCAGGAAGGTCCAGTTCTACTCTAATGTACAGTTGGATGCTTCTCATGGACCATTAATAAAGTAGTTTTAAAAACTGAGTGTATTAAGTATAGGTTGATGACAAATAGATGATAGAAAACATAGATGATTAAAAAAGATAGATGATAGGTGATAAATAGATACAGCTAAGGAAGATGGTAGATAAATGATAGATAGATAGATAGATAGATAGATAGATAGATAGATAGATAGATAGATAGATAGTGTTAAGCATATTTTAGATCACAGGAGTAAGGCCTGAATGATTATCATAGCAATGCCTGAATAAGAAAAGGAGAAGACATTAATTCCATATAAGAAATTCTCTGGAGAGTTTGAATGAACTTCAGTGACAGCTGCAAGAGGCCAAGGAGTCCATTAGACTGAGAAGTGTTCCTGTTCTATAAAACAGCTGCTTCCGGATCACTGCCCAGATCAGAGCTCCATGGGAAAAGACTGATAATTAGCAGCAAATCTTGCAAATAAACTTGTGCCTGATGAGATCTGAGTCTGAGGAGATTTGGTTTTACCATTCTAGCTGCATAAGCCAGGAAGAGTTTGAATGAATGGGGAGTATAGAATCTCCAGGGAATTCTGTCTGAAAATAACAGTGATGGGTAGTCACTCAGATGTTGCTTGAAAAGTATTTTGCTTCTATTTTTGTTATACGCCCATCATGGCTGGAATGGGCTTCACTCTTGAAAGGTTAATGTTGATTCTGAAATTATTAAATATGACTTAATCAGTGGGTGGACTCCTCTAGTACATGAGGTCTGTTGGTAGGATTGATAGGTATTGGGTCATGATAAGCCATTTGAGGAGGTAAAAGCTGGTCGTTCTGGGTGGAAAAATTCTTGAGGGAATAATTAGCTCCTACAAGAATGGCTGATACCAGGAACAAGCTAGGACTCTCTATCCTCTTACTTTCCCATTCTTTTATGATTTCTTGAATCTTCTCCCACTGTATGATTGATGCCATCTGCCATGTTGTGACACAAATAAGATCCTCCACAGATGTATTTTCCCAACAAGTGGAACTCTTTTCTTCATAAAGCATGAGTTTATTGTTTTGTTGTTATTGTTATTTGTTTGTTTTTATGGGTGTATTTGCTATAACAATTAAAATAAATCAAGTAAAAGCCAGAATATATAGAAAAATCTACAGGTTTTACAAATGTATTGTCTATAGTATCTTTTTTTGCTCTAAAGGGCTTTCTAAATTACTATTGAATATTATTTATAAATCTACATACTTATAGTAATAGAAAACAAATGCGTAGACTGGTAGGTGATTAGGTAACTCTTCTGTGTAGACAGGAAATATCAGTTGAACAAATTTCAAGCATATCTAGCTTTACTGAAGCAGCCTTAGTGTCAGCTCCTCAATGAAGCTGCCATTTGGAAAGAACTTCTCTCTTCTGGACTCTAGCCCGGATGTTTCTCTGTTGAATAACAGTTTTATCTTTCATTGAAACATTCTTTTCTGCAGCTAAGGGCCTTAAAACAGAATGAAAGCAACAAAGAGTTTTAGGAAGTTCCTGAAATTGACCAGATTAACCAGGCTTTCCTCAAAGTGAAAAATAAAGATGACTGAGAGTCACTTTGAGATTCTCAGACAAAATAAGCTATAAACAAGGAACAGACATTAACAGGGCCTGAAAAGAGGCAGAGAGTAACAAAGCAGCTTGGAAAGGAGCAGAAACTAGGCTGGTTTCTTTGAGAAGGTATAGATCAAGTCAATCTGTAAGCAGTTCTTTTCAATACAGTGAGCTTCCTGCATAATATGCAGCCTGCTCTAGGTTATTAGTTTTTGTAAACCATCGCCTATGTTTGTTTTGGTCAGTGTTTTATGCTCTTGTAAGTAAGCTCTTACTCATATTCCTGTAAGTAACACAGAAAAACACAATTCTCCAAATTAGACTTGAGTATAATCTATGCTTTAGTCTGCCATTGCTCCTTATGTGAGGTGGGGTTTTGCATCCCCCAGGAAAAATTTTGTCATATAACCCTGTCCTAGTTTGCTTTCTGTTGTTGTGAGAAAATACAGTCCATAAGCAATTTGGGAAGGAACATATTAATTTGTTCTGTATATTATAGTCTGCCATCATTCGATAGTCCATCACTGAGGGAAGTCATCACAGGAAATCAAGTAAGGAACTCATGTAGAGACCATAGAGGAGTGCTTTATTCTGAACTGCTTCTGATCAGCTAGCTTCTTTATTAAACTCAGAACCACAACTCCAGGAGTGGTGTTGTCAACAGTAAGCTAGGTCCTCCCTAATCGATTGGCATGCAGGACATCAAAGATGCCTACACACCTATCTGATGAAGAAAAATCTTCAATTGAGGTTGATTATACAGGGCAGGAACCTGGAGACAGGAGCAGAGGCCATGGAGGGATGCTGCTTACTGGTTTACTTCTCATGCCTTGCTCATCCTGCTTTCTTATAGAACCCAGAACTGTCATTTCAGAGATGTCTTCACCACCGTGGATTGGACCTTCTCTCATAAATCACTAATTTAGCAAACATTTTCACAACTGGATCTTTTGGAAGCATTTTATCAATTGAGGTTCCCCCCGGTTCCCTCCTGACTCTATCTTGTGTCAAATTGACATAAAGTTATCCAGTATAATCATCAAGCATGTGATTTTAAAGCAAGTAAGCCCAATATAAAAATAAACAATATATGGAAAGTTGGTAAAAGTTTACACAGAAATAGAATATGTCCTCGTGTTATGATAGATAGGAAAACCAAGCATACTTAAGTCTGTAGAGCTGTAGAGTTCCTGCATCTTAGATGTGAGAGAGATGAGTCAGAGAGGGAAGTGTTTACACTTTTTAGAGAGGTATTAACACCATTGCTGCTCAAGGCTGTGCCAGGCTGTGCCAGGGTAGTTTACAGAGCTATACTATGTCATTGTGTGTTTCACTCACATGCATTAAGTGGGGGTATATGTGTATATTATCTATAGTTAAACTGTAACTCCAACATGCCTTTACACCTAAGGTACAAGAAAGACGTCCCAGAGACACAAAGCATAGAATCAGATTATTTAGGTTCTAATTTGGGCCACTAGAAATAGTTTTTATCAATATGAGAAAAAAGGTATTTTCCTTTTCTAGTAAGACCTTATTCCTGAAAATGACACATTCCTGAAACATAGAACATGGAAAATCACTCTGTTGCTTATCTGGAAGCATTATCCCTACTGGCAAGTTTTTGTGGTGGTATTCATGCTGCCAGAAGACAAAAGTAGTTATGAATCAAAGAAAGCTGTGATCCTGAAAACTGCCACTAATATACCAGTTTAGTAGTGGGACAAAGATCACAGAACTATACTGGGTCCCATGATTAGAACCCATACCTGACTTTATTAAAATGGTCAAGAGCCTTTGTATAGATAGGCCATAGTTTCTAGTGGAGAGCACAATACCATTATTTTGTTAAATGGACACAGTATTAAAATGACTCCAATCAACTATACCTATAGATGAAAAAAAAATCTCTTAACCTTCATCAGTGAAACTTCCTTTTCAGTAGATGGCAACTAAAACAAGGACCCTCAGTTGAGAGAATAAGAGTCTATGGAGTGCTCATCTCTAAATGGGAGATATATATTACACATTCAGAAAGATTATAAGAGACATATTGTGGACAATATCACAAAAAAAGGTGTTTTCTGGACACTACAAGGCAATTACACATATGAACTCACAGAAATTAAGACAACACCAAAAGACATGCATAAATTCAAGGAAGACAAAATTCCAGCATAGAGGGGGGGAAATGTGGTGTGTAGGTTGGAATTAAATGCCCCTCATAAAATCATAGTGGGTGTCAATATTAGGATGCTTGGTGTTGTTGGACTGACTCAGTTTGGGGGTTTTAAATGTTCCAGCCAGGTCTAATGTCTCTCTCTTCCTTCCTGTTGTCTGCAAATCTGAAGGCAGAACACTCAGCTACCTCACCAGGACCATGTCTGCCTACAGCCTTACATGCTTCCTGCCCTGACAATAATAGACCAAACCTTTAAATTGTAAGCCAGCCCGAATTAAATATTTCCCATTATAAGAGTTGCCATGGTCATGGTGTCTCTTCACTGCAATAGAACATTGATTATGAGAGAGAGCTATTAAATGCCACACATAGCTAGTAGTATTTCATAGCTGTTGGGAAAAGAAGGATTCTTGATTTTCTGTTTTATGTGCCTGCTGGTAAGTTGCTCACATACCAAATCAGGCCCAAGCAAGGCATACCCTACTCCCAAGATATGCTGAGAAACACAAACCAAACTAGGCATAGAAAAATATAAAAAATACAAAGTTGAATGTAAAAGAAGGGAAGAGTAGAATGGTTATAGAGGGTGATTAGGAAAGATATAAATATATTCACAAAATGCTATATAGAAGTCTAAAAGAATTAATGAATTAATTAATTTTTAAAAATTTTTATTTATTTTGTTCTACATTAAATCCTGACTGAATTTTCCCCTCCTTCAATTCCTCCCAGTTCCACCTTACTTCCTTTCTACCTAAATCCACTCCTCCTATTCCCCTTTAGAAAAGAGCATGCTTCCAGGAGATATCAACCAAATACAGCATAACAAAGTACAATAATACTAGGTATAAACCCTCATATCTAGGCTGGTAGGACAACCCAAGCCAGAAGAACAGAGGACAAACCAAGCAATAAGAACAGGGTGCCAAGAGCAGGAAAGAGAGTCAGAGACACCCTCTGTTCCCACTGTTAGGTGTCCCACAAGAATACCAAGCTATGTAATCCATTTATATGAATTGTGTGTGTGTGTATATATATATATATACATATATATATATACATGTATGTGTATGTTTGTGAGAGACAGAGACAGAGACAGAGACAGAGAGAGAAAGACAGAGGGAGAGAGAGAGAGAGAGAGAAAGAGAGAGAGAGAGAGCTCTGTTCAGTCTATTCTATGGGTTATGTTCTAGGGGTGTCCTTGTCCCCCTCTGGTTCCGAGAATCCTCTTTCCTCTCTTTTACAGGGTTCCCTTGCTTTACATAGTGCTTGGCTCTGGGTCTCTGTATCTGCTGCAATCTGTTGCTGTATGATGCCTTTCTGATGACCATTGAACTAGGCACCTATCTATGAGTATAGCAGAATATTATTAGGAATCACTTTTTGACAGTTGTGCTTGATTCTATTTTAGGTCTCTGGGCTATCCAGCCTTTCTTTCCTGGCCATCCAGGCAAAGTTAGCATGGACTTCCTGTTGTGGAATGGTCATCAAATTGGACTACTCATTTGTTGACTATTCCTACAAGTTCTATTATGAGCATCCAAGCACATTTTTCATACAGGATAGATTGTAGTTCAAAGGTATTGTGGCTGAGTTGCTGTCTCAGTCCCACCACTGTAATCTTGGTTACAGAAGAAGGCTGGTTCAGGCTCAGTATATGTTCATGAATAGAACATGAATAGAACATTCATGAATAGAACATTCACTAGCATCAACCTCATAGGTTCCAGGGAGTTTCAACTGCATTAGGTTTCCACATCCCCAAATGCCCCTCAATTATAGTCATTTCTCCCAGTACTCCTTCCTTCCGTCCTTCCTCTTACCTGATCCCTACTGTTCCCATCCCCACCTATTCCCAGTTTACCCCTGAAATCTATTATATTTTCCTCTCCCATGCCTTTGAGCTCTCCTTCTTATTTAGCCTCCCTGGATCTGAGACTTTTAGCATAATTACCCTTTACTTTACAGAGAATATCCAATCATAAATGAGTACATGCTTGGTTTGTTTTTCCATATCTGGATTTCCTTGCTCAGGATGAATTTTTCTACTTCCTTCTGTTTGCTTGCAAAGTTCATGATGTCCTTATTTTTAGCAGCTTGTAATAATCAACTGAATAAATATACCACATTTACTTTATCCATTGTACCCATATACAAGAATTTGTCATAAAGATCATCAACACAATCAAGTGGGCTTCATCTCAGAGACACATGGTTGATTCATGGTTGATGAAAATCAGTTAATATAATCCACCATATATATAAACTATAAGAAAAAATCTCATTGGTTTTTTAAAAAGATATTTATAATTATAGTTTGTGAATGATTGAAAGGTAAATTTTGATATTTAAGATCTAAAAACCAGGACAAATTAGGGAATGCCATTCGATATCTTGAATTTGGTGTGATACTATCATATCATTGTTGTCTTTTCTTAATTATCCTATTGATCTTTTTAAAATATCCTATAATGTTCTCACAGTTTATGGCATTCATTGTAAATAAGTGAAGCAGTATATACATAGTACAATATATATTAGAACACACTTTTAATAAAAAATATGTTTATTCTTGAATAAACATATTTATATTTATGTTTATATTTATATAAATATAAATGCTTTTACAAAGATGCCAAGTTACAATCGCAGGAATAACCACATTATTATTCTGATAATGATTTCTTTTGCCAGAATATAAATTTAGTATTACCATGTAAAATTTATATGAAACCATGACTGTTGGATATGAAATCATATGTCATATATGATAGTATATGTGTATGTTGATGCTGATATCTATTGCCCTTTAAAAACTTTGTCATTATTTCTAAATCATCATTTTTACTAGCCATATTTCTTCTAATTTTATTGGATTTCTACATTTACTGTTTCCATTTATATTAAAAAGTAAAAATATCACTACTACAAATAAAATAACATGATGATGATTTTTTCTTCTGTATATATGATATGACCACTGCCTAATTTTTAAGGCAAATTATCAGCATAAATAAAAGGTAAATAACATTACATAGAAAATGATACAATGTTGAAAAATATGCAAGGTTTGTGTTTTTCAGTCTGGGTCTCCTCACATAGAATGATTGTTTTTTCCCCCATCCATTTACAAGGGAATTTCATTTTTCTTAATTAATGAATAAATATCCATTGTGTACATATATGACATTCAATCATGTTTATTTCCTGAATGATATCTAGGTTGTTGTCTTGTCCTAGCTATTGTGAATAGAGCAGCTATAAACATAGATAAGTAGGGATTTCCACAGAATATGCTCAGGAATGCATGTAGGAGAACTTCATTCATTCTTTCTTTCTTTTTTTCTTTTTTTTTCTTTTCTTTTATTGGGTAATTTCTTTATTTACATTTAAAATGTTATTCGCCCTGATGACATTTCCCCCTGCTCAGGGGGAAAATTCCTGAACAGAACACCAATTGCTTATGCTCTAAGAGCAAGAATAGACAAACAGGACCTCATAAAATTACAAAGTTTCTGTAAGGCAAAAGACACTGTCAAAAGGACAAATCGGCAACCAGCAAATTGGGAAAAGATCTTCACCAGCCCCACATCTGACAGAGGGCTAATATCCAATGTATACAAAGAACTCAAGAAGTTAGACCCCAGAAAACCAAATAACCCTATCCAAAAATGGGGTACAGAGCTAAACAAAGACTTTTCACCTGAAGAAATTCGGATGGCTGAGAAACACCTTAAAAAATGTTCAACATCATTAGTCATTAGAGAAATGCAAATCAAAACAACCCTGAGATTTCACCTCACAACAGTCAGAATGGCTAAGATTAAAAACTCAGAAGACATCAGGTGTGGGCGAGGATGTGGAGAAAGAGGAACACTCCTCCACTGCTGGTGGGACTGCAAGCTAGTACAACCACTCTGGAAATCAGTTTGGCAGTTCCTCAAAAAAATGGACATAGTACTTCTGGAGGACCCAGTCATACCACTCCTAGGCATATACCCAGAAGATTCCCCAGCATGCAATAAGGATGCATGCTCCATTATGTTCATAGCAGCCTTATTTATAATAGCCAGAAGCTGGAAAGATTCCAGGTGTCCCTCAACAGAGGAATGGATACAAAAAAATGTGATATATATACACAATAGAGAACTATTCAGCAATTAGAAACAATGAATTCATGAAATTCTTAGAGAAATGGGTGGAGCTAGAGAACATCATACTAAGTGCGGTAACCCAGTCTCAAAAGAATACCCATGCTATGCACTCACTGATAAGTGGATATTAGCCTAGACTCTTGGGACATCAAAGATACAATCCACATATCAAATGGTATCTGACAATAAGGAAGGAGTGGACACTGGTGCTGGAAAGGATCAAAACATCAGTGTAGGGGAATACCAGAATAGGGAAGTGGGAAGGGGTAGATGGGGGAACAAGGGGAGCGAAAAGGGCATGTGAGATCTTTGGGGAATGGGGAACCAGAAAAAGTGAAATGAAATGTAAATATAGAATATATCCAATAAAAAATATGAAAAAAAGGAAAATAAATGTCATAGTTTTGCATTATTGCCATTAAAAATAAAAATGTCAAAAAAAATGTTATCCCCTTTCCTGGTTCCCCCCCTTGCAGAAACTCCCTATCCTCTTTCTCCCCTCCCACACTCCCCCTCCCCTCGCTTCTATGAGAATGCTCCCCCACCCACCCACCCACCCACTCCTGCCTCCCTGACCTAGCATTCGGCTACATTGTGTCATTTGAGTTTCCCCAGTTGAGAATTCTGTTTAGTTTTGTAGCCCAGTTTTAATAGGGTTATTTGGTTCTCTGGAGTCTAACTTTTTGAGTTCTTTGTATATATTGGATATTAGCCCTCTGTCAGATATTGGATTGGTAAAGATCTGTTCCCAATCTGTTGGTTGCCATTTCATCCTATTGACAGTGTCCTTTGAAGAGCCCTTCTTTTAATGCAGATTATATAGGAGTGCCCAAGCAACTATACCTGGTTGAGAGAAGGTATAAAATAATGTTCATGGCAAGTGGGCAGATAAGAAAATTTCTTTTTAGTTTAGAAATGTTTCTCCCATTCGCATTCTCCTCTCAGTTTTCTTTAAAACAATACATTATCTTTTCTATTAAATTTTTCTTGTTGTCAGCAATCTAGTACATCTATATTTAGCTGCATAAAAGTATTCCCAGCACTAAGACATTTACCTGTAGAAGAAAATAACTCTGTCTTTAATATTGATCCATATTAAGCAAAAAATTAATTAATGATAATTTCAAATTCTGAATCCTTATGAAGGCATCAGCACATTGTGCAATCATGATTAACTACAACTCCTAGAATATTTCCTGACTCAATAAATGCACTTAAAGGCATATGCTTATTCATGTACATTAGGATGGTTATAATCCCAAAGTAATTTTCATATAAAGCACACTACTGTTACATAATGCATTTATTCACCAGTTTCTTTAAAGTCAATGAATTTATCAGTGCTCCCCCATGAAAACACTAAAAGTAGTCTCTCTAATCAAAGAAAAAAGAAAGGTTCTATTTTCCAAAATAGGTATCATATTGAGAGTTGTTCTCTCTGGAGTAGCTGCTAACTTAATACTGCTTTCAGGAGTTTCATTGACTTTCAAGGCTTAGCAGTGATTCCTCTATACTATACACCATGGAGAAAAACTTTCCTGTGTCTTCCAACTGCTTGCACTTTGCATAAGCATCTGATCAAAGCCTTTCTTTTTTTTTTTTTTCTTTTATGGAAGGGCGCTGCAGTGGACACAGTACCATTGTTCTACCACCAGCAGTCACGTCATAGGAACATTGTTGCCATGAGTATGACAAAGGCTAAAGCAATTAGATCTAAACTTGAAGACATTGTTACACAATCCATTTACTGGATCATATTGAAAAGCTTTTGTATTCTTTTATGGGTCTATGATGGCAGGTGGCTAGAGTATTAGGACTAGCCTTCTTGCACGGTACCGTGACTCATAACCATGCATACAAAAACACATTCTAGCCTTGAGATACTGATTATGTACATTGTCACATTTTTTTCTGTGCTTCTGTGTAATTGTTCAGCTGCGAGCCAATTCCAGAAATGCTTACTATAACACACTGGATGAATGTGTTCTCAACCTCCCTAAATGTTAGTGGTTATACAGTAGGGAAATGAAGTCCCTATTGAGACATAAAAGTTACAATGAATTCTTTATGTGTTGACCTGTAAAAACACAGATGTAGCTGCCTAAACTAACAAGTCAAATGACAGCTAGTTAAGAATGGATATTGACTACATAGTGGGGAAAAGTTGCTGTTCATAAATAGCAGTTAACGTTAGTAACAAGTATGATGCTATTCAAAGAGGTAAAACATATACAGTGTCTT
Source organism: Apodemus agrarius (assembly GCA_964023405.1). Taxonomy (NCBI): domain Eukaryota; kingdom Metazoa; phylum Chordata; class Mammalia; order Rodentia; family Muridae; genus Apodemus; species Apodemus agrarius. The sequence goes on from OZ030007.1 coordinate 122,806,042, forward strand.
GGTAATTCAGATGTCAAGCAGATGTTAGCCTGTTCTTCAATTATTTTATCTGGATAACACATACAGTTAAATGACTCTATTAACAGCTGCTAGTGACATAAACCACCATGTATGAATATTTTTCTTCCTAACAATTTATGTGTTCTTTATTATAAAATTTTGTTGCTATATTTGAACTCTTTTTTTTTTTTTGGTTTTTTTTTGTTTTTTTTTGTTTTTTTTTTTTTTAGTTATTTTTATTTTCTATATTCTATGTTTACATTTCAAAGGCTTTCCCCTTTCCCAGTTCCCACCCACCATAGTTCCCATAGTTCTTCTCCCCCCCAACTATTCCCCAATCATTCCCCCTCCCCCCTTGGTTTCTTTACTAAATTGGATGCAATCTTTACATGCCCAGGGTCCTCTCCTTTCTTCTTCTTGGGAATCATTTGACTTGCTATTTGTGTCTGGAGTATTTAGTGCTTCTGGGCTCATTAATATCCACTTATCAGTGATTGCATTTCATGTGCATTCTTTTGTGATTGGGTTAGCTCACTCAGGATGATATTTTCCAGGTCTAACCATTTACCTACAAATTGCATGAATTCATTATTTTTAATTGCTGAGTAGTATTCCATTGTATAAATATACCACATTTTCTGTATCCATTCCTCCTTTGAGGGATATTTGGGCTCCTTCCAATTTCTGGCTATTATAAACAAGGCTGCTATAAACATAGTGGAGCATGTGTCTTTATTGCATGTAGGGGAATCCTCTGGGTATATGCCCAGGAGTGGTATGGCAGGGTCCTCTGGAAGTGACATGCCCAATTTTCTGAGGAACCGCCAAACTGATTTCCAGAGTGGTTTTACCATTTTGCAATCCCACCAACAGTGGAGGAGTGTTCCTCTTTCTCCACATCCTCGCCAGCACTTGTTGTCTCTTGAGTTTTTAATCTTAGCCATTCTGACTAGTGTGAGGTGGAATCTCAGGGTTGTTTTGATTTGCATTTCCCTGATGACTAATGATGTTGAACATCTCTTAAGGTGTTTCTCGGCCATCTGAATTTCTTCTGGTGAAAATTCTTTGTTTAGCTCTGTGCCCCATTTTTTGATAGGGTTATTTGTTTCTTTGCGGTCTAACTTCTTGAGTTCTTTGTATATATTGGATATTAGCCCTCTGTCGGATGTGGGGTTGGTAAAGATCTTTTCCCACTTTGTTGGTTGCGGTTTTGTCCTTCGGACAGTGTCCTTTGCTTTGCAGAAACTTTGTAATTTTATGAGGTCCCATTTGTCAATTCTTGATCTTAGTGCGTACGCTATTGGTGTTCTGTTCAGGAACTTTTCCCCTGTGCCCAAGTCCTCTAGGGTCTTCCCAAGTTTCTTTTCTAATAGTTTCAGTGTGTCTGGTTTTATGTGGAGGTCCTTGATCAACTTGGAGTTGATCTTAGAGCAAAGAGATAAGAGTGGGTCAATTCGCATTCTTCTGCATGTTGACCTCCAGTTGAACCAGCACTATTTGTTGAAAAGGCTATCTTTATTCCATCGGATGGTTGTGGCTCCTTTATCAAAGATCAAGTGACCATAAGTCTGTGGGTTAATTTCAGGGTCTTCAATCCTGTTCCATTGATCTGTTTGCCTGTTGCTATACCAATACCATGCAGTTTTTAACACAATTGCTCTGTAGTACTGCTTGAAGTCAGGGATATTGATTCCCCCAGAAGTCCTTTTATTGTTGAGAATAGTTTTAGCTATCCTGGGTTTTTTGTTGCTCCAGATGAATTTGAGAATTGCTCTTTCTAGATCTATGAAGAATTGAGTTGGGATTTTGATGGGGATTGCATTGAATCTGTATATTGCTTTTGGCAAGATGGCCATTTTTACTATATTGATCCTGCCAATCCAGGAGCAAGAAATATTTTTCCATCTTCTGAGGTCTTCTTCGATTTCTTTCTTCAGGGACTTGAAGTTCCTGTTGTACAGATCTTTCGCTTGTTTGGTTAGAGTTACGCCAAGATACTTTATGTTGTTTGTGGCTATTGTGAAGGGTGTTATTTCCCTAATTTCTTTCTCTGCCTGCTTGTCTTTTGAGTACAAGAAGGCCACTGACTTGCTTGAGTTAATTTTATAACCTGCCACTTTGCTGAAGTTGTTTATCAGCTGTAGAAGTTCTCTGGTGGAGTTTTTTGGGTCGCTTAGGTAAACTATCATATCGTCTGCAAATAATGATAGTTTCACTTCTTCCTTTCCAATTTGTATCCCTTTGACTTCCTTATGTTGTCTAATTGCTCTTGCTAGAACTTCAAGTACTATATTGAAAAGATATGGAGAGAGAGGGCAGCCTTGTCTAGTCCCTGATTTTAGTGGGAATGCTTCAAGTTTCTCTCCATTTATTTTGATGTTGGCTACTGGTTTGCTGTAGATTGCTTTTACTATGTTTAGGTATGGGCCTTGAATTCCTGCTCTTTCCAAGACTTTTAGCATGAAAGGATGCTGAATTTTGTCGAATTCTTTTTCAGCATCTAATGAGATGACCATGTGGTTTTTTTCTTTCAGTTTGTTTATGTAGTGGATTATATTGATGGATTTCTGTATATTGAACCATCCCTGCATCCCTGGGATGAAGCCTACTTGATCATGGTGGATGATCGTTTTGATGTGCTCTTGGATTCGGTTAGCAAGAATTTTATTTAGTATTTTTGCATCTATATTCATCAGAGAAATTGGCCTGAAGTTCTCTTTCTTTGTTGGATCTTTTTGTGGTTTAGGTATTAGAGTAATTGTGGCTTCGAAGAATGAGTTGGGCAGTGTCCCTTCTGTCTCTATTTTGTGGAATAGTTTGGAGAGTATTGGTGTTAAGTCTTCTTTGAAGGTCTGGTAGAATTCTGCACTAAAACCATCTGGTCCCGTACTTTTTTTGGTTGGGAGGCTTTCTATAACCCCTTCTATTTCTTTAGGGGTTATGAGACTATTTAGCTGGTCTACTTGATGCTGATTTAATTTTGGTATTTGATATCTGTCTAGGAAATCGTCCATTTCCTCCAGATTCTCCAGTTGTTTTGAATATAGACCTTTGTAGTAGGATCTGATGATCTTTTGAATTTCCTCAGTTTCTGTTGTTATGTCTCCCTTTTCATTTCTAATTTTGTTAATTTGTATACTGTCTCTGTGTCCTTTGGTTAGTCTGGCTAAGGGTTTATCTATCTTGTTGATTTTCTCAAAGAACCAGCTCCTGGTCTTGTTGATTCTTTGTATGGTTGTCTTTGTTTCTATTTGATTGATTTCAGCCCTGAGTTTGATGATTTCTTGTCTTCTACTCCTCCTGGGTGAATTAACTTGTTTTTCTTCCAGGGCTTTAAGGTGTGCCATTAAGCTGCTAGTGTATGCTCTCTCCAGTTTCTTTTTGGATGCACTTAGAGCTATGAGTTTTCCTCTTAGCACTGCTTTCATTGTGTCCCATAGATTTGGGTAGGTTGTACCTTCATTTTCATTGAATTCTAAAAAGTCTTTCATTTCTTTTTTTATTTCTTCCTTGACCAAGGTGTCATTGAGTAGAGTATTGTTCAGTTTCCATGTGTATGTGGGCTTTCTGTTGTTTTTGTTGCTATTGAAGACCACTCTTACTCCATGGTGATCTGATAAGAGGCATGGGATTAGCTCGATCTTCTTGTATTTGTTGACATCTGTCTTGTGACCGATTATATGGTCTATTTTGGAGAAGGTACCATGCGGTGCTGAGAAAAAGGTATATTCTTTAGCTTTAGGATGAAATGTTCTATATATATCTGTTAAATCCAATTGGTCCAGAGTTTCAATTAGTTTCACTGTGTCCCTGTTTAGTTTCTGCTTTCCTGATCGGTCCATTGAGGAGAGTGGGGTGTTGAAGTCACCCACAATTATTGTGTTAGGTGTAATGTGTGCTTTAAGCTTTAGTAAGGTTTCTTTTACGAATGAGGGTGCCCTTGCATTTGGAGCATAGATGTTCAGTATTGAGAGCTCTTCCTGGTGGATTTTCCCTTTGGCCAGCAAGAAGTGACCTTCTGAGTCTCTTTGGATGATTTTAGGTTGAAAGTCAGTTTTATCTGATATTAGAATGGCTACTCCAGCTTGTTTCCTGAGACCATTTGCTTGTAAAATTGTCCTCCAGCCTTTTACTCTAAGGTAGTGTTTGTCTTTAACACTGAGATGTGTTTCCTGTATGCAGCAAAATGTAGGGTCCTGTTTCCGTATCCAGTCTGTTAATCTATGTCTTTTTATTGGGGAATTGAGTCCATTGACGTTAAGAGATATTAAGGAATAGTAATTATTACCTCCAGACATTTTTGAAATTATATTTATTTATCTTATTTATTTTTTATATTCAAGAGGTTATCTTCTTTTGGGTTTGATGAGAGGAGGTTTCTATCTTGCTTCTTCCCGGGTGTAGTTTCCGTCCTTGTCTTGGTGTTTTCCCCCTATTATCCTTTGTAGGGCTGGATTTGTGGAGAGATATCTTGCAAATTTGGTTTTGTCATGGAATACCTTGATGTCTCCATCAATGGCAATTGAGAGTTTTGCTGGGTAAAGTAGTTTTGGCTGAAATTTGTGTTCTCTTAGATTTTGCATGATATCTGCCCAGGATCTTCTAGCTTTCATGGTCTCAGGTGAGAAGTCTGGTGTTATTCTGATAGGTTTTCCTTTATATGTTACTTGGCCTTTTTCTCTTGCTGCCTTTAGTATTCTTTCTTTGTTTATTACATTTGGAGTTTTGATTATTATGTGACGGGATGTATTTCTGTTCTGGTCCAGTCTGTTTGGGGTTCTATAGGCTTCTTGTATATTCATGGGCATCTCTCTCCTTAGGTTGGGGAAGTTTTCTTCCATAATTTTATAGAAGATATTAGCTGGCCCTTTAACTTGTAAATCGTCACTCTCGTCTATACCTATAATCCTTAGGTTTGGTCTTCTCATAGTGTCTTGGATTTCCTGGATGTTTTGGGTTACCACCTTTTTGCATTTAGTATTTTCTTTGACTGTTGAATCAATGGTTCCTATGTTATCTTCGGCTTCTGAGATTCTGTCTTCTATCTCTTGTATTCTATTGTTGATACTTGCGTCTATGGCCCCTGATTTCTTCCCCAGGTTTTCTATCTCCAATGTTGTCTCCCTCTGTGATTTCTTAGTTGTTTCTACTTCTGTTTTTAGTATCTGGATGGATGTGCTCAGATCTTTCGCTTGCTTGATTGTGTTTTCATGTATTTCTTTAATAGATTTTTGTGCTTCCTCTTTCATAGCTTCTACTTGTTGGCCCACGTTCTTCTGTAGTTCTTTAAGTGACTTTTGTCTTTCTTCCTTATTGTCTTCTTCTCTTTGATCCATCTTCTCCTGCATTTCTTGAAGTGATTTTTGTATTTGCCTCGTAAAGGCTTCTAACTTTTGATCCATTATCTCCTCTATTTCTTTACGAGATTTTTCTATGTGTTCAGCTACCAGCATCCTGACCAGTGATTTTATATCCAAGTCTTGTTTTTCTGGTGTTTTAGGGTATCCAGGGATTCCTGTTGTTGGAGAACTGGGTTCAGATGCTGTCATGTTGCCTTGATTTTTGTTAGTAACGTTCCTTCGTTTTCCTTTTGCCATCTGGTTATTTCTGGTTTTAGTTGGCCTTGTTGTCAGTGGCTGGTGTTTGAATCTCCTGTGAGGCTGGGCTCACCTGTTGTTTCTCTATTGGTGAATATGTGTGACTGCTGCTTTAAGGGATCATAAGCTGGCTGCCACCAATGTGATTGTAGCCCCTGTTGGAGTCTGTCTACCTGGGCTTCTCCAGCTGTGTCCTGGTTGCAAGGAACTCCGAGAGCCTAGCAGATCCCCCGTGAGGGTAGCCCTGGAAGGGGTGTTTACCTGGGCCTTTCCAGCTGTGTCCTGGTTGCAATATGGAGGCCCGCCGCTACACCGCTGGTCTAGGGGCCGGCGAGCTGGTTGCAGAACGCAGCTTAGGTGCTCACCCGAGGGCGGGGATGTCCCACAGAGCCTGGGCCTTTCCAGCTGTGTCCTGGTTGTGATATGGAGGCCCGCCGCTACACCGCTGGTCTAGGGGCCGGCGAGCTGGTTGCAGAACGCAGCCTTGGTGCTCACCAGAGGGCGGGGATGTCCCACAGAGCCTGGGCCTTTCCAGCTGTGTCCTGGTTGCAATATGGAGGCCTGCCGCTACACCGCTGGTCCAGGGGCCGGCGAGCTGGTTGCAGAAGCAGCCTTGGTGCTCACCAGAGGGCTCGGGGATGTCCCACAGAGCCTAGGCGGGACTCCGCCTGCTTGGCTCCGAGACCCTAGCAGATACCCCCGTGAGTGTAGCCCTGGAAGGGGTGTTTACCTGGGCCTTTCCAGCTGTGTCCTGGTTGCAATATGGAGGCCCGCCGCTACACCGCTGGTCTAGGGGCCGGCGAGCTGGTTGCAGAAAGCAGCTTAGGTGCTCACCCGAGGGCGGGGATGTCCCACAGATCCTGGGCCTTTCCAGCTGTGTCCTGGTTGCAATATGGAGGCCCGCTGCTACACCGCTGGTCCAGGGGCCGGCGAGCTGGTTGCAGAAGCAGCCTTGGTGCTCACCAGAGGGCTCGGGGATGTCCCACAGAGCCTAGGCGGGACTCCGCCTGCTTGGCTCCGAGACCCTAGCAGATACCCCCGTGAGTGTAGCCCTGGAAGGGGTGTTTACCTGGGCCTTTCCAGCTGTGTCCTGGTTGCAATATCGCTATATTTGAACTCTTAACAGCAGGATGAGATTTTAAAAAACAACTAAATTACAAATAATTTTCCTTAGTTAATCTCTGTTGAACTTTAACAGGGATTTAAATGTCATGCACAATTATGACTGAATAAAACCAGTCAAACTTTTGATTGTTAGCCAAGACCTAAAACACAACAATCTCTTTGATGTATAACTATTTATTGCTAGAGGGTTGTGAACACCCCAGTTAGGAAACCCATTGCAAAACAAAATAGGATGCCTACAATGTCCAATGGAGAACAGATGAGTTTTACATGGGTTATTTATTGATTTATGGGTAACTGATTTTATACAGGAGCAGATAAGACCACAAAGACACATAAATCAACCTACATAAATGATGGCTCGCTAAAGATAAAATCCAGGAACTCTTTGTACAACATGAAGGTGCTCAATAGTTTGCCATCTTACCCTCCAGGCAGGGCAGATGAGGTCTGAGCATCTTCAAGGCCACACAAGTATGTAAGTGTATGTCTCAAGAAATCTCACAGATTATAGAAAAACAATAATGGAGTGTCCTTGTGAATTTTGTAATTTTCAGGATTTCTTGAGGCAATTAAAATGTTTATTTCTTGACTTATTATTGTAGAATTTATTTAATCCCAACCCATGCTTTCTACACTGCCTTGGATCATTAAGTTCCCAGATAAAAGACACACATGACCTTTATATTTACAATAAGCCTTAGTCAACACTAGATCTGGGTAGATAGCTACCTTCTCTATTATTAAAATATATGTTATATTGATAACCCTATGCTATTACTTACTATCTTTCATCTGAGCTGCTCTTAATTCCATTTGCCAGCACTCAGGATCATGTGTTCCTAACTCCTAACACACAGTAACCTTTTTCTTCCTCCTTACCTTCTTCTATCCCTCATGGAGAGAATGGAGTAAGGAGGAAGCCGCCATAAAGACAAAGGAACTGTGAGCATATAGCCAGGAGAATGGGTAAGTCACTACTATGGTGCTCCACTGGGGAGGGTAACCATGTCAGCAGTTGTAGGGGTGATCTCCTCCTCAGTAACTCTCAAAGCCAAATAAAATAATGATAGTCTGAGACTCATTTATTTGTAAGCAAGTTAGGGATGAGATTAAATTGATTGTGCTTATGTATAAGGAACTCCTGTGGGGAAGTAAGTATTATATGTCCAAAACATTCTGCATCTTAAGGACATTCACTCTAAGAAAAAAAAATGTCTTAGCTTGGACAGAACTGTTATAAAACACCTTGAACTACCATGGTTTTGTATGTGCATGGTGCCTTCCTCACATGTCGTTAAAAAGGAGGATAGATACACCTATAACATCACAATGTAAAACACTACACTGTGGAGCTAAAAACCTTACTAAGTGGTCACTGTCACACTAGACTTTTATTTTGGTGCCCATAACTCTATTAACTCGAAATGAAGATGAAACCATGGTCATTGCAAAAGTCAGCTGTATTCAGATAGTTGATTTACCTGGTATCATTCTGTATCAGGTAGTAGATATTGACATCCAACTTGTGAGAACAGCCACAGGTGATAGTTTAGTAAATATCTCAAAAACAAAGGTGTTTGACATCTTTGGAGTCTTAATATGCATTTTCAATGGTTAGAAAATGCATTGCAACCATTTATAAAGATTGCCTACTTTTCTTCAATTCTCCTGCTGTTTCTGCACTTAAATATTTTCTTTAAAGATGTTAATTTGTGTGCCAGTGTAATGCTGGATTGACAGGTAAATTATCCTTTAAAGAGATTAGGAAATTTCACCAGATAAACTATTATATTAAAATACATCAGAAGTTCAGACTTTCTTTCTTGACCTTATCATGAAAAATATTACTTTTATATTTCCAGTGGAAGTAAGTGAAAATTATGACACTATTATAAAAAATACCCCCACCCTTGCAACAGAATACAGGAGAAATCAAGGCTCCCAAGAGGAAAATAAGTAAGCCCTGACTTTCCCTTTTGAAATCATCACACACAACCTCAAATTAGCTGGAAAATCTTTATATGTGACCCAAGCAATAAAACACAACCTATTGTTAGCTTTGATATTCCAAAGAGCTCTATTTATAGGTTCGACAGTGGTGTCTGCCAAATATAATTTTCGGTTTGTGCTTAATTTTCTTCCCTCTTAAAGTATGTTATATTAAACTTCCAAAGGACTTTCACAAGTAAGCTTTAAAGAAAGCATTGGTTCAGCAATTAAAGCATTATATATTTTTTCACACAATGTTATGTATGTGTATACATATATACATACACATAGACACACAGAAACCCCCCACGTGCATATATGTGTATATATAAAACTCACACATGTATTTCTATTCAGAATACATGCTCCTCAACTCCTTACCTCCTTTACGCTGGTGTCTTTCACTATATTTACCAGTTCCATTTTGTGATAGATAGATAGATAGATAGATAGATAGATAGATAACATACAAAACCTTTCACATATTCAACATACTGGTTAGATAATGGAAATTGGCTACATGCTCTATTGCTTAGAATGGGGAGGGGTGTCAATATGAAACAATATTTTTTTCATTTTTTATTCTCCTGATACAATAGTTTTTGAAAGAAAAAAACAGGTGTTTAGATGGTTTCATCAACTTTAATGATTTTGAGACAATATGTATACTAAATTCTTTGATTTGAAGATTATAAGGAAGAGGAATATATTGAAATGACTATATTAAATGAACATATAGTGTTGTATTTTCATTATGAAGACAGCTAACTACCTTGGGAGGCACCTCAGCAGATGCTAACTCTTACCTACTAGAAAAAGAATCAGACTCAGTTCTTAGGACCACACCAAGTGATTGGAACTGAAGGTCAAGTGGATCCATTGCCCTCCTCTAGCATCTAAGGACAATATACACACATATGATGGATGTAAGAACAGGCAGGCATATTGCATCTCCTTATTTTAGTCCAAGAATAAAAATAAATGAAAATTTAAGTATAAAGCATGATAAGAAGAATAAAGCTGTGCTCGCTTCGTCAGCACATATACTAAAATTGGAACAATACAGAGAAGATTAGCATGGCCCCTGAACAAGGATGACACACAAATTTGTGAAGCGTTCCATATTTTTTGAAGCATTCCCACTAAAATCAGGGACTAGACAAGGCTGCCCTCTCTCTCCATATCTTTTCAATATAGTACTTGAATTTCTTGCGAGAGCAATTAGACAACATAAAGAAGTCCAAGGGATACAAATTGGAAAGGAAGAAGTCAAACTATCATTATTTGCAGACGATATGATAGTTTACCTAAGCGACCCAAAAAACTCCACCAGAGAACTTCTACAGCTGATAAACAACTTCAGCAAAGTGGCAGGTTATAAAATTAACTCAAGCAAGTCAGTGGCCTTCTTGTACTCAAAGGACAAGCAGGCTGAGAAAGAAATTAGGGAAATAACACACTTCACAATAGCCACAAACAACATAAAGTATCTTGGCATAACTCTAACCAAACAAGTGAAAGATCTTGAAGAAAGAAATCGAAGAAGACCTCAGAAGATGGAAAAATATTTCTTGCTCCTTGATTGGCAGGATCAATATAGTAAAAATGGCCATCTTGCCAAAAGCAATATACAGATTCAATGCGATCCCCATCAAAATCCCAACTCAATTCTTCATAGATCTAGAAAGAGCAATTCTCAAATTCATCTGGAGCAACAAAAAACCCAGGATAGCTAAAACTGTTCTCAACAATAAAAGGACTTCTGGGGGAATCAATATCCCTGACCTCAAGCAGTACTACAGAGCAATTGTGTTAAAAACTGCATGGTATTGGTATAGCAACAGGCAAGTAGATCAATGGAATAGGATTGAAGACCCAGAAATTAACCCACAGACTTATGGTCACTTGATCCTTGATAAAGGAGCCACAACCATCTGGTGGAATAAAGATAGCCTTTTCAACAAATGGTGCTGGTTCAACTGGAGGTCAACATGCAGAAGAATGCGAATTGACCCACTCTTATCTCTTTGCACTAAGATCAACTCCAAGTAGATCAAGGACCTCCACATAAAACCAAACACACTGAAACTATTAGAAAAGAAACTTGGGAAGACCCTGGAGGATTTGGGCACAGGGGAAAAGTTCCTGAACAGAACACCAATAGCTTATGCTCTAAGATCAAGAATCGACAAATGGGACCTCATAAAATTACAAAGTTTCTGCAAAGCAAAGGACACTGTCAGAAGGACAAAACAGCAACCAACAAAGTGGGAAAAGATCTTCACCAACCCCACATCCGACAGAGGGCTAATATCCAATAGATACAAAGAACTCAAGAAGTTAGACCCCAAAGAACCAAATAACCCTATCAAAAAATGGGGCACAGAGCTAAACAAAGAATTTTCACCAGAAGAAATTCGGATGGCCGAGAAACACCTTAAAAGATGTTCAACATCATTAGTCATCAGGGAAATGCAAATCAAAACAACCCTGAGATTCCACTTCCCACCAGTCAGAATGGCTAAGATTAAAAACTCAAGAGACAACAAGTGCTGGGGAGGATGTGGAGAAAGAGGAACACTCCTCCACTGTTGGTGGGATTGCAAAATGGTAAAACCGCTCTGGAAATCAGTTTGGCGGTTCCTCAGAAAATTGGGCATGCCACTTCCAGAGGACCCTGGCATACCACTCCTGGGCATATACCCAGAGGATTCTCCTGCATGCAATAAAGACACATGCTCCACTATGTTTATAGCAGCCTTGTTTATAATAGCCAGAAATTGGAAGGAGCCCAAATATCCCTCAAAGGAGGAATGGATACAGAAAATGTGGTATATTTATACAATGGAATACTACTCAGCAATTAAAAATAATGAATTCATGCAATTTGTAGGTAAATGGTTAGACCTGGAAAATATCATCCTTAGTGAATTAACCCAATCACAAAGAATGCACATGAAATGCAATCACTGATAAGTGGATATTAATGAGCCCAGAAGCCCTAAATACTCAAGACACAAATAGCAAGTCAAATGATTCCCAAGAAGAAGAAAGGAGAGGACCCTGGGCCTGTAAAGATTGCATCCAGTTTAGTAAAGAAACCGAGGGGGGAAGGGGAATGATTGGGGAATAGTTGGGCGGGAGAGGAACTATGGGAACTATGGTGGGTGGGAACTGGGAAAGGGGAAAGCCTTTGGAATGTAAACATAGAATATAGAAAATTAAAAAAAAGAGACAAAAAAAAGAAGAATAAAGCTTTTATTGAAAATATAGAATACACTTATCTCCTGGATTTTAACAATCTCCCCTAATTGTGATACACTGGATATTAAATATAAATTATTTTTACTTGAAATATAATAAGATATTCCACAAAACAATTATGTTTTTGATATAAAATAAGTTACCAAACAAAAATAAACAAGTAATTTACTCACAATATATATGTAAAAACTTATAAATCAATAAAGAAGATATAACAGGTTTAATAAATAAAAAGTATTAAATAGATATTTAAATACAGAAAACCAAGATTCAAAAATATTTGAAAAGATATGTATCTGCACTAAAATTAAAACTTCAAACTTCTTATAGCTTTTGCAGCATATATAAAATATATACATATGTACAGCTCATTCAAAACAAATACAACAAAGAAAAACCTTGCATCATGGTTTACCAAAAAAAGCTGTTCAGCATTTCTAGTGAGAATATAATTGGAAATCACATTGCTATACTGTGTTATCCACTGGAGCCCACACAAAAAAATTTTGTGTGTATAGGTAATAAGCAACAACCTGTATGTCTATCTGATCATTAATTTGTAAACAACTTCTAGTTTTGTCTTACAATGTTTATGGCAAAAAATAAAAAAAAATGAAATGTAACAAACCTTATAACAAAAATCCTAAAATACAAAAATGTTCCCATGGCAAGAATTTAGTTTGTTAGACACAGTCACAGAAGAGTACATAGGCATCTTTTAAACACATAAGAAGTGTTTTGATGCAAAATGGATTGTATTGAGATTCATCACATCTCATGAGTTTAGTCTCTGTGCTGTAAATTTACCTATTTTTAGATCTGTCTTAAAAATCTATTTACAAGTCTGAAAGAGATCCTTCTATTCCCAAGTTTGCTTCTGTATTGAATTCCAGGGAGTTCCCCCAATTTCATGGGTATTCATTCTATTCCTGAAGAGCTTTAGTTATTATAAATATCCTTATGTTGAAAAAAAAGAATCCATCATTTTACTTAAGTTTTTATTAACAATTCTGCATTCTGACAGTTCAAAAAAGAAGTCAGCTTTCTCCCTGCAGGAAATGCCCTCACAGTGTGCAAGTGAAACATTAGATTTATTTCAATTACCCATATCATTACTGTTTTTCCTTCTGTACACAAAATTCATGTTCAGTATTTCTGTTGATAATATGGACTAAAAATTTTCCAGAAGGAAGAGTTTAGTGAATTCCTGCAAACAAATGTCAGACCAGAAGGATTAGTACTGTCTTGAGTTCAAAAGGTCAATGGCTTTGTGAGGGAGGGAGAATAAGCCATTTCCTGACACAGTGTCTGCCAACAAAAGTGTCCAGCCTGGTTCCTGGAAATCAAAATCTACAGATAGCTCTCAAGGCAATATTTATGAATCTATTATGAGAGGGTCAGTGGTAGGGTATTGCAAGACAAGCTATCATCACTGGAAATAACAGAGCTGTGACTGAAGTCTGCTATGGTCAGTACAGCACACGTGGTTAGAATAGTGCCTTACCTTACCATATACAAACAGCAGAATGCAAACCCGAGGGTTGAATTCCATGTTTCTTAGTAAACTATGATTAACTGTATGATGATGCATCCTATTGTAATACATTCAAATGGGCTTCAGAAAAATTTAAAGTGTAGCCACATTTTTCAGTTTAAAAAAATCTAAAATTAACTTAATACGTGACTAAATATCATGCACAAAATTAGTTTTAAAAGAAAGACTTTGTTGTGGGGATGCTAGCAGCATTTATAGATCCCTGCTGTTTTAATCCCCTAGAGACAGTATGAGTACATGGTGTATATTTAAACTACAAGGGAGGCAGAGAGATGACTCAACAGTGCTCACTGTTCCTCCACTGGACTTGGGTTCTGTTCCCAGCAACCACATCTGCCAGTTTACAATCACCTGTAACTCCACAGCATGTTCTGGCCAGTGTAGGCACTGCATTCATATGCTCACAGACTCATCCACATAAGTTTTAAAAAGTACAATAAAATTGTAAACTATACCAAGAAATTCATATGTAAAATTTTTCATTCTAATTTCAAGTGTTTTTGAATTTTTGAGAATAGTCCTGATTCATGTAAAGAAAATCTGTAAACAACAGCAACAATAATATGTGTACCTTATGTTTTTAAAGGCAGAAAAGTCCAGTGGTGGCCCAGGCCTGTTGAAGAACTTCTTGAGTAATTATTCCATGGTAGAAGGTGAAAGGGTCAAGCAACCTTTATTCAAGGATCTGTGCAAAAGTAAACAGGGTACCCAATTCACTTAAATAACATATCTTCCTTACTTATGAAGAGTCTACTGATTTGCTAATACAATTAAGGTACTCTTGATGAAAGGTCCTACATGACCAAGTGTATTACCTCACAGGGGTCATTTCTCCCGCCAATGGTACCCCAAGGATTAAGTTGAAGATCTTATACAATCTATTTCAATTGTAGCACTGTAAAAATTTAACTATTCTGAATTCGCGTAATAAGGCTTCAGCACTGACTTTAAAATGTAAGTTTAGCTTAAGAAACCACCATCTTAAAAGCAACATAAAATGGCATTGAGATTATCCATATTTTGTTTCATGCAAATAGGGAAATTTTCTCTAGGCATGCAACATCACTGGATCCCTGCAGATGGCATCTACAAATCACTAATTAACCCAAATCAGCTAACATGCAGAGATCCATCCATGAGAAGAATCACTTCAAATAGTATAATTCATTTGCTAAAGAGTTAAGCTGTTAATATTTGGACATAGAGTACAAATCAGGCATCCAGGAATGCCTAAGGCAATGATGGAGTCATGACCATGGCTTTAGAGCAATCTCCAATAATTCCTAACACATTGAACAAAGAAGCATGTAAATGCTCCAGGCTTGGCAAATGGAATCCTAAGCAGTAACTGCTGAGTCAAACTGTCTAATAGATATGGGAAATGAGAGAATTAAGACAGGAAGAAGTAACTATGATGCCATCATGTCTTTTAAATTAAAAATGGAAAGAAGTGATAGAAATAATGGGTGGTACCTCACACCAGTCAGAATGGCTAAGATTAAAAACTCAGGAGACAACAAGTGCTGGCGAGGATGTGGAGAAAGAGGAACACTCCTCCACTGTTGGTGGGAATGCAAAATGGTAAAACCGCTCTGGAAATCAGTTTGGCGGTTCCTCAGAAAATTGGGCATGTCACTTCCAGAGGACCCTGGCATACCACTCCTGGGCATATACCCAGAGGAGTCCCCTGTATACAATAAAGACACATGCTCCACTCTGTTTATAGCAGCCTTGTTTATAATAGCCAGAAATTGGAAGGAGCCCAAATATCCCTCAAAGGAGGAATGGATACAGAAAATGTGGTATATTTACACAATGGAATACTACTCAGCAATTAAAAATAATGAATTCATGCAATTTGTAGGTAAATGGTTAGATCTGGAAAATATCATCCTAAGTGAGTTAACCCAATCACAAAAGAATACACATGAAATGCAACCACTGATAAGTGGATATTAATGAGCCCAGAAGCCCTAAATACTCAAGGCACAATTAGCAAGTCAAATGATTCCCAAGAAGAAGAAAGGAGAGGACCCTGGGCCTGTAAAGATTGGATCCAATTTTGTAGACCCAGAACAGAGAAATCGTGGCGGGGGGGGGGAATGATTGGGGAATAGTTGGGGGGAGAGGAATTATGGGTTGTATGGTAGGGGGAACTGGGAAAGGGGAAAGCCTTTGGAATGTAAACATAGAATGTAGAAAATAAAAATTAAAAAAAAAAAGAAATAATGGGTGGTAAATGTGAAGGGGAGTTCATTTTACCTTGGGGCAGGTGGTTCCTTGAAGATCAGCCATGCTCCATAGGATAGTCCCACATCTATATTCAGCTAACCTAAGTAACATTAATAGGTCTTGATAGGTTACAGAATAATTATAAAGTATATAAAGTTGTCAGGAGAATATCACATGAAGGTATACAGAAAGAGAGGAGTGGAATGAGGAATGAATATGATCAGAATACATTGAATGCAGTTATCAAAATCCCCCTTAAATAATAAATGTAAAAAATAGGTATAAATACAAATTATAAAACAAAAAGTTTATACAAAAAATAAATCTTACCTCAAAAGAATATATTTTTACAGGCATGGCTGCAACAATATTCTCTATATTTGTTTTCAATAATACAACCTCATCTGTCTCTTACTAAGAATAATTCCCACCTTAAATTTGTTTTAGAATTGCTTGTGGACAATAAATGAGTGACAAGAGGGCAGTTTGAATGTAATACCTTGGTCAGAATAGGTCATTGAGTCTTTGCCTCTTTAGGGCTAATTCTGAAAGCTCTACCCCCTACAGTGTTCATACAGGAACACCCAGCCCAGGTGTGTGCCACTCCAAGCCAGCACTTCATGAAGAAGTTTAGGGAGGCCCTCAACATCTTGGTTGAGTCAACCAGAGTGTCAGTTCTACTGTTTCTGCCTGGATTGTCCATACAAAGAAAGAGAGAGAGAGAGAGAGAGAGAGAGAGAGAGAGAGAGAGAGAGAGAGAGAGAGGGAGGGAGGGAGGGAGGGAGGGAGGGAGGGAGGGAGGAAGGAAGGAAGGAAGAAAGAAAGAAAGAAAGAAAGAAAGAAAGAAAGAAAGAAAGAAAGAAAGAGAGTGGGAAAGGAGAGAGGGAGGCCGGGAGAGAGAGAGAAAAAAAGAGAGAAACAGAGAAACAGAGACAGAGACAGACAGAGAAAGAGGAGAAAGAAGAGAAAAAGAAAGAAAAATAAAGGAAACTCCTGGTTATCCTACTCCTCAATGCTTAAGATTCACAGTGACCATAGACACCTCAATGCTGAGAAAAACTACCTTACTTACATGTCAGAATTTGTTCTGAGCTCATATCAAAACTGTTTTTTATACCAATTAACTTAGGATATTGACTGGAATACTTAACTAGTGCTATGGACTTTTTTTATTTTTTTGGATCAAAAAAAATTTTTTATTGGATATATTCTATATTTACATTTCATTTCCCTCTTTTTGGTTCCCCACCCCCCAAAGGTCCCACATACCCTTTTCCCTCTCCCTGCTCCCTCATCCACCCCTTCCCACTTCCCTGTTCTGGTATTCCCCTACACTGATGCTTTGATCCTTTCCAGCACCAGTGGCTATGCACTTTTCATTAATGTGTAAGTTTCAAGTATGTATGATTGTTATTCATATGTTTAGGAAAAGATTGTGTTAAGAATATATACTACCCAGGCATGATAGTATAGGATCCACATAAATACTGAGGAGGATGAGGCAAGGGCATTTAAAGTTCAAAGTCAGCCATAGTTAAATAGAAAGACAACATATATAGATGAGAAAAAGAGGGAGGGGGAGCGAGAGGGAGAAAGAGAGAAAGAGGGAGAGAGGAGGAGAGGGAGAGAGAGTAGTCAGAAATATGAAAATTTAACAAAACCAGCCAAAAATGAACAAAGCAAGAGAACATGGAACAATCATTTAGTAGTGGGTTTCCTATGAACAACAAGGAGAAAGTCATATCTGAAAAGCAGATACAATATATCTCTCAGATTGCAATGACTGCACTTACCATAAGGAACAATGGATAGTCTACACTGAAAACACATCAATCCAAATCTGTCTTGTTTTGGTGAAAGTATCAATAGGTCATCCATTATCTTAAAGAAATATTTTAAAGCTCCTTATATTAATATGCCTAAACTTTTGTCAAACTGATTCAACCCTTAGCTTTAATACTATAGTCATTACTTATTATGAGTTTGTCAGATTGAACAATCTTAATTATGTTCCACAAGTTTAGGTATGTTGTATATTAATTTCCATTCAATTCTAGATATTCTTCATTTTTTTATCTCTGTCCTAGCCCATTTTCATTGAGTTGTGAGTTACTTAGTTTTAATAAGTTGTAAGTTTTCTAATATTTCTGTTGTTATTGATATCCAGCTTTTATTCATGATGGTCCCTTAGAAAACAGGACATCGTTTTGATTTCCATGTATTTATTAAAAATTCCTTTGTTCCTGATTATATGGTGAATTTGGGAAAAGTTCCATGAGGTGCTGAGACAAAGGTATATTGTCTTATGTTTTGGTGAAATGCTCTTTAGATTTCTAATAAGTTCAATGGTTCATGAGGTCAGTTAGCACCAGTGTTTTGTTAATTATTTTCAAGTCTACAATTAATTCTCATAGTTTTGGGATAGTTAACCACTATAGTGTGAAATTTTCTTGAAGTGCCTTCTGTACTGCTGGATTTGCAGATAGATTTTCCTTAAATTTGTTTTATTATGTTTTATCCTTTTTACTCAGTCAAGTGTGATTAAATTGTTCCCTGAGTATAATAGTCTGGGCTTGATTCTATGGTCTCTTAGTGTCTGTAGAAAACTTTCCAGGCCCTTCTGTATTTAAGATTATCCATTGAGAAGTTAAGTATAATTCAAATAGGTCTGCTTTCATATGTGATTTGGTCGTTTTCTGTTGTAGGTTTAAATAGTCTTTCTTTGTTCTATACATTTAGTGTTCTGATTATTATGTGTTGAAGGGAGTTTCATTTCTAGTACAGTCTATTTGGTGTTCTATATGCTTCATGTTTTGTGATAGGGATCTCCTTCTCTAGGTTACGGAAATTTTCTTCTATGATTTATTTTTGAGCATAGTTTCAATGCCTTTGAGCTAGTTTCTTTCTCTGTCTTCTATACCTATTATTCTTGGATTCTGTCTTTTCATAGTGTCCCAGATTTCCTGAATGTTTGTGTTAGGACTTTTATACTAAACATTTTATTTGACTGAGGTATCCATTTTTTCTATTGTTTCCTTAATGCCTAAGTTGCCTTTTGTGTCTGTTGTATTCTGTTGGTAAGGCTCCCTCTGATAATCTAAATTGTTCTTTTCCAAATTTTCCTCGTATTGGTTTTCTTTGTTCTATTTTCAGTTTCAACACCTAAAGTGTTTTATCCATTTCCTTCCAGTGTTTATTTAAATTTAAATTTAGTTTTCATGGAGTTAATTTTAGGTTTAGTTTTCATAGCTTTAAAGGATTTTAATAATTTCCTCTTCATGACCCTTATCATTTTCATGAAACCTATTTTAAGGTCCTTGACCTGAGCTTCAGCTGTGATATAGATCTCAAGGCCTACTATTGTCCAGTTCCAGGCCTCTGGTGGAAAGATTTTAACCCACATTTTATTGATAATGCTTTTATACAGGTGACTAATTAGGCCTCTAGGTTTAGCTTAGACGTAATTCTAAGAGCTTATAACTGGACTTGTCTATGTTGGGTGATTCCTGTTGCCATCTCTGGTTCTCAGGAGGGTGTAGAATTTGTGTGTTGCCTGAATAGGGATTCTTCTCCTTCCTTGTATATCTCCTGGGGATTCCAAGTAAAATATGATTCTAGGTCTTAGGACCTGACCCTTAGTAATAGGGATGGTGCAAGAAAAGTGGAGCTTATCAGTTTATAGGTGGGATGAAAGCAAGGTATTCTACCAGGATATGGTTAGTCTCCTCAGAACTGGAGCAGAGAGTGGAGAAAGACACAGTAAGTAGTTGCTACTGTGCTAAGGATGAGACCAAGAAATAGGGATTCCAGGAGAGAAGAGAGAGTGAAGACCTGAAGCTTATCTACCTGCTTTGCTGACCTACTTGCTTCTCTGGCATGCTGAGCAGTCAGGTTCCCAGGAAATGCCCGGTAAAATCGGAGGGTGCTTCCTTGGCTGGATCACCTTGCCTTTCATTTTGCCCTATTAGCTCTCCTATTCCTTGTTATTCTGTCATTTATAAGTCCCTCTTCTATGCATTCCTCTTGCAAGATTTCACATGTAAGAAAAGCTATGTGCTATTTATCTCTCTGAGTCTAGCACATTTCACTTAACAGTCATTTTTTTTTTTACAATTGACATGCCTTCGTTATTCCATATGGCTGAATACAGCCCCACTGTGTATGTATAAAACATATATTTATTTATACGTCTATTTATAAGTGCCTCAGCTGGTTTTTGTGACAAATATATCTTGCTTGTTGTGAAAAATGGTACATTAAGAGTTTTATACAAGCCAGAACTCTTTGGCCTTGTATTACTATATGCATGCCAATTAAAATTATATAGTTGTGAATGGAAAAGGTTTTATTTGACTATCATAACTAGTTCATTTTTTTCAAACAGTATACATGGACCGTGCTCCTACCCCTCCCTCTACTCAGCTGCTCTCCACTTTTCAATAAACCTGACTCTGCATACATACTCTTCACATGAAAAAAAAATGAAAATGGAAACAAGTTGAGCAACTGTTCAATGCAACATATTTTTGGACCAGTCACAACTTGTAAGTAAATTCTGTGAAATAACTCAGTGTTTGCGCTGATGTAATTACTTCCTGTTCAACACAATCAGCTCTACCAAAGGCATTCCCCTAGAATGTACTGACACTGAGGTTGTCGAGTGGCATTAATGGGTTTAGGGCCTCTATAAGCTGCTTATCTTGTATCACTTGAGAATCCCTCATCTTTCAAAGGTGTAAATAGGGGAAATAGCAGCATTATGACAAAGATGAACCAATCTGTAAAATATGTCATAGAATTTATTAAGTAATCTAGGATACAAGTACTATTTCATCATGAAAATAATCTTACATTTTAAATTGCCGATGCTTTCAAAATGTCTATGTTGAAATTTGTTCGGTGCATCCTTAATTAAATTTCCTAAATTTTTACAGATTATGGGTACCTTAGGTAGGGTTATTATCCTTGTGATGAACACCGTGATCAATGCAACATGAAGGCAAAAGGGTTTATTTGACGTATACTTTAAGGGGACTTTGCATCAGTCAGGAAAGTCAAGGTAACAGGTCAAATAGGGCAGGAACCTAGAGGTGGGTACTCATGCAGATGCCATGGAAAGATGCTGTTTACTGACTTTCTTCCCATGAATTGTTCAAGCTGCTTTCTTATAAAACTCCAGACCACCAGCCCAGAGAGGCACCACATAAAATGGGTTACCTCTCCCCCTATTAATCACTGATTAAGACCAAGCAAAGAGTACACACAGAGGAAACTATGGCTCCAGCCACATATGTAGAAGATGGCCTTGTGGGAGGAGAAGGCCTTGATATTGTGAAGGCTTGATGCCCCAGTGTGGGGAAATGTGAGGGCAAGGAAGCAGGAGTGTAGGGGGAAACACTCTCATAGAAGTAGGGGAACTGGATAGCAGAGGGGGTTCAGGAGGGCCGAGAAAGGGCATACCATTTGAAATGTAAATGAAGAAAATATCCAATAAAGATTGTAGTGTAAAAAACAAAAAAAGAATAAAGAAAATTTATTACAACCAGAATTCTGGAGGCATTTTCTCAATTGAGGTTCCTTTCTTTCAGATAATTCTATCATTGATCAAGTTGACAGTATATTAGGCTAATATAAGAATATATTTTATTTAGGGTTTATATTAGCTTAGGCTAATGTGCATTTATACTTAACAAAGCAACTTCCATTTGGAATTACTATAATCTTTTTATTAAATAGCACATGAAGATGTCAACCTCCAAGCCCAATGGTGTGAATTGAATTCCCAGCACCCACATAGTGAAACTGAGGCCTAAAAATTGCACTCTAATCTCCCTACATTTGCTATGGTATGGGAACGAATACATACACATCAATCAATCAATCAATGAGTACATTAAAGTATACTTTAATCATTTATAAAAGTAAACATAAAAACTATATAACAACACAGTGATGAGTTGGCAGAGATTTACTTGTTTATTGAATTGAACAATTAATTTCAGATTATATCCTTTAAAATATTTTTTGTAGAATTCAGTTATCCCACTTTTGAAGTCATTTTATATACTAAGATGATGAAAAATGCATGCATGAAGTAAAGCTTTAAAAATATCATTATGTAATCTCTTTTTAAATTTAAAGTATTTGAACCTCCTCTCTCAAACTAGGCCAGCAAGCTGATCCTCAGAAATAATGCAGCAAAGACTTATTCAAGATGAAAGATAATGCCCCAAACTTGCCTGCTTCTGACCATTAGAAGGTTTTGATCACTTTTCTTCTCATGTTTGATAAAGAAGGCAAGAACACTAATTAGGCTTTTCACTGTACCTTCCTTTATATACAACTACACACACACACACACACACACACACACACACACACAGCACTAGATCTTAGGGAATGTGTTTGATCTGACAAAGTGATTTAGAATGAATTTCAGTGAACACAGATGGAATATTTTAAAGGTCATGAATATAACACCTAATAAATTATAAATTTTACTTAAGTTTGCATGATTTCAATTGGGAGATATAAAAATATGTTAAGGCAATATACACTTGGCAAATATATTAACAATGTCAAGACTGTTTTTAAATAATTAATTAATCAATATAAGGGTTTGTTGATTTCATTGGTGGAAATAACATAAAATTTTTATAATATCTTAAATGAATGATTCTTTAGTAATACTTGCATTGCCATACTTTCAGGACTTTAGTGTTTAAAGCTTTGGATTAGGTTAGTAGTAAGATATACATCACAGCATTTAAGAGCAGACAGGACTTCAATTTTCTTGTGTTTCACTTTAATATCATAATAAATGTTCATTGTACTTTCTCTGAATGAAATGCAAAGCATTTTAAATATCAAAATCTCAAATGAAAATGTCATATTAATGATAAATTACAAGAAACTAGGACCTTTTTATTGCATTCATGTTTCATATTATTTTAAAAAAATTATGAGAGTTTTATTTTTATGAAAGTACTGTCATTGTCTTATTTTATCTTATGGAGTAAGTACAGATTGAGTGTATTTTGAACATCTTTATGAAGATACAGATATTTGAGTAGTGTTTATAAATACCTGCTTCTCATGACAAACATACACTAACCTATTATGTCAAGTATGATAGAGGACAAAACAGACAACAGCAGAGACTTGACCGTTTAATTTATGGTAGTCAAGTGACTCTTCCTCCAGGCAAGTATTTGGGAACTCTGAATTTATGCAGATATCTATAACAGCACAGAATTACAATTCTTAGGAAAACACTAAGTATCTATCTTAAGATATGGACTGGCAGCAAATAGAGAACATAAATTCTAGACTTGCAGCAGCACAGACCACATATCAGGACAAAGGTCTCACCCTGTCTCTTATGGCTACTAAGTGTGTAGAGCCTTCAGTGTACATTATTCTAGATTACTCACAGCTTTTCTGGATTATTCGCTCATAATAAAAATGATGATGAAATCCCAAGCCTGGAATCAGGATTTGCTGTAGGAGTTCCTTTCCACAGTTGAAGAAGTAGTTATTACTACCATTCCTTGTATAAGTAAAGCAAGACATGGAAGGGTTGATCCATGCAAGCACAGCACAGAAATAAATCAGAACTTTCAAAGTAGCCCTAGTCAGTATTACAAGACTTTTCTTTTGTGTTCTTTTAAACATCTCTTCGCTCTCTGGCTTTGCCTCGTTTAAAGGTGTTTAACTGTATTATTAAGCTCTTTTTTTTTTGTTTGTTTGTAATTAAGCTTTTATTTTGGTTGCTGTTCCTTTGAATACAGGTGTTGCTAGGAAACCGCCTTTTATTTCTTTTTTTTTTATTTTCTATATTCTTTGTTTACATTCCAAAGGCTTTCCCCTTTCCCAGTTACCCCCCACCATATGTCCCATAATTCCTCTCCCCCCCCATGCTATTCCCCACTCTTCCCCCCCCCCACGATTTCTCTGTTCTGGGTCTACAATACTGGATCCAATCTTTACAGGCCCAGGGTCCTCTCCTTTTTTTCTTCTTGAGAGTCATTGGACTTGCTAATTGTGCCTTGAGTATTTAGGGCTTCTGGGCTCATTAATATCCACTTATCAGTGATTGCATTTCGTGTGTATTCTTTTGTGATTGGGTTAGCTCACTTAGGATGATAGTTTCCAGATCTAACCATTTACCTACAAATTGCATGAACTCATTATTTTTAATTGCTGAGTAGTACTCCATTGTATAAATATACCACATTTTCTGTATCCATTCCTCCTTTGAGGGATATCTGGGCTCCTTCCAATTTCTGGCTATTATAAACAAGGCTGCTATAAACATAGAGGAGCATGTGTCTTTGTTGTATGCAGAGGAATCCTCTGGGTATATGCCCAGGAGTGGTATGCCAGGGTCCTCTGGGAGTGGCATGCCCAATTTTCTGAGGAACCGCCACACTGATTTCCAGAGTGGTTTTACCATTTTGCAATCCCACCAACAGTGGAGGAGTGTTCCTCTTTCTCCACATCCTCGCCAGCACTTGTTGTCTCTTGAGTTTTTAATCTTAGCCATTCTGACTGGAGTGAGGTGGAATCTCAGGGTTGTTTTGATTTGCATTTCCCTGATGACTAATGATGTTGAACATCTCTTAAGGTGTTTCTTGGCCATCCGAATTTCTTCTGGTGAAAATTCTTTGTTTAGCTCTGTACCCCATTTTTTGATAGGGTTATTTGGTTCTTTGGGGTCTAACTTCTTGAGTTCTTTGTATATATTAGATATTAGCCCTCTGTCGGATGTGGGGTTGGTGAAGATCATTTCCCACGTTGTTGGTTGCCGTTTTGTCCTTCTGACAGTGTCCTTTGCCTTACAGAAACTTTGTAATTTTATGAGGTCCCATTTGTCAATTCTTGATCTTAGAGCATAAGCTATTGGTGTTCTGTTCAGGAACTTTACCCCTGTGCCCATGTCCTCCAGGGTCTTCCCATGTTTCTTTTCTAATAGTTTCAGTGTGTCTGGTTTTATGTGGAGGTCCTTGATCCACTTGGAGTTGATCTTAGTACAAGGAGATAAGAGTGGGTCAATTCGCATTCTTCTGCATGTTGACCTCCCGTTGAACCAGCACCATTTGTTGAAAAGGCTATCTTTTTTCCACCGGATGGTTGTGGCTCCTTTATCAAAGATCAAGTGACCATAAGTCTGTGGGTTCATTTCTGGGTCTTCAATCCTATTCCATTGATCTACCTGCCTGTTGCAGTACCAATACCATGCAGTTTTTAACACAATTGCTCTGTAGTACTGCTTGAGGTCAGGGATATTGATTCCCCCAGAAGTCCTTTTATTGTTGAGAATAGTTTTAGCTATCCTGGGTTTTTTGTTGCTCCAGATGAATTTGAGAATTGCTCTTTCTAGATCTATGAAGAATTGATTTGGGATTTTGATGGGGATTGCATTGAATCTGTAGATTGCTTTTGGCAAGATGGCCATTTTTACTATATTGATCCTGCCAATCCAGGAGCAAGAAATATTTTTCCATCTCCTGAGGTCTTCTTCGATTTCTTTCTTCAGGGACTTGAAGTTCCTGTCATACAGATCTTTCACTTGTTTGGTTAGAGTTACGCCAAGGTACTTTATGTTGTTTGTGGCTATTGTGAAGGGTGTTATTTCCCTAACTTCTTTCTCAGCCTGCTTGTCCTTTGAGTACAAGAAGGCTACTGATTTGCTTGAGTTAATTTTATAACCAGCCACGTTGCTGAAGTTGTTTATCAGCTGTAGAAGTTCTCTGGTGGAGTTTTTTGGATCGCTTAAGTAGACTATCATATCATCTGCAAATAATGATACTTTGACTTCTTCCTTTCCAATTTGTATCCCTTTGACTTCCTTATGTTGTCTGATTGCTCTCGCTAGAACTTCAAGTACTATATTGAAAAGATATGGAGAGAGAGGACAGCCTTGTCTAGTCCCTGATTTTAGTGGAATTGCTTCAAGTTTCTCTCCATTTATTTTGATGTTGGCTACTGGTTTGCTGTAGATTGCTTTTACTATGTTTAGGTATGGGCCTTGAATTCCTGCTCTTTCCAAGACTTTTAGCATGAAAGGATGCTGAATTTTGTCAAATGCTTTTTCAGCATCTAATGAGATGACCATGTGGTTTTTTTTTCTTTTAGTTTGTTTATGTAGTGGATTACATTGATGGATTTCCGTATATTGAACCATCCCTGCATTCCTGGAATGAAGCCTACTTGATCATGGTGAATGATCGTTTTGATATGCTCTTGGATTCGGTTGGCAAGAATTTTATTTAGTATTTTTGCATCTATATTCATAAGAGAAATTGGCCTGTAGTTCTCTTTCTTTGTTGGATCTTTTTGTGGTTTAGGTATCAGCGTAATTGTGGTTTCGAAGAACGAGTTGGGCAGTGTCCCTTCTGTCTCTATTTTGTGGAATAGTTTGAAGAGTATTGGTGTTAAGTCTTCTTTGAAGGTCTGGTAGAATTCTGCACTAAAACCATCTGGTCCCGTACTTTTTTTGGTTGGGAGGCTTTCTATAACCCCTTCTATTTCTTTAAGGGTTATGGGACTGTTTAGCTGGTCTACTTGATGCT
The DNA here is from genome assembly GCA_964023405.1 of Apodemus agrarius. NCBI lineage: Eukaryota > Metazoa > Chordata > Mammalia > Rodentia > Muridae > Apodemus > Apodemus agrarius. The sequence continues at coordinate 122,832,381 of OZ030007.1, forward strand.
GATTTAATTTTGGTATTTGGTATCTGTCTAGGAAATTGTCCATTTCCTCCAGATTCTCCAGTTGTTTTGAGTATAGGCCTTTGTAGTAGGATCTGATGATCTTTTGAATTTCCTCTGTTTCTGTTGTTATATCCCCCTTTTCATTTTTAATTTTGTTAATTTGGATACTATCTCTGTGCCCTTTGGTTAGTCTAGCTAAGGGTTTATCTATCTTGTTGATTTTCTCGAAGAACCAGCTCTTGGTTTTGTTGATTCTTTGTATGGTTCTCTTTGTTTCTGCTTGATTGATTTCAGCCCTTAGTTTGATGATTTCCTCTCTTCTACTCCTCCTGGGTGAGTTAGCTTCTTTTTGTTCCAGCGCCTTCAGGTGTGCTGTTAAGTTGCTAGTGTATGCTCTTTCCAGTTTCTTTTTGGAGGCATTCAGGGCTATGAGTTTTCCTCTTAGCACTGCTTTCATTGTATCCCAGAGATTTGGGTAGGTCGTACCTTCATTTTCATTGAAGTCTAAAAAGTCTTTGATTTCTTTCTTTATTTCTTCCTTGACCAGGGTGTCATTGAGTAGAGTATTGTTCAGTTTCCATGTGTATGTGGGCTTTCTGTTCTTCTTGCTATTGAAGACCACTTTTACTCCATAGTGATCCGATAGGAGACATGGGATTAGTTCGGTCTTCTTGTATTTGTTGAGGTCTGTCTTGTGACCAATTATATGATCAATTTTTGAGAAGGTACCGTGCGGTGCTGAGAAAAAGGTATACTCTTTTGTTTTAGGATGGAATGTTCTATATATATCTGTTAAATCCAATTGGTCCAAAGCTTCAATTAGTTTCACTGTGTCCCTGTTTAGTTTCTGCTTTCCTGATCGGTCCATTGAGGAGAGTGGAGTGTTGAAGTCACCTACAATCATTGTGTTAGGTGTGATGTGTGCTTTAAGCTTTAGTAAAGTTTCTTTTACGAATGAGGGTGCCCTTGCATTTGGCGCATAGATGTTCAGTATTGAGAATTCTTCTTGGTGGATTTTCCCTTTGACAAGCAGGAAGTGACCTTCTGTGTCTCTTTTGATGACTTTAGGTTGAAAGTCGATTTTATCTGATATTAGAATGGCTACTCCAGCTTGTTTCCTGGGACCATTTGCTTGTAGAACTGTCTTCCAGCCTTTTACTCTAAGGTGGTGTTTGTCTTTGACACTGAGATGTGTTTCCTGTATGCAGCAAAATGTAGGGTCCTGTTTCCGTATCCAGTCTGTTAGTCTGTGTCTTTTGATTGGGGAATTGTGTCCATTGATATTAAGAGATATTAAGGAATAGTAATTATTACTTCCTGACATTTTGGGAATTGTTATTATTATTTGTATTTGAGTGGTTCTCTTCTTTTGGGTTGGATGAGATGGGGTTTCTATCTTGTTTCTTCTGGGGTGTTGTTTCCCCCCTTGTGTTGGTATTTTTCCCCTATTATCCTTTGTAGGGCTGGGTTTGTAGATAAGTATCTTGCAAATTTGGTTTTGTCGTGGAATATCTTGGTTTCCCCATCTATGGCAATTGAGAGTTTTGCTGGGTATAGTAGTCTTGGCTGAAGTTTGTGTTCTCTTAGGGTCTGCATGAGGTCTGCCCAGGATCTTCTAGCTTTCATGGTCTCAGGTGAGAAGTCTGGTGTAATTCTGATAGGTCTTCCTTTATATGTTACTTGGCCTTTTTCTCTTACTGCCTTTAATATTCTTTCTTTGTTTAGTACATTTGGGGTTTTGATTATTATGTGACGGGAAGTATTTCTGTTCTGGTCCAGTCTATTTGGGGTTCTATAGGCTTCTTGTATATTCATGGGCATCTCTCTCTTTAGGTTGGGGAAATTTTCTTCCATAATTTGGTAGAAGATATTTGCTGGCCCTTTAAGTTGTAGATCTTCATTCTCATCTATCCCTATAATCCTTAGGTTTGGTCTTCTCATTGTGTCCTGGATTTCCTGAATGTTTTGGGTTACCAGCTTTTTGCATTTTGCATTTTCTTTAATTGTTGAGTCCATGGTTCCTATGGTATCTTCAGCATCTGAGATTCTGTCTTCTATCTCTTGTATTCTATTGTTGATATTTGCATCTATGACTCCTGATTTCTTCCCAAGGTTTTCTATCTCCAACATTGTCTCCCTTTGCGATTGCTTAGTTGTTTCTACTTCTGTTTTTAGATTTTGTATGGTTTTGCTCAGATCTTTCAGTTGCTTGTTTGTGTTTTCCTGTAATTCTTTAAGGGATTTTTGTTTCCTCCTTTATGACTTCTACTCGTTGACCCATGTTCTCTTGTATTTCTTTAGGTGATTTTTGTTTCTCCCCCTTATTGGGATTCATTTTTTGCTCTATATTCTCCTGGATTTCTTTAAGTGATTTTTGTGTCTGCCTTGTATGGGCTTCTAGTTTTTGATCTATTTTCTCCTCTATTTAAGAAATTTATCTAAGTGATCCTCAATCTGCATCTTTACCAGTGATTTTAGATCTGAGTCTTGTTTTTCTGGTGTGTTGAGATATCTGGGATTTAATTGTGTTTGTCTTGCAATGGCTTCTAGCTTTTGATCTATTTTCTCATGTATTACTTTAAGAGATTTATCTAAGTGTTCCTCTATCAACATCCTGACCAGTGATTTTATATCTGAGTCTTGTTTTTCTGGTGTTTCGGGGTATCCAATATTTATTGCTGTTGGGGAACTGGGTTTGGATGCTGCCATATTGCCTTGATTTTTGTTATTAGCGATCTTACGTTTGCCTTTTGCCATCTGGTTAACTCTGGTGTTAGTTGGTCCTGTAGATACTAGCTGGTGCTTGACCCTCCTGTGGGGTTGTAAAGCTATTTCCCAGCGACTGGGATACCTGAATCACTGTCCTGCGGGGGTCTTGCTCACAGATTGCTGACAGGTGGCCTGAGTCCCCCGAGGTCTTAAACTCAGGATATCCCAGGTATTTGGTTCCGCCTGTTGGGCGGCTGCTCTGCACTGCTCCTGCTCAGGGTTTGCTGTCTGATATCCTGTTTCCCCAGGGGTCTTAAAGTTGGGATATCTCAGTTATCTGGTTCTGCCTGCTGGTCCCAAGCTGCTGGGAAGCTGGCTGGGTCCGGTTTCCAGCTTTCCTGCCACTGGCTGGATGGGAGGCTGGTTTGGCCTCTGGCTGGGTCTGGGCACCTGGCACACTGGCTGACTCCGGCTTCCTCACCACCAGCTGGACGGGAAGCTGCAGGCAATATGGCAGCTGCCTGCAGGGAGCTCGGGGTCCGCCCCACGAGTGCAGAGTGCACCCGCTATTCTGTGCCCAACTCCCACTCCAGGCCTGAGTCCCCGAAGGTCTTAAGCTCGGGCTGTGTCGGGTACCTGGTTCTGCCGCCGCCGCTGGATGGTTCTATTAAGCTCTTGAGAAGGTTTTTTATATATATTCATTTTCTTTTCATTCAGATTTGTGTAAGGGGCTTGGTGGATGAGAATTCCACAAATGTTGGGAGTTGAATAAATTTTGAACTAGATATTGGAGTTGTCCGATTCTTCGTCTCTGTGCTTATAAGAATAAAAATACTAAATTTGCTCATGTTCCATCAGGCTAAGGGCTGGGGATGAACTGAGGTGATAGAGTGCTAGGCTAGCATGCATGAAGCTCTGGATTCAGTCCACACCACTGCACAATTCTGAGTGTTGGGTTATACACTTGTAATATTAGGAATTCAGAGCACGAGGCAACAAGATTAGACAAGGTCATCCTCAGCTGTAGAGATGATTAGGTCCTGCTGAGACATGAAAGCCTCTTTCAAAAAATAAAACCTAATATGCCTCATAAGAGCAAGGTAGGAATAATTTAAAGGTGAGGGGAAAAGCTAGCTAACTAAAAAATTTAATAACGAATGGGTTGAAATGCTGAAACCATTTACCAGAAAACTATTGTAAAACCCGTGCAACAGTCAAAAGTAGGCATTTTTCTTCTCATTTTCATAGTTGCCTATTGTGATCAATAAATCATGGTGCCAATTTAACCAAATCAAAACTTTTGAACAAATTTAGTTACACATTTCTGATTAAAAATTACATTCCAAATTTATAAAATTTTAAAAGTATTGACTTTCATGCATATATATAGCATTCTTTTATCAAATCCATATCCCATTTCAGCCCATGAGATTTCTCCCATATTCTTCCTACCACATTCCTTCCCAAATATATATGCTTTAAAAACTTACTGAGTCCACTTTGTGCTTCCTGTTTGTCCATGGGTATGGGTGCAACTCTTGGAGCATATATAGCATCAGATAAACACCATCTTTGGAGTAACCTGACTCTCCATATCACCACTACATCCTCAATGTGTAATGGAACTTGATGAGGCTTTCTCACATCCACATTGCAACGTTAGTTTTCATGATCTTATGAAGATTGTGTTCTGAAGTCACAGTCGCTATGAGTTCATGTGTATAGCAACACCATAATCTCCAGCATATCTTGTTTCACTGAAGACAACTTACTGGCCCTTACAGTCTTAGCAGGAGAGGGTGTGATGTAGGTGCTCCCTTTATATATGAACATTTTTTTATTTTTTTTTATTCTCTGCACTTTGACTAGCTGTGGGTCTCCATGTTAATCACCAACTACTGCAAACATAAGTTTCTTGGATGAGGATTGAGAGATGCACTAAACTATGGATATATCAATAAATTATTAGGAGTTGATTCAATACTATAGCTATTTAGTATAATGTTAGTATTAGGTTATAGTCTAGGTCTCAAAGCCAAATCAGTCATAGGTTTATGGCCTAATTTAGAGATCCAGAGATGAATGCCATTTGTAGATATGATCCAATGAAAAAGTAGTTCATTACTCTTGTAATATTAATGCTATCTTGGTACTAGTAGGTATGTCTTACCAGTGTGGGTATTATCATAGTTCCTGAGACTCACAGCTGGTAAGACTCTTGTCTACCTTTCTCTTCCAGTATCAGACGTAGAACCTTCCAAGTGACACAGCTAGACAATAGGAAAAAAGCTTCCAGATCATTATTGGCTTAATTCTCCTGGTTCTTTGAATCAACTTTGTGGCATCTTCAGCAATATTTCCTTAGGATCAAGCTCTTGGGGAAGGAAGGTAGCAAGAGTAAAGGTGCTATCCTGTGATGTTTGTGCAGAGGTGTTAGTGGGCACCCTATACCAACAACTCCAGAGGGGCAACCTGTACCTGATGTAGCAATATTATAGAAGATCCACAATTTAAAATATTTGTAGTAGTAAGCAAAAATCTCAATTCATAAATCTGTCCAATATAATAAAATATTTAGATCTAGAGTGGAAAGTTTAACTAGCATTATGTTCTGACTCTATCACTAAACCATATGTGTGTGTGTGTGTGTGTGTGTGTGTGTCTATGTATATGTATAGTATACACATAGACACACACACACACACACACACACACACACACATACACACATTAAGATGTTGGGTTAAAGGGTACGCGTGTCTGCTTGGGGCTCTGGCCACTCGGGAGCCTGCATGTAAGAAGCTTACCCCAAGCTGGCCCAGGGCAGGAACCAGGCTGTGAGTGAAGGAGCACAGTCTGAGGTCCTGGGAACTTTAGAAGGAGCAGAATCAGGGATCCCCAGGCCTGCGTGGAGCCAGGCCATCTTTTTTTCAGGAACTTGGGCACCCAGACATTGCTGGATGCCAGGGAAGGGCTGAGAACAGAGTGGGGGCCTTGGGACCGAAGGGGAAAAGAGGGGAGAGCTGGGTCCTATGGGGAGAAGAGTCCTTCGCTTGCTCGGACTGCTTGGCATTGTGGAGGTTATGGCTAGGAGCACTGAGAGGCTTTATGCAGATTAGACTCAGCTCCTTAGGGGAATGCCTGTTCCAGCGCTCCTCATGACTGTTCCCTGATGAAAAGAGACAGTCCATTGTTTTAAGGCATTTATTGTCTTTGTGTAGAGTGACAATGGATTAAAACCACACCCCACTTTCTCAGGGCGGGTCTGATTTTAAGTACATTTTTCAGGGAGGAGTGTCTGAGAAGGGGAGTTATTGGCTAAGCCTCCAGGCCTTTAGGTACCTCATTAAAAGGGAGGTCTGTCTGGAGGCTATATGACTTGTGGCTATGTCCTCTACCTGTGGAGGGGCTTGGGACATTGCCCTTACCTGCCTGATGGCCACAGACCTTAGGAGAGCTGTGACCTCATGCCAGGAGCCTGGTATCCAGGAGCATGGCAAAATGTCTACTTTCTTTTGCAGGGTTATCACCTGCAAGGTCATCAGGCTTTCAAACTTAGCTCAACCAGAACCAGGCTGACTTTCATGGTCCTACATTAAGATGCTATCTACAAAGCCTAAGCCTAAAGAAACTACCTTCTAAGGAAGGTGTAGTATTTCATAAGGAGCTTTGTAACAATTTAATAATTAGATTCCCTTGAACACAGACTAATGAAATCACTGTAAAATAAATTGCTATGTATGTCAGTTTATAAAATGTTTCTGATTTGTGAATGCATTTTAGTGTGCATGTACTAACTCAGAAGTGAGCATAACCAAACTTTTAAAATATTCATTGAACAGATATCTGTATAATGATGAAGTATTAACATTTTTATATTATATATGACATATTCTGTTATACATGAATTGCATTAAACAAGCAATATGAAATCTAATATTTCATTAGAAATATTGGTGGAATCATACTTTTACAGTCTAGAATAGCCCACTGAAATCCTAATAATTCAAGTTTTCTTTGCTTATCTCCCCATAATCTCAGCATTTTAATAATAGATTTAGTAGTCAACAGAGGCTTTTGAAAATTTTTCACCAAATTATTATTTTCTTTAAGATAAAAAAAATCACTAAATTATTTTATCTTGTTTTATTTTAAGATAAGATTTCTAGATTATAACCAGAAGCACATGTGGGATGCATCAAGTATTATTTTTCAGAATGAAATAAATGCCTAAACCTTTGTCAAAATAAAACAGGGTCTACTTCTGGGCAGTAGGTAGGCTCATTGCTTTATGTGGCCCTTCCAACCCCAGCAGTCAGTGACCAATCACATCGTTTTGAAATGTGACTATATTTGTTTCACTCCAATATAAGAAGGACAAGGTAAGATCTTGCTATGTCTGTTCAAAGACAGAACGTTAGTTTGAGTGACTAGCTTGGTAATTTCTTTTCCCAGTCATAGTGCATTATACAGGTTTTATTTTTAATTTTCATATGTCTGCCTAACATGGATTGATTAAAGGCCCTGCATTTGCAACCTGACAATTAAACAGAGGTAAACATTAAATTTTATGATCGTTAATATGGACAATGCTAAACAATTTTGTGCTTTCTTGACCTGGGCATTCAACTTTATTCTATGTACTCTTTAATTATATTTTATGCTCTATAAATTGTTCATCTTGGAGTTAGTCTTGAGAAATAATCACTCCCATGTTCCTAGATAGAGTTTTAGTCTTGTGCTTTCTGTTGTCAGAAAAAAGGTCTCAACATTTTACATATAAATTTGATTTCATGGTATTTCCATGATCTTTAACTTTTAACAGAGTATGAGTTTTGACTTCATCTCCAGGTCTGGTGCTACTATTCTACATTGGCCTCCTATGCTACCTTCTTATTTCAAACTATGTACAAACTGACTCTTCTATGTCTAGTAATTTTCTCAAGGGAAACATTAAAGTCCATTAACCATGATTCTGCAGACCAATTTCTTAGTTAAATTGTCACCTTGATTTCTTGTTTATTGGTTTAAAATCTCTAAATATAATTTAAAACTTTTCATGAAAAATATCCTGGTTTGCTATTACAGAAGTATTGGTGGGCTCTCTACTAGGGCTTGGCTTTGGTTGCCTTGAATTTGAAGCACCTGGTTTTACCTCCATATGACTTGCACAAGAATGGATCTACTGTAGAAGGAGGGGCAGCTTCACGAAGCTTCACATCTTTAGACAGTTAACGATTGCTGGGACAGTGGGATAGAGTTGGAGTTTTTGTTTGCTGGTTTGGTTTGGTTTGGTTTGGTTTGGTTTGGTTTGGTTTGGTTTGGTTTGGTTTGGTTTGGTTTGGTTTGGTTCAGTTCCATTAGGTTCCATTCTGTTTGGTTTGGTTTGGTTTGATATACTTCAGTGATATAGCTAGCTGTATATTGTCCCTGTCCCAGAACATAACCCCACCTACCACAGATGCCTCTGTAACAAATTCAAAATTAAACCCATTTGATCAGCATGCTAAAATTGAGTGACATCCTTTCTTTTTACAGTCGGTGCCCTATCTGCAGTAATTAGGCACCATGAAGCAAAGAGAAAATAGAAGAAATATATTTGGAATTTATTCTAGAGTAGTACTAAGCTAACGTTTTTTAATCTGCCATTTTAAGTCAAACATTTAACTAAACAGAGCTGACAAAATACTAAAGCATCTAATAAACTTGTTCATTTATTCCACGATTTTTCTAATTCAACAATATCCTTGTGTTAGTAGATAATTGACTTCATGATTCATTATGGCAGAAGAATCCTTAATTTGAAAGTCTCAGAGTACGTGATAATAGTTTGTATAAATACATAAGCTAAATTATCTTTCTAATAGGAAATTTAGATGAAGTTAGACTCTGAATATATGAGTCATAGCAATTGAAATCAACAGTGAGAAAATATTAACATAGGTTATAACTTACAAAAGTGGAGATAAAGTTTCCAGAAACATTCCCATTACAACTTCTTTTCAGACTGTTATTGCTAGGTCAGTGGTTTAAGATGAATAATTTATTCACATAATAAATATTGAATCTGTATGAAGGTGAAAAGTATTGGAGAAAGGGGCTCAGTAATTCTTTGTGACTAAATTGTGAATTCAATCTGAAAAGAAAACCAGCACATAAATCTCTCATGAAAAGACATGTGATGTGTCATATAAAAATAGAACTTAAGAGATTATTGATATAAATTCCAAAGTTACGAGGAGTAAGTGAAAAATCTATTTAAATTACAAAGTCTAACTCGAAAAACAGTTAGATTAAAAAAAATTACAGAAATATTCATAGGAGACCTTGTCTTCCCCAGAGTCCAGTTTCTTCCCCATCTTCTCTCACTTTATTCTGTCCATGTCTTTTGTTGAAGCCTTGTCGTTTTTCATTTTCCTACTCCAACTACCATTTTCTAACATAAGGTTCCTCTGACAGATCCACATATCTCTCTTCTGTAGTCAGATCTGGGGTAAGATAGACCTCTGCATATTCTTGCTGTGTGATAGGAAGGGAGAACACTGGCCATGACATTAGAGACTCAAGTGGCCATTTAATTTCTCTGATTAGAATGTCTATGCCTGGATGATCAAATCTCTGAGCCAGTGTTTACATCTAAGGCAGAATTCTAAGAACAAAAGCTCTCCTCTTAACCATGTGGTTCTCCATGCACACAATAAATAAATAAATAAATAAATAAATAAATAAATAAATAAATAAAAAGCTAATTGTGAGCAGTGGAGCTGTGTCAGGAAAACAAACAAACAAAGCAAATTGAAAAAAAAAACCTATAGAACCTTTCAGAGGGCAAAGGGGATTTGAAGTAGAACACACTTAAGGAGCTACCCAAGAGTAAGATAATCTGAATTAGAGTAAGGCTATGAATATCTGTAATGTATCGAACCACTAGAAAAATCTGTGACATTTTCATAAGAGGTATTTCCTAAAGATTCACGATGACGACAATTTATTGAAGGACGAATTAATGCTTTTCTCATGCAAAGCAACATAAGATTAACTAGAATTCATGAATGCCGTTGCATAAAGCTATTCATAGCAGACACAGGCTCTTCTGTCTCCTTTCTGAACTCATTTTTCCCTGACATCGAGAAATTATATTTTGGTCTTTTGTTTTCTGGCATTGGTATGGGAGCTGACCATAGTAAGAGAGCGTCCTTGTAATAGAAGAAACTGAAGGAAAGTAGATTTCCAGTGGCTCAATGCCTCACATATTTCTGGCCTTGGATTAAGCCCTGAAGGTAATAATATTTCTTAGAACTGCTCCCGATTGAGTGAAAGACTCTCCCTCAAGGGAGAAGAGCAGAAGTAACAAAGCATCACACCTCATGACTTTCTACGGCCCCTGTGGACATGTGTACCCACATACACATATGTGTGCATGAACATACACACACATCTGTACCTATATATACATGTATCTAACACATGTGTAAGAAAATTTTTAAAAAATCTACTTTCTTTAAATGTCACTTTACACATTAATTTTTAATATATGTGAATATATTATGAATAATTCACTTTTAAATTTTTCTTTATATTTATAAAAGAATGTTAAGTATTATATGTTTTGTAGCTTTTTTTTTCTTTTTTTTGTTATTTAGGTTTTTTGTTTTTTTTTTGTTGTTGTTGTGGTTATTGTTTTGTCTTTTGTTTTTTCAAGACAGGGTTTCTCTGTGTAGCCCTGGCTGTCCTGGAACTCACTCTGTAGACCAGACTGGCCTCGAACTCAGAAATCTGCCTGCCCTGTCTCCCAAGTTCTGGGATTAAAGGCATATACCATCACCCCCCAGCTGTAGCTTTTTATTACTGTAGTAAATTCCTGATGTTGTCAGTTTAATGTAGCAAGTTTATTTTGGCTCCTACTTTGGAGTATATCAGGCAAAGATTAGTTGGCCCTATTGCTTGAGGTCTGTAGTAGACTATCATGTGGCAGCAAGCACACATGATATATTAAAACTGTTCACTTCATAGGAAGAGAGAGTGGAAATGAAAGAGGAAAGGGCTGAGGTCCCACTGTACCCTTTAATGGCACACCTACAATCTGAAGTCTTCTCTCTATGTTCTACTCCTGAAAAATTATATTAACTCTCAGCAATACCTTTGCAGAGTCCTTTGTGAGGTACCAGAGAACTAAAGTAAGCCTACCAGATGCATAGTACATCTGGTTGCATAGTACATCTCCAGCAGCATTGTTGAAGAAATTAATATTAAAGGAATCTAATCAGGTCTAAGATGGGTTCCTGCATCATAGCCATGTGCAAGCATTGTCCACATATCTTCCTGGATTTTAACAACTTTGCCTGAATAATTCTATTCATTTGGGAAATAATGTCATAGTTTATAGGAAACAAATAAGGAAAAAGGAAAGGAAGCTTGTTGAGAGGATACATAACAATAATCCCAGCAATGGGGGTAGGAGGTGGCACTGAGGCAGGAGGTGCAGAATCGGGAGTTCGATGCCAGCCTGGACCACATAGCTCAGACTCAGTCACCTGTCTGGGGAAAAAAAGGAAAGAATTCATGAGGGAAATGGAAACCAAGAATGAGATCTAGGGTAAGAAGAAGAGTCAAGGAAGGAAGAGAAGAAATGAGAAAGATTATATTAGAAAGATGAGAGCCGGGCGTGGTGGCACATGCCTGTAATGCCAGCACGTGGGAGGCAGAGGCAGGTGAATTTCTGAGTTCAAGGTCAGCCTGGTCTACAGAGTGAGTTCCAGGACAGCCAGGGCTACACAGAGAAACCCTGTCTCAAAAAACCAAAAAAGAAGAAGAAGAAGAAGAAGAAGAAGAAGAAGAAGAAGAAGAAGAAGAAGAAGAAGAAGAAGAAGAAGAAAAAGAAGAAAAAAAAGAAAAAAGAAAGATGAGTTGGGGTACTATCTGGATAGCCTATCCTTCAGACTCTGCTCCACACTTTGTCTCTGTATCTCCTTCTGTGGGTATTTTGTTCCTCCTTATAAGAAGTACTAGAGTATCCATTGTTCTTCCTCCTTCTTGGGCATCATTTGATATGTGAATTGTGGCTTGGGAATTCCAAGCTTCTAGGCTAATGTCCACTTATAAGTGAGTGCATACCATGAATGTTCATACCTCACTTAGGATGATAGGAATCCATCCCATATACAATTACAAAACCCAGACATTATTGTGGATGCCCACAAGTGCTTACTGATAAGAGCCGGACACAGCTGTCACCTGGGAGGTTCTGCTAGTGCATGACAAATACAGAGGTGGACATTCTCAGCCAGGCATTAAACTGAGCACAGGGACCCCAATGGATGAAATAAAGGACCAAAGAAGCTAAAGAGGTTTGCAGTGCTATAGGAGGAACAACAATATGAGTCACCAAGTACTCCCAGAGCTCCCAGAGACAAAACCACCAACCAAAGAGTACACTTGGAGTTACCCATGGCCCCAAACACAGCAGCAGCAGAGGGTGATCTTGTTGGACACCAAATAGGGGAGAAGCCTTTGGTCCTGGAAAGACTTGATACCATAGTGTAGAGGAATACCAGGACAGGGAAGCTGGGATGGGTTGATTGAGGAAGGGAAGATGGCTTATGGGATTCTCGGGGGAGGGGCAACAGGGAAAGGGGACAACATTTGAAGTGTAAATAAAGAATATACCTATTTTAAAAAAAAAATAAAGAAAGAAGGAGGAAGAAAAGGGATGATGATTAGGGAGAACAATTGAAGAGGACTTACATGTCTTAGTTTATGAACATTTTATCCAAATTTAAGTTTTGAGTTTTATAGACAGAATGTTCTAACATTCTCTGGATGTGAGAGCTTTGTTCCTTCTATCTTTTAGAACCGAATTTGAAAGGTCATTTCCATTCTTATTTTTGACCCTTCCTGTAGCTAATGGAATTACAGAAGTCCTGGATTAGCATATCAATATGACCCATTTTTTCATCAGGTTTGGAGAAAATCCATGGAGCTCTTTCTATCAAGAAGCTCACATCTATATGTTCTGACAAGTTTCCTCAGTGAGGTCTTTGATGGTGTCCTGATCTTTCTCTTTTTTGCCTATCTCTTTCTGATTATTGAATCTCCTAAAATGATTCTTAAAGGCCCATCTCTTTTTTTCTCTGTTTCTGTGTTTTTTTGTCTTTTCCTTTGACCCTTCTGGGACTTGTCATTTTTTTTTTCTTATTATCCTACCGAGTTTCTTCAACTGTGTTTTGAAATCCCACAGTTCCCTTTCCCTTTTCAGTATTTCTTTATACAAAATCAATTCATATTTTATTTGAACTTTCTTCACTTATGTTCAAATATGTTAAGGATATTTTATACTAAATCTTTTCTTTTCGTAAGCATTATTTTTTTTCTAAATCGTAATGTTTTGTTTGGCTATTTGGCTTCTCTTTTTTTCCTATGAAGGGCCTTACTTGCTCAAAACTTAATTGAGCACCGGCCCTCTGTTTAGGTACTGCCAGCTCTTGTACATCATGATTTGTCCATGACTGAGTGAACACTCAATGAAGTCATCAGTACACACTGATCTGACTGGACTATTTTAGGGATAAGCACAGTTATCATATGTAAATCTTTCCTACCAATGACGTTAACAACATTGAACAGAATTTCTAAATATCTGCCTTGTAACACCTTCTAAACTGCTAAAATGCTAAGTTGAGGAAAAAGAGAGTAAAAGTATAGGGGTGGTAGAGATAAAAATAAAGAGGTGGTTGGGAAAGATAGAAATGACAGGGATAGATAATTGCATAGAAATAAGCACATAGAAATATATAAATAGAGATAGATGTATAAGTAGTTAAAATTCCACAGTTCCCTTTTCCTTTTCAATATTATTATATATAAAATCAATTCATATTTTGTTTAAACTATCTTCAATTATATATAAACATATACATATATATATATATAATCATAGGAGACAAGATAATCTTATTGATTAGAAACATAATGAATCTTTTAAATACACTTTGCACTATATCTTCAATTTATAAAAATTCATTTATAATATTCTTTCCAAAATTGGCTTGAACACCATGTGCAATAAAGAGATAGTGATCTATTTTCAGACTTGGTTACACTGGCTTTTCCATTTCAGCCATGTCATTATCTGTGCATCCTGATTCATGCAAGAACCTAGTTTGTCCATGGAATAGCCTCAATCATGGCTATGAATTCTTTAGTTCATGCTTAAGAATAATTATTGTGGAGCTATTAAGTGAATTACCTCTTGTTCTTCTGCTTTACATATTCAAGGTCTGTGTCTTTCCATGGAGTTAACTGGTAAAATGTACTACTGGGGCACTACATTCAGTCTCTAGTAAAAGAAGATAAAAATAGACTTCAAAATCAAATAAAAATGACCATTTCTCCCATATGTCCTTTATCCAATGCATATTAATTGTTGTTGTCTTTCTGTTATACTGAAGTTCTAAACATCTGTTCTTAGGGAAGAGGAAAGTGATAAGCCAAGAGTAATAGAAATCCATTTTTGGTGAGCAAATACATATAGGCTTTGACCTCACAAGTACTCTAGAGATTCCTCATGCCATTTTAGATATAGGAACACTAAGCAGTCTGGGATTATATCCTTGCTATTAGATGATTTAGGGTTTGGACAAGTCCTAGTTTAATAGGCTCTTGCAAGAAGACTTCGCTTCAGAGCAGATGACTGTAAGAGTAGAAGATGTGACCCTTTCTCTGTCTTTGCTGTGGACACAAGGCATTTTCTCTATTTTCTACCATGAACACATACAGGGTTTCCAGAATTAAAATTAATGACAGTATCCAATATTGAATTCCTCTGTAAATTTTACTTCTCAGATATGTTCACCAGAAGCCTCAAGCTATTCTGCTAAAGTGAAATTTAATAAACTATACTTTCCTGTCTGTCTGTAGCATGTTTTCTGTGGGAGAAATGGTACAAGGATATGCTCTGCTGGACATATGTTCTTTAAAGGTCCTTCCTTGGATTTTTTTTTCGGTGGATGTATAGATGACTCAAAACTCATTCAGTAGTGTTTTAATGGTAGTATACATCCTAATTTATAAATTTCACTTTTTGTCTGAGCAATAGTTTTATATAGTTGATAATATTTTCCATTGGCATTTGAAGTTGTATCTTTGCAAACTGATGTGACTATTCATAAATTTTAATTCCAACACTAGGTAAAGCACTAAGCAAATCAGAGTTACAAGGAGGAATGGTCAGCAATTGCACAAATTTTTTTCTTAGCAAAGTGAAATTGAATTTATAATTAAAAGTATCATTGCTAATTAAAACTTTTTTCTCAGGTTATTGTGCCTTTTTTAATGAATTATGGGCAATTTGATACTAAAATTAAACTATTCACACATATTTAGCAATGATTTTCCAATACATCAAAACTTTTGCCCATGATTTCTTTTCACTGTTATTATTGGAAGAAATTAGAGTCATGAATTTTACCAGGGTAGGAAAAGGGCTAAGTTGGTTGGTATAAAGAATTTCTGTACTTTATAGAAAGGAGAATTAACATCATCTACAGTGAAAGAACTTCTGGGGGAATCAATATCCCAGACCTCAAGCAATACTACAGAGCAGTAGTGTTAAGAACTGCATGGTATTGGTACAGTGACAGGGAGGTGGATCAATGGAATAGGATTGAAGACCCAGAATTGAACCCATACATCTATGGCCAATTGATTTTCTACAAAGGAGCAGAAAACATCCAGTGGAAAAAAGATAGCCTTTTCAACAAATGGTGCTGGCTCTACTGGAGGTCAACATGCAGAAGAATGAGAATTGATCCACTCTTATCTCCTTGCATTAAGCTCAACTCCAAGTGGATCAAGGACCTCCACATAAAACCAGACACACTAAAACTAATAGAAAAGAAACTGGGGAAGACCCTTGAGGACATTGGCTCAGGGGGAAAATTCCTGAACAGAACACCAATTGCTTATGCTCTAAGAGCAAGAATAGACAAATGGGACCTCATAAAATTACAAAGTTTCTGTAAGGCAAGACACTGTCAAAAGGACAAATTGGCAACCAACAAATTGGGAAAAGATCTTCACCAACCCCACATCCAACAGAGGGCTAATATCCTCCAATGTATACAAAGAACTCAAGAAGTTAGACCCCAGAAAACCAAGTAACCCTATCCAAAAATGGGGTACAGAGCTAAACAAAGACATTTCACCTGAAGAAATTCAGATGGCTGAGAAACACCTTAAAAAATGTTCAACATCATTAGTCATTAGAGAAATGCAAATCAAAACAACCCTGAGATTTCACATCACACCAGTCAGAATGGCTAAGATTAAAAACTCAGGAGACATCAGGTATTGGAGAGGATGTGGAGAAAGAGGAACACTCCTCCACTGCTGGTGGGACTGCAAGATGCTACAACCACTCTGGAAATCAGTCTGGTGGTTCCTCAGAAAACTGGGCATGATACTTCTGGAGGACCCAGCCATACGACTCCTGGGCATATACCCAGAAGATTCCCCAGCATGCAATAAGGATACATGCTCCACTATGTTAATAGCAGCCTTATATATAATAGCCAGAAGCTAGAAAGCACCCAGATGTACCTCAGCAGAGGAATGGATACAAAAATTGTGGTATGTATATACAATGTAGTACTATTCAGCCATTAGAAACAATGAATTCATGAAATTCTTAGAGAAATGGATGGAGCTGGAGAACGTCATACTAAGTGAAGTAACCCAGTCTCAAAAGAATACCCATGGTATGCAGTCACTGATAAGTGGATATTAGCCTAGAATCTTGGGACACCAAAGAAACAATCCACATATTAAATGATATCCGACAAGGAGGAAGGAGTGGACACTGGTGCTGGAAAGGATCAAAACATCAGTGTAGGGGAATACCAGACCAGGGAAGTAGGAAGGGGTGGATGGGGGAACAGGGGGAGGGAAAAGGGCCTGTGGGACCTTTGGGGGATGGCGAACCAGCAAAAGGGAAATGAAACGTAAATATAGAATAATATATCCAATAAAAAAGCAAAAACCAAAAACAAAAAAGGAGAATTAAAATATACCAGATCTATTTCTGAAAGAGCATAGAAAGAAATGGAGAGAAAGACTGACAGAATTGAAATGACCAGACAAATATCTTCTTGGTACTATTTGACATGAAAAATAAGTCATAGAAACTGTGTTAGTCTGGATGGGAAAGTCAAGAGACCACACTCTAGTCTACTTTAGAATTCTGAGAGTGCCAACTAACTAGACATTTACACTTGAGGCCGGAACAGCTAAATAAAGTTCAAAAAGTACTATGGCATAGGTGGGTAAGAGCAGAGAGTTATTTCTCAATTTTCTAGCATAGATCAAATCTACATGTGATGCATAGAACTGTCATGCGAAGGGAAAAAAACTTGCATCAGAGGATTATGGGTAAATATCTAAACCCTACCTCAAAGTGCAGGACACATCTGGGATGTATGAAGAACCTGCAGTATTTTGACTGAAACTACATCTGGCAGAAAGAAGCACTGGATGCTCACCCAATAACTAAGTGGAAAATTTCATCAGCTCTCATACTGACAGATACAAGCATAGGCGATTCAGAGTACTAAAATGGTAGTAGGAGAGAGAATGAAGGCAAGGGAGAAAAGAAACAACATTGCTCCTGAGACTTCTCACCACATCTAACAAACTTATAAAGCAATCCTGAAAAGCAGCAGGTTTATTCAACTACTTTTAAAACAACTATTTTTTCCTTTGTATTCGTTACATGAACCAAAGAATGGCTAACTAAAATATTACTAAGTAGATATAAAAATGTTCAAGAAGTAGAGTTAAAACTAATTAAACTCTTCACAAGAATTATTTCAAATATTATTAACTAAAAACAGAAAGGTTTAAAAAATAATGTTAAAACAAATTAAACTATTCACAAATAGTGTAGGAAGTTCAAAGATTGACCCATGCTGCCTGTGGATTCTCATTTTACTTCATCTTGTCTTCTACCCAACTACACAATATGTGATTTAAACATAAAAGCAGTAACAGTTAATATCAGTCCCAAAGCAGAGTCCTGACACTCAGACAAAACAGAAAGGAGAACTGGGAGAACTGGTTTATCACACCAGGAGCTGTGTCCTTAAGATAGGAATGCCATGATGTTGAATTTGCCCTCAAAATATGACAGTTACAGAACTGGATTCCACAAGAATTGTGTGCATTTTAAAATCCACTTGTATACTCAAAAGACAACAATGCAGACAAGACATTGGAAATAAAAATTCCAAGGAACTATAGAGAAAAATGTAGAAAATCCTGAGAGAAAGGAGGTCTAGTGACTAGCCCAAATTGGGATCCAGCTCAAGGTAATGCCCTAAGGCCTGACCCTGTTGCTGATCTGTGGTCTGTTTCCAGACAGGATCTTAGCATGGCTGTTTCTGAGAGGCCCAACAAGCTTACACACAGGATCCTAGCTAGCATGACTGTCTTCCAAGAAGCCCAACAAACAGCTGAAAGAATCAGAAGTAGATACCAGCACCCAACCAATGGACAGAAGCCAGGGCCACTGTGGGTGAATTAGGAAAAATTTGGAAGAAGCTGAGGGGGAGGGTGACCCCATGAAAAGACCAGCAGTATCAACTGGCCTGTACCCAAGAGATCTCTCAGACACTAAGCTACCAACCAGGCAGCAAATACCCAGCACATATACAGCAAAGGACTGCCTGGTCTGGCCTCAATGAGAGAAGGGACACCTAACCCTCAAGGAACTTGAGGCCCCAGGGAATGGAGAGGTATGATGGGATAGGAGTTGGGGCAGACATCCTCATGGAGACAATGGTGGAGGAGTTATGGGATGGTGAGCAGTCAGGGCAGACCAGGAGGGGGATGAAGACTCTACTACAAAAGAGGATTAAAGAATAGATAGATAGATAGATAGATAGATAGATAGATAGATAGATAGATCTTTTACCTAAATACTATTTTTACCATATCCCTGCTTCTTAATGAATGACCCCACAACTGAAACACTATCCAAGCTTCTTTCATTGAGAAGGCAATCCATTGTGAACTGGTATAAAGTGTTGAAGCATAATTATCACATGAAGCGAAATTTACTATGAAATACTAACAGGCCTTTGAATGGGTAAAACATCTGACACTGTGTAAAGCTTCATCTTCAAAATAGTATTAGTTCATTGAGATCAGATAGCAGAGCCTACTGTACAATTTTTTCATTTGGTTCTGTTGTGCTTTAAGTCTGAGCACTGTATTATTTATATTTGTTTCATGGTTGGATATGAATAAAACATCAACAACTAAGTTATACACCCAGGTAAGAGAACACTGGCCTGACCTCTCTGGAAATATCAGATCTCTCAGGGAAACACATTTTCTTTATTTCCAAACCAGGGGGAAGTTGTTTCAGAAGTGTCTAGGTCAAGAAGGTAATATTATATGTATCCTAAAATATGTATATAGAAATCTACAAAGAAGAAAGTCCATGTAGGTTAAAGTAAAAACCCTTTGCTTCTCATGGCTTTGTGGAAATCTATAAATAGTATAAGAGTTTAGGTTATTCCTCCAGGCAAATTTCAAATATTTGTAGATTG
The DNA here is from genome assembly GCA_964023405.1 of Apodemus agrarius. Lineage (NCBI taxonomy): Eukaryota > Metazoa > Chordata > Mammalia > Rodentia > Muridae > Apodemus > Apodemus agrarius. The sequence continues at coordinate 122,851,694 of OZ030007.1, forward strand.
ATTCTGAAATGCTATTTTGCGTTACTGTTGGCTAAATGTACCCTAATTTCCCCCTATAACACTGATGTAGACAATAAGTAGATGACAGCAAGAATTTAGAAGAGAATTACAATGGTTAAGCAGATCGGGTGTTCAGGGAAAGATGGTTTAACAAAACTCAAATTAGATTTTCTTAAAGAAAAAACATAACCATGATCTATACTTCTTTTTGAAAACATGTTTCTCTCTGTGTATAAGAGGTACTTGTGGTGTGGATGTATTTGTATGGGCTTTGGCCACAGTGTTCATGTAGAGGCCAGAAGACAACTTGAATTCTTTCCTTCAACAATGTGGGACCTGGAGCTGAAATTCAGGTCATCCAAATTGGCAGTGAGTTCTTTTACCCGCTGAACCACAATGGTATCCTGAATCTCTCATTTTTAAGCTAACAATATTTTTATTTATATTTAACCACAATCTCACCACAAATGGGATTAAAGTTAAAGTTTACAAATCTGTTAAAATATTGATCTTTCATACTTTACTTACTCATATTTAATTTCTCAAAATAATTGAAAACACAATTCGTCGCCTTTAAAGAAAATCAACTTCTGTGCAAAATCCACACTTTGAATTAATTTACTATGGGTTAAAGGCATGGCAACAAACACAGGAAAGACAATAGCTGCATTTTGAGATCTACTCTGACCTTTTTCTTTCAAAACAGTAACTCTCCAAAATTGTTGAAAGGTTAACTAATCTTTTAAAAGGTCACCTGTCTTTAAACTAGCTACAGTATATAAATGCTTTTCTCCTGTCCTCCAGCCATTCATCAATAACTCATTAAACTCACACTGTTTCATGCTGAAAGTTTTTACTTTCTTGTAAGACTATTTCCCCTTGGTCAATATAACATTTAACATATGTCATAATTTATGAAATATGATTATATGATACTTTGTAGTACTGATCAGGAAATTGAGACTGCTTTGAATACAGTCCATACCAAGAACTGCTGCAAGTATCATGAAAATGTTTCATATTTAAGCATATTTCATATTTTAGGCTGATGAGATACATGAAAGACCATGCTGATCTTAAGTACTGCTAAGGTCAATACAAATATTTCCCAGACTTTTTTTCTAACTCGCTTGAGACCTGGCACTACTTTCATAATCTCCTAAATGTCAAATATAAATTAATATGAAAATCCACCCTCAGATTTACAATTGGATTTTTAATATGATCAAACACCATTAAAAGTTTAATAGCTTGACTAAAGAGGCTGCAAAGGATAATGGGAGGGCTATTGTTTGCAGATTCTAAAATAACGACACGAAATTGCCTTCTGTGCTTGCAACTTTATCCAGAACATATTTTTTTGCTGCTGTTACTCTAGAGGAAATACAAATATTTTTTACATAATATTTGTTTATTGCTTAAAAGGGAATTTCATTAAAGCTCACTAAAATGCACTATTCATTACCCACAAAGTAATTAAGATACAGTGTACCATTATACTGAGAGAGACAAGAATATGCTTATTGAAAGAAAAAAAGAGGAAAGAATAGCTTCTTGCAGACAATAACACTTTGTCTGTCCCCCAGATGAACAATTGTGGCTGATTACAGAAGCACATGAACAGGTTATAAATCCACTTTGGCCTTTTTGTGTCATTTATTAAATTCATGTTTTTTAAACTCTAAGTTTGATGGGTGTGTTTCCATCTTTGAGCCAATAAAAGAGCATAAAATAAAAAAGGCTTCAGTAAATGCTAGCATGTCACACAGTAGAACCCAGAATTGCTTTATGTGAATTGTGCTTCCATTATGTTTATTTTGTGCCCCTATATGTGTATTTATATATACATAGTTACAATGGAAATTATGTTTCTTACAAAATACTCCTTTCAAAGACTGGACAACACTCCATTATAATATAAAGTGAAGCAGTCTGAATGCAAAAATTAAATAATGTCTGATTTTCACAAATACACTTTATTTTACCCTTTTATTATTTTTTTGCTGAAAGCTTTTGTAGCCATTGTATTGAAGATATAAATAGGAATGCCCATTTGTAAGAAAGGCAGAGTTACCACTATAGATACAGGAAAAAGAAAAGAAGAAATTACAAGAAGCAAAGTAATATTGCAAATAAAACGTCCCTCATTACAATGTACAGCTTAAACTTATCCATGAGATAAGCATATATAACATAGTGTATTGGAAAATTATTTACTAATGATTCCCTATTACCTATCTAATCAAATGATTTTAAATAGAATTTCTGTATTATTGTCAAAATCTGAGCTCTCAACTATCCCAGTAAGTAAAAGAAAAATAGAGGTGAGAGGTTCTTTTATTGCTGATTCCATTTACTTCTTTTAACTATTTGAATCAACCATGGAGTGTTTATTGGATCCTTTAGTAGCCAATGAACATCCTCTCCTACTGTTGAATCTCAATGAAAGAGCACTGGGTCCTCCTTCCTTCTTAAGTCATCTCTGCAAAGAAGTCTGAATTCGTTTCTTTTTCCAGTGCAATATATCTCATACTGCATTGTGCTATAACAATGTAATGGTATGTTACATACACAAAACCCTCATAATATATCCATACAATATAAAAGTTCAAATACAAGGTGCTAGAGAGATGGTTCACAGGTTAAGAACACTGACTGCTCTTCCAGAGGTCCTTAGTTCAATTCATAGCAGCCACATGGTGGCTAACAACCATCTATAATGGGAGCTGATGCCCTCTTTTGGTGGGTCTGATGACCAGAGGAGTGTGCTTAAATACATACATACATACATACATACATACATACATCTTGCAAAAATTCTAATATAATATGATTACTATAAATTCATAATAACCAAATATCTCTACAGTCTCCCTCTTGATTCTCTACAAACAAAAGTAAGTGTGAACTAACAACACCTAGATTTCTAGGCAAATGATTCATGTATGGTATCCACACATCTATTTTTTCACTGTGAATGTTTTACCTTTGTGTAAACAGAAGAATGATGCATTAGTTAGTTTCCTTATTTTTGTGAATAAACATTTGACAAAGCAGCTTGATAATGGAAACTTTATTTTGTCTGCCTGTCTGTTTGTCTATCTATTTATTTTGCTTCACTGTGAACTTCAGTTATTCCCAATAGAGGAGATAATAATGGCAGAAGTAAGAAGGCCCTAATCGCTTTGTTCTTACACTTGGGACACAAAGAGTTGAATACTGCTAAGAGTATGGATTCTTCCTTTTTATTCAGCCTGAATTAAATGCTACAATAAAGACTCACTGTGAAAAATGCGATGTCAGTTCTAGACCAGTTTAGAGTAGACAAGGTGCTTTCTTAGAAAGTATTTCCTAACTAGAGCATTCTGCCCCCCTTGTTGCCATGTGTTTGAAGTAACAAAATCTCAACATATCTACATTTTCTCCTCTATTTTCCCCAATAAAACTTCTTGGCTAACAGCAAAATCAATATCAGAAAATGTTTACTTCTCGAAGGCAATCATACACTGTGGCTGGCGACTAACTTTAAGAAGAGGGTGCTATCTGATACACTTAACAGGGAAAACCAATGAAAGGCACATTTCTTTGTAGCCTTGGAAGATGAAGGATCTATCTAGTCCATAAAATAGTAGAACTATCTGTTCCATATTATAATGTGCTACTGTATCCCTCAGGAGACAAGCAGCGTGAGCTTAAGGCCCAATATATAGTTTGGAGATTATTTAAGTTTGGACTTTCTCTTCTGCATCAAAATCATCCTCCACACTCCTTTCATGGCTTACTGAAGAAAGCAAGCTTTACAGTTGATACTTCTACTGTTACTATAAATACTGATAAATCAAAAATATACTTGACTTAGAAGACAACTCAGCAGTTAAGAGACTGGTCCTGTAGACTACCAGAGTAATGTTGCCAACACAAAAACAGGGTGGCTCACAAACTCCTGAAACAACAGGTACATAAGCCCTGTACTCACATATACATACCACAACATAGAAAAGATCAAGGGGAGGCTCCAAGGCCTGACACTATTACTGATGCTGTGGTGTGCTTACAATAGAAGCTTAGCATGGCTCCCTTCTGAGAGGCCCAACATGCGGCTGAATGAGTCAAATGCACACAACCAATGGACAGAAGCCAGGAACCCTCGCCCCGCCCCATAGTTGAATGAGGGAAAGGCTGGAAGAAGCTGATGAGGTAGGCAACCCTGTAGGAAGACCAGCAGTCTCAATTAACCTGGACCCCCAAGATCTCTCAGACGTTGAGCCACCAACCAGACAGCATACACTAGCTGATATGGGTTCTCAGACACATATACATCAGAGGACTGCCTGTTTTGGCCTCAATGAGAAAAGATGTACCTAACCTTCATCAGAATTGAGGCCCCAGGGAATAGAGAAGTCTGGTGGGGTCCGGGTTGAGGGTACATCCTCTTGGAGACAAGAAAAGAAGAATGGGATGAGGAATAGTCGGAGGGCCGAGAAAGGAGAAAAACAACTGGACTGTAAAATAAGGATTTAATAATAATAATAATAATAATAATAATAATAATAATGAAAAGAAAAGCATACTTGTAGTAAAAAATAATCTTTTTTAAAGTTAGTTTATTGAAAAAGGTTTTTTTGTACAATATATTTTACCAGGTTTTTCCCATTACTCAGTTTCTTCCAGATGCCTCCCACTTTCCTGTATACCAATTTTATGTTCAGGTTTTCTGTATATTTAAGAAACCGAAATGAATTCTTTTTCAAATTGAAACCAAAGTAAATTGGTTGGTTGTTACTCAGGAATATAATAGTTTTTCTCTGACCCCAAAATATTGTCATATCTTAGCTAAATAGTAAAGTAAAACTGGTCTTGACATTTAAGCATGTAGCTTTGCTATTTCCTGGTGTTTTAAAACATTATTTTAATTCATATAATTAATTGGCCAACCTCACAAACTGATTTTGTTGGCCAACAATCACAAACTGATTCCATATGTTGTACATTAAAAGGTCTTTCTTATAATCTAAGGCTAGTATATTTCCAATAGGCCTATGTCTTTGAACCCTTGGTCTCTAAGTAATGACTCCCTTTGAAGGTAGGATTGTTTAGACATGGAACACTGCTGTCTTTCTGTATGCCACTGTACTATTAAGAATCCTAGTGATACACTTCTGCTAGTGTTGACTGAACGTCTTTATTATTTGAGTGTAAAAACCTTGCAACTGCAAGCTGACACAGCATTTTTATCCAGTAAGTTCTTTATCTTATATATTATATCAGGACAAAAGAAAAATATAATGGATAAACTATTTTAGAAAAGATGATTGATAAAAATCCTTCACGATGAATGTGCTATATCCTGAATACAACAGATACCTGATGACTACCTTACATGTGATTTTTGCTCAATATGTATACTATTAATGAGCTGACTCTGAACTAAAATATCAAGCTCAGATTTCTGTAAAAGACTCCTAAAATGGCAAACCTTATTCTACTTTTTTGAGTGTGAGTCAAAAGTCACTTCAGGAAAATACAATCATTATACTCAGTCAAGAGAAGACAGCAATGGCCAAAACAAATTGTTTTTTATCACATATTTAGTTATTATGATGTAAGGATCACATAAATCTTGAAACCTACTACATCTAGTCACTAGACACCTATACACCTATATTATCAAAGTATTCTTCTAAATCTACTTTGTGTTTTGAAGTACTATCAAAATCAATATACTACCTGACAAAAGATTTAGAAAATATTAAATAGATTACTTAGAAGCAACATATTTCATGGCAAATTATTGTTGAAAGTGGCATACTTGACTAATTTTATAATAATTTTTTATAATACAGAATATTAACTTTGTATATGTATTAATGTTCCATTTATCTTCTTTTAATATAGTGGATTTTTAATTTGAGATGAAGATAAACTAAGACATAATATTTTTATTAAGATGATGAGAACCTGACTTTAGTTCCTACAACCACCAAAAGTAAAAGAAAATTTTGTACATTATTATTAAATTCATCCTTGATAATAAAATTTTACAGAAAAACCTACATTTAGAATATGTATTAGTGTGTATGTTTTATTTCACTTTAATTGAAGATAGCAGTTTTCTCTCACATAATATCCTCTGATACAGTTTCTCCTTCCTTTAGTCCTCCTAGTCCCCCACACCTCCACTCCTATCCAGATCCACTCCATTTCTTTATTTCATTAGGAAACAGGCATCTAAAGGATAATAATAAAACAAAGCATAATAAAATAAATTAAAATAAGATAAAATAAAAACTAAGTTATCAATACTGGAAAAACAAACAGAAAAAAGCAAGCCTAAGAAAAGGTAAAAGAATTAGAGACTTGTTTCCATACTCAGGAATCCAATAAACATACAGTACTGTAATATATACACATAGGTCCTGGTGCAGCACCTGTGCATGGTGTTTCAATCAATATAACTTCATATGAACTGTGATCTTGCTGATGTGTTTTATTAGTTTTTATTAGATATATTCTTTATTTACATTTCAAATGATTTCCCTTTTCCTGGTTCTCCTCCTCCCCCACTGAAAATCCCATAAGCCATCTCCCCTCTCCTGTTCCCCAATCAACCCTCTCCTGCATCCCTGCCCTGGTATTTCCCTACAGTGCAGCATCAAGCATTTCCAGGACCAAGGGCCTCTCCTCGGTTTGATGTCCAACAAGGCCATCCTCTGCTGCCTATGTGTCTGGAGCCATGGGTAATACCATGTGTACTCTCTGCATGTGTACTCTCTGGTTGATTGTTTTGTCCGGGGGAGCTCCGGGAGTACTGGGTGGCCCATATTGTTGTTCCTCCTATGGCGCTGCAAACTCCTTCCACTTCTTGGGTCCTTTTTCTAGCTCCCCCACTGGGGATCCTGTGTTCAGTTCAATGGCTGGTTGAGAGTGTCCCTCTCTGTATCACTAGCAGAGCTTCCCAGATGACAACCAAGTACTTGTGGGCATCAATGTTGAGGCCCTGCTTTTTTTTTTTTATCCCATTTCCTCTGGTTCTATAACCTTTCAGTTTCCTCTTTCATAGGGTGCAATGAGCCATGAAAGGGATTTTATGGAGGCATCCCATTCAGACCTGAGTGTTACAAAGCTTCTCATGCTATGCATAATACCTGACTGTGGGTCTCTGTATTGGTTCCTAGTTGCTGCAGGAGAAAGCCTCTCTAATGATGGCTCAATGAGGCAATGATTTATAGCACAATGTCTATAGGAGTGATTTATCACTACATCTTTTTTTGTATATTTGTTAGAAACAAGCAGTATTCTGTTTTAACCTAGGTTTCTATCTAGTCCCCTGTACATGGTCATCTAAGCCACTAGAGTTCCATTAGTGGAGTGAGCCTTAAGAAAAATCAGATACTGTTTTTTTTGTTGTTGTTTTTTGTTTTGTTTTTTTACTCACAGAAGCTTTGTACCACCATTGCAGCACCATATGGAGAGGGCTGGACACTAGTGTAGATCAAAGAGTTTGTATCATGATTAGGGTTTACATTTCTCCTTTGGTAACAGTCAGAAGACCTTCCTGTGCCAAAGATGACATCCCATGGGAGTGAAAGCTCTCTTTAGGCACCATCTCAACTATTCCCTGTACAATAAGTTGTGTAGAAGCCAATGATGTCTTCTTGACAGTTTATACAGAACAACTTTTAGTTTTGGCAATAGCTTGCATTCTGTGGAGATTCATATGAATCCCTTTTGGCCAACAACTCAATTAGATATAACCTAATCCTGGTATAAGAAGCTTATTTGATGATAAGACATGGCCGGTTGGAATGTTGTCTTCTGCTTTCTTTCATGATTTCATTTAGATCACCTTCATATATGAGTAAATTTTAGGCATCTCCTAAGTATTAGGCTCCCATGTTATATATGAAAGAGTGTTTCATTTAGCTCTTTCTCCTTTTATTCTCTCCCTCATTCCACTTGATACTTCCATACTAGCATCCACATCTATCCACAACTATATATTCTATTTTTATTCCCTAACTTAGTCTATCTGCCCCCTCTAGTCTCTTACTTTATAACTAACTTCTATGGTTCTATGAACTGTAGCTTGTTTATCATTGACTTAACTGTTCTTATCCAATATAAGCAAATAAAAACGTTATTTTCTTTTCTGGGTCTAGGATACCTAACTCAAGATACTTTTTCTTGTTCTGTCCGCTTATGTAGAAATGTTGTGATTTTTTTTAAACAGGTGAATAAAACTCCATTGTAAAAATGTACCACATTTTCTTTATTTATTCTCCCATTAAGACACGGGAGCCATTTCCAATTTCTTTTTAATTTTTTTATTATTAGATATATTTATTTATATTTCAAATGATTACCCCTTTCCTCGTTCCTCCTTTCCCAAAAGTCCCATAAGCCCTATTCCCTCCCCCTGTTCCACAATCAACTACCTCCTGCTTTCCTTTCCTGGTATTCCCTTACAATGCTGCATGGAGCCTTTCCAAGACCAATAAATTCAACAACAATGAAAATGTTTGAAAAAGGTATCTCTGTGGTAGGATGAAATGAACTTTATGTATATATGCAAGAGTAATGTAGCTGTATTTTAGGTACATCAATTTACACCTTCCTAAGGAGCTGCCACACTGATTCACATAGTAGCTGAACAAATTTGCAGTCTCACCAGCAATGGATGGGTGTTCCCATTGATGCACATCATTGACAGTGTGAGCCGCTGCTTGTTGGTTGATCTTAGGCAATCCAATAGATGTAAGATAACATCTCTGGGTTATTTGAGGAACAGTGTGTGTGTGTGTGTGTGTGTGTGTGTGTGTGCGCGCGCGCGCACCCATGCATGTGATCACATATAGATTTCTTGAGTTTTTTCTTTTTGTATTATTAAATTCTTAGTCATTCAACTTTTTGTTTGCCTACTTGTTCCTTTTATAAAAAGAAGTAGACTTGGGTGGATTCAAAAGTCAAAGAGGATCTGGGAGAATATAAGGAAATCATAATCAGAATATACTGCATAAAAATGTTTACAATAAAAATAAATTATAAAATATACAAAGAAAACACAGCATCTGTTTAGTTCACTTGGTGACTATGTTCCTGATGAACTGGCTTCCAGTGACACTGAAATGTAGATCAAGAAAGTTGCAGAATAAATGGAGATAAGTTTGTAAACTTGAAAGTTTCAATGATGCTCTGTGAAGTATCCTCTAAGAAGCACTATGAAATGCATAGTCTCCCTGTGAGGGCACCACAAGCTGCTTCTCTAGCAAAAAGGAAAGATAAGAATCCTGTGATTCATGATTCATAAAGTGCTATAGGATTTTTTAGATTTTAAAAAATATAACACAATGCCCTTTCTTTCCTGAGTTTCTCAAGTTTTCATTGTTGTAAATGGCATAGATATAGAAAACATGCAAAGTATTTAGTAATTTATTGTTCAATAAAACTAAAGCTGCCAAAGGGATTAAGAAAAATATAATCTAGTGTTTCTGAAGACCTGGGTTCAGTCTATAGTCCTAACACATACACAAACACAACACACACACACACACACACACACACACATACACACACACACACACACACACACACACACATAGATTAGCTAAACTACCTGGTAAATATAGATAGCAAAAATATGAGAAACTTGAATTCTCATGTGCCCACAGGTAAATTCTTTCTTTACTTAAGTTGAATTCCTATAATGCAATATTTTAAATTTTATTTATTTACTTACTTATATATTTACTTACTTACTTATTCATATCCCAAATAATGGCTATTCCTGGTTTCCCCTTTCCACAGTCCTTCCCCTAATTCTCTTCTCCTTCTTCTCTGTATGGGTGGGAACCCCCTTGGTTATCCCTTTACCCTGGTGCATCAAGTTTATACAAGATTAGGTGCACCCTCTCCCACTAAACCAAACAAGGCAGGCATTCACTGCATACGTATGTGCCAGAGGCCTCCATCAACTATGTGTACAGTTTTTAGTTGGTAACTCTAAGATCTCCTAGCGGGCCAGGTTAGTAGACATTGTGAGTCTTCCTATGGGGTTCCTATATGGCATATTTTGATCAAAGAACATCAGAAAATAAAACATTGTGACAGCCAATTACCAACTTGAACATCACTATTAAGCATCACTATTAAAATTCAGAAGTTTGCAATACTTAGAATAATAAAGACTACAGGGTTGGGCATACATACCACCCTAGAAAAAATCTCTTGACAAAAAGTATTTAAGAAAAAGTAATATAGATGAGTGTAATATACGTGTCTATAAGACTGTGTCCCACAACTCTATATTTCCCACAACTCCAGAGGTGTCTTTTCCCCATGGGATTATAGCTGTACTGCTCTTGAGTTGTAAAATATATTCATCACTGGTGATCAGAAAATTTATTCCTGTGCTGCACCATGTGTCTAACCGCTGATACTTTAAAACTGGATCTGCATGTGAAGGAAAATTTGCTAAGAAATTGTGTTCAAGTGCCAGTTTTTAAAACTTACAACATATTTGTGTGTTCTGTAAGAATTTTAGCAGATCTTCATAATAAATAAGATCTAGATCACATGTAGTAGCTGATGTTGTAACATATCCATTTATTTCTTTATACTCTGATAGAATTTATTAAATCAACTATTTAAATATCAACAAGTATTTGAACATCAACAGAATAAATATTATTCCTTTAAAGTACTATGATTTAAGATTTTCCCAAAGAAAAAAAGAAAAAATTTAAAAAGGGTTTGAGAGATGGTCCAGCAGTTAAGAGCACTGAATACTCTTCTAGAGGATGCAGGATTCATTTCCAGCACATACATTATGGGGAACAGTCATCTTTAACGTCAGTTTTGGGAGGTAATTCTTTGAGAACTGGGTAGACACATGGTGCACAGATATATTTGCAAACAAAACAACCAAACATAAGGTAAGATTAAAAAAATAAAAGAAGCAGAATATACAGAAGAAATAAAATGAGAACTAGCCAACATGAATAAAACAACCAAAGATTTTTCTCTCACTGTATGCAAGATAAAAGAAAGCAATTGCATGAAGTGTTGGGATAAAATAATTATGAACAATTTCATGATCACCAAACATGAAAGAGAAAATATTAACAGGGAAAACACAAGCTGAAAAATATGTATTTCTGTTATTTGACACTTCAGTATAGTTAAATTATTGGTTATTAACTAATAAAGTAAATTCATTTTCTCTAAATATATTATTGTATTTTCCACTGAATGATTCGCTAAATAAATACATTACTTAATGAAATTATCATAACATCATGCTCCATTTGAAACTTAAAATACACATGTGAATTAGCTTCACAAAGCATGCTGTTCATCCTGAAAATGATACCACTGCCTGGTAGATACAAATCTCCATTGGAGCATTAATTCCCAAATGGTAATGTCCCTTCCAATCTATTGCACTATGAAAGTAATAAGGGACACTCATCAGTGTCTCATTCTGTGGGTGCCTACAGGAGAAGACCTCTGCGGCTTTCTCAGAATCCCACAGTATGGTACAGACAATTTCACACTTGATACTAGCACTAAGTAAGGTTTACCAATGTAAGTTAACTGTCTATAATCAGTATTATCAGTATTTTCAATAATAGAGCTAATGGATACCTTCTGACTAAGCCACATGTCACATGAAACAAATTAAATGATTTTACAAAAACTATCTACTAACTCTGAAACACTCATTGTTCTTCCTTCCAATCCTTACTTATTATTGCAGACAATTTGATATAAAATATGAGGAAAATGCTAATCACACACCTATTCTAAAGACATATGTATTCATGTTTGAAAAGACACAGATACTGAACAACTTAAAAGGCATAATTGGTGTATTCTGGAGCTCTTAAAGAACTTGGCACAACATTCCACATTTCATATTGCCTCCATGTTTTATTTATTTATTTCTCTTACATATAAATTTTCCACCCCAGTTCCCTCCCTCTTCTCCTTCCTGTCTCACCTATTTTCCTTCTCCCCCACTTCCACTCCTCCTCCATTTCTCTTCAGAAAAGAGCAGGCCTCCCAGGGATATCAACTAAATAATACTTTACAATAAGACTAAGCATAAACCCTCATATAAAGAATGAATGGCGCAAACAATGTAGGATGAAAAGGGTCTGAAAAGAAAGCAAAGGATTCAGAGGTAGCCCTGTCTCCCACTGTTGCGAGTATTCAGGAATACCAAACTATCCTACTATAACATATATTCAATGACCCTGGCTATGTTAGACCCATGAAGGCACCCTGATTGTTCTTTCAGTCTTTGTAAGCCTCTATGAACCATGCATAGTTGATTCTGTGGGCATTGTTCTTGTGTTGTCCTCCACTCCTCTAGCTCCTAAAATCCTTCCTCTCCCTCTTCCAAATGATTCTCAACCTCCACCTAATGCTTGAATGTGGTTCTCTGCATCTGCTCCTATAAGTTGTTTGATGAAACTTCTCTAATAAAAATTATGCTAGGCTCTGGTCTATGAATAAGTAGAATATCATTAGAAAGCATTGCATTTATTTTTTTACCAGTCCTCTTTGATTCTATCCTAGGTCTCTAGGCTATCTTGCCTCTGATTCCTGGCCCTTTAGACTGTGGCAAAAATTGATTCACCCTCATGGAATAGGGTTCAAATTAGACAAGCTAGTTGTTGGCTATGCCAACAACTTCTGTGAATTATTTGCCCTAGCACATCTTGCAGATAAGAAAAATTGTAGGTCAAAGGTTTTGTGGCTGGGTATGTGTCCCAGTCCCTTCTTGGGAAGATTTGCTTGGTTACAGAAGAAGGCTTGTTCAGGCTCCATATCTCCATTACTAAGAGTCTTAGCTACGGTCACTCTCATAGATTCCATGGGGTTTCCATTACACAAGGTTTCTACTTCATTATCTTTTTTTATTAAATATATTCTTTATTTACATTTCATTTACCTTTTCCTGGTTCCCCACCCCCCAAAGGTCCCAAATTCCCTTTTCCCTCTCCCTGTGTCCCCATCCACCCCTTCCCACATCCCTGTTCTGGTATTCCCCTACACTGATGCATTGAGACTTTCCAGAACCAGGGTCCACTCCTTCCTTCTTGTCGGACATCATTTGGTATGTGGATTGTATCTTTGGTGTTCCAAGATTCTAGGCTAATATCCACTTATCAGTGACTGCATACAATGGGTATTTGTTTGAGGCTGGGTTACCTCACTTAGTATGATGTTCTCCAGCTCCATCCATTTCTCTAAGAATTTCATGAATTCATTCTTTCTAATGGCTGAATAGTACTCCATTGTGTATATATACCACATTTTTTGTATCCATCCCTCCGTTGAGGAACATCTGGGTTCTTTCCAGCTTCTGGCTATTATAAATAAGGCTGCTATGAACTTAGTGGAGCATGTGTCCTTATTGCATGCTAGGGAATCTTCTGGGTATATTCCCAGGAGTGGGCAAGACCCTTGAGGACATTGATTCAAGGAGAAAGTTCCTGAACAGAACACCAATAGCTTATGCTCTAAGATCAAGAATAAACAATTGGAACCTCATAAAATTACAGAGTTTCTGTAAGGCAAAAGACACTGTTGAAAGGACAAATGGGCAACCAACAAATTGGGAAAAGATCTTCACCAACCCTATATCTGACAGAGGGCTAATGTCAAATGTATACAAAGAACTCAAGAAGTTAGACCCCAGAAAACCAAATAACCCTATCAAAAATGGGGTACAGAGCTAAACAAAGACTTTTCACCTGAAGAAATTGGATGGCTGAGAAGCACTCTACTTCATTATCTTAATTTCCCCAATTCCTGTCATCTTTAAAGCTTAAAGTACATATTGAAGCTCACAGATTAATGGGTGAATTTTATTCCCTACTCTCACCAATGAACAGATTATTTAGAAGGAAACTAAATAGAGAAATAATGGAGCTAACAGATATTATGCAACAAATGGAACTATCAGATATCTATAAAAACATTTGACAGCAACACAGACTAATACACCTTCTTCTCATCACGTCAGACAGTCTTTTCCAAAATTGACTACATACTCGGTCACAAAGCAAGTCTCAAGAAATTGAAATTACCCCTCTTATCTTATCAGATTACCATTAATTAAATCTCAATTTCAGCAAAAAAGAAAGAACAGAAATTTATGAAAACTGGAAAAAACTACTGATTAATAGTGGGTCAAGGCAGAGATAAATAAATTAAAGACTTTCAAAGATTCAATGAGCATGAATACACAACATACCCAAATTTATGGGACACAACGAAAGCAATGCTAAGAGGAAAGTTCATGACATTGATTGTCTTTATGAAGAAACTGGAGATATCTCATACTAGCAACTTAAAAGCACACTGGACAAAGCTCAAGAACAGAAGGAAGCAAATACACACAAAAGGGTAGATGATAGGAAATAATCAAACTAAAGGCTAAAAGTCAATAAATATTAGTAAAGAGAACAACAGAAAGAAAAATGAAACAAAGAGGGTGGGTTTTTTTGAGAAAAATCTTCAAAATAGACAAATTTATTCAAAGTAACTGAAATATAAAGAAAAAAGCTGTTGGAATATGCCCTATTCCAGATGTTGGAACCTACATGAAGACCAATCTGCACATCGGTTACATATGTGCAGAGAAGCCTCGGTCCAACCTGTCTATGTTCTTTGGTTGGTAATTCAGTCTCTGAGAATCCCAAAGGCTCTGGTTAGTTGATTCTGTTGGTCTTCCTGTGAAATTCCTATTCTGTTAGAAGCCACAGTTCTTCCTTCTGTTCTTGCTTAAAAGTTCCCAAGCTCCATCTGCTATTTGCCTACGGGTCTCTGCATCTATATTACCTCCTGGGTGGAGACTGTCAGAGGACAGTCATGTTAGACTCCTATCTAAAGAGAAAAAACAAAAAATATAGAGTGGAAAAAGGAAAGAATAATCAACAAATGGTGCTGGTCTAAATGGATCTCAGCAGAATGTGAACATATCCACATCTGTCACTCCACACAAAACTGAAGGCCATGTGGTCCAAAGACCTTAACATAAACCAATATATTGAACCTGTTAGCAAGGAAAGTAGTGTAAAGCTTTGAATGTATTTGTCCAGGACATAGCTTCCTGTACAGAATATTCATAGTATAAGCACTAAGATCAACAACTGTTAAATGGGACTTCATAAAACTGAGAAGCTTCTGTACAGCAAAGGACACCATCAAAATGACAAAAAAAAAAAAGGAGCCTACAGAATGAGAAAAAATCTTCACCAACCATACATCGGACAAAGAGTTAATTTTAAAAATACATGAAGAATTTAAAAAAGTACACTCAACATACCAAATAATTTAATTAAAATGGGATATAGATCTAAAGAAAGAATTATTATCAGAGGATCCTAAAATGGTTGAGAAGCACTTAAAGAAATGTTCAACATCCTTAGCCATCTGGGAAATGCAATTCAAAACAATTCTGATGCTTCATCATATATCTGTCAGAATGTCTAGAATCAAAAACATAACTGACAGCCCATGCTGGCCAGGATGTAGAGCAAGAGAAACACTCGTCCAATGCTGATGGGATTACAAATTTATACAACCACTTTAGAAATCAATATGGTGGCTCCTCAGAAAATTGAGAATCGATCTATATCAAGACCCAGCTATACCACTTCTGGGCACATACCCACAGAATGCTCCATCCTACCAAAAAAAAAAAAAAAAAAAACACTCATTCAACTATGTTCATGGCAACTTTATTCCCAATAGCCAGAATATAAAAAAAAAAACAAAAACAAAAACAAAAACCTAAATTTCACTCAGCTGAAGAATGGATATGGAAAATACGGTACATAATGACAAAGGAGTATTATGCAACTGTTTTTGTTTGTTTGCTTGTTCATTTTTAAGAAAGAGACATAATGAAATCCCCTACACACTATCAGACCTATTATAATTTTGATCACCTTAGTGGTGTGCAAACTCTAATCTGATAGTAATGTTTTTAGGATATGATATTCAGAAAAGCAATAAAAGGTTATTTATCTTAACATAGGGGTATTTTAATTATTTTCTGATTAAGAATAAATTATTGTTTTTGAAAATAAATTCCTTAACCTACTGCATTCAGTTTAGCTCATTAGTAAAATATAGTTTTCTTAGCAAAAACCTCTCATTGTTGGTATCTTCATATAATTCTATATTTTGTGTTATAATAACATATTTTATGCTGCATGATATTTATAATATTCTAATGTTTGTGGTGTATTCCTGGAAGATGTTAGTAATTTGGTTAACATTTCTTAAATTTATAGTAACTATAATTTCCTGTATATTAATGAGTTTGATTTTATTTCAGACATTAGTCACTTATGTAAAAATTGACTCTCAAAAGTTTCCGTGAACAGCATAAAAAAACTAATGCATTCAGTGACTAGCTTAAATTTTCTCTAAAATAGTTAACATTTGCTCCTTTTACTACGAGTATTCTCATTAACTTTCTTATAATCCATGACAAAAAATTAAAACAGAAAAACACATCTTTTAAAATAAATAGTGAAAAAACCCATAATTTAACTTCCTGTTTTATAGGATGTGAAATTTCTCTTTTTAGTTTTTAGATAGTAATGATCCTGGCTCTGTTTAAAAATCTTTGTCTCTTCCTCCCCCCCAATTCTCTTTTATATCTTATGCCAACATTGTCTTATTTCTTTCAAATTCTTTCTGTCTCAACAACTGTGCCTAAGGTGGATAATCATTTCTTTAACCAAGACTTGGAATGTAGGTCATGGTTCAAAGAAAGTGTCATCCTGAGCAAGGCAACCCAATCACAAAAGAACACACACAGTATGCACTCACTAACAAGCTGATGTTAGCCCAAAAGTTCAAAATAAACAAGTTACAATTTACCAAGCTCAAGAAGAAGGAGGACTTAAGTGAGGGTGCTTTGGTTCCTCTAAGAAAGGGAACAAAATAGCCACAGGAGCAATAAGAGAGACAATGTGTGGAGCAGAGACTGAAGTAAAGGCCACCCAGAGACTGCCCTACCTGGGGATTCATCCTATAAACAGTCAATAAAACCTGACACTACTATGGATGACAAGAAGTGTATACCAAAAAGAGCATGCCATGGTTGTCTCTGGAGGGGCTCTGCCAGAGCCTTACAAATACAGAGGCAGATGCTAACAACCAACTATTAGACTGGGCATGGGGTCCCCAGTGGAGGAGCTGGAGGATGGTCCAGAGGACCAGAAGGGGTTTACAGCCCCATGGGAAGAACAATGATTTTGGCCACCCAGACACCCCAAGACTCCCAGGGACTGAACCATCACCCAAGGGACACATATGGTTCCAGCCAAAATTGTGGCAGAGAAAGGCCTTGTTGGGCATCAGTGGGAGGAATGGTCCTTGGTCAGGTAAAGGCTCAACAGAGGCCCCAACAAGGGGAAACCGAAGGGGGGTGAGGGTGTGTGTTAGGTAGAGAGGCATATAAGTGGAGGAAGGGGGAAGAGGAAAGGGGGATTGGGGAGTCTTAGGGTATGGGGGATATCCAAAAAGGCTTTACCACTGGCAATGTAAATGAAGCCAATATTCAATAAAAAAATTAAAAAATGAAGATAATAACACAAGCTCTTCTTGGCATCAGCAATCATGTCTGAGTTTGATGTCTGTATATGAAAAGGATCCCTACATGGGACAATCTCTGGACATTATTTACTTCAGTCTCTGCTCTACTCTTAGTCTCTATATTTCCTTAAGACAGGAGCAATTCTGGTTTAAAATTTTGGAGATGGGTGGGTGGCCCCATTCCTCAACCAGCGGCCCATATCTAACATCTGGCTATGGTCTCAACAGGTTCTCCCTCCACTTTGTGGGGTATTTCAGCTGATGTCATCCCTGTGGGGGTCTTTGGAGGCTCCTGCTTTCCTGGCATCTGAGACTTTCTGGTTGCCATCCCCAGTTCCCCATGCCACATTACTACACACCTCTGTTTAATTTCCTGACCCTCTGTAAATCTCCATCACCTCTCATGCCTGCTTCTGTCCCTCTTTATCCCCATCTACCTCTTCTCTTTCTCCCAAGTCCCTCCCACCCTCTACTTCCCTTGATTATTTTGTTTCCCCTTCTAATTAGGACTGAATCATCCACTCTTTGGTCGGCCCTTCCTCTTAAGCTTCACGGTGGTCCATGAGTTGTATCGTGGGTATTCCACTCTTTTATCAGTGAGTACATACTATGTGTGTTCTTTTGTGACTAAGTGATCTCACTCAGGATGATATTTTCTAGATCCATCCATTTGCCTGCAAATTTCATGAAGTCATTATTTTTAATAACTGAGTAATATTCCATTGTGTAAATGTACCATATTTTCTGCATCCATTCCTCTGTTGAGGGACATCTGGGTTCTTTCCAGTTTCTGGCTGTTATAAATATGGCTGCTATGAACATAGTGGAGCATGTGTCCTTATTACATGTTGGAGCATCTTCTGAGTACCTGCCCAGGAGGATTATAGATGGGTCCTCAGGTAATACTATGTCCAGTTTTCCGAGGAACCGCCATACTAATTTCCAGAGTGGTTGTACCAGTTTATAATCCCACCAGCAATGGAAGAGTGTTTTTCTTTCTTTAAATCTTTAAATTTGTATTTTTTAATGGAAAGTTCCATCCAGGTGTTAAACATACAATCAATTTCCAGAATACTGGCACTGGAGTACTTATGGATTGCACTCATCTTTGAATCCAGAAAAACACAAACATTATTGAAGTACATTTTTTTGTATGCTCTCTCATTTCTGGTATTACCCTGGTAGCCCTTTTATAAATTAATATTGAACTGTTATCCTCTCTAGCCCACTTCTTTTTTATTTTCAGGAGAAATAGGATCCTGCATGGCATTCAGCAACTCCTGTGCCACAACTTCATGGTTCGCAGTCAGTAGTTTCCAAATATGTCCTGGAGCTGCAGGTTCAAAATGATAAACTCTTTTTCAAGACAAAGCCCAAGACAACTTTCAATGCTTCTTACTCAGACTCTGAAGAATGGGGATTACAGATATATACAATGACCCAGTGCTGCACCAATTTTAATAAGAGGAAAAGAATGTGAACTTATTTTCAAGTTCCTATATCAAACTGTTTTTTGAAAGAAGGAAAAATATTTTCAAAATATTTTAACATTGTAAGAGTATTTCCATCTGTGTTTAGAAGATAAAAGATAAATCATGAATAAGTCATGATCTTGCTTTTATATGAATCATATATTGGGCAGCTATAGACAGTCAGCCTGTAAAGAAAATATAAATATACTAACAAATTGTGATCAATATGATCAATGTTAAGAAAAGAATTAAATTAAAGGCTGGATGATAGAGACTTAAAAGCTACGTTGGGGACTTGAATCACAAAAGGAAACTAGATATGTAAAGAGCCTTATAAGGAAAAGAGTAGATGCAAAATAAATACACAATTGATTCAGGTTTGGGCTTCCAGGTTCTTTGATGTTGATACTCTAAGAAAGACTGTTGAGTGCAGAAAATTGTAGTTGCGGAGAAAGCAAAGCAATCTCCAATGTTAAGTGGTACTGGACGAGGTAGGTACTCAGATGGGGAAACCCTCATCAAAGGTCACATTGGTATACCAATTTACATCTGGATAGGTGACTTTTAATTGTGTTAATGAGAAACTGATGAAGTGAAAAATGGGTCTAGCAAAAAAGAATGGTTTGGAGAGAGAGAATGATCCAGACTAAATTTCAAAACAGACTTCCCTTCTCTATATAGAAAATTGAATTTTAACAAAGAAAAACAGGTGGAAAAAATTATACTATTAAAGTTCTGAGAAATAAGAATGTATATTAGCCCATTCTGATGGGAGATATGATTGGATAACTACTGTATTATATTTAGAGTGTGAGGAAGCAACTTATGTGAGGATTATTGTAACCTGATAAACTGGAACTGGTACATTCCTTGAGTTGAGAGACTCTCTGGAAGCAATATGTATTGAGGTAAAAATCAGTTTCAAGACCCAGGATATGTATGCCAACTTTGAATTTGGTATCAGATAGGCCAGTGAAAATTGGGAATGAGCAATCTGATTTTAAAAGACAACTCAGACAAAGCCTGGGGAGGGAAATGTAGAAGCTATATTATCCCTGCTGGATTCTCCAATCTAATAGTGCCTGAATGATCACACACAGTCGACTCATCTGTACTGAGTAAATAAATTAATGAAGCATTCATTTCTCCTATTATTTATGTTTACTGCTCAAGCAGACTTTTAATTAACTCATTCATTTTTAATTTTCTTTCAATCTTGCTCCATGTGAGAGAAAATGATAAAATAAACAGCATATCTGAACATTTCACTTACTGAAATCTCCTTAAATTGAAGTGTTTTATGTAATTTATTTTTATATCTATATACTGCAAAACAATTTCTGGAAAAATAAATAAATAAGATTATGATACTAAATATGATTACTATAACTATTTACTAAAATAGAATGTCTATGATGGACATATACATACATTATACATTTATTCATTCTATCATTTATTTTTGCCAAATATTTATTGAGTCTCTATCCTGCTTTTCATACCTACAAGTTC
Source organism: Apodemus agrarius (assembly GCA_964023405.1). Taxonomy (NCBI): domain Eukaryota; kingdom Metazoa; phylum Chordata; class Mammalia; order Rodentia; family Muridae; genus Apodemus; species Apodemus agrarius. Next base: position 122,872,300 of record OZ030007.1, read on the forward strand.
TGGCTAAATAGTAAAAATGTTTTTTAAGACCAGCAATACCTTTCTTCTCGTCTATTGCTAGAGCTTAGTTATACTGCAGAAATGATTGCAACCCTTCCAGATTCGAAACAGTAGCAAATTTAATGGAAATAAATACACACATATATTTTAACATCTTCATGAAAAAGTTAAATAGTTTTAACTTAATTTAGAATACAAGGTTAGAATATCAATTTTTGAGGAAAACCACCATTACAAATGGTTGACATATAATTAAAAATCATAGTAATATATTAAAGCTAAATTGGAATAACTAACAGAACAATTTAAGTGAATGTCATTAAAAAAGGAAAAGAAAATTATCTGAGTAATCTAAATTATCTTCCTGAAATGAGTCAGATACAGTCAGTGTAAAAACTAGCTTTTATGGTTGCACACTCACATAACTGTATGGGACTGTATTAAGGTTTGCAGCACTGGGAATGTTGAGAACCACTGCTATAGAAAGACTTTTAGTGAACTGTCTCTCTTGAAAAGATCTCTTAGAAGTTAAGCCACTGAGACCAAGGTGTTTCAATGGAAAAGTCCACATCATAGTCTAGAAGAATAGATGAGATATTTAATATAAATGTTTGTTTCTGTTTGTGTGGTGTCAAGTTTAGAGGGGGAAATGTATTCCTTTGTGTTAGATCTATGATGGGTATCTGTGTAGTGCTGGAGAAAAAAATGCCGCTAGTAAAGTATTTGTACAGGGTATATTTTAAGAATAATAAATATATATGGTTGGGTTTTGAGACTATATTAGTACAGCAAGTTTCAGAAATTAGGAAGATTCTATGCCCACTTGATAAGTGGATATGCCACGTCACCTTAATTTCCCTCTTACTATACGTGTGGAGGCAGGCTTGTGATTTTGAAAGCAGTGGAACAATTAAAGATCATGTTCATCTTGAATGATTCTACAGCTGCAGGATCCATAAGTACAGGTATTATTAAATCATGTTTATTTAGTAGAAAAATCTTTATAAATTGAAAAGTTAGAATATTTGAATCTATAAGTAACAGAAATGCCAATGTATTATTTTGTCACCAGAGAAAATGATTCCATGTAAATTATCTTGAGAACACTGGTTTACTATACAAATCTATTGATTCCATTAGTATAATACAGACAAAAATTGGTCTGCTTAGCTATACATAAAATCTATCTAGACTTTGAGTGCTAGAGTAATGTATTTTAGGAAAATACAATTGGCCCTTTTTAACTAATGGTATGTCATTTATTATTTTATGTCCTACCATAAAAATGGACTTTAAGAGACTGGCAGATGCTTAGAGTGAACTGAGGGAGCTCTTCCAAGCCAAATTTATGGTGAACATTTTTATGATCCCAAAAAGGAAAAGAATATCTTTAAGGATGATCACTTGGATGTAAATTTAGACAATATCGATTGTATTGTACTCTAGTCAAGGTAACTACTACTTTGGCTGATGAGAAAGGGAAGTAGAATGGTCTGTTTATTTTCATTTGAAATTCAGGCAGCACACAGTCATGTTTAAACTTAGTAAGCTAAAAATAAAATAATGGGAAAAGGTGTCAGCTAACTCAATAAAAATAGAAATGTTTTCATTACTTCAAAAATAATGAAAATATATTTGAGTAAAGAACACATCAGCACTCTGCTTCTAACACTAGGTGATAGAATGATAATGCACAGAGACAGGAAAACGTAGGAGCAAAACTGGGCTTCCAGAGTCCTTCAGCATGAGGTGAGGTACATGGTCCTTAGAAGCTCACTCCATCCTTCATAAACATGTATTATTAATCATACAAATATATACTTGAGATCTTTGCATTAGAGACAGCACAAAATATATGCATACATTACAGTATATACAGTATATATATATATATATATATATATAGCAGTTATCTTTGAGTGTGTGTGTATATACAAGTTTCTATATGTATCTTTCAGATAACTTTGTCTCAATGAAGTAAAACATCATATAGAACAAAATTAGTGATAAATTGCAATATTGGTAAGTTTTCAAAAGTTGAATCTTCTAAAATATGGTAATGTGATTTAATCAATTGTGGTATATTATAAACTTTTTAAAAGTAGTCTTCCATTATGACTATAAAGCAAAGTCTGTCTGATATTTTCCTCGAAGTTTGTATGTGAAAGAATGTCTAAATAACAATTGGGGAAAAATAAGCTGTAATACGTTTTATGTGGTTCTGTGCTCTTGAATGTTAACATGTTTCTTTTAAAAATAATGAGGTTAATCTTTTCATCATTCAATATGATGGAAATTACATGACATAAGAAATTAAAGGTAATGATTCATTAACACTTTGGTTAAACAGTCAATTTACTCGAATTTCAATGCTAAATTTTTTAAAATGAAAACTCAAAGCTTTTAAAAAATCAAATTGGTTAAAAAATATAATTTCTGAATTATCACAGCTGCAAAACATTTATTATGATCAGAACTAAAGATTTGAAAATTAAGTGGAACACTTATTCAATTACTTGACAATTAAGACCAATATAGAAACATTTTTCATGTGATTTATGTTACAAAATAGAAATATGTGAAAGATGATGAATGGGAAAAAATTGACACATAAACAGAACAGATGGAAATGATTTTGCAACTTACAATTATAGTTTTTAAGATGAAGACGGGTTACTTGAATTTGTGGTCACTCTGGACAATTTTATAAAATCTTTTCTCAAAGAGAGACATAAGAGTTTAGTTCAATGACAAATATTCTGTTAGCCTGTGCCAGAGCAAGGGTTTGATCCTGGTACACGAGACAACTTTCCATCCCACCACTGGAAGTCAAAACTTAAATTTTCAAATAATATTAGGAAGTTAACAATTTTAGAATTCTACGCGGAAGTAAATTCAGTCATCTATTAACATATTTACTTGTGCTTACATTTTAAAGTATTTTCCAAAAACATTTTGAGCTAGTCTTTTAAGCTGCTATGCGTCATTTATTAAAGAAATAAATTTATAAATAGCTTGGCCCTTAACAAGATGCTTGACAATATTTGCACAATGTGCTCCCTCTGTTTGAAGGATTAAGGGTTCTATATAGAAGCTACATGTGGTAATTCAGGCTTTATGACTGTGAGCCACAAGCAACCACAGTTCATACACCTACCATGCCACAGTAGCCTACCCATATTTTAGTCTCTAGAAGGAATGTTCCCTCTCATATGTTTGTACTTAAATGTTGTCAGTCTTTAAAAGCTTGATATGATTTGCCTTCTCACCACTACACGTTGACACTCACTACACACTGCCAGGCAATATGGCTATATTTACCTGCCTCGCCTTCTAAATGTTATTTGGAAGAGATTATTTTTAGTACAATCGAAATATATTAATAATGGCATGTGATTTTAAATCCCTTTGCCATTTGAACAAATATGTTTCCCTGTTGTGATGATAAAAAATAAGTAAAAATTTTGCTGGGCATTCTTCTGGGACAGATTTTGCTTTCCCCAAAAAATAAACAACAGATGTGAATACTCTTTACTTTTTTCTGCTTTTAACAGTGGCTGAAAAAGCATTGCATTGAAAGTTGAATAAAGTGAAGGAAGCTTCAATCACATGAAAGAGATGGGAAATGAAAATTACAAATATATCTCACTAAGAGAGCAGGATTCTGGGCTCATTAATATCCACTTATCAGTGATTGCATTTCATGTGTATTCTTTTGTGATTGGATCCAGTGTTGTAGACCCAGAACAGAGAAATCGTGGGGGAGGGAATGAGTGGGGAATAGCAGTGGGGGAGAGGAATTATGGGACATATGGTGGGGGGTAGCTGGGAAAGGGGAAAGCATTTGGAATGTAAGCATAGGATATAGAAAATAAAAATTAAAAAAAAAGAGAGAGAGCAGGATTAACACTTTCAGGAGAGTATACAAGAAGCTGGTCCACTTTTAACATGGCAATAAAATTTGCCTTGTCTGCATTATTTGTAACGCTTATTAAAATTTGATGTATCATATGTAATTATTATATCTGGATAGTAGCTACTCAAAGATTGGAACTTAGGAAAAATTTAGATAGGTGGACTAGAGAAATGACTCAACAATTATGACCACCTGCTGTTCTTTCAGAGGGTGAATGTGGTTCCCAGTATCCATGACAGGGGCTTCACAAATGCTTATAACTGCAACTCAGAGGTCTAGAATATACTTGGAATATATAAATAAATAAAAATCACACATATATACAATAATAATCAATCATATAATAAATATAAAATGTAAAGAAATATACAGTTGAAAACATTTGCACAGATGGGGTACTTCTCTAGAGCAAAGACAGAAATATTAAGAAAGTTTCAGAAGAAACTTGATTATTGATTGCCATTGAATAGATGAATAGGAAAGAGGGATTTCTTAAATTTTTTATTGTTACAGTGAAATACCATGAACAAAAAGCAAAGCATCTTCTGGAGTGAGGGGTTTGTTTTGTTTACCCTTCCATATCACTGTTCATCTGTGAAAGGCAAGCATCTGAACACAGGAGCTCATGCAGAAGTCATGCAGGCATACTACATATTAGCTTGCTTCTGAAGGCTTGCTCAGTCTACTTTCTTTTCAAACCCAGAAACATCAGTTGAGGGATGGCCCCAACCACCATGATCTGGTCCCTTCCTCATCAATTATTAATTTAAGAAATTGCTTTAGAGTCCTGACTAAAAACTGATCTTATGGAGGCATTTTCTTAATTGAGATTCTCTCCTCTAGCTGACTACAACTTGTGTGAAGTTAACTTACAACTATCTAGCACAACCATTTTCAACTAGAAAGACCAATGTATCAGGCCCAGCTACAACCTTTCATTTCTCATTCATTCTCACGATTTCACATTAAAACTACAAATAATTTTTAAAATACCAGTCCTTACAAACTCACAGTAAAATTCAGTCTCTTTAAAATAGCTGTTCTTTTTTAAAAATCCAAAGTCTTTAAATGTCCACATCTCTCCATTGTGGGCTTCAGAAAATTAAAAAAAATAAATAAATAAAAATGAATGCTTTCTGATTTCAAGAGGTTAAAACCAAGGTACAGTCAACTAACCAAAGCAAAATTAAATTACAATAGTATAAATAACTAAATGTTCGGTGTCTGGAATTCACTCCCAATCTTCTAGGCTCCGCCAAAGAGCTTGAGTCACTTCTCTGGCTCCTTTTACTGTCACTCACAGCTTGTCTTCTAGGCTCCAGCTGGCTCCACTCCACTGGTGCTGCTGTTCTTGGTTGTCATCCCATGTTACTGGCATCTCCAAAAATGCTAGTGTCTTCTACTTCTACTGGACTGTACTTTTACCAACAACCCTTCACAGGCTCTCTCCACAGTTCCAAGCCTCATCTCCTCTGCATGATGCTTAAGTCTTGGACTCTTAATGGCACTGAGCCTGTACTTTCCTAAATATCCTCTCCTTTCCTCTCACAGTTCCAAGTCTTGGTTGTTTCCATTATGATTTCATGCCTTACAAACCAGTACCACTGGGTGAATCTTACAATACCAAGTTTGGCTGCCAGTCCAAGGTACATTATTCAGCTCTGTACCTCAGCATCTGTGTACTCCCAGAAAACACTTTCCAGAAGATTTTTCCTCAACAATGCTGGTCTCTTCTTAATCACTTTTGGTTTCTCAGCTCCAACCAATCAGCATAGAATATTCCCATAAAACAGAGGTTTCGTTTTAGCAGTTTTGAAACCTTGTTTCTCACAGGTAATTCATCAGCCTGAGCTAACCAGAACCACAGAATATTAATTCAAAATAGCAAATGTCCCCAATAGAGCCTATAAACTTCCTCCTGAAATTTTACAAAAGACTTCTTCTTCATTGCCCTCGACCTTCTTATCTTCAAAACTCCTACTGAACATCTCATCAAGCATTGAACATCCCTCTTATTTTGCACAAAGTTCCAAGGCTCTTCTACACTCCTCCCCAAAACAACATGGCCAGTTCTGTGACCTCAGTACCCCATTTCTTGTACCAAACTGTCTCAGCTAGGGTTTCTATAGCTACAGTGAAGCACCATGTCAAAAGCAAGTTGAGAAAGAAGGAGTTTATTTATTTTACAGTTCCATATCATTGTTCATCACTGAAAGAAGACAGGGTTGGACTGTTAAGTGTATTTAGTCCAAAAGCTCAAAATAAACAAGTTACAATTCACAGAGCAAAGGAAGCTCAAGAAGAAGGAGGACTTAAGTGAGGGTGCTTTGGTTCCTCTGAGAAAGGGAACAAAATAATTACAAGAGCAATAAAGAAGACTAAGTGTGGAGCAGAGACTGAAGTAAAGGCCCCCCAGAGACTGCCCTACCTGTGAATTTATCCTACAAGCAGTAACCAAACCCCAACACTATTATGGATGACAAGAAGTGAATACCAAAAGGAGAATGCCATAGTTGTCTACAGAGGGACCCTGCCAGAACCTTACACATACAGAGGCAGATGCTAACAGCCAGCCATTGGCCTGGGTATGGGGTCCCCAATGGAGAAGTTGGAGGGTGGTCCAGAGATGCTGAGGAGGTTTACAGACCCATGGGAAGAACAAGGATGTCTACCACCCAGATGCCCCAGGACTCCCAGGGACTAAACCATCAACAAAGGGGTATACATGGTTCCAGCCAAAAAACGTGGCAGACGAATGCATTATCACACATCAGTGGGAGGAGTGGTCCTTGGTCAGTTGAAGGCTCTTTACATCTATTGTATTCCCAACAAAGGAAATCGAGGGGGGGGAGGTGGAAGTGGGTCAGGTGGAGGGGCATATGCTTGGAGGCAGGGGTAGGAGAGGGGTTGGGGGTTTTCAGGGAGGGGAGAAATTGGGAAAGGTTTTACCATTTGAAATATAAATGAAGATTATATTTAATTAAAAAATTTTTTAAAAGTCAGGGTTGGAAGGGGAACAGGGCAAAAATCTGGAAGCAGGAACTGATGCAGAGCCCATGGAGTAAGCTCCTTACTGGCTTGCTCCTAATAGATTGTTCACCCTGCCTTCTTATAGATTCCACGGCAATCAACCCACAATGAGATGGGACCTCTCACATCAATCACTTATTTTTTTTATTTTATTTTTTTATTGGATATATTCTATATTTACATTTCATTTCCCTTTTTTTGTTTCCCCACCCCCTAAGGTCCCACATGCCATTTTAGCTTCCCCTGCTCCCTCATCCACCCCTTCCCACTTCCCTGTTCTGGTATTCCCCTACACTGATGCTTTGATCCTTTCCAGCATTAGTGTCCATTCCTTTCTTCTTGTCTGACATCATTTGGTATGTGAATTCTGTCTTTGGTGTCCCACAATTCTAGGCTAATATCCACTTGTCAGTGACTACATACCATGGGTATTTTTTGAGACTGGGCTACCTCACTTAGAATGATGTTCTCCAGCTCCATCCATTTCTCTAAGAATTTCATGAATTCATTGTTTCTAATGGCTGAATAGTACTCCATTGTGTATATATACCACATTTTTTTGTATCCATTCCTCCGTTGAGGGACATCTGGGTTCTTTCCAGCTTCTGGCTATTATAAATAAGGCTGCTATGAACATCGTGGAGCATGTATCCTTATTGCTTGCTGAGAAGTCTTCTGGGTATATTCCCAGGAGTGGTATGGCTGGATCCTCCGGAAGTATCATGTCCATTTTTCTAAGGAACCGCCAGTCTGATTTCCAGAGTGGTTGTACCAGCTTACAGTCCCACCAGAAGTGAGGAGTGATCCTCTTTCTCCACATCCTCGCCAACACCTGATGTCTTCTGAGTTTTTAATCCTAGCCATTCTGACAGGTGTGAGGTGAAATCTCAGGGTTGTTTTGATTTGCATTTCTCTAATGACTAATGATGTTGAACATTTTTTAAGGTGATTCTCAGCCATCCCGAATTTCTTCAGGTGAAAAGTCTTTGTTTAGCTCTGTACCCCATTTTTGGATAGGGTTATTTGGTTTTCTGTGGTCTAACTTCTTGAGTTCTTAGTATACATTGGATATTAGCCCTCTGTCAGATGTGGGGTTGGTGAAGATCTTTTCCCAATGTTGGTTGCCAATTTGTCCTTTGGACAGTGTCTTTTGCCTTACAGAAACTTTGTAATTTTATAAGGTCCCATTTGTCTATTCTTGATCTTGGAGCATAAGCGATTGGTGTTCTGTTCAGGAATTTTCTCCCTGAGCCAATGTCCTCAAGGGTCTTGCCCAGTTTCTTTTCTATTAGTTTTAGTGTGTCTGGTTTTATTTGGAGGTCCTTGATCCACTTGGAGTTGAGCTTAGTGCAAGGAGATAAGAGTGGATCAATTCTCATTCTTCTGCATGTTGACCTCCAGTTGAGCCAGCACCATTTGTTGAAAAGGCTATCTTTTTTCCACTGGATGTTTTCAGCTCCTTTGTCGAATATCAATTGGCCATATATGTGTGGGTTCAATTCTGGGTCTTCAATCCTATTCCATTGATCCACTTCCCTGTCACTGTACCAATAATATGCAGTTTTTAATACTACTGCTCTGTAGTATTGCTTGAGGTCCGGGATATTGATTCCCCCCAGAAGTTCGTTTACTGTTGATGATAGTTTTAGCTATCCTGGGTTTTTTGTTATTCCAGATGAATTGAGAATTGCTATTTCTAACTCTATAAAGAACTGAGTTGGGATTATGATGGGGATTGCGTTGAATCTGTATATTGTTTTTGGCAAGATTGAGGATGTGGAGAAAGAGGAACACTCCTCCACTGCTGGTGGGACTGCAAGCTGGTACAACCACTCTGGAAATCAGTCTGGCAGTTCCTCAGAAAACTGGTCATGATACTTCCAGAGGACCCAGCCATACCAATCCTGGGAATATACCCAGAAGACTCCCCAGCATGCAATAAGGATACATGCTCCACGCTGTTCATAGCAGCCTTATTTATAATAGGCAGAAGCTGGAAAGAACCCAGATGTCCCTCAACGGAGGAATGGATACAAAAAATGTGGTATATATACACAATGGAATACTATTCAGCCATTAGAAACAATGAATTCATGAAATTCTTAGAGAAATTGATGGAGCTGGAGAACATCATACTAAGTGAGGTAACCCAATCTCAAAAGAATACCCATGGTATGCAGTCACTGATACGTGGATATTAGCCTAGAATCTTGGGACACCAAAGTCACAATTCACATACCAAATGATGTCTGACAAGGAGAAAGGAATGGACACTAGTGCTGGAAAGGATCAAAGTATCAGGGTAGGGGAATACCAGAACAGGGAAGTGGTAAGGTGTGGATGAGAGAGCAGGAGGAGGGAAAAGGGCATGTGGGACCTTAGGGGTTGGGGAAACAAAAACAGGGAAATGAAATGTAAATATAGAATATATCCAATAAAAAAATCCAGTTGTATATATAATTTGTTCTTTTATCCAAAACAATGTCATGAAAGGAAGATGCATTGTAACAACCAATAGTGAACATGTTGCTAGTCTGAAAAAAAAATGAGAAAGGGTCAATATATGACAAGAAAAGCTGGAGATTTATGTTTCCTGATACATGAATGACTTCAAGCAAAATATATATAAAATGCAGAACTTAAGAACACAACTAAACATGCTTTCCTAGTGCAAAGAAAATACAAATAACTCCTAGGGCTTTTTCTCCTTCACAAAGCACATCTTCACACTCAAATTCCAATGTGCAGTTTTTTTTTTAATTGACAAACTGCTATTAGACACTATTGCGTTGGGAGCAGACACTCTCACCCTCTCTGAGAAACATGTTCTTTTTGAATAAATGCGGTTCTTTCTCGATGCAATACATTGGCTAATGGAGGGCTTCCCTGACTACCACTTTTTTGTTTTGTTTTCTGTTGTTTTTGTTTTTTTGTTTTAATCTATGGCATCCCATACTGTTTGAGGATTTTTGTTTTGCTTTGAATTTGTTTATTAATTTTTACATCCCAGTCTCAGGTGTCCCTCCATTCTTGTCTTAGTCCCTTCCCCTAACTCCTATCTTTATCACCTTCCCATCCACTCTGTTTCTCTACAGAAAGGAGGATGCCTCCAATGGATATCAACCAGCCATGGAATATTAAGTTGCAGTGAGACTAAGTACCTCCTCTTGTATTAAGGTCAGACAAGCCAACCCAGTAGGTGGAAAGAGTCGCAAAAGAAGGCCAGAGAGTCAAAGATCGCCCTTCTCTGATTATTAGTTCTACAAGAAGCGCAAGCTGTGCAATGGTAATATGTTTTTAGAGGGTCTAGGTGAGTCCTGTGCAGAGTCCTTGGTTGGAAGTTCAGTCTCTGTGAGCCTCTATGAGTAGATATTAGTTGATTCAGTGGGCTTTCATGTGGCATCCTTGACCCCTTCTTGCTCCTACAATATTTTCTACCCTGCTTCTGAATGTTTTGGCTATGAGCCTAAGCATAAGTTTCCATCGGTTTCTGAGTGAAACATCTCTGATGTCTAGGCACCAATCTATGAGGATAACAGAATATCATTAGAAATCATTTCCTTGATTTTTTTTTGCCAGTCCTATTTGGTTCTATCCTATGTCTCTAGGCTATCTAGTAGTCTAATCCTCCAGGCTTTGTCAGGGGTGAGTCTCCTCTTCTGGCATGGCTCTCAAACTGGACCAGCTATTAATTGGTCACTCACAGTTTTGAAAGTGTTATACTCATCTTTACCTAAGACATTTTTTACATGACATTGGTTATATAAATATATAAAAAATATGCACAAAATATGTTTGCCAATGTGAAGTTTTCATATTGGGCTACCTAGTTTAGCTTTGATATGAGGGGTTTTGCCTTGTCTTACTGTATCTTGTTTTGTGATGTTTGGCTGCTGACTGTTGAAGGCCTGCTATTTTCAGAAGAGTAAATGGAGTGGCAGTGGATCTGGGGGAGAGAAGAGAAATAGGAGGGACCTGGGAAAATTGCTATTGGGATCTATTGTATGAAAGAAGAATTTATATTCAATAAAACTGTATGGGATAAGAGCAAATTTGCATACTAATGAGGCAAGTGTACTTGCTTACATTTACATAAAGAATTATAGTGTGGCTGAATTTTGATTCTTCAGGATGTAGAACATCCTCAGTGTTTAACAGAATTGATCAATTTCTAGATTTCATAACTGTCAAAGCTGAGAATACACGTACCTTGCACAAAATGGCATTATAATTAATGCTATTTCAGAAATTGTTAGAAAATTTATACTAATTTCAAGCAAACACATATTGAATGAATTTTATGAAATTTGAGTCAGCAATTCAAACTATGATTTCTAAAACTCATTAATCATAATATAATACAATTCCAATGCATACTAATTTGGTACTTCCATGTTGATAAATGATGGTAGGAAAATATTTCATCTTTATTGTTTTAATTAAACCCTCATCTTCCTGCAACATCAGAAAAGTTCGTACATGCAGTAAAAGCCCTGCCATTCATAACAAGCAGTAGTTTCAGACTGAGCTTAGACATTTTTGGGCAAAGCATACTGTCACTGCCTTTGAAATGAGTGCAAGAAAATGTGCCCACAGTGTATGTAAGGAATCTGAATTGATACACCACAATAAAAAAGAAAAAAAGGAGATTGTCAAGAATAAAATTCATGTCTGTTCATTAGTCATTAGGGAAATACAAATCAAAACAAACCTGAGATTTCACCTCACACCAGTCAGAATGACTAAGATTAAAAACTTAGGAGACAGCAAGTGTTGGCAAGGATGTGGAGAAAGAGGAACACTCCTCCACTGCTGGTGGGATTGCAAGATGGTACAACCACTATGGAAATCAGTCTGGCTGTTCCTCAGAAAACTGGGCATGACACTTCTGGAGGACCTTGCTATACCACTCCTGGGCATAAACCCAGAGTATTCCTCGGCATGCAATAAGAACACATGTTCCACTATGTTCATAACATCCTTATTTATAATAGCCAGAAGCTGGAAAGAACCCAGATGTCCCTCAATGGAGGAATGGATACAGAAAATGTGGTGTTTTTACACAATGGAATACTACTCAGCAATTAAAACCAATGAATTCATGGAATTCTTAGGCAAATGGTTCAAACTGGAAAATATCATACTAAGTGAGGTAACTCATTCACAAAAGAATACACATGAAATACAGTCACTGATAAGTGGATATTAGCCCAGAAGTTTTGAATACCTAAGACACAACTCACATATCAAATCATTCTAAAGAAGGAGGAAGGAGAGGGCCCTGGTCCTGGAAAGGCTTGATGCAGGATTGTAGGAAATTACCAGGACAGAGAAGTGGGAGGGGGTGATTGGGGAACTGGCAGAGCAAAGAGGGATTATGGGACTTATGGGGAGGGGGGAACCAGGAAAGGGAAAATTATTTGGAATGTAAACAAAGAATATAGAAAATAATTAAAAAATAAATTTGTTTGAACACTGAAAAAAATGAAAAAAAAGAAAATATCTAATAAAGAAGTAAAAAAAAATAACTAAAATAAAGCCTATAAGAAATGCTAAAAAAGAATAGAATTCATATTCAGCATGCCTTAGATATTGAATTTACTTTTGCTTACTGAATCATCCAAAGTTTCTTAGCTGTCTCCCAATATTTGCGTTCTCAACATTGAGTAAAGCAGTTTTTTATGGGAAAGTTATACACAGTATAACTTGAAGGACTGAACTAATAGAACATTATTTACATATGTGTGCGTATATGTGTGAATATGTGTATGTATATGTATATATTAGAAGGGGGATATGAGATTGTCTTATGTGATAGCTGTCCAATATTTCACCAGTGTCTCCCTTCAGGTTGAGATGGCAAAAACTGTTATATTTGTTTATCCCATGAAGTAGGAAGACTCAACACTCCTAACCCAATGCTGAAAACCTGGGATATTCCTATAAACTTTTACAGCATTGTATCTACATTTTTGTGGACTTTGAAAGCAAAGACACTGGAGACAGGTAACAGCGGGGGAGTGTAGTAGCAGCACTACATGTGTTTTCTTCATACCTGGTACATGTGAGCAGCCCATTGGGATGTCCTACACATATTGATGGTGGGTTTCTCCTGGCCATACACATAGGCAAATGTAAATCTCCCAAATGATTCCATATCCAGTCAGGTGCCAGTCAGCACATCATCCATTGCACACACAAAACCTGACCTAGTCAGACCTTCTTATACTTCATACACAAGTGATATTTGGTTCTGCTACAGGTTTTTCTCAATTTTCTTGGCTTCTTCTTGCCAAAAGAATTATATGTAATTTAAACAAGACAAAGACAAGAAATGAGCATTTCTAACAATATCATGAACTTTGCTAGGTAGGCAGGAGCAAATAATTTGTTCACAGATACAGCACTGACAACAGACTGAGGAAATAATCTCAACGTTTGCCATAGTGAGTCAATGAATTTATTAGAATGACTTAAAAGACCATAGCTAAAGGCTTACCCATAGACACACGGAGCAACTTTAAAAAGCTGAGCCAATTAAACACACCCTCTAGCAACTGTTGTTGCTTATATACCTTTGAAGGTGAATGTTTTTGGATGTTGTAAATTTCATGAGCTTTCTGAGTCTTGTATGTTTTGTATTCTTGCAAATATTATGCGGCTCCTTCCTTCTCCTAAAGAAGCATGCTTCAATTCAGAGGAAATGGTTACACAGAAAGGCTAACCTTTTTAGATATTCCTTGGAAAGTATTCTGTCCTTTTCAGTTTCATTAACTTTTCCCTGAAATTTGAAATACATATATAAAATTTCATGTATCATAATAGTAGACATTGCATATAAGTTCTCTTCTATAATTGGTACCCAGATGAGTAAATTGAATTGTCAGCAGCAGCTAAGTCTCTGATCCACCTTCACATGCTGTTCATTAAAGAACGGTTATATCCTTACTTCTAATGCCATGTGTTATTTTGTCTGCTTTGAACTTGGCATAAATAGAATTTTAGACTGAATCCTCTGTTGTGTCATGTTTTATCATCTCAACATATGATTTCTGACATTAAACATATACTAACGGGCACTTGTATATATTCAGTCTTATTATCCATTAAACCATATATAAGTAACGTGACTAGACTTTAGCTACAATGCATTCGCTACAAAATTATTGTTTTTCTTTTGCATAAGAATTTCTGAATTGTACATTGTTATGATGTCTGTGTATCTGTACACTAAATACACTAAAAACAACTTTTTAGAAACACTAAATATACTAAATAGAACACTAAATACATCATTTTAATTCAATGTATCATTATTGTGGGGTTTCATAAGCTTGTCTCATGCAATTGTGAAGGTCAGAGGTCAAGGTCTGGCAGTTGTTGCTCCCCTATAGAAGTCTGTTGGCCCTAAAGATCATACTCAGGGGGAGATTGCTTGAATAAGTAGTTTTTGCTAGCTGACTATCTCTTGAGCTCATGTGTACTTAATTATTAAATGAATCACTGATTTTAATTTCTTTAAAACTTTAATTGTGTGAATAAATTACTAATTATGCTTAATTTATTTGATGGAAGAAGAAAATAGGAGACTTTTTACTTGTATTAGTGTCACAAAAATATTAACTAGTTCATTTTAACTCAATTTCAAGACTGAAGCACAATGTTTCTACAGTCGAACTCACAGCAAATCTAAAACAAATTATAAGATCAAGAAAACTGACTCCATAGAATTTAAAACACATCTGATAGGTACATAAACTTCACTGTGGAGATGGGGGGTTCTACATGTATCTGTATAAGGCCATGCATATACTGGTATTACAAAGAAGGTGCTACTCTGCTTACACAAAAACAACAATTCAAAAAATTCTTTGTGTCTCACATAACAATATTTTTTCTGTTGTCATTGTGGTGCTGGTTTTCTGTACCTAGAAGTCTCCACTCTATAGTGGTGGCAGAAAAATTTCCCAGCTGTCGTAAAATATCTGAGAAACAGAATTTAGATTCATCTTGGTTAAGGATCGCAGGACTGTCAGCCTACGATTGCTTGACCCTGCTGCTCCTGGTTTATGGTAGGACAAAACTACTTGTGATGACTTGTATATGCTTGGCCCAGGGAGTGACACTATTAGAAGGTGTGGCCTTCTTGTTGCAGGTGTGTCACCGTGGGCGTGGGCGTGGGCTTTAAGACCCTTGTCTTAGCTACCTAGAAGCCAGTTTTCTCCTAGAATCCTTCAAAGGAAGATGTAGAACTCTTAGCTTTCCTGCACTATCAATGCCTGGATGTTGCCATGCTCCTGCCTTGATGATAATGCCTGAACCTCTGAACATGTAAGCCAACCCCAATTAAATGCTGTTCTTATAAGAGTTGCCTTGGTCGGGGTATCTGTTCACAGAAGCAGTAAAACACTAAGACACTACTCACCACACAATAGGCAGCAGAGACAGCAGGAAAGAACAGAGCAAGATATGATTCTGAAGAATATGTTCCCAAGGACCTACTTCAGCCTACTAGGCTCCAGGGAAGGGACTGGGAAAAGAAGAGGGAAGGGAAACTGCAGTCCTGATGTAATATATGACAGAAAAGTAAACGAAAGGAAAAACAACTTTAAAAGGAACTTTTTGATGGTGCTGGAGATTAGTCTCTGGACTTCACAACAGGCAAGGGCTCTGCCACTGAACTACATGCCAATCACCATTTCAGTTGAGCTCCACATCAGGTCCTTCCACCTGCCATTCATCCATCAACCTGCCATTTATCCTTCCAGCTGCCATTCATCTTCCAGCTCCCATTCATCCTTCCAGCTGCCATTCATCCTTCCACCTGCCATTCATCCTTCTACCTGCCCTTCCTCCTTCCACCTGCCATTCATCCTTCCACCTGCCATTCATCCTTCCACCTGCCCTTCCTCCTCCACCTGCCATTCATCCTTCCACCTGCCATTCATCCTTCCACCTGCCCTTCCTCCTTCCACCTGCCATTCATCCTTCCACCTGCCATTCATTCTTCCACCTGCCCTTCCTCCTTCCACCTGCCATTCATCCTTCCACCTGCCATTCATCCTTCCACCTGCCCTTCCTCCTCCACCTGCCATTCATCCTTCTACCTGCCATTCATCCTTCCACCTGCCCTTCCTCCTCCACCTGCCATTCATCCTTCCACCTGCCATTCATCCTTCCTTCCACCTGCCATTCATCCTTCCACCTGCCTTTCCTCCTCCACCTGCCATTCATCCTTCCACCTGCCATTCATCCTTCCACCTGCCCTTCCTCCTCCACCTGCCATTCATCCTTCCACCTGCCATTCATCCTTCCTTCCACCTGCCATTCATCCTTCCACCTGCCCTTCCTCCTTCCACCTGCCATTCATCCTTCTACCTGCCATTCATCCTTCCACCTGCCCTTCCTCCTTCCACCTGCCATTCATCCTTCTACCTGCCATTCATGCTTCCACCTGCCCTTCCTTCTCCACCTGCCATTCATCCTTCCACCTGCCATTCATTCTTCCACCTGCCATTCATCCTACCCTCTGTGATTAATGCCTTTAACACTTAAGACTTGAGGGGAGAACAGTGAAGATATAAATCAGCACAACATAGTTTTGTACCTTTCATCATTGAACTGGTACCTGTGGTTCTTGTAGTGTGGATTTGGAAGGCTCTCAACTAACTTTCTCATCTTCAGGATTATGTGGGCCTCTTTATCCTTTGTAATGGATTCCTATGAGCTTAAAAACCCAATTCAGGTGATATCCCACTTCTCTCTCTCAATCTCTCTCTCTCTCTCTCTCTCTCTCTCTCTCTCTCTCTCTCTGACACACACACACACACACACACACACTCACACATTAAAAAAGTTTTGTTGTAAGAATTAAACAGTACAAATTAGTTAATTAAAAATAATGAAAAATAGCCCAGTTTCAATAAAGGTAATTACTAAGAAATCAACAAACAATACTTCTGGGAATATTAAGATACCAGACACCACTTATTACAGATCCTCCTCATTGTAGCATACTGTTCACCCAGCACTGTCATTTTTATATACTATTTGAAGTTCTACCTCATGTACAATTTCAAGACTCTCAAACCCCATTCATGACTTCAAGAATAGCACAGAGCACAGAGTACAGTTTGTGATCTTAGGAAGGAAGGTAAGTTGCCTTTGGAAGTGCTCGAGTGACTTTCCTAGATTTGGTCCTAGGCAGTAAAACAAACTCATTTTATTCTATGTAACAGGAAAGAAATGTTCCTGAAAGTGAAATTTTCATAAAAGTTTAAGATAGTCAAGTCTTAGTTCTGCACAGTCAAGGGCAAGCCTCCCGGAGCAGGACTGGTAGGCTGCGAATCCTTTAGAACAGGAGTTTGTTATTCAAAACTGAACATGTCCATCCTAATTTACAGACGCCTGTGTGAATACATGGTCGATATCAACACAAAAGCAGAAGGTCTTACAGGCACTGCCTCATTGTCCTTTTTAAAGTTAGTTCACAGAACAATTTTGAGATAAAATATAACAGACACACATTATTGTATATAAAATATGCATATTATACATAAAAATATCCAAGAGTAGCTGATACACATCATTCAAAGGTAAATAATGAATACAGCTTATCTAAAACAAATTTAAAAAAATCTCAATGATCAGGAAATTTTTTCCATTGCCCTTGTTTAATCTTTAAACTTATTTTTTTTATTTGTCTAATCCTCTACATTTCTGGCAGTGGTTGAGCAGGAGTTTAAACATGCCAGGCATGTGTTCTACTGCCAAAATTCAGCCCCAGCCTGGAAATCCTGTTTTCACTAAAGCTTCCCTGAGGTATGACCTCACAATTTCCCAAACATCATGTCCAGCAGGTGAGCAAATGAGAATCATTCATCTTTTGAACCCAACTAATATTGGACCAATTGAAATTTTCTCCTTTTCATTAAAACAAATATTCATAATTAATAACAATAATAATGCATACCAATAAAATTATTTCCAGAATGTGCTGCTTTGGGCTAGATTTATCTCTGTGACTAACTTAAGCAATTGTGTTTACAAAAGTACACTCTATTAAAGCACAGAGAACTGCCAAAGGGGATACATTGATATTGTAGATCCCACAAAGGAAAAAAGAAAGACAAAGACTTGATGTTTTATTCCTTCTAAACATTAAAATATTAAAAAAAAACAAAATTTAAATAACCTAGTAAACCTTCAAAAATACCTATTGTAAGCCTATAAATTTTCTCCACAGGTTTTTCAGTTATTGGAAGAGCTCACATCATTTCATTAAAGATAATTAAGCCACACTATGAGCACAAAATTACAAAGACTTGGAAAGCTGTCTATATATCTGTACTGCTCCAAAGTCAATTTGTCTCTGCATTTTCAGCATGCCAGGAAAAAAATTGCCTTACTTCTAGGATTAATGTAGAGCATCAACCTGAATTGAGCAGCTTCATTCACAAATCCTTCAACTTATATTAATCTAAAGCATCTGAACACTGGCAGAGGTGCAAAACTCCTGGGATGAAAGAAAAAAGAAAAAGAAAAAGAAAACAATTCTTTATAGTTTCTGATATTGGAAACACTGCTGTCAGGCTAAAGTCTGGGAATAAAAAAAAAATCTTTCCTATTTATTCAGATGAACATTGAAAAGAATTCTCAAAATAAAGTCTCTTCGAATGTTTCATAAAGTTTAGGATTCATGTGGAGCACAGCTACATTATACATATAATAGGACTTGTACAGTAAAATAAGATCTTCTTACAGAATTTTTTACTCATCTAGGTTACTGTTATGTTAATTTTAATTCATCAAGATATTGCTTTTTCACCAACCACTAACACTATTAATGTTACTCTGCTATGTTTGCAGACAGTAGCATGTCATCCTGAGAGGCTCCACTCAACCGATGACTCAGAAAGATACAGACACCCAAAGCCAAAGAGTAGATGGAGCTTGAGAACACATATAGAAGAATAGGAGGAAGGATTGCAGTCCCTGAAGGGGATAGGAACACCACAGGAATACCAACAGAGTGAGCTAACCTGGATCTTTGGAGCTCTCAGAGTCTGAACCAAAACCAAAGAATATACATGGGCTGGATCTAGGCCTTCCCACTCATATGTAGCAGATATGCTGCTGGACCTTCATGTGGGTCCTGAACAATTGGAGCAGGGACTATCTTGAAAGCTGTTGCCTGCATGTGGGATAGGTTCTAGCTGGGCTGCCTTGTCTGACTTCAGTGGGAGAGGAAGCCTCTGACCTTGCAGAGACTTGAAGTACCATGAAGGGAGATTTATCCAGTTGGCCCCACCCACTCAGAAGAGAAGGGAAGGGGAGATGTGGAAAGGATTGTGGGAGGAAGTGACCATGTTGAAGGTGGTAAGTGGAATGTAACACGAATAAATAAAAGAGATAAAATTAAATTAAAAAAAAAAGATATTGCCTCTAAGCTGAACATAATCAAACAATGAGATGTCAAGTCTCTACCAAACACCTTTGGTTAAAGCTTCCAATTTATTACTTCTCAAGTATCATACTGATTGTCAACTGAAACTTGAGTTTCATTTTTATCTTGTGATCTCTGCTAAATATATTCCCCATGAATAAAAGCTAAAAGCCACCCAACTTTCTTCCATTCTTTTGAGCACATCTCAAGGAAATGCATTTTTTGTCTTCCTGATCATTATGTATGATGGGAAAGGTTTCAAGATGGCTCCAGATAACAAATACCATAAATATCAAAATTATTCCTGGATTCATCTTTAGATACATAAAGAACCAGCACATGATCCACTGAGAAGTGAAGGGGAAAATTGCTTCTCTAGATGAAAACCTGCCAGAAGATATTCCACTCTAAATAATATGAGATTCATGGGGAACAGGCTGATGAGAAAAACACACTTCAAGGTTCCAATTCTAATAATTTTTTGACATAGTAAGGAAACAGATGAACTCAGAGATGAGACTGAACTGGGAAATTTGGGATTTAATCCATCAAGGCAGTGGCTTTCAACTATTTTCTGAAAGTGAACGTCTTTGAAAATATTAATTGATGCTATGCATTGATGAGATGAAAAAGGAAGGGCAGGACCCCATGCTCTGCCTGAGGAAGGGGCTTTGTGTTGCTAATTTAAAGACAGGATGTTATTTTCATGCCATGAGTTATTACAGCTCATGAAATTCATGCTTGCCATGTAGTGGAGGTGCTATCTCATTTGAGGTGGAAGTGAAGCCTCAGAGTCCCTAAAGCTGACTCTAAGAACTTGATTTATGAGTTTGCTAAGTGTATATGACTATAAAAACACTTATGTGGTACAGAGGACTCCCCAGCAAATAGAAGATGATCAGTAAGAACCCAAGGGAGAGTTTTTAATTTTTAGATGCCTTGGAATTTGGGTTTGAGATAAAGGTTATAATTGAAAAGACACCCAAGTGCTTGAGTTGAGACACATTGGGTCAAGTGGGAGGAATCCAAAAAAGAGTGAACCTTAATAATATGGAGGGATACGATTTTTTGCTTAGGATATATTGAATACAATTATACTCCGGGAATACATGAACCTTGAAAAGGATGAGAGAGAAAGTGTGAATTGAGGAAGCAAGGTGCCAAAAGAGCTAGTCAGAAAAAACATAATTAAAAACATGGATGAATAGATTAGCCATGGGACTTAGGAAGTGAGCTTGCCCCTGCATTCTTAAATACAGTCATTCAGTTGCCAATCTCTTAAGGTATGTGTTTTCGTATTTTTTTCATGCTAATGAAAGAGTCCTGAGTCATATGCGACAAAAACTTTCTGTTTTTTTTATGTATTGCACATTATTTCCCAGAACTGTGGATGAAACAGGTCTTTTAGGCTTGAAAAAGTGTAAATGGACTAGTATTACCTGAGAAGAGATAATCTTGATTATTTAATTGGTGTGGAAATCTATGTCTCTGTGTGGCATACCATTTTCTGTCTGGGATCCTAGACTATATCGGTGGACAGCAGGAGCTGAGTGGAATGCATTCGTTCCTCCCTCTGCTTCTTGATTATGTATCCTTTCTCACATCTACTTAACCTTCCTGTCACCTTGAATTGGCTGACAGATGGGCTATGCCCTCAAACTGTGGACTAGAATAAACTCTTTCTCCATTAAGCAGCGTTTCTTGGGGCATTTTATCACAACAATAGAAAAAGAAGGTAAGGGAAACATGCATGTGTGGTATTATAGAAGATACTCTTCAACAGTGATAAATAGGAAAGTAGAAAGAAACAAGTTTAACAAACAATGCTTAGACTTCTTGACAAGAGATAAGGTAAACATTAACTAAAAAGGAAATGTTTCTTTAGAAATGTTTACTTTAAAAATCTGTTTTCTGTTAGATTCTTATCTATTGTTGTTTGAATTGGGAAGACACATAATAACCATTTATGTATGTGTGTATAGGCATATGTGTAATTTTAAACATCATTATATGATTATAATATTATTGACTTTAAATATTAATCAAGCAAATCATAGTCAACATGCTTATATGCTTTCTTGAAAAAAGTAAAACAAGAAATAAAATCCAACAACAATAAAAAAAATCCCAAAAAGATCTTTTCTCCAGGGCACACATAAAGATATTCTCTTCTCTCCATAAAGATTTTGTTTGTTTCAGTCTACTTTCAATTAAGATTCAATAATGAATACAATTTATCAGTGTCCTCAAGTTCTTACTGGTATTGCTTGCATGCAAATTGATTACTAATAATTTGTTTTTAAACAAACTTATTTTTCACATTATTGCTGAAGGAAAATAGATACACTTATGCACATTTTTAAGCTTGATTCTTTGCCTGAATGATTGAATAGGACTTCTATTTTATAACAAATATATAAGTATATAAGTGTAATATATATGTGAGATTATATCATATATGAGTACACACATACACACACACACACACACACACACACACACACACACACACAAAGTATCCTCTATAGGCAATAGTAGCATGCTAAAAATTTCCTGAAATTAACCTCTTATGTCTTAGAAACCTCTTTCTTTCCTTGAGAAACAGTAGAATTAAAAATATACTGAGGTATTAACTAAAAGTAAAGCTTATGGTTTATTCATTATATTTTACTTAAAGTACCAAAACTTTTCAAATGAATAGATGTTTTGTTTATATATGGCAATAAAAAGATATTTAATTTTGTGTCCTTTTATTTTCAGTATGTTTCTTTTCTTTTAATTGAAACTAGATTCTTTTCTCATACAATATAGGCTGGTTATAGTTTCTCCTCCATCAGCCACTTCCAGTCCCTCCCTGCCTCTGTTCTCCTTTGCATCTCCTCCCTTTCTATCAAAGAGATAACAACCAAATGTGACAAAATAAAATATTATAAAATGATTCGCCTGATTTTCTCCATGTCAACGATATGCCTCCTTTTCCTTTCTGGTTTTATTAATTTAGATATTCTCTCTCTCTACCTTAAGGTAGTTGAATAAGGGTTTATCTATTTTGTTGATTTCTTCAAAGGACCAACTCTTCATTTTATCATTTTATTGATTCTTTGTTTAGCTCTCTTTATTTCTATTCTATCAATTTCAGCCCTGAATTGATATCCTACCTTGTCTTCTTCTTACATGTGATTTCTTTTTTTGCTGTAGAGATTTCATGTGCTGTTAATTTGCCAGATATTTCTTCCCTCTTTTCTTTTCTTTCTTTTTTTCTTTTTGTGTAGCCACTTAGTATATGAACTTTCCACATACTATCGTTTTTAATGTGTTCCATAAATTCCGCTATGCTATTTATTCATTTTTATTGAATTCCAGAAACTATTTTCTTCATTTCTTTATTGCTGCACTGAATCATTTTTCATTCGGTAATGAATTTTTCAGTTTCCATGAGTTCAGAAGCTTTCTATTATTTCTGTCATTGTTGGTATCAAGGTTTATTCCATGGTACTCTCATAGGATATTTTATTTTATTTTATTTCATTATTTGTATCTGTGGAGACAGGCTTTGGGTTCCTTTATGGTGTCAATTTTGGAGAAGGTTCAATGAGTAACAGAAGAAGGTATATTCTTTTGCATTTGGGTAAATATTTTATAAATATGTTTTTAGGTACATTTGGTTATACCATCTGTTAGCTCCAGCATTTCTTTGTTTAGTTTTAGTCTGGATGATCTGACCATTGGTGACAAATGAAATATTGAAGTTTCCCATTACTAGGGAATGAAGATCAATATGTGATATAAGCACTATTAGAGGTTCTTTTACAAACTCAGGTGCCATTGTGTTTGAGACATAGAAGGTAGGTATCCAAATGTCAACTTGGTGGACTTTTACCTTAGATGAGTATGTTGTGTTGTTCCCTGTCTCTTTTGATTAGTTTTAGTTTGAAGACTATTTCATTAGATATTAAAATAGCTATGCCAGCTTGCTTCTTAGGTTCATTTCTTTGAGATATCTTTGTCTAATCCTTTACCCTGAAGTAAAATCTATTCTTGATTTTTGAGGAGTAATTCTTGGACACCCTTGCGCGAGGTGGGGGTATTGTTTCTACATTCATTTTGTTACTCCATGTCTTTTTATTGGGGCATTGAGACCACTGATACTGAGAAATATTAATGACCTAGAATTATTGACTCCTGTTATTTTCATTGTTTATGGAGGTGGTAGTGGTGGAGCCATTTGTATGAATGTGTTTGTGCTAGGGGCAGGGGTCATGGGCAGGAACCATGCCTCCTTTTGATTTTGCTACTCTGAGATTATTTATTCCCTATGTTTTCACAGATGTAGTTAACTGGCTTAGGTTAGAGCTTTCTTTCTAGCACTTTCTGTGCAGTCCAATTTGCAGATACATACAATTGGACTTTAACATGGAATATCTTATTTTATCCATGGTGATCAGACCTCTTGCTTGTATACTTACCTGAGCTGGTACCTCTGGTCTCTTAGATGCTGCAGCACATCTGTCCAACCCATTCTGGCTTTTAGAGTCTTCATTGAGATGTCAAGTATATTCCCTCCCCCTGCTCTCTCATCCACCCCCTCCCACCTTACTGTTCTTGTACTCCCCCACAATGATGTTTTGGTCCATTCTAGGACCAGTGTCCACTCCTTTCTTCTTGTGAGTCATCACTTGATATGTGATTTATGTCTTTGGTGTTCCAAGCTTCTAGGCTAATATCCACTTATCAGTGACTGCATACCATGGGTATTCTTTTGAGACTGGGTCACCTCACTTAGTATGACGTTCTCCAGCTCCATCCATTTCTCTAAGAATTTCATGAATTCATTGTTTCTAATGGCTGAATAGTACTCCATTGTGTATATATAGCACATTTTTTGTATCCATTCCTCTGTTGAGGGACATCTGTGTTCTTTCCAGCTTCTGGCTATTATATATAAGGCTGCTATGAACATAGTGGAGCATGTATCCTTATTGCATGCTGGTGAATCTTCTGGGTATATTCCCAGGAATGATATGGCTGGGTCCTCCGGAAGTATCACATCCAGTTTTCTGAGGAACCGCCATACTGATTTCCAGAGTGGTTGTACCAGCTTGCATTCCCACCAGCAGTGGAGGAGTGTTCCTCTTTCTCCACATCCTCACCAACACCTGATGTCTTCTGAGTTTTTAATCTTAGCCATTCTGACTGGTGTGAGGTGAAATCTCAGGGTTGTTTTGATTTGCATTTCCCTAATGACTAGTGATGTTGAACATTTTTTAAGGTGTTTCTCAGCCATCCGAATTTCTTCAGGTGAAAAGTCTCTGTTTAGCTCTGTACCCCATTTTTGGATAGGGTTATTTGGTTTTCTGGGGTCTAACCTCTTGAGTTCTTTGTATACATTGGAAATTAGCCCTCTGTCGGATGTGGGGTTGGTGAAGATTTTTTCCCAATTTGTTGGTTGCCGATTTATCCTTTTGACAGTGTCTTTTGCCTTACAGAAACTTTGTAGTTTTATGAGGTCCAATTTGTCTATTCTTGCTCTTAGAGCATAAGCAATTGGTGTTCTGTTCAGGAATTTTTTCCCCTGAGCCGATGTCTTCAAGGGTCTTCTCCAGTTTCTTTTCTATTAGTTTTAGTGTGTCTCGTTTTATGTGGAGGTCCTTGATCCACTTGGAGTTGAGCTTAGTGCAAGGAGATAAGAGTGGATCAATTCTCATTCTTCTGCATGTTGACCTCCAGTTGAGCCAGCACCATCTGTTGAAAAGGCTATCTTTTTTCCACTGGATGTTTTCAGCTCCTTTGTCGAAGATCAATTGGCCATAGATGTGTGGGTTCAATTTATTCATTTCTATGAATCCCTTGGTTTGGGTTTTCTTTATTGATCTTATTTCCAATTTCAAGTCTTGACTAGCTTTACTTATCTTCTCACCATGTGTTTTCCTGGATTTCTATAAAGGATTTATTCATTTCCTCTTTAAAGACCACTATTATATTCACAAAGTTCATTTTAACATCTATTTTCTTGTGTTTCTGCTATGTTGGAATATTCAGGCCTTTCTGTAGTAGGTTGGCTGAGTTCTAGTGGGGACATAGTCCCTGGGCTGTTGCTAATTGTGTGGTTTTTTTTTGTGTATGTATTTTTTATTATTTTTTATTGGATAAATTCTCTATTTACATTTCATTTTCCTTTTTCTGGTTTCCTGCCCCCAAAGGTCCCCCATGCCCTTTTTTCTCCCCGGGTTCCCCCATTCACCCTTTCCCACTTCCCTGTTCTGGTAGTCCCTTACACTGATGCTTTGAGCCTTTCCAGAACCAGGGTCCACTCCTTCCTTCTTGTTAGACATCATTTGGTATGTGGATTGTGTCTTTGGTGTCCCAGGATTCTAGGCTAATATCCACTTATCAGTGAGTGCATCTCAGAATCTGTGTTTGGAATGATTAAATATATGTGCTGATTTCTGGATTTGTCTTTGTTGAGTGGGCACCTTTATCCTTGGTTTCTGTTTCCTGTTTGTTTGGCCTGCTCAGGTTGTGTCTTCTTAGAGAATGCATGCTGGTGTTGGAGGCTCTGATACTGAAATGAGTTGGAGTAAAGGACACTTGGAAAAGAAAATCTGTGTGATCCATGGGGGATAGGGTCAGACAGGAAAGGAAAATCACAGTAAGTTTTCTGCTACAGAGCTGGGAATGAGACTTGGGAGATTGGATATCATGAGCAATAGGAGATATCTGCTTTAAGCCTACTTATTACCCAGGAAGGATCAGTAATTGTGTTACCAGGGTTTACATGATAAATTTGGGGTCTAGGATAAAACAATATGTGCGAGGATGAAGGTTAGAAGGGGAAGGTCTGGAGGACTCACAGGAGAGTGAGTTGTATGTTGTTTATTTTTCTATAAGCATAATGTCACAAATGTGTTTCTTTTACAACCACATAAAGATTTTTTTTCTGTAAACAGACAAAATTGTATTGTTGATAGCTGATAAAAAGTAGAAAAGTCAGTATGAACACTTCAGGTCCTCAGACATATGACTACCAAGACATCATAGTCATTCATAAAATCATATTCAGATGTTGTATAAACCTGGACTTTAATATGCAAAGATTTTCTCTACTTTTCCCTGAAAAAGGGGATACAACTGTGTATTTAAATTAGGATTTTACAATGCTTTAATATATGTAAAACTGTAGTCAGTATGGTTTCTCATCTTTAATCACTTACTAATAAGCCATTCAGAATGATTCTAAAGACTGCCTGCTTGTCTTTTTATCATTGTACAAATTTTCACAAAGAAATAAAATAGAAATCACAGGAACCATTAATCTGTAGAAATTGTTTTTATTTGTCTTATTAAAATTGATTTGTTTATGTATATTTTACACTCCATATTTTATCCCCCCATAACTCTCCAACTGTTCCATGTCCCATACTTCCTCCCTTCCACCCTTTCTCCACATGGATGTCCCCACCCCCCACCTCACCTGACCTCTAAACTTCCTGGAGCTTTCAGTCTCTTGAGGGTTAGTTGTTTTAGCTCTGAATGAGCACAGACCAGGCAGTCCTCTGCTGTATGTATGTGGGGGCCTCATACCAATTGGTATATGCTGCCTGTTTGGTGGTCCAGGGTGTGAGAGATCTCAGGAATCCAGATAAATTGAGACTGCTGGTCCTCCTACAGGGTCGCCCTCCTCAGCTTTCAGCCTTTCCCTAACTCAACAACAGGAGTCAGCTGCTTCTGTCCATTGGTTGAGTGCAAACATCTGAATCTGACTCTTTCAGCTGCTTGTTGAGTTTTCCAGAGTATAGTCATGCTAGGTCCCTTTTTGTCTCCAAGTCTCAATAATAGTGTCAGGCCTTGGGATCTCCCAATGAGCTGGATCCCACTTTGGGACTGTCACTGGACCTTCTTTTCCTCAGGCTTCTCTCCATTTCCAGCCCTGTAATTCATCCAGGCTGGAACAATTATGGGTCAGAGTTGTGAATGTAGGATGGCCCCCACCCTCATTTACTACTCTGAAATGGACTCTATAAGTTCCCCCTCCCTACTGCCAAGCATTTCTTATGAGGTCCCTCCCTTTGATTCCTGGGAGTCTCTCACCTCCCAGGTCTCGTGCATTTTGGAGGGTCCCCACAACTACCGGTCTCCTGAGGTTGCCTGTTTCCATTCTTTCTGTTGGCACTCAGTGAGTCAGTCCTTTTCCCTCAATCAATACCCGACTAGGTTCTCCTCTCCACCACACTCCCCATACCCCACTCAATTTCCCCTCCAAGGTCCCTTGTTTCTTCCCCACTTGTGATTGCTCCCTCCCCAGTGGGACTGAGGCATCGTCGCTTTGGCACTTTAGCATGTTGACCTTTTTGAGTTTGTGAACTGTATTTTTTGGCTAATATCTACATATTAGTGAGTATATACCATGCATGTCCTTTTGGATCTGAGTTACCTCACTCAGGATAATATATTTCTAGCTCCATTCATTTGCCTTCAAAACTCAGGTTGTTCACATTCTTAATAGGTGATTAGTATTCCATTCTTCTGTTGTGGGACAACTGAGTTTTTCCTAGGTTCTGGCTATAACAAATAAGGCAACTAAAAACATAGTGTAACACATGCCCCTGTGGCATGGTGAGGCATCTTTTGGGTTTATTCCAAAGAGTGATATAGTTCACTCTTCAGGTAGACCTATTTCCAGTTTTCTGAGCAACCTTCAGATTGATTTCCAAAGTGTTTGGACCAGTTTGCAGTCCCACTAATAATGGAGAAGTGTTCATAGTTTTATGCTTTATTATTAAAGATTAGAAAGAGAAGAGAGATGAGATGAGGCCATGGCCACGTGGAAAGAGAAGGAGGGGAAACAGATAGAGAGACAGGGAGAGATGAGAGAAAAGGGCAAGAGAGAGCGAAGAGGGGCAGGAAGTTCCCATTTATAGTGGGCTGGGTTACTGGCTGTTGTCAAGTATCTGATGGGCAGAGAAAGCCTGGCTGTAGACAGATGACTACAGAGGTGGAGCCCAGCCAGTATACTAGGGTCTGGGGCATGGCCACACATGACTGATGGCCACAGGATTATGGAGTTGAGTCTCCGGGAGTGGCCTTGCCCAAGGAAGCTACAGACTGTCCCACAGGGGTCCTGTAGGATGGGTCAGGATATGTTGTCTTCATGGGAACATACCAGATAGGAGTCTTCTCCAGCAGAGAAGACTAGGCAGAAACATTTTTTGACTTCTTGACACATCCAGGTTCTGGGTACATTGATGAGCACTAAGATAGCTACTTACTAAGTTACCATGTAGAAAGAGATGTGCACAGTCTTCCAGTTATGTTTTAGGTGTGACAGTTAACTTACTGATGTTTGTGATCCAGTGTCCTAGTTTCATTTCTTTTGCTGTGATAAAATATCCTGGCCAATAAAACAAAAACAAACAAAAGCAAAACAAAAACCACACACATAGGAAGGGGAAGGATGTGTTCATCTTAAATTCCAGGTTACATTTTGTCACGTGGAGAAGGCAAGACATACACTCAAGTAGCTAGTTATATGACATCACAGTCCAGAACAGAGAGGAAACGACTGGACCCAGGCTGTCTGCTTACTTCTCTTCAGCTACCTTTCTCCTATCTTGTGGAGTTTAAGATCCCTGCTAGGGAATGGTGCTGCCAAGAAATGGCTCGGTCAACTAATAGTCAAGACAGGAATACTCACAGACAATTCTAAGTAATTCACTCATTTTCCAGGTGATTCTAAGTTAAAATTTGATACTAACAGTGAGTAACACATGACTCAAACTCACTCATTTGGATTTCAAATCCATGTCATCCTTAAAATCATTTCTCATAAAACAAAGGCAGGCTGCTTTCTGTACTGACCCAATTATTGCATTTTTGGTAATGTGATACCTCAAAGAGATTAGTACTTCTTTGCCAGCAACTGCAAATTACCACTAAAACAGTGTTTGCAAATCTCAAGAAATATTAAGAAATAATGGATGACCCCTTATGATGAATCTTCTCACCTTTCCTATAATAATTCTAAACATACTTAATGTACTACAAGAAAAATAACAGTTATATCATTTGCTTATATGTGTCAAATACAATATGTTTTATATGTAGTAACCATTAATAATAATCATGGGTTATGGTAGTAATCAATATGTTACATTGATTAATAGTATCATAGTAATCAAAGAATAATCCAATGAGGGTAATTCAAGTACTAGTCAGAAATAAAAGGAAGAAGAAGAAAAGAATGAGGAGGAAGAGAAAGGAAGAAAGAAACAAAGAATGAAAGAAAGAAAGAAAGAAAGATCAACAAAGCATAATTTGTTAATTTTAAGTGTGTGTGTGTGTGTGTGTGTGTGTTCCTATGTGAATAGATAGATACACAAAACATGTAATCAACTGCTTAGAGGCCTGAGGTAAACCATGGGTTCCTGGTTCATTTGTTTGTTTGTTTGTTTGTTTGTTTCTTAAACGGGATCTCTACATATCCCTGGCTGTCATGGAACTCAACCTGTAGCCAGATTGGTCTACATAGAATTACATCTACGTCTAGCTCCAAATACTTGTATGAAAAGTATATGCAACCCTGCCTGTCTTGGATACCCTTTACTTGATGAGGCATTGTCTTACTGAACTCAGGAGTTACCAAATCTAGGTAGTTAGAGTAGCCAGTTTACTCCTAGGATCATCTATATGTGCCTTCCAAGTACTGGGATTACTAGTTCCTGCTACAGGAACCCAGTCTTTTGATGTGGATTCCAGGGATGAGAACTTGAGTCCCCACAGATCCTCATGTGTGCACAACAAGCACTTTATTCACTGAGCTACCTGCCTAGCCAACACACAATTTGTTGTTTTATAAAGTTATCATGAATTAAACAAAAAAGTGAGTGGGAAAAGAAGTAGGGAGGAGAGAAAATGATCAAAATATAGAGTATGAAATGGTTTTTTACAATAACTATAATAAAGATGTTAACCTAGGCCAAATAAAAATTCCACACCCTAGGCCTGACATGCATAAAATTTGCAATTTGCTGCCTTCTTGCATATCAGTTGCTATTTTGTCACACAGCTTTAAGCCACATTCCCTAGGGCCCAATTGTCTTTATCTGTGAAGTAAGTGGAATGGCAAATCAACATTTCCCAAAAAATATACTTCAAAACTCTCATTTTGGCATGCTAATTTTGTACAAAAACATTACTATGGTCAGTGGTTTTAAATATAAGGCTAAAACACTGTTAAATAAGATTGTTTTTAATGAAATACTCCCAAGAGACTATTAACATGATAAAGAATTGTAAATCTCTCAGAAACTGATACAACATACAATGTCCTTTGAAAATAAAATTTCCTATATATTCTCCTTCATTTTCTTCCCACCCTGTTAGAAGTGAGTTATGTTGTGAGGTTATAACAAGGAGCTCTCCAGCTTGCATCTTATCACTGTATATTCTACTATTAACTTTTCCTGAGATGGAATAAGTACGTTCACTCCATATAGGGTGCTGAAACTGCCCAAACAGGTGATTCCACAGGAGCATAGTTTAGTATACAAGGCATTTCTTGGAGTTATTTCCAGGAAGATAGATGACTTGAAGGCTGTGCTTCATGGAAATGCCCACACAGAAAGTGAATGAGGAGGCTGTATCCTTGCAGCTTCCTGTCCATTTTTCACCAGAAAAATACTTTGGATAGCCTCCTTTCCCAAGCATTTTATGGATGCTTTCATAACCTTTAGAAATAACCTTGTGAATTTTGTTTCTTTCTTAGCTTTCAGGTCCCTATAAGTTTCTTGAACTTCCTGAGTCCTTATGAGTTTCCTTTTCCCTTCCAGAAAAGATTATGTCAATTCAGAATAATAATAATATTTTAAGGGCTACATATTGACTATACTATTAGCTACAAAATTAGCTACATATCTTTCTATACTATCTTATTAGCATCCTACATTTTAACAAAAAGTAGGAATCTACCTATAATGAAAGTACTCAATATAGAAGGACTTTCTATCATGAATATAATAAAGGTTATAATATATAATTTAATTTAGCTCTCATTCTTCCCATCATTCCTATTAGCTGTAGTGTAAGTTCTAAGTAAATCACACATCCTTACAGTAATAATGTTGAGATTTGTGCTTCTAAAAGTGTTTCTCTTTAAAAATTCAGAATATCTATTTTCAGATTATTTCAGTGAAATATTGGTGAAGTGCTGCATTCTGTCTCCTTCTTTAAACTGAGAAAACCACAACAGGTACACACAGGTTATAGGTAGTTTCATAGCTCAGATGGTCACTGGCCTTATCATTAAGGAATAAGTTTACAAGTCTCAGCTTGTCTTTGTTGATGTGTGAATGAGATCTCTTTCATGTAAGAGATGTGGCAAAGAGCACACGGCCTGTCCCAGAGGTACCAACCACAGAGTACTCTAACAACAACCTCATGATTACTTAGATTTAAAAACCAATCAGAGAGGCTTTGCTTGGTTTGTGCTATGCTATGCAGTCACATAAAAACCCACAGAAGAGATTTGGTTTTTCTCATATTATAACAAAATGCCATCAATTATAGTACTTACCAGAAGAATTAAAAGATGATTCTTTATCACACAGTAACTACAAACATATTGGTTGAGGGGTTAGATATTGTTTTAGGTTTAGTTTCATGTCACTATTTATAGCCAGAATGTTCATTCAACAAAGATCTTAATGAATTTGTAGAAGGTTCCAGTCACAGAAAATAAAATGATTCTCTGTGTACCTACTAAAAATTCTTTTGTAGATTATAATTCCACAAAGAACTTTATATATGATCAAATTTAGATGTCAGAACGGATCAGGTCTCTGCATTAACCATACATTTTTTGGAAGGACACATGGTTTTCAAGCAATATAGTACGTGATTTGGTAATCATTTTACATTGTCTATTTCTTACTTGTTCAGTTGGTTATCAATGGTGGTTCTAATAATGCTTTACATGCATTAATTTGTTAGAACATTTCTGAAACATTTGAATTTTCAAAGTTTTGTCATTTGTTCTAGGGAAAAAGCACATTTTAGAATGTTGTATTTTGGTGCTGGAGAGATGGCTCAGTGTTTAAGAGCACTGGCTGTTCTTTTAGAGGTCACGAGTTCAATTTGTGGCTCACAACCATGTGTAATTGGATCTAATGCCCTCTTCTGGTGTGTCAGCAACAGCATGCTCATACACATAAATAAATAAATCTTCTAAAAATCAAAAATGAGATGTGGGTGCTTTGAACCAACCATCAGACTGAGCTCAGGGACCCTGGTGAAAAGAACTAGAGGAGCTGAGGGGGATTGCAACTCCATAGGAAGAGCACTATCAGCTGACTGGACCACCCACTGCTCCCAGGGACTATACCACCAACCAAGGAGTGTATAGAGGGTACTGGAGCAGTGGGGCAGAGGAGGGTGAGTGGGTGGGAGAGCACTATCATAGAAGTAAATGGGAGGGAAAAGAGGACAGGTGTGGGATAGGGGTTTCCAGAGTGGTAACCAGAAAATCGAAAATCACTTGAGATGTAAACAAATGGAATGATTAATTGAAATACTGAAAAAAATGTTATTTAAATGACAGATTCAAAGCAAATTAAGGATTATGTTTTCTTCAGATACACACCTCGAATTATCATCATTTCTCTCTATCACATTTCCCTGTGTGTATTTTGAAGATTAGTAAGTGCCAGGTTTTGAAGAATCTCAAAAATGTAGAAACTCCCTAGCCTCAATTACAAACATGGCCATCACACTCCATGACCTCTGCAGTTCTCTATGAATTGGTGTTGGTTTCTGAGTCTTCTTATTTTTTTTTTATTTCAATTGTAAGTAATTCGTATCTCTGCATTCTGGAGGACACCAGAATTCAGGGGATTTTGCCTTTAACTTAAATTCTTCTTTTGTTAACCAGTGTGGGCATTTCTTTTCCTTTTATTTATATAAAATATAATTTTATGAGAAGGCATGCTTTTTATATTAAAAAAGGATTTTTTAATGTACATCTGGTTTGAAAAGACTTTGAGATCCTTTTAACTGAAAGCAGTTAGAATAATTACAGATTATTAAAAGTTAACAGCACACACTCCTGAAATAAAGTTAGTTGCATGGAATGTGTTCCTAATAAGTCAAATGTTGATGTCAAGTTTTGACTTTACACAGACACACTCGCTTCTCTTACTTCCCATTGTTGGTGATAAAGAATGAAGGTACTTTAAACGTTCTTCTTAAAAGCTACGTTTGTTTAAATTTCTGTGTGTCTGATCCCTTGAACTTTGAGTTAGGAATAGTTGTAACCCTCTGTGGCCACTGGGAACTGAATTCCAGTCCCCTGCAATAGCATTACGTGTTCTAAATTGCTAAGCCATCTCTACACCCATCTACATACTCTGGATGTGCCTATATTGGCCCTGGACATCCTCCCAGGTAGAAGAGAACCCCTTGTTTGTTGTTGAGATCTGGAAAGGCTCGCTGTTGCCACGTGAATTTTCTATTGAATCCATGAAATGTGATGTCCATCACCTCTGGCATGACAGTTTGGGTAGATAATTCCTTCCTTATAACATTCTGTTTTATGATGGATTGTTCTGGAAAGAGGTAAATCTCTTGATACACTAGGTCTCTTGTTTCACATCACAGGAGTCACACTTTGGTTCTGAAAGAATAACAAATGTGAATGGATGAAGCCATTCCCAGGTAGGATTAGACTGCTAGGAAAGACATTCTCTGCAGTTAAAGATTCTTCAACAATCTGTCAGAAACAGGCAGTGCCGTGTAGAGCTGTTCATTTCTATATCTCATTTTGGACTGATGTACACGCACCTTTCTATCCTTCAGTTCAATATAACATTTGGCCTTTCATGTTCTCAGTTTAAGCTACAGGGAATTCAAAGATATTTCAAAGTGTAATTATACCAATCTGCATATAAAAGGCTATATGTCCTACAGAGGGTTTTATAGAAAAGCAAACACTTTCAAAGAAGAAAATGAGAAGTAATTCCCATAACTGAAAGTCACCAGAGTTAATGCATATTTCATTTGATGAGAACATTTTTATTTTTTTAAGCCAATATATTAATCCAGAAAATGGTGGGGAGTTTGTGTGTGTGTGTGTGTGTGTGTATGTGTGTGTGTGTGTGTGTGTGTGTGTGTGTGTGTGGTGATGAGGAGTGAAACAGAGTGACAATTGAAAAGCAAAGCAAAGAAACAGCAAGTGCACATTATATATGTTTGGAAAAGTAGCCACATCACATGAGGAAAGCCAATGCTCATATTACTATAGCAGACAATGAGTTTCTCAGTTATCTATTGTATTAGCTATCTATTGTTGCTAAACAAGACTCCCAAGAAGAGAGCAGCATAATCCTCCCATATTTATCTCACAGTTTGTGTGGTTTGGAATTAGAGCAGCTCAGTTAGTGCCTGGCTGAAGTCTCTCAGACTTTGTAGTCACGCTGTTGGCTGGGGCGCAGTCTCCTCTGAAAACTCAACTTGAGAATAGGCTTCTGAGCTCCCAGCTCCCGTCATGTGGTTGTTTGCTTGCCTCCATCTTTCGTCAAAGGAGCCTCTCCACGCAGCTGCATCCACAGCATTTCTGCAAACAGCACAGAAACAAGAAAACAGTATACAATGGGCTTCTCAGAACGGAGACTTTAGACGGTGTTCCACCCTGACTTTGCAGGGGTGTTCCTGCCTGCTCCCTCCCACTGGGATTTCTCAGAAGGGGTTTGTTATATTCCACCTCCATTAAAGAGAAAGCTTTGACTGACACAGGCTGTCTCCCTTCATTTGGAATGCTCATGCAAAGTCATTTTTAGCCCTTTTAAAAAATGCAAATGACCTTTAAGATAGAAGTCCTATGATGATTTTTTTAAACTGAAGGAACACATACCTTTTAAATAAATTCTTCAGCTATATTTTCAAACATACTGCTTTTTAAATTAAACTTTTCTTAATTCAGAAAGATTTTTACACTTAAAAGTGAAAAAATGATATGATTTTATTTTTAAAAAATTATCCTTTGAGGGGAGAATTAGCATTTAAGAAACCTCACAAATATCATCGTGTGATTCTTAACCTAACAAAGTACTTAGCAGAAAACTTGAACAGCATATGGTTATCCTAGTCCCAAACAGTAAACTGTGTCTGCATGTGCCAATTCTTAATTACCAGCTCATTAACACGCAGGTGTCAATTGCTGGTGGCAAAGGCAATACCCACATGGCCTAGTTTCTGTCATGCACAGTGTAATTAAATTGACCTCCAGTGCTGAAGCTTGCTAGTTTCATGTTACTATTTAGACACTAATTCAGGTCCTAATCAAATTAGAACAAAATGGCAAATAAACCAATGTAATTAAAGAAAATGATGCTATTTTATTCTATTTTTTAAAACTGGCTCTTCATGTGGAAATATAACCTTAAAAAGAATTTTCTAAATTATCCCTGGTGCTAGAAAGAACAAACAACAACACATATTATGTATATTAGATGTCCACAAGCCCAATCCACATCTAATAAGGGCAAAGTTTTTGAAAAAAAAAGAAAAAAAATTAACAAATTATTCTAAAAGTGACATTTAGGCAAATGGATGGTATTTGGTGTGATTTTAGGGGTTGATATATTATGAAAAAATACATTGTTTACTTTTACATTTTTGATTATTAATTCAAAATATGATTCCATCTCAAACATATTATCTTCTTCCAGCAAAGTCATAGTAATAATCAAAATATTAACAGGGATTTTGCATGTAAGACTTTCAAGCTATGTAACCAGGCCCCTCAAAGCTATGATTATCCTCTGATGATCCTCCATGGGTATCACACGTTTTGGCTCACTATGAGGAAACTTCATTTTCAAGCTTCTCGTTAAAGAAACAGAAGAGGTCAATTTTTGTCCTAATTTTTTTCCTCTTAAAGGTTTTTAATACAAAAAAATCAACCCACTAGGAGCAATGAAAGAAGTGTGAAAAGGCATTTCGTACATTTGGGGAGTGTTTAGGCATCACTGGGTGTTCCTGACATGATAATATTGACAACATTTAATCCTCAATGACAACAGGAGTAGGAGGAAAATCTAAAATTAATTGCACAGAAAATTCCAAAGGCTCAAAAACTGATCCAGCAAATTAGCTGAGGAAGGAGAGTGAAACTAAATCAAAAGCAGGATTTTAAAATGCCATCGAGATGTCATTAGATGCACAGATGCCCCCATCTACACATACAGGTTGCTGATCAAGAGTACACTCTAGCTAGAACAAAGGTTTATCCTCTTGGATGTTAACACAGACGGTGTTTAGACTGGAAGACTGCAGGCAGAGTTTAATGTCTGATCATCATACTGGAAAAGACTGAGATTTTCATCTCCCAGGTTTTTTCATTTTCTGATAAACTTTTGGAGTCCAAGTACCCAGGGTTATGCTTCAGGCAGAAGATCTGAAAAATATTTCTCTTAAACAACTAACATACTTAAGAAAAATATATGTAAATGCAGTAACATAGATTCTCTAATTAAATGATTTGTCTAAATGACTCTAAATTCCTATATACCCAATAAACACTTCTCACCAGCCGGTTACTATTCAAATTTTATTATAAAGATAGTCAAATGATACATTTCTAACTTTCTGGTTGGAATTATATCCTAAATTTTATATGTGCCAGGAAAATCTGTACCATTATGTTACCTTCATTTATATAACATTTTTACCATATTCCAAGAAATAGATACTACTCATTGAGATATATTTCATCAATGTATTGAGTTCAAATTTTATTGTACTGATAGTGATATATTTCTATTCTATCTTATTGAAATTATGTTAAAAAGTTTTAATTTGTGCCAGAAAAAATCTGTACCTTTGTGTTACCTCCATTTATGTAATCTTTTCATATCAATTCCAAGCAAAAGAAACTATTGATTGACATGTCTCTCATCTCAGACATTCAGGTGAATGGAGAAAAACATTAAATGTAGGAAAAGAGTTGAAATGATTGTCTTGAGGAATATTAAAAACATTCTGAGAATTAATATTGTAAATGTAACAATAAATTGTTAAGAAAGGAAGATTGGTTAGTAAAGATCTTAGAAGATGGAAATCTTAAAAGATTAGACGATAAACACTTAATAAACCCAATGTTATCTTAGAAAGCAGACTTTGAAACTAGAAATTTTTAAAAATTCAAAAAAGTTCATTTGATGTTTCAAAGAATTTACCAAGTGCCTTTAGCATAAATTTAAATAGACATACCTCAAATAATGATCTTTCAGAAATTGATAATAAAGAGATCATTCCATACATTTACAAAGATGTTAGAGGACCTTTAGAAAGCCATGATTTATGAATACCTTGTACCCTGGAAAACAGCATTTTGACCCTTCTCAAACAATCTACTAATGGAGAATTAATCATGCTAGGAAGTACTAGTTCTCAGAAAGCCTGATGACAGGTTGTTCAGGGCAGCTTTGTAGTTCTGTCTTTATGCTATCTGATTCAAATGGTTTTTCTCACTTCCAAAGCTTTATCCTAGTTACCATTAGCTGTCAACAGAGCTGAGAGTTACATGAGAAGAGAATCTCAGTTGAGGTATTGCCTATATCACATTGGACCATGGATGTGTCTGTGGGAAGTCTTGATTGTTATTGATAAAAGAGTGGCAAAGCCCACTGTGGGAGGCACCAATCCGAAGGAAGTCCTCCTGGGTTAAGCTAGCCAAGATTAGTGAGTAAGCCAGGAGGCAGCATTCTTCCATGCTTTTGCCTTCCAGCTCTGCTTTGAGTTCTTGCCCTGACTTCTCTCAGTAATAGTCTGTGAGCTGGAAGTATAAGCCATAGAAATAAAACTAGGACAGATAGCAGAAGCCCAAATCCAGAGCTACCCATAACCTAGCCTTACATGTCTATAAATGCCAATCACATGTATGGATAGATCTTTCTTAAGTAACATTACCGATAAGTAGACAACTGTTCTCCAGCTTCTCAGGTGACTAAATTTTCTGAAGATGTGATTGAGTTGGTGTGTGAGGGCAAAAACCTCTGTACACACTGGTGACCTCACCCTGGGCAGTATGCATACCTGTCATCCACTTCTGACTGACCTACATCCCCAGTCCACTCAGCCATATTTTCAGATAAAGCTACCTTTCTTGTCTCAGTCTAGTGTACCTCACATTAGCTGGCCTGTTATGCAGCAGGGAGCTGTATTGGATTCCTGTAACAAACATCTGGGCTTGGATATGATTACAGTGAGCAGC
This sequence comes from Apodemus agrarius, assembly GCA_964023405.1. Taxonomy (NCBI): domain Eukaryota; kingdom Metazoa; phylum Chordata; class Mammalia; order Rodentia; family Muridae; genus Apodemus; species Apodemus agrarius. The sequence goes on from OZ030007.1 coordinate 122,910,952, forward strand.
TCGGTATTGGTTTTGCCACAATTCAATAATACAAGATGATAGATATCACTACCCATGCCATACCCACTTTTCAAGCATGTATGTATTGAGGTATTATTGAGGGTGACAATGACCTTTATTCATTTCTCAAAATAGACAATGCTAAGTTGTGTTTGTGCCTAACTGGTGTGGGCAGGTCTATGTGCATATGTGTGAATGTCACTGTAAGTCATCATGGATTGTCTTCTTTTTCCAACGTATGTTTCGAGACAAAAAATCTAACTATAACTATAACTTCTAAATTTAGTTACCTTTGCTGGCCAGTTAGCCCTAGGGATTGTTCTGTAATTTCTTCCACAGTATTGGGATTATAGATGTGCACTGCTTCTCCTGTCTTAGTACTGGGAATGTGTTACAAGTACTTTCAGACTGAGCCATCTCCCTTGACTCAACAATGCTGAGTTCTTAAAAAAAGAGCACCAATCAAATTTCATGGCCCTGTAGATTTTAGACAGTCAGTTTTCAATTGGATAAATTATGACTTCCTTAGAGTATGTCCACTCAAGCTTCAGAGTGAGAGGCAAATCCTTCTTTGATAGAGTTATAGTTATATAAATCCCCATTCCCTGTGGTTTCTATTGGTTAAACCAATGACACATGTCTTTCAGTTATTCTGTTGTCACTGCCAGAGAACATCTATCGAATGCATCGTTTTCAAGACTGGATATAAACCTGGTCTTCTTCCTCTTGGTCATGTACCTACTTTTCATACTAGTGAGACACTGATGATTTTTTAGAAATCTCAGCTTATCATTAAATTATAAAATTCATGCCAACGTTTTGAAGATCTTTCTGTGAAATTAGAGTTATGAACCTCCATAAATGGCATGTTCAAAGGGACTTCCAACAGTACTGTGCTGTTGCTTACTTACTCTTGATGACTAGAATCTAGCCAAATAAGTTGTTGCTATTGTTGTTGGTTTGTTTTTTGCGTTGTTTTGTTTTGTTTTGTTTGTTTCCATCAGAGTGGACTGGGCAAAACTGTTTTCTTGCTCACACACAAGACTGACAACAATGTCTTGCTCAGGATTTTCTGTTCCTGGATTCAGCCTCAGTGATAGTGTGCTGTTTTGTGTCTGCTCACACTTGACACCTTCCTGTCTTTCTCATGTGTCAACCCAGCATTTTGTAAATGCATTATCTATTCAAATAACCTGAGGGTAGAACTTCTTTACTAACTAATGTCGTGAATGGTTGGCAATGTCAAGAACCCATTCCACTGTTTCTTAGTTTTCTTTGTGTATTTCACTAAATCAATTGAACAATGTTAAGCTGTCATGCATAGAGGTTATCGCCAATATTAAAACCTTCTATCTTAGAGAGTAGCTCACCGAGAAACAGTATATTTACAAGGAAGTAAAATAACAGGATGGTCTAAGGCAGTGGTTCTCAAATTGTGGGTTGCAACCCCCTCAGGAATGTACAGCAGATTTTACTTAGCAATTCATAACAGTAAGGAAATTGCAGCTATGAAGTAGCAAGGAAGGAATTTTATGATTAGGGATCACCACAACATGAGGAATTGTAATAAAGGATCACAGCATTAGGAAAGTTGAGAACCACTGTTAAGAGAAAGTGAAACACTCTTATCTTTCAGGGATGCTTGTGCCTTAAGCTCAAGTAGTAAGCAAATCAAAATAACTGGAAATTTCCATAAACTGAAAAGATTCAAAGGATTCCTCTTTCTCTAAGAGTGCATAAGTAGCAGGCCCAGCTGAGAGTCATTCTCAGATAAACTGAGCTTCCTGGAACAAGCAGAGACCCACCCACTCCAGGCCCAGAAAAGCCTAGAAGAAACAAAGACCAAAGGAACTTCATGTTATTCTTAAGATTATTTGAGTCAATCAATGAGGACACTTTTCAAGGTTTTGAATTGTCTTCATAGTGTGCATTGTACTTCAGGTTTCCAAATTTTATGATCTCTTATCATTATAAAGATGGGTTTTGATATCATGTAGCCGTTTTGGGGTCATTTCTCTTCCTGTAACTTCTCACCCATACTCCTGTAAATAACCCAATGGAACTCATTCATTCACCAAGTTGGACTTTAGTGGTAGCAGAACAGCGGTGTGTTAATTGCCTATGTGAAATAAGTTGATATCTGTTCATGTCTCCCTAGAAATAGTGTTGTCCAACAAACTCAGTTGCCAGAGTCCAATAGGCACAATAATGATTTTTCTTCTTAAGCCAGATTCACTAGCTTATTCTTGATGAAGCAGCAATTGTTTGGTGTGATTCCTCTGGGAGAGGCACTCTTGTTTATTTAACTCTAGAGTTAGTTATTCAATATCCATAGCATCTGCCATTAAGAGGAATATATATATATATATATATATATATATATATATATATATATATATATATATATCTCCACAAATGAATTTGTGATTCAGAAATAACATAGAAAATTTAAAGCAAGTCTTGATATTTTAATCTATTTGCATATTATCAAATATAATTTCTCTTGGTGTTTCAATGAGGAACATACAGAGAATGGACGTTAATTTGGTATAATTTAAGAATTCAGAATAAAGAAATAGGGCTAGATTTGGTGATAAAGTTATGGTCTGATTCTTTGATGAATTTACTAATATTTACCTTGTCTTTCTATCCATAATGTTTGGACAAGGATAGTAACAAGGTCCTGTTCTGTGCTAAAATACTGTTTCTGGGAAAAACTCTGTCTTTACACAGAAATGATATCAATTTTAACTAAAGGCTACTGTGGGTCTAATAAGCATTGATTCAAAAATTTGAACAACTGATTCCTATAAAATAGTTAATGAAAAAATATTTGAACTCAGATTAAAAGAAAGATAAATAAGTTTTGAGCTGTCATGTCTTTTATCTTTACTAACATTCCTTTATATTGGCTATATGGTTTTGTGTGTATGTCACAAGAAATAAACAAGGAATTTACTTACTCTATGTCTACTGTTTTATACTGGTCAAGCATGTTTTATTTCTATATACTCAAGCAAAATATTTGAAATTTTAAAAAATTAAGATATTCAAAATTGGCTTATAGCATATCCAAAGTCATTTCTAAGCAAATATGATTCAGGAAAAAATGTTAACTGAAACAAAAATTTAAATAACTACCAAGTATTATGCAAAAAAATATATAAACATATAGGATGACTGCTAGCATTTGCTCCCAGGATAAACTATAAAAGTATGTTGTTCATATATTTTGTCTTCCTGATCTTCTCCAGTTGCCAGCACAGTAAAGTTTAAATGAAAAAGAGAAAACTGGAAATCAGTTTTACAAACAAGATTATATTCCTGCAGACACATTCTGTTTTCTTTCCTAGTTTGTCCTTTCAAGCAAGCCTGACTTACATAAGAAAAGCAAAAACCTCATCTTTTATTCTGTCCCGCCCACTCTCAGGCAGAAGATCATCTACCAGTGAGGATCTACTGGTCTTCTTAAATGTCTGAACAGTCTTTCCTTTCCCTCTATTTTTGTTAGTTTGGTCTAAAAAAAATGTTTGTTATATTGTTACCCTAGCTACAAAGTCACGATAAGCTTGTAATAGACCAATGTTTTTTTTTTCTCTTATTACAGCAAAATTTAATTGTGATTAGTTATCTTCAGTGTCTGTTTCCTTTGTTGCTATTGTATATGAAAGATCTACTCTTTTCTAGGGAGCGGTTGCTGGAACTTGCTTCTTTCTTTGCCGTGAGAAAGTGAATCAGTTGGTACACTGAATGCTGCATAGGCAGAAGGACCTGAGTTCGAATCCTCAGCTCAGACGAAAAATCCAACACAACTTATCAGCTCTTAAATGCAGTACTCGGAGGAGGAGGGAAAAAGAGACACACAGATCCTTGAAGCTCACTGGCCTGCCAGCATGGCCTGATGGGGGAGCTTGACATTCAGTTAGGGGTGTTGTTTGAAGAACAAGGTGCAGAGTGAGAAACACACCCTATGTAGACCTCTAGTTTCTACACATGTTCTAACACATAAATGTGCATATAGCATGAGAACAAAAATGTACACTACACACAAAGGTATCGAAGTTGTTTCCTACAATAAAAGATTATATATTGATTATAATATTGAAGAATATTATATTCAATCTCTGTGCTGACACCTAGTTTAGAAACTTCCTAATGTCACTGATTAACACTATATTATTTAGATCTGGAAAAACACTTGCCTCACAGAACCTGATGAAACAGCAGAGTTTCTGACATGACCAAGGACTAGATAAAGTAGTACAGAGTATGTTACATGTATCTACATGGTCTGATGCCCCTGTCACTCAGTTTCCTTTTGTTAAAAATATAAGTATGTGGTAATTTAGGATAGTGTGGCATCTTTGAAGTGAGTATTTGCAGCCTTCTTCATTGAGAAGCTGTGAATTTGGAGACAAGCATCCCTCTTACCAGATATGTGTTTTGCACCTGCACTATACTTCCAACCACATGAACTTACATGTTTGTAAGTTTATAGACCCATGTCAAGCAAGGATGACAAGGTGAGAAACTATGAAAACATTCTGCTGAGATTACTTAGTATTATTATAGTTTAAAATACAATGTAAATCTTCTCTCTATAAATGCTTTGCATATGACATCCTTAAATATGGTTTTATGTTAGATGTGAACTAACATCATCCAATGAATATCTATTTTCATTAACTTTACATTTGACTACTTCTTTCTCTTTCTCTCTTTCAACTACACACATACACACATGCATGCACACACACAGTCACACACACAGACACAGACACACAGACACACACATATACACAAAAGCACTCCTTTCTGATTTAAAATTTCTTGTAATGTCTGTTATCTTCCTATAGTTCTTGTAAATACTTTTATAAATGATAGTAGTTTTCAAATAATATCAAAAGAAATCATCAATCTTGGAGTGGTTTCATGGTGTCAAAAACCCTAAACCATTTTAGTGATAAGGAAAAACCATTGAATACCTTTATAATTTGAGGTTCTATAGACTAGCTCTGTGTTTGCTAAAAATTCCCCCTACATTAACAATAATCCACACTTTTTAAGAGAAATGGAATGATGGAGAAATTTAATTTTAGCTATTTGTTATATTTTTAATTGTATCTTTAAAATATGGAGATAGCAATCTTTCACTGGGCTAGAAAGATGACCCAGAGGTTAAGAATGCTTGCTATTTAGATTTTATTGCCGACATCCACATAAAAAAGAAAATCACAACTGCCTGTAACTATGCTCCATGCATTCCAAAGCCCTCTTCTGGTCTTCTCAGGAACCGGAAAATACATGGCATACCTTCATATAAAACCTGCACACACACACACACACACACACACACACACACACACATGCTAAAAACCAATTTTTTAAAGGAGAAATAATTTTCACTTATTTTACAACAAAGCTTACTTTCTGGCTTCTATATTCCCCAACATGAATGTCTCTGCCTGTCTTTGTCCTGTCTCTCAGGGTACAGAGAAAAGTTACAAAATGGGAAGAGAAAAAAAGAATAAGGATTCTCATCCAGTTAACATGACTGCTGTGTGAAGACGGGGTCCTTTGTATCCAAAGACTGGTTAAATTTTAATAATCATCCAAGGAAAATAAAGGGACAAAATATCACTTATCATCATCCACACGAGGACCCCACCTAAATTTCCACAGGAATTAGTAAGTCTTTTTAAAATGGAAATGTTGCTTTGGAAGCATCAATTTGATTACTGATTATAGGAACTGCATTCTTTTTATTGGGAAATATAAAGGAATGTACTAAATTCAAAAGGAAAAGGGAATTCTAGAAATGTTTTAAACATCAAAGAGTGACACTAAGGAAGCAGGCTCATACCAGGCAGAGGCCTCCAATTAGAACCATTAGACAGTGCGATTGCATCTCAAGTAATTTTCAAAGTGTGTAGAAGACATATAAAAATGATAATTATGTGCAAGAAAGATCTCATCAAATGTACAGTACTCCCAACAAATGTTCAGGAAGGCCAGTGGCATCAGAGGTGTAGCTGGGCCACATTCAGATTTCTGCATTTTTCAATCATAGAAATAAATTATTCTGTTAGAGTTGCTGAGGAAGCTGAAGACAGTCCTCTGGTAGGGATGAGTTTATTTCCAGCTCTGCGTTCTGCATGCAAATGGAGAGGCAGAGCTGGATGAATGGATGCTCAGAAAAGTGTAGACTCACCTTCAGGTTTTGAAATGGTCCTTGCTTAACTACAGTTTTCCTGTAGGTCGGGATGTTTTCTATTGGTAGATTGTGTTCTACAGTGTTTAAAATCAATGATGGTGATAGTGACATAAATTATAATAAAACTGATGATAATAATAACAACCTACCTATAGTTGACCATTGTGCTATCAATTTCCTAGAAAGGAGCTCACTTAATTCTCAGAAAATGTCCTATAATTAACAATGCTTATCTATATTGCACACAGAGCAGAGTTATTATGAGAGGGAAGTGACTTTTCGAATATCTGCCTTCACTTTCTTCTGCATGAAATGAAATTTGAAATAGAGATCATATCGTTCAGTGTGTTGCAAATATTTTGGGAAATGATTCATCATAAAAATGGTAATTCACAGGGTACCCCATTTCACACATGTATATGTAATTTTTAAAAATGAACTATCTTCTATATGAATGATATTCTTTGATACTGTTCTAGCTCTATTTTCTTCCTGTAATTACTTTTTATATATTTGAGGTTACTATTTATTCTAAGTCGCAGAATTCACCAATTATATCAACCACTTAATTTTCATCGTTTCAATACTGTATGTTTTCTTTTAATCTGTTTGAGTACTTAATCAAGTTAGAGTTTTTGTAAAGGAATATAATAGATCCTTATAACTTGTGATGGCCAAAACTAGGTGAGTAAGTAGAAAATTTTACCTCTATGATGTATTTTATTTAATGTAAAAACTGTTGATATAGTAATCAGAAAGAATGACAAGGGGGGTAAGAAGGAACATAGGCAACCCATAATTATTACTGATAACATTTTATGGAGAATTATCATTCCAGTTCATCCTTTCTATAGAAAAGAAATTCAAAGAAAAACAAATTCCCAGCCATTTACTTGCTGCCCAATAAAAGGAAGCTTTTAGGTTGAGTGTGTGCAGGTTGAACTAATGAAAAGTAGTTTAGACTAATCACAAATGAGAATAAGAAGTACAGTGTTTCTATCTTTGGCTCCTTGAAAGCAAAGTTTCTATAGAGCTAATTTAGGTGATTTTGACATTATATAAGACACACCTCTCTTGTCATTCATAGTTTCTTCTCTGAAGATGGCATTGGTATGACTTTTTATTCTTGTGTTTCCATGAACTTTGACTATGAAGTGATGACTCTCATTTTGGATAAAGTGTTTACCTTATTGCTTGAAGGCCCTCATATTTTATGTACAATTTATTTATATGTAAACATTTGTGAATCCTTGATATTATTTCAAAAGTTTTAAGTTAAAATAATCGAGCACCAATCAGAAAAGAGTTGACTTAAAAGATTTGTTGGGGTAATCCTGAGATTCACATGGAATTGAATGCCTACACTCAATCTGTAAACACGACAAAATTCTTCAAAGTCTTCCATATGCTGTTTCAAGTGATACACAATTTTGAGCAGATGTTCCTTCCGACCTGTGATATTAAGACTAAATTTACTGAAATTACTAATTCATCATCAGTCATTTTTATACATAGGGCCACGTTTGCAACTGATGGTTTTATTCAAAGCTCCCATGACGTCAGTGGAAGATCCATGCATGGAAAGATGGTATGATATGTATCCTAGTTTTATTTATTTTGTATGTATACAGCAGTATAAAATAATATATTACATTTACACACATTTTACTTATGTATGGTTATAGCATTCACAGCAACAACACTGCAATTAAGACTGAAACTCATGTGATATAATACCCTGTTTTCACTCACAGATAATTGTATCAGACATGCCCATAGAACTGAAGCTCCCTGCTCATATTCAGCTCAAGGACATGCAGATGTTTGGGAAGTGAGACTTCTATCTTCCAGAATTTTTTTTAAGTTGCATGTGAAAATGTAATATTTTCTGCATCCAGAATGTAGCATTTTCACACTTCTCAAAAAAACATCTGGGGAGAAAAACTTCAAACTAAGCATCTGACGAGGTTTCAAGAAAAGATTTTTTTTCTAATTTTACAAATACTTAAAAAATAACAGTGATTAGAAACACATGCATGCACACTAAAAGTATTAGAATCAAAGTCATATTATTGCCTGCTATACTCTGGCGGCACACGGCTACCAGCATTCCAACAGAATGCTAAGCTCTAAAAATCTAAGCCAAGTGTTCGCAGAAAATATTCTCTACTGAACAATTTCACAGATTACTGCATAAGAGTTTTGTCCAACTTCTCAGGGGGATATTTCTTGAAGTACTAACAATATACAAAATAACTTTACTACTTCAGGATGTAAAAAATATTGAATTTAGCAATTTTCTGGTATTCCTTGTTTAAAAAAGGAACATAAAAGGGATGTTAATGCAAAGCCTTTTCCACTACAAAATTAGACTTGAGGAAGGATTAAGAACACAAAAAAGTTCCAGTATGAGAAAATATATGATTCCAGAAAAATCATTGTGTGTACCAATATTAAAGATTTTGTAGTTCTGTTGGTATTTATGCCACACATTGTAATGAAGGGGAAAATTAACCATAATGACATAATGTCATTATCTTTTAATACCATAAATACCTTATTTATCTTAGCAAACATTCATCATGTTCAGTTTGCTCAATCGAACTCCATACACAACTCTGCAAGATTCTACAGTAATATCAACGCCTATTTCTGACAGCCTATATGTCAAGAACTGCAGGGAATATTTTTCTTCCATTTCATGGAAAAGCAAAAGGAATTCAACATTTCAGAGCATCTGAGGACAAATTATAGCACAAACTAGAAACAAAAGAGAATGAATAATAAAAATATTTATATCCTCTATATATTTTCTAAGTCACAATGTTGGATAAAGGCGTTGCAATTAATATTTTCCTAAAATTAAATACACATTTTTCCTAAAAATGGTGACACATTTATATCATTGACATTGTTATATCTTTGAGTCCATTATGATGCAATATTTATATACTTGACTTAAGATGATTTTACAAAATTATGCTCATGGATTAAAATTATAACTTTACATGTGGATGAAATAGTCCTAAAAATTGTCATTTGACATACCATTAAAAACGTACAACACTCTTTCCACAGGAAAATTTTTTGAGTTTTACTGCTCTAAAACTAATGAGGCTAAATAAGGAGTAGATTCCACTTTCTTATTGGAAGCATATTATGGATGAAACACTGTCTAATACTATCATTTCCTCGAACATGTACACAATAATAGCAGACTGGTTATTGAAATGGTCAGATTAAATGTGAAACTTACACTGCCTCTCCTTGATGTGCTTGATGAAGCTACCTGTAGTATGTCATTGTGTTCTTCTTTCACTGCTCCTTTGCTACAGGCTTTGTCGTTGAAATGTAATATTTTAGTCAATTTCCTGAAATCCTACCTCCAGTGTAACTTCTAATCCTTCCTGCATGCAATCACTGGTGAATGATACTAGCATTTCGTGTTGTGTGTTTTAATAATTAGGTTTGTCCAATTATGTATGTTTTGGTAGCGTAGTGACACAATTTAAAACTATAGTACAAATGACTCTAGAGCATTGCTATTGCTAACCCAGGACTGGAAATTGAAGCAAAAATGGTTTTAATACTAAGTGATTGAAAAAATTGTTCTTGATTTAAAAGTAATTAGAAAAACAAACCTTTTCCCAGATAAATTATATATATATATAACGTCTTACTAAAATAGTCTATCGTATAATATGCCATACATTTGAGAAGATCGCTGTGGCACCCAGTGAGTGTATGTGCTTTTGAATCACACATGATCAACTGGTTTATTCTTCAAATGGTCCCTCAGAGACAGGATTTTGTTCACATATGTTGCTATAAGCTAATTGGCATTATCATACATTATTATGTAATTTGGTAGTATCAAAAGAATGACACTGGATATGACTCTAACTAATATAATGATTGCATATATATATTTTAATGATCAATCTTAATTTAAAGTTTGTTTAAGTCATATGAAATTAGAAGGAGCTTATTTGTTAAGTGTTACATTTTAGTCTATTCTTTATCATTCTGTAGCTCAAACTAACAGTGAGAATATAACCAGATGAAAATAAAGGTTATAATTTCAAACTGATCCTGTAATTTGGGCTTTACAAATATTTTGATATTATTCTGGAGTCCTTTTTAGAGGACAGTTAAATTTATTCCTTGATTTGCTTGGATGAGTCTCTCATACATTCTCTGATTCTTATCCCTCCCCTGTTTCAACAAGCAACAGACAACAGCAGAAAAAAATATGTGAACTAAAAGAAAATATGTCTTTCTGAATTTAATAATTAACCTTGTTGACATGAAGGTAAAAGACAAAATTAATTTTTCAAGGCTGACCAATGAAGAATATTCTCATTAATAAAACACTGACTACATTTAAGCTATAAAAATTTCACATATAATATTGAAACAGTAACATATCATGTTTCTATCTCCAAATTTATTTAACTTTTTTTAAATTTAGAGACTTTTTGAATATTTTTATTGTTAATACATACCAGCTCAGATAATTACTTTTATATACCTCTATATATTCATATATAGAGTTATATATTTTTATTTCTGTTTACTTAAGAGTCACAAAACTATGTAAAACTATGTAAAATAAAATGCTATGAATTATATGATGAGAACGTCTTAAAATAGTAATCTTCAGTTACATATTTTACACCACAAAATGTACAGACACCCAGGTTTTTTCCTAACAACAAATACAGGTGAATTTATAGTTTCTTTATAAAAGCTTTAAGTGATGCTAAATTCAGAAGCCATGGAAATAGAATCGGAATCATGTAGACTGCTCGATGTTTTGAAACTACATCTTCTGTGCTCCGCCTGACAATATTAACAGCTACATCTTTGGCATTGAAAATTCACAATGAGTTCTTGACAAAATTTTGCAGCTTATAACTTCACTTTCATTTAAAGAAAGAAGAATACAGAATTGAGCAAGGTATGAAAATTAGGACAAACTATTGATAGTATTTCTCAGTTAATCTTAGGGACCCTGAATTGCCTTCTGTTTTATTGTATGGTGAGGGTTGTATGAATCCATTTAAAAACCAACTAATTTGTATCATATCTTAGGAAAATTATATAATATAATATATATATTTTATATTTATTTAGAAGCTTTGAAATAGTACAGTAAACACTTTGCAACACGGTGTATAAACTACAGAATGTCTTTGATATTTTGTGGGTCTTTACGATACAACATTTTTTTTAATAGCCCACAGATGAAAAGAACATAATCACATCTCTCTTGTAAAGTTGGGATAGTTTGGGGGAACACTTGGTCACACAAAAATAATATAAAACAGTCAAGTTTAAAACAGTGATATTGCATTTATAATGCACAAATTTCTTTTATCTTGATGACTGGCTTCTCATGGTGAATATAAACATCTAAAGGGCTCAGTGACATTTGGAGAGAGAAGGATAGATAGTGCTGTAAACAGGCACACACTGATCGGAGAGGCAACGTTGGTTGCCTATGGAGTTTCTACAGTCTGCACATTTCAACTCATTTCTCAGGCCTGCTGAGAGCAATTAGGTCCTACACGTGGCCACGATGACTCCGCTGGAAATCTAACACTCAGCTACACACTACTAACTGGATGGCCAAGATAATGAAGTTGAAAAGTTGATGCTTTTGTTGGTCGACTCTGTGCAAATCATACTGCTTCGGGTAAGCTGCAGAATTGACTAGCATATCCTTTTCCGCGCTGTGAAAAAGAAAGAAAAATACTCTAAGAAAAAGTGGTTGACGTTTGGAGTTTAGAACTGCACATTTCTGCACACGAAATCAAACAAGAGGAAACTCAGGGAAACCCTGGGTTGGACCACACATTGTGCCACAAAGTTGCAGAAACATCCCAGTTTCTAGTAGTCACTGCAGGTCAGATCTTCAGCATGCTGAAATTTACACATTTTACAGTTTAGAAATCCATTCTGGGGGGTGGGGAAACTACATATTTAACATGGCGATAACAAATTATACAAAGATTAATTTTTAAATTATCTAAAAATATCTATAGAAAAATTCCTGCTTCACTGTTTGTGATTATATAATCAAAGTTTAGAAAAAATAAATGTATAAATGTTCTATCACTAGAACAAGTCTTTTAAAAAAACTATAATTTTGTATCTAAATTTACTTTAATAAACATTAAAATTATGCACGTTTTAATCTCAAACTAGGAAATATATATGGTGTTCAAAAATTCAAAGATAACTTACATTCTGTAGTTTTATTTTATCTCAATTTTAACATTATAGAAGAGCTGTACTTATACGATTATCTAAAATATTTTCATGGGATGTCATTTTAAGCAGGTTTATATGTAATAAGAATCAGTTTTTCTCAGAAGAATTCTAATAGCAAAATGAGGGATATATATTATGCCATGCTTCCAGTCCTATAAAAAATGTGTATAAAAAAACCAGCACCTAGATTTCACTATATAGATTACTTCGTAGTAGTAACAACAATATTTCTTTATCCTTTACAGAGCTTTCAGAATATTTCGCCTTTAAAAAAAACAGAACCGGAATTATATCCTTAACTCAGCATCTAACCTGAAAAACCTTAGATATAAAGATGTACCAAATATTACACAATTAAATTAAAATTAAATCAAGAATACATATATTTCAATAGAAACTGAAGATTTCGTTATAATGGGATTTATTTAGTCCAATGAGAGTACTTTTTTTAAACAAAATTTAATATGTTGATGGGCTTATTGTTGATGTTTGATGCTGATATTTCTACTACTTTCAAGTAAATGGTCTGTCTTTCCTGTTCCTTTACCCTGACTTTCATATGTATTCTTCCTCAAAAACTCAGTTTCTGATCAGTGAAGCAGTCTGCACATTTTCAACAGTCTGTGTACATGCCCGCTGGAAGTGTATATATCAGACAGTCCTGTGAACAGAAATTAGATCCGATGTGAAGATATGTATGTACTGCATAGTAACAATTATGGAAGTTGCCCAAAATTACTGTTTTTTTAATACAGTGGTTCCCTGTATCTCATGATACAATGCAGTGCATATAACACTAGACCAGAAAGTGGCTATTGTTATGCGTATCATATTGTCACAGAGTTTTCTCCAAGCAAATAGAAATGGTTCTTCTGATAGATTTGAATACCACTTTGTTATTCTTGACATTAAATTCTTGTTTTGCAGTACAGGTACATGGTAACTTAAATAGTTAGGATATGGTTTGTAAAAATCAGAAATGAAAATTGTTTAGCAGGTTAGTTTTGTACAGCCAGAGAAATTCGATTTACCAAATGAATTGAGCAGATCACTCCAGAATCACCATTTGTGTGCACTGGACATAACGGTCTGTGATGCAGAGAATCATCAAGAATGCTGGCAAGATCATTTATATTCCCACCTGTCTCGGAAACATATTCTGACTTGAAAACTGTTATTTAAGTTTTCAAAATAAGATTATTTCCACTGCAGATGCCTCCCTCCCTCCCTCCCTCCCTCCCACCCACCCTCTCTCCCTTTCTCCCTCCCTTCCTTCCTTCTTTCCTTCCTTCCTCCCTTTCTCCCTTCCTCCCTTCCTTAATGAAATTTTAGTCGAAGAGTTTAAAGACACAAGGTACACAGCAACTTGATGGCACTATTATTCTCAACATAAAACCTAATTCATTGTGAGGAAAAAAATGCTTACTGCATTAGTACAGAAGTTAGTCAATGGAGAAATGTTTATTATTAGGTTAAAATACTACTGGTGAGAAAGTCATTGGAATAGACAAATTATGTTGAAACTACAAAATATATGTACTGTTCATATGGTTCAGAGTTATGGGATTAGCATACATAATTTAAAAAACACAAATAAAAAGCTAAGCTTAATAGATGGGATTCAATGGATTCTTTTAGTTGTATGAATATTTCTTATACTTGAAATCATCCCTCTGCTTCAGCTGTTGTCTGTATATTTCCTTTTTTATTAATTTTATCTCCTCCTGCCCACTCATTGATTGAAACACACAAATCTTCAAGGACCGGTAAGAGTGAAGAAGACATAGAAAAAATTCTCTCAACCGTTCCTGAAGATGCAAACACACCATTTTATTTCCACTCTTTTAAGAGGTGAGTTTAACCTTGGCTAGTCATAATTTAAGGGCAATATGTATTGAATAAGACAAGTGTTATGCAGACAGTATTTTAAGAAAAGCAATAGCAATCCGTAGTCAATGCTTGTGACAGTGGCCCCACCAGTGTCAAAATTATTATAACTCTTTTTTTGTGGGTGTGATTTCAGGGTGGGAAGAATCAGCACACATGCTGACGCTCTTAGTCCCCTGACGTCCCTCTGTACATACACAGCATGATCAAAGCCTCCTTGGAGAACTTCTCTTTTAGGTTTTCATTTCTCAAATGTATTTTTAAAAGCTGTACATCAGTGCGTGCATTGAATCAGTTGCCTGACGTTGGATAAAGGCTTTCCTTTCACTGTGATCAAAAGAATTAAGGAACTGTTTGTGCTTCTTTTGCACTCTATTTTTTAAATGCATTTTTATTTTTCTTGGTGAGTCACAGAAACATTTCATTTTTCACACTTATCTTGACATCTGAAGTAGAGATGAAAAAGCATTCTGGAGAAGACATATTCAAAAATCTACTGTTAGAATTTATCAAGTAGATTTTAATGAATTGTGTAACTATTTTTTATGCTGTGTAATCATTTCATAGTTTGCAAGCAAAATTTTAAATTATGCAGAAAATTAAAACATTTAGATTCATTTGCATGTTTATTAAACTGATTTAGTAATGATTAAGTAATCATTAAGAAGAATGATTGTCACATGCATGCTTTCATATAATAGTAAAATTACCATACCCAACAGAGTACCTGTGCCATACAGTTAGTTGCCTAACATAAGTATGACATACATTAAAATGATAATTGATAAGCCACCTAGTTACATTTCAACACTTGTGTTAGTAGAAACACAAATGTATGCCTTATTCTACTATAAAACAACGAACCCTACAAAAATTATACTTGTTATACAGCCTAATCTGTTTCTGCAGGGAGGGGAAAAAATCAACCTTCAAATATCTCCAATGATTGAGACCCTGCTGCAGTGAAAATTTTCCAGGGGCTGAGATCAGTTACCTACTCAGAGCTCATTCAAATGTTTAATGAGCCTCACAGTCAGGACACTCTCCATACATAAAGCAAATCTAGCCTGTGAGATTCTGAGCTCATTACCCCCTGTGGGAGTCTTATACACCTGGCCTCTGTTCTCTCTGTAAAAGCATATCATAAACTTAAAGATAGTTTAAAGGTAAGTTTCCATTAGAGATTTGTCCAGTTGAATAATCAGTTCCTTTAACTTTCTTGTCTTATTTTTTGAACTACTTATAAGGAAACTCTTTTATGATTTTTCTAAGGACTTTTTACCTTGTGTTTAACCCTTCGTTGAAAAAAATGAGGGACAGTAGTGTTCAAATGCTAATGGAGGGTAACTACTTCATTTCTCTTGTAATTTCCCATCTGTAAACATTCATATTTTATATATTGTGCATTGCCCTCTATCACCATATAGAAGAATACAAATTGATTTTAGTCATATGGCTCTGTGTATGTGTGTGTGTGTGTGTGTGTGTGTGTGTGTGTGTAAGAGAGAGAGAGAGAGAGAGAGAGAGAGAGAGAGAGAGAGAGAGAGAACACGAACTATATGAGCTTAAGGTCTATTGTTAAAAACAAAGCCTTTTCTCAATAACTGTGCATTATTTTGTGACACTTTGATGCAGTATAAATTTAAGTTTACATTTAAATTGCAATATCAACTTGATCTCCTTTCAAGGAATGCTTTATCCTTTTATCAAGTCATATAACCTTTACTATAGCAAGACAGAAATAAATGATCATGTAGTAGATGGGAAACAGGAATGTGTTTGAAGACACCATTGCTATCAAATATATGTAAAATCTCCATTTTCTTGAAAAGAAAAATCTGTGAAATAAATCCTTGAGACATTTCTCTAGACTATTGATATCAGAATAATGTATATCTTTAGTTGACTATTTTTATGTGTATAATGCTTAATGCATCCTTTCCATTTAATACTTATTAACCAAAATATAGATCCATAGATATTTTAAAAAATAAGAAAACTGTAAAATATAGTTTCATGAAGCAGAAGTATACAATAATGAAAGTGTATAAACGATCATTTCTAAGAAAAGAGAAATCATAGTAGCTTCTCTTTCTCTTTTGATCTCTCCCTAGAATCAGCCATTACTACCAAGGTGCTCCCAGGTCTGCCATCATAAGTGCCATATGTAATTTAAAGAGAGGGATTAAAGGGGAACCTGGGCCAAATTTTCTCACATAGCCAAGTGTGATCAGTGAAGGAATTTATTTTATAATCAATAAGATAGCTTCGAATTCAAGTAAAATTATAGCCTATAAGAACTCCTGAATTTATGGCCTGGAGATTTCACAATTCAATTTGCTTAGTGCGTATTTTATATGCTATCACCATGAGAAGATTACACCTTTAAGAACAGAGGCATTTCATTACCAATCAGTGTAGTATCATTACCAACCATTACAGTCAAACAGTTTTACATGAAGATCTGAGAACTCCGCCATAGGACAGATCCCTTCATACCAGAGAAGCCCCTCAGAAGGAGGACACATGGGCAGGGTTTACCGAGTATAAATCTTATGTGCAAATACCACCTGTGTGACTTACTGAAACCATGTCATCTATGTCTAATATTAACACAGTCATTATATTAATTGACAATGTGTTATGTCAAAAACTAATGATAGTACCTTAACATCTTTTGATGATGCCTTCAATTTTATTTGAGCAAAGTTTCTAACAGTACACAACAGTCATTTATGAGCATCCAATCTAGAAATACTACAGAAATGTAGTTTATGAAATAAAGTATTACACTAAAATAAAATATTTATAAAAATGAATAAAACAACTTGGTATGTATATAAATATGCATTTCAAGCTAGATTTTGCAAAAGATATATTGGAATATGACTCTTCTCTGTACTTGGTGGATACTTTAGTAGACTTTCTGAGAAAATAAACAAAGCCAAAAAAAATTGTTCCATTAGTTTAAGTTAAATTTTAAAGTGCTGGAGAGATGGCTCAGCAATTAAGAATACTCACTACTCTTCCCAAAGTCCTGAGCTAAATTCCCAGCAACCACATGGTGGCTCACAACCATCTGTAATAGGGATCCAGTGCCCTCTTCTGGTATGTCTAAAGACAACTGCAGCGTACTCATATACGTAAAATAAATAAATACATCTTTTTTAAAGTTAAATTTAGAGATTCATTCATTCTTGTCATAGCTCAGCATATATTTCACAAAGCAAAAATGTACATTTCTCTCAGTGACAATCAATATGGGTTTTCTAACATACCATAACATGCTCGAATGTGGGACGTTTTGTTCCTAGCTATTTAAAAACATCATTTACACTTAAACATAAACCTTTGCAACTTCTGAAGACAATTTACCCAGTACACCTTCCTTTCAACAAGCTCAAGTTATTAGTTCATCCAGCTTGACAAATTCCAATTTACTACAACTAGAATGTTTAAAAAGAATACCCTCACATTTCTTCAAAAGTAAATGGTTGTTTAAAATGAGCATGATAATATTTACTCCCTTTTAACACTTATATATCAAGTGGTTTCCTCGAACCATCAGAAGATTAGTTACCTCTGTGTGAGGTTTAAATTAGCATCCTTACTCACAGCAGGAAGCATGAACAATTTCAGAGCAAGGTTAGTCATCACTTTGTATACAAGGATAATACAGATACAGAGAGCTTTGTGTGTCAAACATCATTTTTACATGTCATTTATGTCAACTCTTCAAGACCCATATGATTGCTTGTTTATGTGAAAATCAAGTATAAATTTAGCATCACACAATACAAAAAGTAAATGAGCATACAACATTTTTTAAACTGGGTGACTTAATTTACTCATGTGTCTGCTCTATTACCAATGAATGCCTTTTGTAAGCAGGGGTCAGTCTCAACAACGATTGAATCACAATCTGGAAATGTCAAGCCATAAAAATAAGTGGATTAGTAGATACAAAACTAAATGCAGTGTAACCAAGCATGGTTTTAAAAAGCCTGTCAACACACATGACTTAGTATCTGTGTGCTTATCAATGATACTTCATGTACTTGATGACTTTGGTCCTGCTAATGTTGTTTGGTTAGCTCTCTATTGATCATGTAACAAGCTACATTTGGGCAGACTCAGAGCAGAACTAAGAATATAGAAACCCTGGAAACTGATGACAGAAGAATGTAGTAGTAACATTCCTACATAAAGCAGGCTAGGAACCCCAACACTGCAGGATTTAAGATTCCTCAGCAGCACGAGCAGATAAAGGAGAGTTCCCAGTAAGAGCTATGTCTTGAATTAGACGAAAAAATAATTTGTTTATATATATATATATGTGTGTGTGTGTGTGTGTGTGTGTGTGTGTGTGTGTGATCTACTTATATGTGTTGTCTTTACTTCAAGGTATCTGCTTGATTATCATCTGCTAGCTGTCATTAGTAACCAGAAAATCGAGAAACATACTTTGTAATGCTGATTTATTTGAGAAGCTTCCTACATTTCTACACGAATCACAGTCATAAAATTATGTTTATGTATTAATTATGTATAAACTTTCACCTCAGCTTTTGAGTAATGTGTGGTCTTATGAGATATAGCATAGTTAGCAAATGTTCCCTTCTTTGCCTAAGAGACATGGTTTTCACTTACCCTTTCTAAAATGTGAGTCAAAATATAAACATTAATTACAGTTAATATCATATGTTCACCAAGCCATATACCCTTATGCCCCTCCAATCCAATTTCTCATCAAATAATAAGAAATTGGAAAACTGGCATTCTAGGAATCAAACAGCTTTAAAAGATTTAAAATCCTAATTGCTGAAGTAATGTTCTAGCATGCTTATTAAAAAATAAAGTTAATTTTAGTTATAATCTAATTTGATACCACGTTTAGACCCTAAGTCTTCATTTTTCTTCTATGACATTAAAGTGTGTATTCAATTCAGGCTTACTTTAGTTATTACAAATATCAGATTTATGCGAAATTTAAAATTGTACTTTGTACCTAGAATCAATGAAAGACAGCACAAATTCAAGACAACATTCAGAATTTCAATATTAACCATTCTTGGTACCAGAAAGAGATTATCACTAAATATATTGATATTGCATATTCTCATACAAAATATCTTTATTTTTTATCAAAATTACCAAGTGTAGATATCAACAATGTTCCATAAAATTGGCTACTTGCTAATTACTGGACAATATTAGGAACTGACAAAGAATATCCGTTCATCGCTATTTTGCATGAAGAAACAAAAATCTAAAAAATCAAACAAAAAAACCTGTTTTAAGCTTTCTTCACAGAAGGTAAGAGATGGATGAGTCATCAAAAATGGTTGAGACACTAGCATTAAAACCCCAATTGGATTCAGAAGGTAGAACACAGTAGTTTAATTCTGTTATCCTGTGAGCAGAGACATGCATATCTGAACTCATTGCCCACCAGCCTAGCCAAATAGATGAACTCCAGGCTCATTGAGATACTTTTCTCTCAATAATGATAATAATAATGATGATAATAATAATGCAGTGTAGCACAATAGAGGAAGACATCTGATCTCAGCATCACTTATACCCACATATCCTCATGTCTACAGGAGAGTACAGCTCCCACACACACAGGCACATGTTCAAACACACACACACATACACACATACACACACGCACACACATACACATGTGCAAAAAACTCTAGACTCTTAAAGACAGTTATATTAAAACCTAAGATCTAAGACAAAGAAAACCAAGTTAATTACTTCAATCAATTTTCCATTCGTCATCAACAACCTCTCTACTTCTAATCCCAGTTTCCAGTGCCCCCATTATGTTCACATGTACATTTAATTCATATGTCTTACTAGTGAGTATGTTTGAAAGGTATATGCTGGTGACAATGGAAAATAAGTAGATGTGTGAAATCAGCACTTGGACATTGGGTAAGTATGAGATTAAAGGAGACAAAGTACTATCTCAGAAGAAATGAATCAAAGCAACAACCAAGAGGCCAAGAGTAAATCTGTGAAATTACAGATATTTTGAATGCTGAAATATAAGCAGAAAAATTCAGAAGCAGAAATTGTGCTGTATTTTGTTGTTTTCAGTTGTTTGATTATAACATGGGGATTCTACTATGATTATGTTATTCAGTGATGTCAGGGAAGATGGGAAGAACATTTCTTCAAAGAGTGAAATGTCTTTCTTCCAGGATGCAGGATGAATAACAGATTAATTTTACAAACCTTGTGGGTATCTGCTAGCTTAAAATGTAACTCCAGACATAGGCACACATTTTGATACATGTTGTCTTCTAAAACATGTATCAAAAATGGACAAACTGATTTTACAGATTGTTTTATATACAATATTCTTTTGCATAAGAACATACAAAGTGTTAAGTGAAAAGTGTATATGTCTGTCTGGAATGTCCACGGGAAATGTGAGTTGTGTTTTGCTTCCCAGGCAGGAAGCAGTCCTGCCACTGTGGAACCTGAAGAAAGCACACATTGAAAGAACTGAATGATTGAAACTCCAAGATCTTGAGACAAATGGTGGATGGAGAGGATGAGGGTCATTAAAGAATGCAAAGCCAAGTAAGTCGTACCTTAACTATAAAAGGACTAAAAGCTGGTGACATGATGAGGTTGGCTTCATATCATAGCATCTCCTAAAAGTGTTTAAAGAGGACATTAGACTAGAACATATCAGAAAAACACTTGAAATAGAGGGAAAATTAGAGAGCTGCTCCTTGATTCCAGTGAGTTAGGCAGAAAACTCTGGGTTTGAAGGAGTGTGCCGTGGTCTCAGAATGCAACAGAGAACCCTAGGGTTAAACTCCACATATTTGGAAATTGCATTCCTTCCATTACTCTGATTTTTCAAAAAGTGATAAAACATTCTGCAGGGAAAAATGGCTGCCCAGCTCTCACGCAGCCAGCTCACCTCTGAGGATAATTGTGGAAGGAGTGGGGGAGTGAGGTGTGATTCTCAGGGAGAAATTCTGTCCAGCAATCACAGTATCACAAGCCTGAGGTAATATCAGCTGCAATGAAGCTACGGATTCACGGAAGACAGCCCGGTATGTTTTCTCTATAAATTTTAACTTGGAAAAAATAAGGCAGATAATAATCACAGACTAATATTAAATTCACTCTATAACTGAGACAGAGTCTTTTTTTTTCCTCACAAAACATTGCTTCTAGGCTTATTTCTTTTTTACAGAGAGACATGTGTAAGTCTTGCTCTGAGAAGTTACAGTCTGCGATTCATGTGATTTATTGAAGTCAGGACTATTGTGGCCATAGTGTTTCATCCAATTGTGCTAGGGGATTAAGTCGGTTACCTTTGAACAAGTATCTCCTAGGTGACAATAACCATGTAGCACAGTCTACCAGCAGTTTCACAAACTGCCCTCACACCTTTTCCCACATCCTAAACTCTTAATTTTTTAATTAATTACTTTATTTATTTTCTCACACTCCATTTATCCCCTCCAGTCCATCCTCTGACTTTTCCACATCCCATACTTCCTGCTCCCCCCCCCCCCGCGCCCCGTGTCTTCATCCACCACCCCACCAGACCTAAAAACTCCCTGGGGCCTCCAGTCTCTTGAGGGTTAGGTGCATCATCTCCGAATGAACACAGACCCGGCCGTCCTCTACTGTATGTATGTTGGGGGCCTCATATGAGCTTGTGTGTGCTGCCTGTTAGCGTGCTAACATTGATATACACACAACAGCAACAGCAACGCCGTTCTTTCAATAATAAACTTTTCCTCTGATGTCCATAAAGCAATAACAATCTCCTCCCTTCAAATTTCCCATCCTTGCTCCTTTCCACCTTCCTTCCTTCTCCGCTCCCTCCTTTGCTTTCTTTCTTTCTTCTCACCACCTTTCCTTTTCCTTATCTCCCTCCCTCCTTGAGGGTGCTGGGGCATAAATCCATGCTTTATGCCTGCTAGTCAAACGTTCTGTCTCGTTTCCACAACCAACACCTCTGTTATAAGTTTTCTAATCAAAATTGACCTCATGGGTACACTGTTTACTATTGTTTATAATGATGCAAACATCTCAGACATCCAGTCCCAGGACCAGAGATATCACTGTGGTAACTACTTTCTACAGTTGCTGCATTTATCCATTCTCCCCTACATTGTCTGGTTAAAGATGCACTGAGCCTGACCTTCGTGGTCATTCTCCAATGGCACCATTGTTGTGTGGTCTTTAAGAGCCACAGCACACAACGGCACCAGTCAAACCTGCAGCAGTAAAACAATCCACAGTGCCTGCATCAGCCTCCTAAACTGTGCCACTTCATAGGCCGACTAGGGTCCCAATGTGAATTACAGACATTCACAGTAAAGCTGAATGATCCCAAATCAAAATCGAGATTCTTCTTCAGCCTTGAGGAAGCAACTGTTGAGCTGCAACAGGAGACGATCCTTATTTAATAATTTCTAATGTGGTGAGAGTAAGAACATCTGCATCTGATAATATGCATTCTCATGTGATAAATGTGTAAAAAAGCATACAAGGTTCATAATAGGCTCTTAATAGTTGTTATCTCTTTCTGCTGGTGCTATTTAAAACACCTTTAATTTATCTAAAACATAAACCTTCTGTAACTTAGTGAAAACAAACTTGTACTAAGCCTTTCGATCTAAGTTGCAGATTGTCTCATGACATTCACTTCAAAATATATACTTGCTCTTCAAATTCTTATTTTTGCTCATGTAGTTCCCAACAACTAGAATGTCCTTGGTCTCTGACAGGAAACACACTTGGATAATATACAGTAACGGGAGTGCATAACAGCTTCATCAACTGCATTATAAGGAATCGTTCCCAATTATTCCAATAAAGTAATCATCTTTTCTTTTCATGATATCATGAGGAAATTAAAATAACATAGATCGGAAAAAAATTAGTGAGGACAAAAAAAAATGCTTAAATCCATACACTACAGCAATAAAACTCACAAGCTATTTAAATGTAAAAATGTAAATATGTCTTAATATTTTATATTTATACAATTGGAAACAGCACTATTAAATGCTGAAAGTTGGGTCATTATGAAAATATAATTTATTTATGAACATGAGGTATGAATGTGAAGTACATGAAAGAATACTATGATTCTTGAGTAGAGAATGGGCAGTGGACCTTAGTATTTAGGTCTTTGGTTACTCAGTAAAAAAATCATATCTATGTAGAAAGATAGAGATAGATGATAGATACATAGATAGATAGATAGATAGATAGATAGATAGATAGATAGATAGATAGATATAGATATAGATATAGATAAATATATATTTCTCTTGGGGAATTTAGTTATTTGTGAAATAAATTCATATATATACTTATAAAACAGATATAGAAATGCAAAGAGAGAAAACACACAGAATCAAAACATAATGAGGATGTTCCTAAAGAGTCAATTAAAAGCCTTTTACAGAAAGTAAACTCTGCACAGTTATTTGGGGGGTATTTCAAATGGGCTTCTGCCACCATTTGATAATTTGTCTGACTCAGAAAGACTACAGTACAAATTACAGATACCAGGCTGACTGAGAGCATCAGGTACATTAGCTAATTTAGTGAGGGAATAAGTTGATAATATCCCTTAGTGTTCATGTGTTTGGACCCTGGCCTAAGTAGACACAAACATCTCTCCTCCACCTCACAGAAATGTGAGTTTCCATTCTGACAGCCGTTTGCGTTCCTTGAAGATTTGGAGCATCCGTGTTTCCCACAGTTTTATTTGGGGTAACAATATCCTACCAATAGTCACAACTTTCACTAATGATCAATCACAATTGCCAACATATAAAGAGGTATTAGACATTGATTTATTTAATTCTTTTATTTCCTTTTAGTTTTGACCATGAAATGTATAAATTATTTCTTCTTCTATGATCATGAAACCTAATATGTTATGTCATATACTAAATCAAAACCTTTGTCCTAAAATGATACTGTGTCATTTTTTATTTTACATAATCAAGTATCTTCCCTCATTGTAAACATGCAAGTTGAGTCAAATAAAAGGACAATGAGATTTCATAAGCTATAATCCTGGCCTGTAACTAGCACCATCATTTTATTTATATAATTTCCATGATGATCTTTAATTTTAACATGTTTTTCTACATATTTCTACAATTTTATCAGAAATATTTTCCATGTAAATCTTCAAGTTTATCAGAAAATGTTTATAATCCCACTTTTAATCAATTTAGGCATACTTTTGTGCCTACCATTATTGTATCTATATAAAATTTTCCATGATAATCTTCAATTCTAACATGTTTTTCGACATTTTTCTACAATTTTATCTGGAATATTTTCCACGTAAATCTTCAATTCTATCATAAAATGTTTCTATCCCGTATTTCAATTAATTTAGCAATGTTTTACACATCTACCACTTTACTCCTTAATTTTCCATGAAAATTGTCAATTGTAACATGTTTATCTGAAATATTTTCCATGTAAATCTTTAATTTTATCATAAAGTGTTTTTATTTCCCTTTACTTCCCTTTTCAATAAATAAAATAAAATTTTAAAAAAAACTAGCACCATCATAATATGAATGAAGCTTAATGTTTGCTGCACATTAGACATTTGAATCTGTAATATCTTAATGGATAAGGGGGAAATATGAATACTGTACTTTTAACATGTGTGCTCTGTGAAAGAACACATTAACTTCAGACTAAAATAGTGATTCATTGTGAAAAGAACACTTGGTGTCTGATTTTTCTCTTTTAGTGAGGGAGGGCATAATTAGTTCTACTTAAGCTCGAGATTTTAATTTTGTCCATACTCCGGCTGATGCCGTTGTTCCCCTTTTAACTGAATATACATGGTAGGTTGCTTTTAATATTTAGTGAGCGCTTCCTTAGGACCACTCTGCTTTAAATATGAGAAATCATTTCATCTCCACAATGAGCTCCTGAGAATTTGTGTTTTAGATGAGAAAGAGTTACAGGAAAACTAACGTTTTGGAGATCACATAGTTCCCAGCTGAATCAACCTCAACTTGTCTGTCCATATAATTGGAGGTCTTTACCTCACCATGACACCTTGAATATGAGGGAATGTACCAAGAACACCCTTGAGAAACCGCCCTAGGCTGTGAGAACAGATAAGATAAAAACTAATACTGTGAGTAGAATATGAAAACAAAATTACAAATTTGGATACAGTGTTCCATGTTAGAATAAAATCAAAAAGGATAAAATTAATAAAATCTGGTCAGAACACCCACCTGGCAAGTGGCAAAACTGTGTATTATTTTTCAGGGATTTTAAACTCACACAGATAGACAGCTTGAACCGCCGTTGGCTATAAGGTTTGTTTCAAATAGAAAGGTGGGGGGTTTGCTTGGTGCCTATCAAAAACAAGTGTGAGGACCACACCGTGCTTCCTCACTGCCTAGAATGACTGAAGAAGGGACAGGAACCTGGCCCTATCTGACCATTGTGATGTGCTGGGCATGAAAACTCATCCCCATTAAACAGGGATGAGTTCTGCTGTGCAGGATCGTGAGTCATTAAACACATCTATGTCTCCTTATGATTTCAGCCAGAGATTTGATATGAGTTTTAATTTTCCTCTGGAGATTTCTCAAGAAAAATTACAAATTCTTTACTTGCAGTACATGAGTAACATTTCCGATGAAGTTATTGATTATTTTATTTACTCACGTAGCTGTAGTAAGTTATTGAGATATAGCTTTTCTGTATACCAGTTGAGGCTTGAGACACTGTTGTAATGTAATTCCACACCAAGGAAAATAAAGAGTAAATCACCTAAAATGTAACAATATACAAATATAACCTTTAAAAAATGGTTCGTGTTGTTCTCAATCATTTGCAGAGTAGCTTAAAGCACTGGTGAGCTCTTTCTCTCTCAGTACGTTCTACTCTACTCTTCATCTTCTTCCTCTCCTCCCTCTTTTACTGCTATGTTTTTTGTAAATTTACACTATCATGAGGGTCACTAGTAATAAATATAAAATTATAAGTAATAGTAAATAAATAATGGTAACACTTACTGATGGTCCTTTAAAATTAGAAAATAAGTGAAATATCTTCACGTTAGGTTAAAAATGATTTAAAATTAATGTTAGAGGAATATGATCTATGTTTTAATTTAAAGAGGGTATAATATTCCATATTAGATACCTTCAGTACTCATTATCAAAATATAATCACTACAAATGCAATCACTGTAGCATTACAAGATAAATAACTGAAATATTGAAAGATCAGATTACTATCTTCCAATTTCAGTTATGAGAGAAGAAAACTAAACTAGTGGATGCCAGATAGTTCCTACAAATAATTCAGCAGGATAATCCTTACTTTAGAAAAATGCTGTAAATTCAGTGTTGCTATAACTCTATAAATAAATTCATGCCATTCTATTAGATGAAAAGGCATCCCCAATTCCTTAGTTTAATACGTTGTTAAGAATTGGGGTTCATTCTACTAATCCACAAAGGTTATATTATTGTGTCTACTACCAACCAATCCTTCTGTTGATAGGAAATTAAGTATTTATATTATGATTATATATTGTCACACACAAAAATATTCATAAATTTGATTCCAAGATTATTTACTGTAGCCTGAATTTCACGAGTTTTGTCCTGTACTGGTCAGATGCCCACTGGTGCCTTGTAGCACTTTGATGATTTCGTCTTTCACCTCATACTTCTAAGACACGGGATTGATTTAGGTTTCTGCATCACTAGGTTAAACAACCTTTTAATTTATTCTCTCAAACACTAACTCCAAATATAATGATTATATATGCCATTTATGTTCTGCCCACTGTCAACATAGTAATGAAAGCATGGTCCCTACAAGGTGAAAGTTTATCCTATGTGTGACTTGATTATAAAAATTAACAAAAGGGCTGTGGTTTTAGTTAACTGTGGCCTATTTCACACACTACCAAAGGAGCCTGGTCTACAGAGTGAACTCTAAATCAGCAGCACTACACAGAGAAATAATGTCTCAAAACATAAAAATAATAACAACAATAAATTCATTCAATAATAATAATAATAATAATAATAATACCCCAAAATAAGACATGTTAAACTTCTACTCACTGCTTAGCAATGTGTCCTGAGACATGACATACTAAGAGGTCTGGAGCGTCACTGTCACATATCCAATCTTTTTATTCCATACACACATAGAATAGTTGAAATACAAAAACTTGTTTGAATTCTATACTCCCTAAACCTTTTTCTTAAATTGCAATACAGTTGCTGTTTTTTTCTATATGTCTTATTATCAATCATAAATCATCAGGTAAAGAAGACAGAGGCTTCAAGAAACTCAATTTTTTTCTTTCTTTAAAATTCTGGAAAAAAAAGAAATCTAAGAAGTAAACCATAGAAAACGAGAAAAATAAAATACAGTTTTCTCAAAGCTTCTCCTCTGGACAGCTGAATCTTTTTGGTAACTTTCTGGACTCAGCTAGAGAATAACATTTTGTGGGAAAAAGCAACATCAAGGGCCTAGAAAGTGAGATTCTGTCAAATCACAGATGGCATCTGCATATGTCTATAGTTTTTAAAGCTTTTCCTATGAGCTGCTTCTCCCTCCCACAGGAGCAAACACCAGTATGATGGCCAGGGCTTTGCATACAGAATTTTACTTTAGCATTTAAGAGTCTTAAAGCTTTCTTTTCTTCTCTGTCCTCTTGAAGACAGAAGAAGTGAACACTGTAGTGTGTGTTTACATTCTTAATATTTATAATGTTATTTTTCCTCTTTCCTTCTCTGTCTGCCGTTCCCTGATTTTTTTTACAGCCCTTTTCAGATGTGCTGACTTTTATCATGTTCATCCCTTCATTGTAAGTTCCCTGAAACAATATCAAAAGGAGCTGGAGAGATGGTTCAGTGGCTAAGAGCTCTGGCTGCTCCTCCAGAAGTCCTGAATTCAATTTCATGCAACCACCTGGTGGCTCACAACCTGCTAAAATGGGATCTGATGGCCTCTTCTGACATGCAAGCATGCATGCAAATAGACCACTCACACACATAAATAAATAAACCTTTTTTAAAATTTGTCAAAACTGTGATAATTCTGTAATGTGTTCTTAAAGATCTAGCATCTCGCTTTTACTTCTCATTCATGACAATCTGCATTCACATTGACATATTCAACTCTGTTTCTTGAATATCTACAAAATCAACAGTTTATTAATTTTTAGTCAATAAAAGTAAACAAAGATAAGGGCCTAGCATCTGATAGACCAAGCTGACAGAGAGCTGCAATATCCTAGATATTCAAAAATACCTCCTCGCTAAATTGTACTTTCGTATATATTAATAGATAAGGTTTACTGATGAGTTTTCCTATATTATCAGAACAATGACTTGCTAATGCATTTTAGTAGAATTTCACACTCCATTTATTTCATTTGTTTTAATAACAGAAGCTTTTGAATACAAATAGAATAATCACTGGTTTGAGACTAAAACAGTTCTAAACATGGAGTGGTAGAGACTTGGAGAGGTCTTGGGATACTTCCATGCTTTGGATCTTAGACATAATACTAAGAGATGTTTGGACACTCATTACATAGGGGGCTCCTCATCTAGAGGAAAATTCTTAAGTTATATATGAATTTTTAGTTCACTATGTACATAATGCTTTGATTAAAATACTAAAATATTTCCTGTCTTTTACAGCATATTTAAACAAAAAAAGCAAATTACTTATAAATATAAGCAATGTTGATGCAACTAATGGGAATTTGATGAACAACTAGAAAATCGATAATGAAATGTATCATTTTAAAGGATATAGTATTTACAAAACATTTATAAATGTGCTATTATACAATTAGGCAGTATCTAATTTTTGGTCCACATGTATTTATTTGTTTTGTGTTTTGTCTTAAAAGAAAATTGTTTGTAATGTATTTCTTGTTATGTAATATATTTCTGACCATTGCTTTTTACTAGAAAGACTGAGTTAAATCAATAACAAAGAGACAAATACTTATGTTTACCTTGAGCATATATCATTTTGTGTATAATTTATAATATAAGTTCATATGCAATATATCTCAAAGTTGCACCATTAGAGATTTGCATTTATTTCAGATCACTTTAACATTTTCCATACAAATTTTCTAGAAGCACAACAGCTGAAAGACTACCACAGTAAGTCTCACATTTATGGGCTGTCTCCCACACCCTTCCTGTGAAACACTTTTAGGTTAAAAATTTGATGTCTATACCATCAAGTTGTCTTTGTCTTTGTGATGTATATTTAGTTTATTAATGTCATAATGGACTCCTGATTTTATGATGAATGTACTTCAAAAAAACCAACCCAGTTGCACCTTTGATTAGAAATGAGAAAAGAATGCGGGTGAAAGCACATCTGTAATTGATTTTCACCCGTTATGCAATACTTCTATACATAGATGAGTTTGCCCGCACTGAACTATAAGATGTATCTAAGTACCATGACAAAATATGTGTAAAAATTGGGTTTTTGTAGAAGGAAGTATTTATTTGGGTTTCTGGGTTAGAGGCCAACTTGAAATATATTTCAAGGCCATGTGTAAAAACAAGCAAATGCAATTTTGTAGATTCTATCTGGTGACACAGGTCTATCATTTCAGCATGAGGCTACTGACGTGGGAAACTACAAAGAAATATTTTGTCTCATACATATGGTTTTGTAGAATAAAGTAATATCTAATTTTCATCCCACAAACAGCCACTGACACATACATCAAACTTAAAATAGTTACTCATAAACTGAACCCTAACTTTCCAGTGTATAAAACATGTAACCTTTACGTATTCAACACAAGACCTATGACAATCTAATGTACAACTTGAGCAAATATCAACATTAAAATTAAATGCTGTACTAATTAAACTAACTAACTACCTTGTTGCAAAACATGAGACTGAAAATAGAAATGCAGTTTGCCTACATTGCCATAGTTAATTGGCTGTTATTCTTGGACATTATGAACTGCTGCTTAAAAAGAATAAGAGTGAATTTAAATAGCAAATGGACAGAGTAAAACTATCAGCATCACGTATCAGTCTCTTGACAAACAACATGTCCTGTTAGTGGATGCAAACGAGAAAGAAGCTGATCAAATGTATTCCTCTGTCAGATATGATGCCAGCCAGTTCTACCCCTGATAGCCGGTAGAAGTAATTAAAAATGAAATTTAATAAAATGCAATACTTCTGTGTGAGTGTGTAATGAGAGTAGACAATGTTTCTGTGTGAGTGGATGTGTCACAAAATTTAGTCATGAAGAGAGAGCATAGATGTCTATTTATGATCACTTGTTGAAGTCAATGATTTAAAGCTAAATTGATCATTTTGAATGATCATTGGAATGACCAAAATACTCCATTTGACACAGAAACTGTCAAAATTACAGTCAACATTGTTGCTTCACATAGTTTAAAACTGTGTCTCTGAAATAAAGCTTATGGATAAGTGCATTGCTATGTAACATGTGATGTATGTATTGAATGTTATGTGATGGATCTACTCTATAATCAGAGCTAAAACCTCCGTTTTTAACATAAATATTTTTCTCTCTCCATGTCTTTTAAAAATAATAACATTCCTAGAGTCAGTCCTTTCAAACTTGTATGTTCTCTCCACCTGAATTGACTAGATTGTTCTTTGCAGTGACTGGGTCGTCTTAAGGAGCCTCAAGCTTAAGTGCTTTTCATTCTCTATGTAGTACCAACGTAATTCTTATCAGACTGCCTTTAGACTTCATTCGCTTATATTTAAGCATCTATTTATTTATCTATACAACTAATTTTATTATGCTAGACTCTGCCCCTGTCAACTATGCCACAACCTCTTTTAATTTGTGTTTTGAGACGGCGTCTTTCTAAGTCATGCAGGCTGGGATTGAACACAATTTAGAGACCAGGTTGGCCCAGATCTTGCCTAGGAATATTGAGTAGTAGATTATATGTTAGGCCCAGTTTTATAAAATTATTTAATCTTAAACAATCAGTGTAACAATCTTACATCATTTTCAAGCTACATTATCTAAATGACTTTAACTCCACAAAAAAATAAAGGAGTTTAAAAGACACACTCAGCCAAGAAGAGTCTAGGACACTGAGTATTGAATATTGTTTAATTATATTTATAGGCAAATCAATTTGCATATTCCAGGATTATCTACAAGATATTTATAACTTAAAGTATTCATATGTTGATTCAGAAATCCTCAGTATGATGCAGCAGGAAAAATAATTCCATATGTAGGCGTTCCTTTTCATTTAACAATTCTACTTATGTTTTAACTGATAGTCTTCTTTTGTTATACTCTTAAGGTGGACAAATGCTTAAATGGGTTTACTTCCAATGTGCAAAACAAGAAAGAGGGTGGAAATGATCTGTAATATAAAATGAGTTATACAAAAATGTTAATATGCTAAAAGTGAAAGTGTGCGGGAAATACATTTCCCTTGGTTACACAAAGTTTCACAGCAAATGAAATATTATGTAAAAGAATAGCTAACTTTATCTGTTCCCTCCTCTATATTCTTAAATGACAACAGTTTAACTAACCATGAGCATATGCTCAAAACCATAATTATAAATGGCCTGAATAAATATCCCAAAATAAATACAGAAGTTAAAGAAATAGATTAAATCTAGAAGAACATGTGTACTTCTGAACTGTATTATTACTTTACAGAAAAATAAATGACTGAGAATAACATATAAAGTATGCATAAACAAGATACTGGAAAATATCCTACAGACAAGGTAAGAAATGAGAGTAATTAAAATCCTAAGAGTTATGAATTACTTTTACGTATCCTTTGGATGTAATGTGTTATAAAAAGAAATCAAAAGAAATTTAAACTCTGAAAACATGGAAGAATAAATTATAATTTAAATGCCATAATTAAGTATATTTCAATATCTAAAATCAGTTCAAATTCTACTGGCCTCTAAAATTCCTACATATACCATCTAGATATGGGATTAAACTAATTTAAAATTTTAAGCTATAAAAGCAAATTTCTGCTTTAAAAGAGCAGAAATTGTGTTTATGCCCAGATGTGTGAATTAATGATAAAAGATCCACATACTTAAGAGGTATCAATACTTTACGGTTCATAAGTGGATATAACATCATTGCTTCATAGTGGATCTGGATATGCCAAAAGTATAATTGTATCAGGGAAAAAATATAGGACAGAAGCAAATTTCAGCAACATTTGTAATTGCTGGGAAACTGCAAATTATCTTTAATAATGATTACATAAGTTTGTTTTCAGAATTGATCGTTTTGTTAAACCATAAGATTATCAAAATAAGGTTTGTTGAATTTAAGGACATATTTAAATGACATTTTAAAAATTGCAGAGTTATAAAGGAGGCAAGTACATTGACTAAAGTAGCTATAAAAGTTTTTTAGCAAAGAGAGAAGAGCTTTCTTGGACAGACACTATTTTTGACATCATCCAAATTTAAAGATGTACGAAGACATACGGTTTGCTCTGGAAAGCATGACTTCTAAGTAAGATACCACCGGCGGTGACGGATGTGAGCATGTTAAGCAAAACACTGTGCTTCACAGCTGCCTCTCAGAAGAGCTTTCATAACTTTTAATCCTATTAGTTAGGACATACCAGAAGCAAGGAGCTAAAAAACAGAGTAAGAACCAGCTATTTCATGTTCCTAGACTTACAGGGAGGCTCCAGGCAGCTACTGTCTTCAGTTAAGTGAATTAATGATGGACCCAGGGACTAGATTTATGTTTTCCACAGATGCAGACTATAAAAGGGATTCAGTGTACCTCAAATACTACCAGTAGACATGGAGAGATATGGACAGGATTTGCACCTGGGTATATGCTGCAATTTGTTTCCTGTTAAAATGAGTAAAAATCTTTGTTTACAGGAGATGTTTTCATAATCTTTTGGTCAAGGAATTTAATAAGACAACGGAACCACTAGAGTGAGCCTACAACCTTGGATTTGTCAAAAAGGGATAAATTGAAATTTTACGTAAATTGGATCTAGGTGTGAGGAAAGAAAAACAAAAGATTAGCAACAATCCTCTCAGAAATATTTGGCTAATAAGCAAGAGAACCTGGAAAAGGAGAACATACAAAAATGCATTTTGAAGGAAGGGAAACAAAATACTCAGAAGGCTTTCATTCACTTATGGTTATAACCTCATGATGGAAATGCCTTTTTAAAAGACTTTAATAAAAAATAGTTAATGTGTAGATTTAACATTGGATGCACTGCTATACTTGCGGCATTAAAGGAACAGAGCTCTACCAGAGATAACACCACACGGGGGATATAAATATGCTACTAATGAGTATGATTTTATTTTGAATTCTGTATATGCTCTCAACACACTATTGAGTTCAGTAAATGATGAAAACTCACAGAAGGCACACTGAGATAATGAAGACATTGGGAAAAATGTTACTAAACAAAGCATGTTCTTCCCATCAGCTCTAGGCTTGAAGTGCTCACAAAGAGATGCCAAAAAGATATTTTTTTTTAACAAAACTGGACTTACTCAGAAGATATCTAGGTACACTGTCAACGATAATCTAGATGCAGTATTTTAAATTTTGCTATCTTTTAGTTGTGGTAAAAGTAAGCTCCAAATTTTTAAAAGAACTCACAAGCTGATAAAAAAAAACAAAAACAAAAACAAAAACAAAAACAAAAACAAAAACAAAACAGAGTAGGGGAGGTAATCTTTTGCTGTGCAAGGATTAGTCTAGATACTTCTAATGTCAAAGCCAGACCAACTATAGCAAGTTTATGTAACTCATTCCCTCTAAACAAATTGTTCTCAACGTGTGGGTTTAAGCCCCTTTGGGACAAACGATTTTTTTTCACAGGGCTTACCTAAAACCACCACAAAACACATATATTTATATTATGATTTGCAACAACAAAACTACAGTTATGAAGTAACAACAAAAATAATTTTGTGGTCAGGAGTCAAAACAACATGAGGAACTGTATTGTAGGGTCTCTGCAGTAGGAAGGTTGAGAACCACTGATCTAAATTGGTAAGCCTAGAAAACTCCATAAGTTTAAGAAGTTTTTGAGATCAGTGAAGTTGAATTACTTCATTCAATATGTTGAACATGTCAAAAATATGTATTACAGTTTATGGAAGAAAGCTTGAGGGAAAGAACACATAAATGAACATATCTTAAAAAATCATTGGGAAGTTTCTTTGTTTATTCTTATGAATTTATGACTGCCTTGCTTCTGCTATCTAAATTGTACCACAGTCATTCTCTGACAGAAGTCTTAAGAGAAAAATGTAACATTAAAATATTCAGGAGTGGATCCAAATATATCTTAGCATTGTTTTAATTATTCAGGGTTTTGTCACTTATATAAGTAACACATATTGTAACAACTGAATTCCTCAAGATAGTTTTTAAGCGCATGTGTGTGTGTCTGTGTGTATGCACATGTGCATGTGTGTGTGCACATGTATGTGTGTGTTTGCACACACATGCATGCACATGGACATACTTGTGGCATGTATTTGTAGGCTCATGTGCAAACCAGCACATGTGGATGTTGTGTCTTCATCAATGACTTACATACCTTTGGTATTTTTACATTTATTCCTTGTTTTATTTTATAATTTATTTATTCTTCCAAGATAGAGTCTTTCAGTGAACCTGGAACTCACCAGTTCACCTAGATTAGCTAGTCAGCAAGCTGAGAGACATAGTCTTCTTGGCCTCACCTTCATCAGTCACTGTTACTTCCAGGCCTGCATTGCATTTGGGTTTTTATAGTCTGTACTCAGCTGCCCTGCTTGCAAAGAAAGGACTCTACACACTCGTCTTCTTCTCTGTGGTAATGTGTTCCTGTTTCTCATTTTCTGATACTAGCCAGATTGTTTCAAATAATACATTGTTTCACTTGAAGGATGTAATTGCTTTAAATAAAATGTCTATAATTAAAAACCTATCCTAAGAATCCTTATGATAAAAGATAAATGTCATGTCTAATCTCCATAGAATGGCTTATCTCATTTCAAATAGTTTTTTTAATTGGTAAAATTAGTTATTAATTTTAGCTAAACTTGTGTTTTAGAATTTTTATTACTCTAATAAAATGTAAGTGATGCTAAGCTACAGGGAAAAGGTTCAGGAAAATCTGGGTAAGGTGTCTTTTTCTACAATATAGTTTTCATACAGGTTTGAAATATATAGTTCTGTCATGTAAGTAGGAAAACACAGATTATACAGCTGTGTTTGTGACTAAGGAAAGGTTCGTAGATGTGGCCAGTTGTTTTAAGTTCCATTTGAATAAGCAGATCATGCAGAAATGTGTTGATGTATTTCTATGTCTTGAGAAAGTTTGACATTTTAAGATGGCCACTTCAAAGTGAAAATCAATTCAACGGTATGCAAGCACCTTGTACCTTTTTTTTCCTCATCAAAAGTTAGTATAGAGTTTTAAAAATAAAAAGCCACCTGATGTGTAGTACTCAGAAGTTACTGCCATAGATCTAATTTCTATCCACATCCATGTTTCCTTTCCTCATCATTATTATATAAATTACAGTTACCTCACTAGACAATTTTGGAAACTTTCAAATATTTCTAAATATATTGCTACTTCCCTAGACATCAAATGTGCATTACACTCACTATAAAACTAAATGCATAGCTAACAGAAGTAAAACAGCAACCTCAATAATTATCTAAACATTCTGATTAAAAGCAAGTAATTAGTGTCAATTTTTAGCTTTTTTAATCACATGAGAGATGTGGTTTTTAATTTAGAAGAGGAGAATATTTCCATTGCTGATGATAAATGACACAGTGTCAAATCCTCTCACCATGACAGGGAATGGTCAGGAACAGCTTGGGTGTAAGGCACATACTATTCAACTAACGACAGAATTGATGAATCTATTAAGTGAGGATCAAGATGCAAATTTATGGATAATTGTCTGAGTCTAACATTTCATAAATCCCTAAATATTATTAATTTTAAAAGAAGAAACATAGACAAATTCCAAGGTGAATTAAGTATATTGCAATTATAATTATGTTCTCTGCATTTATTCTCTACTTGGACCATATTTCGATCTAAACACTGAGGATTTAGATGGACTAAAATGGATAGTAAAAATTACAGACCATGATAAGGCTAATTTTATCTAGTAGGCATATTCAAACAATATGACAACAAGTCTAAACTTATCTGATACAATAATAGATTTCTTATTTGATCATGTTAACACATA
The DNA here is from genome assembly GCA_964023405.1 of Apodemus agrarius. NCBI lineage: Eukaryota > Metazoa > Chordata > Mammalia > Rodentia > Muridae > Apodemus > Apodemus agrarius. Next base: position 122,947,642 of record OZ030007.1, read on the forward strand.
TATGACTAAAATCAATGGTCCCTGAATTCAGGATTATTAATGAGAATAATAGATTCTTAGGAAATAGAAAAAAATTACACTAAAAGCAGAACAGTACTGTTACTTATGAATAAATATGATTACTATGATCATTACTAAAAATAAGATCTAATCTATTAAAAACAAAATACCTTCTCACATGCAACAATTTTATATATAAGTGTAATTTGCCAGGTATTGTACTCACTGCTATTATAATAGGTATTTTTTGCTTTTCTGTTATCAGAGGAGTATATTTGACTGATAAAATGTCCTTAGAGAATTACCATTTATTTAAAAGTATAAACTTTGATACCTTAGAATTATATATCGTTACATTTTTTCTATTGAAATTAGTAATAAAAGGTTTTCTATAAGATATATTTTTAGATTTGCTCAAAACAAAGAGGGAGTGTAACATTTTATTTTCAAGAGCAAATAAAGTTTCGAATCTACAATTCAATTTGAGAAAAACTCAGCACGGTCCTCCTTTATATACTTTGATTTTTGCTCACTTTGAATAAACAAGGATGTGTGAATATGTTTAAATTTGGATCTCAGATGCTCAATAATTTATGCATTTATGCTTTGTATAGTATAGATGAAATGAAGGCTATTCAAATATCAGTGATTCACGAAAGGCATAATTAACAGGCTCTGAGATCCTAAAGTGGGATCTCCCATGGAATCAGTGGTGTTCCTGTGGAAGTTGAGAATCGAGACACAATCGTTCATAAACCACAGAATATTCACTACTGTCATCACTGTGAATCTGATGAGAGCCCCAGTGGGGTTGTTATTGTCTTATATGAGAAGCCATGGCCTTATGGATTTATTTTGTAGTTGTGCATTATATAGTCTTATAGGGATAAATGTGTGTGTGTGTGTGTGTGTGTGTGTGTGTGTGTGTGTGTGTGTTGTTTAGCTTGAGGGTTTATTCCAAGTTTTTAATCCTTCCTATTTTATCACTCCCAAAAAGAAATGGGAATGATAAAATCTTCAGTATTTCTCATTCATTGTTTCCGGCTTATGTTGCAATGAACATTTTTCTTGATACTAAAAGATAAAAAAAAAAAATGATTTTTAAAGACCAGGCAGATTTCAATTTTTGATTGGGTTACCATGAGTTTTACATCTATTAATGGTTACTTGCATCAATGATAAGATTTAATTATAAATAGTATTCAACCGTTACATGAAAGGAAATGATGTCATGGAGTAGATATTAAATGGGATAATTTACTACCAAGATCCTTGAAGGAAACCTAATTTATAACCTCCAAGCATTTGTATTGGTCATAATTACTGTAATCCACTTAGAAAATAGTTTCAATAGTGAACTAATATTGTCTAGTCTCAGTGCTACAAGAGAATCATTGCCTCTGCCACACAGTACCTCTAGGTCTGCTTATGGACTTGTGTCCTTACCAACAAACCACTAATATCTGTAGTGAAAACTCAACATGAAGTCGACACTGCATTCCAAACTTGGTCTGAAGTGTTTAACAAAGCAGGATAAAATTGCAATTAGTTGATAATGCCAGCCTATATCATTAGGAAACACGAGCCTAAGCCAGGAGACAGAACTCAGAAGTACAGTGCTTGCCTGGCCTGCACAAATCCCCCAGCTTGATCTCCGCAATCCCTGGAATTCCCAAAAGAACTCCACCTATAAATTCAAGACGCGGATTCCCCTGCCTTTGGTTAGCCATCTACAGAATTCAAGTGAGCAAGGCTGCCACGCTCTAGATAAAGAACATCTGAAAATATTTTCTGTATAAAGCCGAGCACGTGTTTGATTGTTAATAGAGCCCTAACATCAGAGCCCCTCGCCCTGCTAACTGTTCAGTTGTCCATCCTAGATTACTACGTAAACCTAAAAATAATTTTCATCAAATTCTCTTAATTATTCAAGCTGCTTTCGGAAATTAGAATGTGTAAATTCACTTCTTAAGAGGAAATACTTTGATGTAGGCGTCTCTGTGATACTTACTCAAATATGGTGGTTTGTAAGGCGCTCGTGTATTAGACAGCAATCCGTCCAGCTCCTTCCTCTCCAGGGTGCCATGCAGGGCCTTCTCTTTGCCGAAAGTGGAGAAGGAACGCTCTGCCCCAGGCTGGACTTCCGGAGGTTCGAAGACCTCGGTGTCTGGAACAGAGTCCATGCCGGGGACGTGCAGGTTGCTACGGTAATCTGCAGCCTGGCGTCCATCCGAAGGGACGAAAGAAGGCATCCAGCATCGGTCAGAGTGGCCCAGCGCTTTACATTCCTCGGTGCAGTTGGAGAAGAGATCCATACCTGGAAGAAGAGAAATCGTAGAAAGGAAAAGGGAAAATACAAGGAGTTCCAGATGTATCCAACACGGCCAGCCATATGGTCGGGGGGAAAGTCAGGTAATGCAGTAGTGATAAATGAAGACATTTGACCAGCTATGTATGCTTTCTTGCAATATGATGGAAACCAAAAATTCTTTTTTTTTAAAGAATATCCCCCCCCCCTGTGATTTAAAACAGGATTTCAAAAGAACAAAAAGGGTCTTCAAATGTAAGAGATAAGACTCTGTGACAAAGAAGTCTGAGAGTTTCTGGAATCAGAATACTGGCAAGGTTAAAAAGAAAAAGAAAAAAAGGAAAGGAAAAGAAAAAGTGCTAGCTGACAGCGTCTTAAAAGTTGAGGAAATAGTGAGTAGAAAAAGAATATTTGGAAAATCTTCTGTGGGTCTGATACTACAGAAATCCCAGCTACTAAGGCTACAGAAATCTCAGCTACTACAATTCCTTCACAGTGTGTTAACTATTGCTCCTACAATCACAGAGAAGGTATGCCAAGCACTGGCAACAGTTAGTAGACTACAGACTTTGGATTCAAATTGGAGGTGAATTTCAACAGAAATACAGCCCAAACAACCCATCACAAGAATTCTGAACATTCTGTGAGTAGGGAAATTATGGTTCTTAGTTTCCTGAGAAATGGGTTCCTAAAGGTATCTGCCACTAGAAGTCTGGCAATCCATATGCCTATAAAGTGCTACTTATTAGCCACCCGGCACAACCCCCACACGAATGACTATAATTAGTGTAGTCAAGGTAACCAAATGCAGCGGGAATTGGCTACAAATAATATCGACATATTCCTTAGTGCTCCTCTGTACATAAATAGTTGTCCCAGTCAACACTAAGTTAACTTATATAGCAAGACTGAAAATGTTAGCACAAATTTTGCCACCCTCATTAGACTGAGAAGACTGATACATTTTACCTGATTATGACCAAGAAAGTCTAGTTCTTGAACTACATACAAGAACTGTCGTGTGTGTGTGTGTGTGTGTGTGTGTGTGTGTTTGTGTGTGTGTGTGTGTGTGTCTCCAGATGTGAATATGTGTGCAGTTCAGATGGCATTCATTGTGTGTTGTTTGGGGTTATGAGTGTTATTTTGGGGGGCAGGGGAGAGGGGGTCTAGAGTTGGGTTAGACAGAGTCTGTCACTGACCTGGACCTTGCCAAGGAAGCTCTGCTGTCTGGGAGCAACCCCTACAGTTCTGCTTGTCTCCACCTTCTGCGAATGCAAGTGCATGCCAGCACATCCGTGGACAGCTATATATGTACTTGGGAGTTAAACACTCATTGACCACCTTCAAAGTCAAGCACTTGCCTGACCCAGTTATCTCACTAGTCCAAAGAGTTTTGAGAGCTGTGGAATACTATCTAATGCCATTTTGTCTCAATTGTTCTGATGGTTGAGTCTAGGATCTGCCTTATAGCCCAGGCTGAGTTGCTAAGTAGTCTAGGATGGCTTGATTCTCTTAATCTTGCCCTAGTTTTCCAAATACTGAGGCTACAGTCCACTTCCACAATGCCAGGCCTGATACACACTTGGGGTATAGCACAACACAGGAAAGATCATTAAAACAAAAGGATCGTTCCAATGCTCTTCAAAGCATACTCGTGCATTTACTGAATGCTTGAAATACTGATAAAATTTTCTAGTGTTTTAAAATTATATCCATTTTCTTATTTGGATGTGTGAAGGAGAGAGAGAGAGAGAGAGAGAGGAGAGAGAGAGAGAGAGAGAGAGAGAGAGAGAGAGAGAGAGAGAGAAAATGTTTATGAGTCTATATACGCCAAGGTCAGGTCAGATGACAACTTGTATAGGTGTTTTTTCTCCTTCCATGATGTGATTAGTAAGGATGAAATTCAGTTCATGTGATTTAGCTGCAAGGACTTTTTCCCACTGAGAAATCTGGCAAGTATAATTTTGATTAATTTCAAATAACTAAGGCATGATTAATTTATTTCACAAAATCTTTGAAACACATGAAAAACTGGGTTTTTAAAAATTAACATAGAATATGTATTTAATGAGTACCTTTTATTCTTAATTTCACAAGTATCTGGAATTCTTTGAGCTCTCAAAGTAGCTTTTAGTGTCTCAACTCAGGTACTGTGTTACACATTGATTTACATGCAAGTGTACTTTAAAACGTTTAGACAAGATAATAAATATTTCAAAAATAATGAAACTTGCAGAATTTCTACCATTGTTTCAGAGTTAAAAGTCTTTAACTACAGATTTATTTTTGAGGAAACAGCACCAAGTTACTTACCATCTATTAACCTCACTAAATAACTAGTTTTCATTTTATACAAATTGGTGTTTAGCGCTAATTCTGCCTTTGATTATAACATCCTATTAATGATTGTTATTCATAAGCCTGAAAATAAACTACTGGGGGTAATCTCTTGAGGAGTTTAAATGCTGAAACTGAGATTACAAATATCTGACCTGGAACACAATGAAAATCCTGAAGAGGTTTTACTACACTCTATACACATCCTGTTTCCGCAAGAAGGTATGCATGTTAGAGGGGAAAAGAGCATCCATGTTACATGATAATATGGTATACAGGCAGCATGCCAGGATCATGCCTTACGTTTGGGTCCACTGATGCTTCAATTTCATCTATTTGATGGGGAAAAAAGAAGGTTTTTTTTTTTTTTTGTATCACAGAAGTCACATTTAAGAGAAAAATAATTATGTGTAATTATTTTAAAACTAAATTGGATACCACCTGTGTATGGCACACAGAATCCACTAAGTATGGATCATAGGGGCTCTCAGAGCCGGAAGCTCATAATCCCTACGTGGGTCTCAGCTGGGTCCTCTGCAAGGATGTTAGTGGAGTTAGGTTGCTGTTCTTCCGGCCCCCCTGACGGTGTGAGTTGGGGTACCTCTGACTCTTTTGCCTACACTTGGGTTGCCTCATTCAGCCTTAATTTGAGGCTTTTTGCTCAGTCAGATCATATCTTGTAAGGCCGTGCTGGGTGGATATTGCTGAGGGGCAGTTCTGCTTTTTTTTTTTTTAAAGGAAAACAGAGGAGCAGAGAAGGGAGGTGGTGTGAGGGATAAGGAAGAGTAGGGGGTGAAAACTGTAGTCAGAGGTAACATATGAGAGAAGATAAATGCTTTAAAAGATAAATATAAGATAATAAACTGAATAATTGATAAAGTTTTAGTTCAAGGAGTTAATTTACACTTGTTATATTAGATCACAGAAAGATAGGCACTAATGCAACATTTTCCAGTCAATAACACTTTCTGCATATAACTGGTGTATATCTTTTTTAATGGGCAAAAACATCCAAATGTATGAAAATAGACTTTTTCATTTGTCATTTAGATAAATAGTTTGAGAATGAAATAAATGTATCCCATTAAGGGTCCTCACACATGGGACTTGTTAGATGACTAACAACGTTCTTTTATCATTTATCATTTTTAATGCATTTATGTCCAAGTATTCATTGTAATTCAGGTTACTGTCATCTTAGTAGTAAACCAATGTCAGTGATATTTCTCAATGATGCCCGAAGGTATTTGGAAGAAATTACTTTTATATATAATTGTATATTGAATTGTACATATTTTTTAATCTTACAAGTAGGTGATTTTTTTCTATATTCACTAATCACTATAGGTTGGTTAAAATTTCCTGAGATTATATAAAAATGTGTATGAAGCAAGAACGTATAAGAAGTATACACTGCATGTTGTTGACAAAAATTAAGGAACATTGAAAGCTTTGTGAAAAGAGAGTCACTCAGTAAGAGAGAACTTTGTTAAGCCATGCTTTAAACAAATGTATGAATTGATAGTGTGGGATGTTTTTGGCAGTATTATATATCCTTATACATAACTAGAATGGAAGGTGAAGTCTCCCTAGGAGGGCCTGAGCGTTTCACCGGTTTTATCAGTAAAACGTATAGATCTATTTCTGAAGAAATATCAGATACAGAAATGAAAATGAAAACCATATAATAATCAATAAACTTCAAATAAGCAACAGAGGAATTAATAAAATACTGGACTTTTTCATTTGTCATTTAGATAAATAGTTTGAGGATGAGATAAATGTATCCCATTAAGGGCCCTCACACGGGGAGCTGTGAGATGACCGACAATGTTCTTTTATCATTTATCATTAGTCACGGTGACCCTATAACTTTAATTACCAAATACATAGAAATGCGTCTAACTTTTTTTTTTTGAAAATGTGGCCATATCACAGGCAATTCCAGTACCTGTGATGTAAATCGGAAGCATCCACATTGTTCTTACTGGTTCTCATGGCTCTGATTGAAGGCCCAAAATTTAGAACATTTAACATTATTTTCTCTATGGAATGCATTTACAAATAAACCTATTTTATGTGTACAAACATGAAAAACACAGGACAAACTTTTAAAATACTACTGAGTATTTGTTTCATGTTCAGCTTTCAAGTCCTATTGAGGACAAACACTAAATGTCTTAAAATATGTACTTTTACTTGCAATCATTTCTTTCCAGTCCTTAGGAATAAGCTATTTTGCAGTTATGACAGCAGATATGAGAGACTGCCTGTTTTACAAAGAAAGACTCAGATACATTTTTAAGGTGCACATATTTATATCTTAGTTAGTAGCAGTAGATGGTTCTGCTGAGAACTGTTATGCTTAAGAAAATTAGAAGTGTAGTCAATATGTGTTCCTTTCAAAATGATATTCTTTCTAATCAAACCTGCAGTATAACAAATTTAAAGAAAACAAACTTCATTTTCTAAAATAAAAACTTCTAGTCATCTTTCTAAATATCTTAAAGTATTCCATGGATATTAACTATAGTTATAAGAACATGCCAGGGCCAGATATTTACCATTATAACTAACATCAGTAAGTGAAAAAACGCACATCAAAATTCTAGTTCGTCCTGTCGTCTCCTTTCACAACGCACATAGCGTTGTCCACTTTCTTTCAGCATATTGACGTCTATATATTTTCCAATTATAAGCATCCTCACGTTATCAAAATATATCTCACAGGCTCATCAGAAACTTGAACAAATTTTTGTAAACAACTGGAGTGAGTTCCCTTTATTTCCTAAGTAAAGATTTATTTGCCAACATCTGATATCTTACTGAAATTAAGAAAAGATATTTGTAGTTCATGAAAATTAAGAATTCTCTGGCAGATGCTGTTATCTTCCAATGGTTAAATAATGATATACTTTACCTATTATCTTTAAAATATTGATAATTTTAGTTATTCTATTTTTAAATGTATATTCAATAGTTTACCATGCATGGTGAATAAACATCTTAATTTTTTTTTAACAAAAAGCATGTAAGATAAAGCTGGCAATTTTTAATTGTTAAAAGCGGCTATATTACTAGGATTCTCCTTTTAGCATATCTTTTGCAAAAGGCATGGAAATACATTTATAACTTATAGTATTTTCATAGCATAGACACTTAATGAAGACCAGTTTCTTACAACAAAATAGATTTGTGTATGTATACCTCAATGATATTAATAATATTTAAAATCACAACTAAGATGTTATATCCTTACTCTAAGATATTAAATTAAATGTTTTAATATACTGACTTACTACATAAGCTTGGAATTTTTTTTAAATCTACTTTTTAGCCCTTTAGCTGTGGTTGATCAATTCTCCCTCTTGTGATGGCTTTCGCAGGCCTTCACCACATTTTCCTGGACCTCTGCCATATCTAACCGATACATCAATAGTGCACTGAAAAAAACGGAAAGCACCTTGACAAGGCTATAGAAAGCAAAGTGCCACAGAGCAGTGGTCAAGCCCAGTAATTCTGTGCACGGAGCCAGGTGCAGTGGCCCACTGAGACAGCTCATGTGACTCCCTGCAGCTGCCTTCACGTCAGCAGCCTTTCTGAGAAGGTTTGGGACTGCTGCGGGCTTTGATAACAGGGAAGCAGGAAGATGAGCAATAAAGGAGAAAAGCTGGAAACAATTCAGGAAGGGCTAGGTTTTGTGTGCAGATAAGTATAAGGTAAGGTTATCATAGAAAAAAATTGAAGAAATAAAAACAGACAAATTGAACAGGTGAACCAGTAGGCCACATTGTGCACTGGGAAGAGACACCAGCTCAGGGGAGAATTCAGGATCCCGAATCTTTCCGCTTTCTCTCCATTCATTTTACATTTCTACCCAACAACCTCAACTTCTGAAATACTCACTGTGAGGCTTATAATACAAAACATTAATATGGGTTGCAAAACATCACTTAGTAAAAGACATTTTAATTTTATGCATTCAGACTTTTACTTTCTAAAGACCCAGAATACTTCTCACTATAAAATTAAGCATATTACAACTGATCAATTCAACACAAAGGTGCAATTACTTCTCACTGTAAGTGCTTTCTCACAACTGCAAAACAGCAATTATTGTGCCCAGTGCATTGTGTCTACCCTGTTACCACTGAGCTGCATAAATGGAGTGGTAATTCTATATCACTTTTACACATTTAACAACTTAGATATGGGGGCAAAAACTTCAGCACTTAGAGAATGAAAACTAAATACTGCCTTGCCTATTTAAATTGTGTTGCCGAACACATTTTAGCATTTTAATGGTCCTTAAAAGTCTCTAAAATCCCAAATTCTTTGAAAGAATCATTAACAAAGTAGCAACACTGCTCTGTGAAATAAAGTAGTTCTCATGAAGACAGGCTACCATGAATATCTATGTAACAAATCTAGCCTTTCTTGAGAACTTTTATTCATTCCTTTTCCTTTGCATAGATTATTAGGCTCATTTTGTATTTCTAAGTGGCTAGGCTAAGTAAAATGCTCCCTGGGACTGGGGTGCTACTTGAAGGAAAAGAAAGAAAACCACAAAAGGAGTGGGTGGGAAAGAAATAAAATATATGCAAAGAAACATGTAGTAGTTTTCATATGCCAAAGCTTTTGTTGTAGGAGGCTGGGGTTACATTAGAAACTTGTGGAAAATAGAAACCAATAGTTCTAAATGTACAGTTTTTAAATGATAACAATAAATCATATACCACATATAGGGCAAACATGAAAGGGACTTTGTACTCACATATAAACTGCTGGCAAGATCGGGTTTGTTGTCAGGATCCCAGACACTAAATAGATGCTCTGTTCACTTAGCGTGAAGGCCCGCAAGGGGCAGGGACCTCCGGGGATTCTTGGCAGTTCTCAAGTCTCATTAGGTCTGCATATTAATGACTTGCAGCAATATAAAGAGACCCTTGAGCAGCCTTTTTTTTCCCCCTTTCCTCCTGCCTGGGTTTCCCAAGACTAAGCAGCCACAGATAGAGCACACATTAGCCAACTGAGAGGCTTGTAGCAACCACTGCTGCCAGGCCCTACTGGGTGTGCACTGCCCTTTGACACAGTGCCGGAGCACCATTCCCAGGGCTACCAAGTGTGTTAAGGAACCAATACTCTCAAGGACTAATAGTACTTTAAAAATTAAAACTCCATCACTTTATGGAATTAATCAAGGTCAAGTCTCAAGAAAAATAAGTGTCACCCAGAGGTAACCCAGTGATAGACATCTTTCAGATATTTCAAGAATTTCCCAGACTTTCCCAAACACAGAATTAGGAAGAAAGAATTCAGTAAACATCTTTCATGGGTGAAATCCAAATGGAAGTAGAAAAAGGCAAATGATTTTATTTCATCTTAAGGTACGTAGTTTATTTCTTATAGGTTCTTTTAGTATTGGTAATTAGTATTAGATCTTACACACCCTTAAAGAACAAACTCATACTTGAAATTTGAAGTAAAATGTAATATAGAAGTTACAGTGTATTACAACTGCCACCTGTGGCCATTAGCTAGTCCACAGAGACAAATACTTGAGTTTTTGAGTTGAGATTTTGATGCTTGTTAAAACAGGAGGAGATCAAAGACACTTTGACAACAATGATTATCACATGTCTATTACTAATGTTCTGAGGCCCAGACACATCAAGACTGTAAACTAGACTTTCAACCCCCTTTTGTGACTTTTAACATCAACCCCTTCTCAAGTGATACTTTGTATGAAAAATACTTTTCTCTGGAACGCATGATGTTTAGATTCTAGGGCCCAGGCATGGGGCACTGGTCAACTAATTCCTATCCTCAACACTCCAAAGAGATGAAACACTGTTCACCGCCTTCTTTTGAGCATACAGTGACCAATAGAAGAAGACAGACCATCACCTAACCCATCATCCACTGGAGATGTATTTTAAAAATAACAGCGATATAATGGGTATTTAGGTTGCTCTTTGATCACACTTACCAGCTGACTGGCCACGGTTGGTGACATCATGATCACTGTCTCCCTGTTCACTGTCTCCATGACCACTGTCCTTAGAGCTTACTATGTCAGCTTCCTGGAATGCAGAACTAGAAACATAAAAAGGAGAATTTTAGAATTAAAGAAAAAAAAAAAAGGTGAACCAACACAGAAGACATTCTTCTGCCACCACATGGCCATGGATGTGTGTTGCAGACTCTTAGAATTTTCACATGAAGCTCATCTTTACCACTTACACATACCTTCCTAAAAAACGGGACCTTCACAGTCATTGCAACACGAAACAGATGAAGTTTGGACACTATTCTACGACTGGAGCTAAGTACATATCTATGCCCTTTTTAATAATATATATATATATATATATATATATATATATATATATATATACATGTGTGTGGATAAGTCATGGAAGCTGGAAAGAGTATTTTATAATTTTTCCATAAATGAAAACATATAGAACCATACAGAGGCAAATAAATAAACTATACAGTAGTCATGCCCTGCCTCAGTTTAAAAATGCTTTATATGTTGTATCTTTTCGTGTGAGGCACCACACACCTATTTCCTCCTTATACTAGGTAGGAAACTGTTCACTCCCAAAACCAAGGATTGAAAAAGAGTTCATACCTGTTAACTCGGCGAGGTCTGTCAACTAGATAGCTGAGCTCTGCTCGCTGGTGTTTATTCTAGGAAAAGAATAAATAAATAAAGAGCACTAAAATTCAGAGGGAACAATGACCACCCTGCTTCTGAGGATAAGAACTATATTGGATTTACGCACATGTATCTACTGTGCGTATTTTAAGGAAGTTTAAGATTTTCTTAAGACCACGGCCTGATGATTGCTAGCTAGGGACAGGAGAAATGTGTAGAGACATTTGAATCGAGATTTCTTTAATTCAGGTGTATTTTTTTTAATAGACTTGCCAGCTCACAGTAAATGTGTCTTACTTAAAAGGAGAATGCAAAAACCAAAATAAGCAAACAAAACTCTTATACCTAGGCTTAATTAACTGTTGTGTCTACCATAAAATTACCCTAATGGTAGTCTGCCTCTTGTCTTTCAATGGTCTACACAGTGTTTAAGTGGATACGGATGGACACAAGAAGAAAACAGCACGCTCAATAAGAAAAAGTTTGGATATTTTCTCAAATTATTTTCTTGTTTATTTTCCAAAGGTATTTAGGTTACAAGTAAGCTATACAAATATTCGTGAAAGTCAGTGAGTTATATCTGAGACTCAGAATAAGGAGATGCCAAGAGAGACTGTCATAACTGCTCCATCTTCCCTCCAGAGGCCCTCTGCAGGTTCCCCAAGGCCCACCCACCTTCTCAGTCCGAACTTTAGTTGACAAGGCTCTCCCCACCCTCCATCTTTGCCACTGTGTCTTTACCTCTTAAAAAGAAATTGGAACTGACATGCCAAATTCTTTGATGAAGAAAGAAGCCAACAGTAGGCAATTCCTTCAAAATAACCAAACCAAACAAAAAAGTGGCAAGGAAATAATTATTATTGAACCGATACATTTTAGACAATTGTTCAAGCTTTCCCGTTAGTTAGTTTACTCTTACAGGGTTCTGTGCCAAAGGAACTTCATTCAAATTCACACTGTGTGGGCATTCGGCTTCAAGAGCTTGTATTAAAGCTGTCCAGAGCAGAATTGACTTGACGGTTGTGTGTGTGTGTGTGTGTGTGTGTGTGTGTGTGTGTGTGTGTGTGTATTTTTTCTTTTTTCTTTTTTTCAGAGAAGGAACTGATCACTAAACATGCAATCCAATTTAGATAACCATATAAAGTTAAACAATCTGTCGCTCACTGGTACACGCGACTGAAAACAGCAATAAACAAAGCAAAATGGAAGGAACTTTATTAATGCCTGGGACAGATGCAAAGAGAAAAAGAGCTTTGTCAGTGATAGGCCCCTCCCCCACATTTCCCTTTCCCTCCAAGCTTTTTCCGCATGTATTCCCCAGGTTTCAAAGAAGGCAGGACCTTAAATATAGTAGAGGGAGGAGAAAACTCCGAGGTTGCAAAGAAGCAAAAGGGGGGGGGGTGAAAATAAAAATCAAAGGGGTGGAGCGCAGTCAGGAACAACACAGAAGTTAGGATACACACCAAGAGGTGAGAAAAGGTGACACCCCCCCTATCCTCCCCCTTCCCACAGCCACACAAACATGCTAACACCTTAAAATACACAGTGTACCAGAAGAGATGCAGGGCCGGGCTAAAGGAGGCTTTCTGATGGAGGAGATGAGAGATGGTAGTTCTTTCGCTTCAGCCTTACCTCGTTGGACAAAATGCTTCCGTTGGAAATGATGTCTGGTTGCTGGTCGCTGTACCCGGTGACGATGGCTCCGCAGGGATTGTGTTCAGCATCTGTACTCCGGGAAGGGCTGCAGGGCTTCAGGAACATCAGGTCGGTCTTGGCGGACTCCGGGGTGAGGCAGACCTGATAGCAATAGTTCTGATTGTGGTGATGGGAACCGAAGCCTCCGGACTCCTCTACGGGCACCTGGGCCGGGTTGCTGGGGACGTTGGCGCTCTGCACCAACATGATGTCTGACTTGCTGAGTTTCTTCTTGCGTGCCCGGGCTTGGCGGCCGCAGCAGGTGGAGCCCCCATTGCCGCAGCAGCAGCAGCAGAGGCAGCAATCACTCGCGAGACACGTGTAGATGTTGAGTTTTTTCTCTTTTTGACAGCGCACGGCCAACACGATCATGGCCAGCAGGAAGATGAAGGATACCGAGCCCAGTGCGATGATGAGGATGAGAGTGAGGTCCAGTGAAGTTTCCCCGCCGCCAGAGCGGCTGGGGCGCAAGTGTTCCCCCGACCCTCCACCTCCACCCCCGCCCCCGCCCTGGGGCTCCACGGCTCCATCCACCAGCTGAACCACCAGGGTGGCTGTGGAGGATAGGGGCGGTTGCCCGTGGTCGCGCACCTCGATCACCAGCTCATAAGGCCGCTGGGGGTCGCGCTTGGCTGGGACCCGGCGCGCGGTGCGGAGCTCTCCGGTGCGCCAGTCCAGTCGGAATAGGTTCATTTCGTTGCCCCGCACTATGCTGTAGGTGAGCCTGGCATTCTCGCCGTCGTCCGCGTCCACTGCAGCCACACGAGTGAGCAGGTAGCCGGGTTCGGCAGAGCGCGGCAGCACCTCTCGGGCTGGAGTCCCGTTGCGCCCCGGAAGGGGCGCCACGATGGCGGGGGCGTTGTCGTTCTGATCCACTATCAGGATGTTGACCGTGGCGTTGCCGGCCAGCGCCTGGGGACTGCCGGCGTCCCGGGCTTCCACTTGAAAGCTGAAGTCCTTGATCTGCTCATAGTCGAAGGATCTCAGGGCATACAAGTAGCCGTTGTCTGAGTTGATGGACACGTAGGTGAAGACACTCATTCCCTGGATCTGGCACTCTAAGATAGAATAGGTTAATTTTGCATTGGCCCCTTCGTCGCGGTCCGTGGCGCTCACCGCGTAAATGTAGGCACCCGGCACATTGTTTTCTGTCACATACACGTCGTAGACCGGCTGGCTGAAGCGGGGCGCATTGTCATTCACATCTGACACTTGGACCTGGATCGACTTACTGGTGGAGAGTGCAGGCTCGCCCCGGTCGCGGGCCACCACGGTCAGGGTGTAGGAGTCCCCAGCCTCTCGGTCCAAGGGGGCTTCAGTCACGATAGTGTAATAATTCTTGAAGGAAGACTTGAGGCGGAACGGCACGTCTCCCAGCAGCTCGCACTGCACCTGCCCATTCTCCTCTGAGTCCCGATCGGTCACGCTGAACAGAGCCACCACCGTGCCAGGGGCCGCACCCTCGCTCACCGCCTCTTTCACTGTGCTGAAGCTGATCTCTGGTGCGTTGTCGTTGGCATCCAGCACTCTCACCAGAACCTTGCAGTGCGCAGGCACAGCATTGGGACCCAAGTCCTTAGCTTGGACATACACCTGGTACACAGGGCTCTCTTCATAGTCTAGCTCACCACTCACCTCCAGCCGGCCGGTGCGCGGCGACAGTCCGAAGAGCTCCCGAGCCCTGGGAGAAATGTGACTACTGAAGGAGTACACGACCTCTCCGTTCTGGCCTTCATCAGGGTCGGTGGCATTAAGCTGGATCACTAGCGTGCCAGGGGGAGAATTCTCTGGTAGGGAAACAGTGTAGACGGGTTGGTCAAACGCGGGCACATTGTCGTTGGAGTCGAGCACTCGGATGGTGAGCAAGGCCGTGCCAGTACGCTGCTGCTGGGGGGGCAGGCCGGCTCCCCCACCGCCTCCCCCTCCTTCCCCTCCTCCTCCCCCTCCTCCCCCGTCCACCGCGGTCAGCACGTAGCGGTGCACCGCTTGCTGTTCTCGGTCCAGTGGCTTCTCCAGGACCAGCTCGGCGAATCGGTTGCCATCTCCCTGGGTCTGTACGTCTAGCGAGAAGTAGCTATTTGGGGTTATCTCGTAGTCTCGCAAGGAGTTGGTCCCCACGTCTGGGTCGAAGGCGCTCTCCAAGGGAAAGCGGGTGCCTGGCGTGGCGCTCTCTGAGATCTCCACTGTCAGGTCGGGCTCTGGGAAGGAGGGAGGGTTGTCATTGATGTCCAGCACTTCGATCTCCACTCGGAACAGCTCCAGCGGGTTCTCCAGAAAGACCTCCAGGTGCAGGACACAAGAGGGGCTCTGCTTGCAGATCTGCTCGCGATCTATCTTTTCGTTTACGTACAGAACCCCGGTCTCCAGATTGAGGTCCAAGTAAGGGGTCCGTGAGTTGGCCACGGTCTGAAACCTGCGAGCTGAAAGTTTTGTAATGTCCAAGCCCAGGTCTTCAGCGATATTCCCCACGAAAGTGCCATGTTCCTGTTCCTCCTGCACAGTATAATGAAGCTGGGAAAAGACTCCGTCCACCATCCAGAGCAAGGCAAAGAATAACAGCACAATCATTTCCAAAAGGAAAGGAAGCAGCTCCCCCGTAGCTAGCCAGCCACCCGATCACCTCCCCCCAACCACAAAAAAAAAAAACCCTAAAAAAAATATAAATAAAAGTGTGCTGCGCGAGGGGGGGGGCGTTCTGTGGCTGTCTTAAAATGTTTATTCCTTTTGCTTCATTTTAGAGCGTCTCCAAATCCAGCCTCATTTTTCAATCTTAGCGCAGAAAGGGTGACAGATGTCCCCTATGCTCAGCCGTAATCTTCCCACTGACCAATTAATAAAATAACGATCATACAATAGTCAGCCTCCTTTATTCCGACAGTGTTGGCGCAACGCGGCGCTGGCAAATCCCAAGGAGGAAATTTCGATATTTCAAGACTGTCCTAGGTTTGTCTTCTTGCTGATGGGAGGAGAATGTGGAGGAGGAAGAAGAGGAGGAGGAGGAAGATGAAGAGGAAAAGAAGGAAGAGGAGATGCTGCCGGCACCACTGAACATGCCTCTTGATATCAACGGCTGGCAAACGCGAGCGGGCTTAAAGACAGCGAGAGAATTTTGTGCCGGAAAGACACGGAGCCGTTCTGCAGCATAAAACTTTCATTCTCTTCATTTCTCCGGATGGACGTTCCTCTTGTCATTTTCTTCCTTCTGCCTCTCTTTGCTTTTCTCGGCTTTCATAGTCTTGTGTCTGTCCTCAACTCCACTGGCTCTCGCTTTGCTGAGAACACAACCAGCGATTTCTTTTCTGCTGTTCCCTTGCAAGCCTCTCTCCCTCTAACCCGCCTCTCCTCTCAGTCCATCCTGCCTCCTGCTTCAGCCCCAGTGCTTGTGATCTCTGCTGGCAGTTTCTGAGCTCCGAGCGCTCGGCTTCTCTGTTTTTGCGCAGCGCCCTCATTCTGCCAACCAATCGCCGAGGAGCACCACCCACCGAGAGACCGTTCATTGGCTAAAGTGGCCGTCAAGTAGTTACGTCACGCGGCAGCCAGGCGGGGCGGGGCAGAACTCTCGCCTTGGCTGCCGGAGTGAGTGTGAGTGTGAGAGCAAGAACAGCCCGCAGGTCCCGAGGCGCTTGCTGGGGACTCTGCCGCGGAAAGTTCCCAGTCCCCAGCCGCAGGTAATGGGCAGGGAATAAGAGAGGTTCCCCTGTTTGCATCAGCAAATACGAAAACATAATAGCAACAGCTGCGGTAGCCTCTCCAAGGAGCGGGGTTTCCAGTGACGCTAACATTCTTTTTTCCTTTAAGGTGTTTTCCCTCCTGCTGATCGTGGAAAGAAATCACCAAGAAGAGGGGAAAGTTGCCCTGGGGCCGGTAGTCAGCTAGGGGTTACCAAAGGAAGGGACTCTGACTGAGATGCGCGCGCGGACAATTTAAATGCGAGCATAAAATGGCATGTGTCAATCAGAGCAAGAGGGTCCGGAGGGGGAGGGGTGGGGAGGCTAGACCAGGCTGAAATGGGAGTGCGGAGGTGAATCCCCCTAAAGCGGAGGGATTCAGACCAAGGGACTTGGGGCGACAGCTCCTATAGACGGGCAGATGGTTGAACGTCTACCCACCTAATGAGTACCCATAAAATGCTTGCTTAGTAAATTAACTCGTTTGGGGACATTGCTTCGAACTGTGGGTACCCCAGACAAGGGCTGGGGGCTTTTTGGTAGTTTTTGCATGGGATCCCGCCATCGTCAAACCCACTCTAGGGCACCGAAGCCAGCACCACCCATCACTGCGAGGCGCTAGCAATATCCCTGCGCCTCGCCTGGCCCCGCGCCAGGCAGCGGTGGCGAGCGCGGGCTTTTATTTTTATTTTATTTTGTCTGATTCCTGTTTTAATTATTTATTTTTCTTTTACAATTGGTGATCTGTCCCCGCCTCCATACTAGAGGGGGTGTGGGAAGGTACATGCCCAGCCTGGGGACAGCTCTCTGGAGAATGACCGTGGGGTGGCCGCGAGGGCGGGCGGGGCGGTGAGCCATGCGGTGCACACGCACAAGGGGATCCAGTGTGCACCGCTGCGGGAATCCACCGACACGTTTGCACATTCCCGGTGCTGGCCCATGTCCTCGCGGGCCGCAAGCTCAGCTCGCTGCGAATCCCCGGGGAGCAGACCCGGGATTCTGAGTCGCGCGCCTGACTAGCCACGGGTATCCACTCCTGAGGTACATCCACGCTCCCAGTTCCAGTGAAGTTATAAGGCGGCGGGAACCAACTCTCCACTGCTGGGAGAGCGCGCCGAATGCCCATTCTTCAAGGATAAATATCGAAGAATACGTTTTTTAATTCTAATCAACGTGCTGCCCGCAAGGAATAGGTTGTTTATTTTCTGGCGGAGCCGTTTAAGCCAAAGACTAGAATGACTCCCCAGAGGCTCCTGGTAAAGAATGACCCAGGAGTAACGCTACTGCAACCGGAGGGAAAGAATAGTACACACACACCCTCATACTGCCCCCCACCCCCGCCCACAACATATGCTACAGCGCCTTCTGGAAAGAAATTAGGAGTGCGCGTCCCCACGCGTGATTGACAGCGAGGCATGCCCTGACCACTCCGGAGAGTCCGTGTCTAACGGCCTGTCCCCTACCCCTACCCCTACCCCTACCCCTTGCCTCTTGCTGAGAGATGGATTCTACCTTTAAGAGGGTAGGTGGAAAAGGAGCCAGCAAACATGGCTAAGCCTTTTCCAGCTGCAGTGAATTGACCATCCGCCAAAACCAAGCTCAAACCGCTGCCGTTTAAAATGATTTTAGCGTCACGTCTGCGGCGGAGAATGAAGCGGCAGAGCAGAAAGAAAGGACCTGTGGATCAATGAAAAGGGGCTCATAGTGTATCCGAATATTAATATACTGTGGCCATCTGTGCTTCCCGCCCCTCCCCCTCCCTTCAGATCTACAACATTAAAATGCAATTCTTCTAGCTCCCCAAGCTGACTCATCAGAAACCCCGGACCTTTAAAAAAAAAAAAAAAGAATGGAAACACGACGGTAATGCTTTAATGTGTTTGTTTGTACGAACGGAACACTTGTGTGTGTGCATGTTTTCGTGTGAGACTTGCTGCGGAATGACAGTGCAGATGTGCTGGCGGAGGTTTGGGTCTCTCGGAAAGGAGCTTGAAGTTTGAGCTGACTTAGGGCGTTTGCAGAAAGCCAGCGAGCTTGCCGAGGTGGAGATGAGAACGTGAAGAGATGGCCAGATTTCCCTGTAAATAATCAGTGCATCCACTGTTAACACTTGAGCTGCTTCTTTCTTTCTTTTTTTTTTTTTAAATGGTGGCAGCTGTGCTTGAATGGGGACTATTTCCAGAAACGTGGGTTACAGGCGTCTCCTAGCGGCGAAAGCGGCATAGGGCAAGTGAAATCATTTTGCTCTGGAGCCCGCCTTTCTGCCTTTGTAGGGTTTGCCTGCTGGGGGCTCTCCTTGACGCTGTAGGTCACGGAGGCCGGGAGTCCAGGCCACCAACGCAAAGCCAGGCTCCTCCACGGATCTGGCCTCGCTGACTTTTTAGTCTCCGAGGCTCCATCCCCTGGACTATAGGGGTGACAATGGGGTCTTCCTAGCCAAATAAAAGCGACCCGGGCCCTCTGCCCTCCCTGAGAAAGCTCAAGGCAGTTTGTTAGCATCCAACATTTGCAGGTGGGCATTATAATAAAGTCTTTGAAATAAACCAATCCAGTGAGCGTGAACTCAGAAAGAGTACTTAAAATTTTCTTTCAAAAATGCCTTTGAGCTAAACATGTATGTTTTCTGTCTTAGTAGCAATTAGGCAAATATTTTCTTTCCCATCCACCCCTTCATAATCTTTCCTTGTTACTCTTCTTTGAATCCTAGTTTTTAGTGAAGTCACAGTTATAGAGCCGGCAGTCTGGGGGAGGGAGCCGCTTCTTTGAAGTGCAGTGGACTTTGTCCCTGTGCTTTCTGCAGTACAGGCACAGGGAGAAGCAAACACAAGCCTGAAATCCTCCTCTCCCATCCTCTGAGGGGTCGGTCTGTCGGTTCCATAACAAACTGCATTCCATGATGACAGGGGTGGGGGAGGGGATGGGGTGTGTGTGGCTGGGACGGGGTGTGGGAGAGCATGTTTAATCATTTGTGAAGAGATTATAAAAATCAGTTTTCATGGAAATCTTGGGTTGTATTTGGATGTGATAGGCCTTTTTGTTTGTTTCTAAGTGAGGCAGAACAGAAGAGGGCACCAAGAATCTCTAAGACCATGGAAACTAAATAATAGGGTGGCTTTCTTGTCTACCACCTCTTACTGGAGAGGGCAGGAGAGACAGGTTTGTTAACTAGCTTTTGGATAAATGAATGTTTGCCGTGATTTAAGATGGCTCCAAAGCAATCTGTTTTAAAATCCTCTTATTATTGCACTGTGCTCAGAAATTTGAGAAAAAAAAAATGAATCAGATGTTTTGCCATTTTTCTAGGAATTGGAAGGAATACTTCCAAATGCACCAGTAAGGAAGGTTTTAAACCTTTAGGTAGGACCAGGATTGAACTGGATGGTTCTCCGTATGTTACTCCCAACGTATAGTGTAAACAGTGCAGCTGCATCGTTTACAAATAGCCAAGATCTAGGTCCACACACACACTCTAGATGCACACAAGGACCATGCACACACTATAGATAAAAGCCAGCAAGTTTTTGGAACTAAGCTCTCACACACACAGTGATAGCACTGTTCACTTATAGCAAAGGGGAAAGTATGGATTAGAGCATTTGGAAACAATTGGTATTGGATGCTACTAGAGGTATTTGAGTGACAAGCAGCTGTCTAAGGCTCTGAAGCCAATAGAGAACAAAACAGGAAGTCCTCATTCTTGGGGCTCTAAATGCCAGGATAGTCTGCTAAGTTCTACTGTCTTGATATTCAAAGGAGAAATGTACAAACTGTATTTTGTTTAAGCTAGTAAGTATTGGCATGGGTTCACATTGCAGTGTCTTTTCATTCATCCAACAGGGCCAGTATTTTGTTAAACTCTAAACAGAGAATTAAAAGCACTGGATGGGCTGGGGCAAGCCTCTAATGCAAAATGACAAATTGCACTTAAGCAATACATGAGCAAGAAAATGATTTATGGATTTTCACAATGGTCTGAGCAAATGAAAGCCACATGAATTATACATCCTAATGCTCCAGATATCATTTTCTAATAATACCTCTTCAATTCAGATACCATACTCTCTTTACTATAAGAGAAATTGATCAGGGGGTATTTTTAAATTAGCCAATGGCTTTGGCTAGTGGTGCCAAAGATGTAGAGATGTATGCTTTCCCTTGATTTGGGGAAGGGGAACTAATAAATACCAAACAAACGGTTTTTGTATTTTTTTTTTGCCATATCCTTTACACATTGTTCTTAGAAGAAGGAAACATGATCATCTTTCAAAAGGGAAGGCAACAGCTCTTACCTGGATGATTGTTATTACCTTTTGTCCTTTTTTCTGAAAGAAAAAAAAATCAAATTCATTACCTCATCTTACTCCTTTCTCCCATTGTGCTGGATATTGAGAAGTGTGATTTCTTTAAAATGTCTCTTGACCTCTCCATAGTCTCTTTATCCTATTTTTTTTAATGATAAAAACAAAATCTTTAGTGCCTTGGAGACATGTGACCTAATGAAATTGTCCTGCAACTCTTTGTAAGCAAAATATACCCCACGGGCTACCTCCACTGACTTTTAAGAATCAAGTAAATTTTTATATGGCAGTGGTATTTTGATTTTGAAAACTTAAAATATTTCGCTCCATCTGAGATGCGATTAGAATTACTCGATGCATTTTTCATTTAACTCTTTCTGACTCTAGACTGGGTCTTTCTTGGTGGTGTGTACCATGGGAAGTGCAGGTGGTGCCTTTGCTGGGCTGCCTTGCTGGGTTGCTGACTTAGCCAGAGCAAACTGCTAATCACACAGAGGCCTTTAGAGGTGCATTATTAAGATTCACCCGAATTACTAGTATCTTTTTGAAAAAGAGGGGAGAAAAGAAAGAAAAGAAAAAGAAACGACAACAAAAAATACACTGAATCCAAGTTTCTGCCTTCTACAACATTAATAACCACTCTTGCTAAAAGATTACTGAAATCAATGATGTGATTAGGATTGTAAATAAGAACTACAAGACATCAGATTTTAAAAGCCAGCCACGCCACTGGCAGGCAGATGTGTGGATTTTACTGATGGGACCCAGAGGCAGAAAATGAAGCTTCAAACACTGGGGTCGATACAGAACAATTTCAAAAATTAATTGCAAGTCTTGATTAAGTTTATATGAGCAAGAAAGAAATTCAGAAAGAGTCCCGCCTCTCTCTTCCCCAGTGGCATGAGTTCTCATTTGACACAGATGCAGAGCTGGCTTGGTCCTAGCACTCGCTACGGAAGTATAAATTGTTTTCTTAGGGGAAGTCCCTTGATCTTACAGACAGAGAATGAGATGACTCAAATTGTGATTGAGGTTATAAACCATAGAGTTCTGGCCTGAGTCATTTGAAAATAAGCTTAGAGACAGGCTGTATAGAAATAATATCCAAAGTGGTTTCAGAATTACATTAATAATTATAATTACAACAACAAATCACAACACAGAATGAATCTAATGCTTCAATTAAAAGATCCTTAGTTTCACTGACCTGTTAGTGAAATTTATTTTACAAAGAAACATTTTCCTTGGACTGTCCTATTTATGTGGGTCAGTAATGTACTGTATTCTACAATGCTTTATTTCACTGAATTTTTATGTATATTTAAATGAATATAACTATTTTTTAAAAGTACAGATATTTATTTGCACTTCCCAGATTCTGGAGCTAACACCATATCTCCAGTTTAAATAAGGCCAAATTGATTATATGTTAATGAACTCAGAAAACTTCCTTTCAAGTCCAGGTCTTTTGATATTTCTGTCCAGGATCATTTTACTATCACACACTATTTGAAATTTATTTTGAATTTTGAGGCATGGTCTCACTATGTTGTTCAGTGTGGCCTGAAACTCACTAACTGGACCAGGCTATACTTAAACTCCATCTGCCTCTGCCTTCCAGAGGCTGGTATCAAAGCCAGAATGCCTAGCCAACCCCATGGTATTTCCGAAGCCCATCTGCATGAGTGAAATTCATGGTGAAAATTATTTTAAGTGTTTTGAATTTAGTTATGCATACATTCATGTGTTGAACTGATTTCAGTTCTAATCCTACCCTAGTGAAAAACAGCTAACACATCACTGAATTTAGTTATGAGGAACTCAAAGAGGCATTTAAAAAATATATCTCTGAATCAAACATGAATATATTTTCTTATAAGAGAAAGGGATTATGAGCAGCTAGCTTCTTCTTGTGCGATATGGCTGACATGAGAATATATATTTTATTTTTTAGGAAAAAATATATTTTAAGGAAAAAACATAGAAATTGATGAGGCAAAAGCTTCCCAAAAGAATTCATCTCTATTCCATTTGTTATTGAAAATTACCAGATTGACCAATGGCCTTGGAGACATTTTTTGCTCCACAAGTTCGCCAGACCTTAAAACAAAAGGAAAACGAGATTGACCACCTTTATAGGATGCAAATAGTGATGTTAATTTTGTATATATTTCTAAACTGGTCTTTAATTTGAAAATGCAAATATATTTTGTTAAAAGACATTCATCCTTTATTTTGTAGTAATTTCTTAAATTATGCTCTAAAAACATTTACAAAGAAAAATTTGAGGTTAAATCTATTTATTGGAATATTTCAAAATTTATTTGGTCCAGGAAAATAATAAAAAAAATCGAAAAGGAAAGTGTAATCAAAGAAAGAATGTTTTGATGATCCAGTCATGGTATGTGACATTACAGTAATTTCTTGGTATGAAATAATAAGGAAAAAGGAATAACGTTTTCTGTAGACATATATTCAGAAAGTTAGAATGTGAACAGTGTGGGTTCGGGACTGAGTAATACATCTTTTCGGTTCTGATGCCCTTTGATCTGTGTTGGGAGATGATATGGCACATTACAATGATGAGTGCCTTAGGAATGGAAACACGTCAGGCTCAGTCCCTGGGTTCTTCAAAGATTTGAACTTCGCCAAACTGCTTAACTTCTTTGAAGTCCCTTAATATTTTTCCCTCCCAAATGCCTATGAAAATATGATGATATGTAGATTGTGAGGCTTAATCTCAAATGACACATGTAAAATAATTAATTGTAAAGGTACACAGAAGAGTCCCAATATATGCTACTAGTAAATAAAGTTGTGTTGAATCTAGTATCTAGTCAAAAAAGATAATCTGTCAAAATAAAATTAGTTTAAAAAGTGCCTACTTATGTACTTCACAAAGCAGATATGTTCGACTTTCTCTACGCGTTATAACTAAAACAAAGACTCAAGGTATGGGTTGAAGCTAATGTCGTGAAAATGCTCGGTTCTGAGAGAATGGCCGCTAACTGGCAATTGATGTTAATCATGAAATATACCTCAAGGACCGCCACAATCTGTGTGATAAGTCATAAATTATACATATGAAGGAGTTGGGCAACAGTAATAATAAAATATTAAAGCATAATTACTATCAACACTGTTATGAGGATCAAAGATTAAATATAATCCATCAAGAAGGCATTTCTTGAGAAGAACATTTTTTTTTTGTGGTTTCAAAGGAATTTGTACCTTACAATGGTGAAAAGAAATAAACAGAATCAAATTAGTGCCCTTTTCACCATTGAAGTAAAGGTGCAGACAAGAGCAAGCTTTTCTGGAGAAATCAGCACAGGGAGCCAGCTCTTCACTTGAGGCAGTATTCTGACCTTGGACCCACTTCCTTAAGTCTATGATGTCAGCGGACCTCAATCGGGCCTCTTTGGGTTTAATCCCTACCACAATACTACTCTCCATAGGACTAAATGTAATGCCAATGGTAGTAGCTGAGATTTTTGTTCAACACACGCTGATTATTGCTTTCAGTGCACTGTGGATTAAGAGCCAACATTCTGTTTTAAGATTCTGACAAAATTTGGGATTATTTCCTGTTCCTGACTGTCTTTGGGGTGTTTGGCAACTGCTGCTACGTTAATAGCAAAGTGATAATTGCTTATTTTCCAAAAACTACATCCTTTTCTGACATAGTGCCCAGAGAAGCATCTAATTCGACAAGATACACATGCATTAAGCTAGACAGTATGAAAGAAAGAGTATTGTTTAAACCTATAGACCCTAAGTAGCATTTATTTGCATAAAATTAACTTACTTATTGGATACTTAACTTTAAGACATTTAGTTTTTTTTTTTTTTATTAAGTAAGAGTTTTGGATATTATAGTTCATTACATTAGCGATGCTTTTATAAAAATAATGCGAATTTGGTAAGGAGTTTTATAACAATCATTTCAAATAAATCTCAGTAACCTAAAAAAGAAATCCACCACACAAGTATGTCAAAACCAAGTAACCTTTCTCTTGTTAAAAACATTTTTTACTGTATCTCATCACTAGCTGCATGCAGTGACCATGGCGGCCAGAAGAGGGAGTTGGATCTCCTTGAACTGGAGTTAATTTGTTTTATAATTTTCAAACACAGGGCAGGGCTAAGTTAAAAAGAAAATTTAATTGGCTTGTTCTATTCAAAACAAGATACTCAAAGCAATGTCTAGAACTGAAAGGCAGACATGCACAAGCTAGTTTCTAACCTCAGTGTTCTTCATTTTTTCTGAAAGAAGGCATTTTCCATTCAAAAAGGCATGCAAATGTACACACACACACACACACACACACACACACTTGCAGTCCTATGGGTATGAAAACAGTGATAACATTTTTATTTTGTAAACACCAGAATCTTATATCATGTACACATGATGATGCTTGGAAATTATTTTTAATAAATTAATACATTGTTTATTTGTTGGTGTTTTGAGACAGGGTATTTATTGTGAAGCCCTAGCTATCCTGGAACTCACTGTGTAGACTAGCCTAGCCTAGAATTCACAGAGATATGCCTGCTTCTACCTTCCAACTGCTGGGATCAAATGTCTGCACCACCAGTGCCCAGCAGAAGCTTGGAAAATTTTAATCTCTGTAGTTCAGTTATGACTATTGTTACTCTCAATATAAAAGGTTATCCTGAAAGTTCATGGACAGATGATGGCCTGGGGTAGTAAGAATAATGCTAGTGTTTAAATGATGAATAGACATAAGTATTAAAGTATTTTTTAAAAGATGTTTCATGGCTAAACTATATTTTCACTCTAAAGTAGATGGATTTGTAAAGCATAATACATTGCAAAAAAATCAGAATATCCCATTTGCACACGTTTTGTTGATTTTAGCAGAGGAGTTCAGAATAATCGTGGAAAGGTTAGGTTTTACTTTGTAGAACACGAGCAGATGAATTCCAGATGGCTTTGACCACCAATTAAAACACATAACTGTGAGCCGGGCGTTGGTGACGCATGCCTTTAATCCCAGCACTTGGGAGGCAGAGGCAGGCGGATTTCTGAGTTTGAGGCCAGCCTGGTCTACAGAGTGAGTTCCAGGACAGCCAGAGCTACACAGAGAAATCCTGTCTCGAAAAACCAAAAAAAAAAAAAAAAAAAAAAAAAACCACATAACTGTGGAACAAGTAAATGTTTATAGTACTAAATATTATAAAATCTCAGACGTTTCTTTTTTTTAACAGGTTTTTCTTTGTTATTTGTTGTTGTTGTTGTTGTTATTTTTACAGTCCAGTCTTTGCTCCTCTCCCAGTCTGCCCTCCCAGAGTTCCTCATTCCATTCCTCCTTCCCCCTGTATAAAAGACCAGGACTCCCCACTCCCTGGGGCCTCAAGACTCTTGAGAAACTCACATCAGAAATGTTTCTTTTTTTCTCATACACAATCACACTATGTATTATATTTTGCGTTAATGGAACTCCTTACCAGTGTGATGAGAGTTGGCGATACGCTCTGGCGCTAAGAGCACGTTCAGCTGCGGCAGAGCCTCCATGTTCAGATTCCGCTTCAAGCTCCAGCACGGCAGTGCACAACCGCCCATAATTCCAGTTCCAGGGCATTTGCCACTCTTTTCCGGCCTGTAGGGCCACTTCACACACATTGTATATGTGCATATGTGTAGCTGAAACATTCATACGTGTAAGTAAAAATATGAAGAAAAATCATGAGGGCGCCACCGTTTAAGAACAATAAGCAACTAAGAGACAGAAGCGCTGAGCATGGGGGAAACCATCTTCCCAGGGAGGAGCACACCAGCTGGTTATTCAGTGTAATGTAGCCAGCCTTGAAAATGTGTATGAAATTAGCAGTACTCATATGGAGCCAGTTATATTTAATATATATTTATATACCTGTGTGCATCTAGCAACAATTAATCAAACACAGGAGCCCTGAATTTGAAAGAAAAGTAGTATACAGCAGGATTTGGAGTGAATAAAGGGTTAGGGAAAATGTCATTCTATTATCATCAAAATAAATTCATAAATACATAAAGAGGTAATTAAAATATTTTTTAAAAATATTACAAGTATTTTTGCTTATAAGCTATTTACAAATAATAATTATATTCTGAGACACTAAGCTAAATGACTTTTTTTCTATCCCCTTACCCTCCCAATTGCCTCCCTCCCGCTCCCATTCTGGTTGCTTTCTTCACCCTCCCAAGTGGGACTGAGGCATCCTCACTTGGGCCCTTCAGCTTGTTGACCTTTTTGAGTTCTATGGACTATATATTGGGTATTATATACTTTTTTTAGCCAATGTCTACTTATGAATACATACATGCATGTCCTTTTGGGTCTGAGTTACCTCACTCAGGATGATATTTTCTAGATCCATCCCATGTATCTGCATCCATGTATCTGTATGCTCATTCTTAATAGCTGAGTAGTATTCCATTATGTAAATGAACAGCATTTATTGTATCCATTCTTTTGTCCTGGGACATCTGGGTTGTTTCCAGCTTCTGGCTATCACAAATAAGGCCACCATGAACATAGTGGAACTGGTGCCTCTGTGGCATGGTGGATCATCTGTTGGGTATATTCCCAAGAGGGGTATTGCTAGATCTTCAGGTAGATCTATTTCCAATTTTCTGAGGAACCTCCAGATTGATTTCCAGAGTGGTTGTACCAGTTTGCAATCCTACTGGCAATGGAAGAAGGTTCCTCTTTCTCCACATTTTCTCCAACATGTGTTGTCACCTGTGGTTTTGATCTTAGCCATTCTGATTAGTATAAGGTGGAATCTCAGGGTCATTTTGATTTGCATTTCTCTGATCACTAAGGACTTTAAACATTTCTTTATGTGCTTCTCTGCCATTTGAGATTCCTCTGTTGTGAATTCTTGGTTTAGTTCTATACCCTCTTTTTTGATTGGGTTGTTTGATTTTTTTGGTGCTTAGCTTCTTGAGTTCTTTATATATTTTGAATATTAACCCTCTTATGGATGTATTGTTAGTAAAGATTTTTTTCCAATCTGCAGGTTGCCAATTTGTCTTATTGACTATGTCCTTTTCCTTACAGAAGCTTTCTATTTGGTTGGTTCCTGCTGTCTACTCTTCCTGGGTGAGTTTGCTTCTTTTTGTTCTAGAGCTCTCAGGTGTGCTGTTAAGTTGCTAGTGTCTGATCTCTCCAGTTTTTTTTTTTTAACCAGGGCACTTAGTGCAAATGAATCTAATCTACCTCTTAGCACTGCTTTCATTGTGTCCCATAAGTTTGGGTATGAAGTGTCAACATTTTTGTTGAATTCTAGGAAGTCTTTAACCAGACATGTTTCTTAAATCCAGGGTTAACCTTGTGCTTTTCATGACCACCCTGGAAAGCAAGAAGAGAACCTAAACTAAACCAAACCAAGCCAAATCCCTCAAAATATGTGAAATGTATAAAGCAAAAATGCTGAGTGTTTCTGCTATGAGACACTGGAGACAGGCAAGTGCTGTCCTGGGTGTCACGGCTGGATCTCCCTTCTCACCTACCTTCAGCTGCAGAACTTGGAGACAGAGGGAGATGCAAACAGGGGAACTGAAGCCTCACAAAGTTGAATAGACTCCCTTGCAAGTAAGTCCCTTTGACCTCAATACAGAACAGTGGGATGAAACTCTTAATCTTTTAATAAAATGTCAACAGAATTTCTCTCCTTTTTTTTTTTTTTTGGTTGATTAACTTTGTTATGTGGCAATTACTTGCACAAATAATTGGCTGCTGAAATTCCTGAAATGCAAGACTTGGACATTAACTCAAACTATAAACATTGAGGAAGAAAGAGGATTCTTTTTTTGTGAAAAATAAAACGATTTTAATTTGTAACTTCAGTGGAGTCTCGGCTTCCATGGTGAGACATTTTGTGAAACTGTGTATGATGTTTCTGACATTCTTGAGTGGTTATGACCAGGTTGTCTTTTGACTGGAATTCTCAGTAACAGAATTTTTATAGTGCTCTGCTTCTTCTTATTCTTTATTTGATTAAGTACATGCTTATCTATGTGTAAGACGTATACAACTACATTCATGTCAGAAATGCCATAAATGAAGAATATATTTCACCCAAAGCATATGACTTGGTTACTTAAAGAACACCATTGATTTTTATGGTTATTAGTACCATCAATAACATTCTGTGATGCTGGGAATCACAAATATATCATAATTCTTTTAATAGCAAGGTAGAATCAAGCTATGCTAATAGGAGAAATCTGAAGTTACCAATTAAAATTTATTTTTTCCACACACAACAAAAGATTCCTTCTTTCTTCCTCAATGTTTATAGTTTGAGTTTAGCTAGCCTTAAACACAGAGTTCTCAGAGTGTGTGTCATAGATAAGTATAGCAGCCTTACACCAAACTTTCTCAAAGATATCAGACTCCATGATGGTAATTAGTCATAATTTATTATGTTATAATAAATGATCGATCAAATTTAATGTTTCTTATGCTCAACGTAAAGTAATACTAAGGAGTGTAAGATCTGGTTTGACTCTTAGATTGCTGACTGTAAGAACACCTTAATTTCTGTCTTCATTTTCAAATCAAACTTATAAATTCGAAGACAATTTTGACATGTCAAGCCAGGAATGCAATGAGTCGTAAAATGATTTTACTTTAATACCTGTGAATTACATAGACAAGAAGTAATAAACCTGAGGTGTTTAACATCTACTGAATATCATGGTGGTAAAGTTGTAAGTGACTGCTGTTTACCCTGTCTTCTTGGCATTCTGTTATGTTCAGATGCCTTTTTGAAATTGTTTCTATCTGAGAAGGAGGAGCTGCCATTCAGCAAGTAGAAGGTGGCAGTGTGCAGGAATAGTCCTGTGTCTTATATCATGAAGACATTGATATTTTTCCAACTGCTTAACTGCTTCATTTATTTCTGTTGGATTTGGATTTTAACCCAGGATTTAATAAAAGCTAAGAATATACTTTAAATTCAACCTATCACAGCTGTGCTTGGCAATTTTATGTTTATCGTTATTATTGACACTGCCTTATAACATTAGCGAACAAAAAAAGAAGGGGGGAGAAAAAATGGTCACACATAAATTGTATGTATTAATGAGATCCAGTTTTGTTGATCCAGAACAGAGAAATGGTGGTGGGGGCATGATTGGGGAATAGTTGGGGGGGGAGAGGACTTATGGGACGTATGGTGAGGGGGAACTTGGAAAGGGAAAGCCTTTGGAATGTAAACAAAGAATATAGAAAATTTAAAAAAAAACAAAACATAAGGGTAAAAAAAACATCACATTGTTTAGCTAATGAAAATATTGTGTTACACTGTAAGGTTGTTGTTTTATGGTATAGTAGTACATGAAAAAAATGAGATATATTTTAAATATCAGATTATTTTCTGAAAACAAATTACAGTTTAGAAACCTTTACTAGTACTTTTGAAAGTGAATGTAGATATATCAGGGAAAGCAGTTTCACCAGTCAGCAGACCAAATACTAAGAGAGAATTTAGGGGCTAGAGTGATGAGTTAGTGGCTAAGAGCACTGACTGCTTTTTCAGAGTTCCTGAGTTCAATTCCCAGCAACCACATGGTTGCTCACAGCCATCTGCACTGGGATCCAATGCCCTCCCTCTTCTGGTGTGTCTGAAGATGGTGGCAGTGTATTCACATATATGAGAGAGAGAGAGAGAGAGAGAGAGAGAGAGAGAGAGAGAGAGAGAAAGCAAATTTAAAACAGTCACACATCATCTGTGATAGTTCCTTATCCAGTTTGTGTCACTACCTGTTTAAAAGTTAACAATTGAATCTATTTGGTTGGTCATTTATAATAGCACAATCCTGGTTAATTTATTACCTTAAATTCTGACACCTCTGAAAGGTAGGAACACATACTTCCTGCTTTCTGTGTCCTCATACACATCCTGAAATAATGAAGTTATATGATGTAAAGAAACAGAATAAGCATTGAGATGATGATTGACAGCTGCAGAGAGGCATCCCAAGAGAATAAGGTCGGCCATTGGAAGAGTGCATGGTGCCTCTGTCCTTCCAGATCACAGAACATATGCAAAGGTCTCACGAAAGCTGCTAGCAGGCAGATGGACAAGACACATTGACAAGACTGGGTGAGATTCAGACTACAATTTGGATTATATGCCCCGAAGTTTTCCAGATATTATTTTCTATATTGAATAATTTGAAATCTCTTTCTTCTCCTTTACAGTGAGGTCCTTCTACCTAATTCCTGTTGCTCGTGTACAGAAAAGGACTGGCAAACTCTGTCACAGGATGGCAGAATGTTCTCTCTGAGAAGTAAGTGCTATTTACTCTCTTCTCACTTGTGTTTTCTTGAATGTGTTTTGCTTTTTTGATTTATCTTCTCTTCACTGTAATTAGCTTATCCATTTTAACACATTCGGTGAATTAAATTTGTTGCTCATTTCCAGTTTATGATCTTCAAGTAGATATCCCTTTAATATTGTGATAGAATAGTAGTTGTGCATATATGTGTTTACACATAGTGTGCATATGTGGTGTGTGTGTGTGTGTGTGTGTGTGTGTGTGTGTGTGTACCTCTATGTGCATGTGTGGAGGCCAGAGGAGGATGCTGGCTGTCATACTTTGTCACTGTCCCCTTAGATAGTGTCTGTCACTGAACCTGGAGCTTACTGATGCACTAGACCAGCTTGTGAGCAAGCTTATTGGATCTACCTGTCGCCACCTCCCAGGCTTGCAGGCAAGATGACATTTCCATACCTTTACATGGATGTTAGTCATATGATTTGAATTCCTAATGTTTGTACAGCAAGTGTTCATAACCACTGAGATTTTTTTCTCAGCCATACTTTTAAATTAAATTAAATTTATCTGAGCTCATACCTGAAGTCATAAAATTATGTCATAAAAATTATAAGTATAGACTGTCAAGTGAGGATATAAGTTTTTATATATTCTTTAGTGGTTAGCATGGGCTAAAAATGCCACTTTACTCAAGAAATTGTCTTTTTTTTTCTATATCACGCTTTCATCTAGCTTTTTGAAATATGTAACACATTGTTGGAATTCTATTCTGTACATGCTGCCACTCAACTTTCCCCCATTGGGTTGACAAATACCTAAACCTTATTAATTACAATATGAAACGTTATAATAGATACCCTGCAAAAACATTCAGGCAGGAATTATTTATTCAGTTATGCCCTGCTCATTTTCAAAGCCATTAGACACCCTCAAAATGTGTGTATTTCATGAGAACTTTAATAATAAATCTATTGTTAAATTTTATGTTACAATTCTGCAGCATGTAGAAGTCTTGAACCTGCTTCAGTGTTTAGACATTAAAATAAATCTAGTCTTGTGAACA
This sequence comes from Apodemus agrarius, assembly GCA_964023405.1. NCBI lineage: Eukaryota > Metazoa > Chordata > Mammalia > Rodentia > Muridae > Apodemus > Apodemus agrarius. The sequence goes on from OZ030007.1 coordinate 122,979,975, forward strand.
GCAGTTCCAAAAACAACAAAAGCTAGCCCATGCACCTATGGTAAATATTCTACAGTGCTGATTATAGCAGTGTGAGAGATAAATCTTTCCCTCTATTCATGACTAGATTTAATGGAAAACAAAAATCTTCAAGCAAATGTGGAAACTGTAATGCAAGTACAATTGATTTATTTTGCATATGTGGTTATGACCTAGGGAAAATATCATCTTATTAGATAATTTTTGCACAAGTCCTTAGCAGTAATATAGATATCAGGACCTTCACTATTATGAGAGCATGTTTTTATATTGTTGAAAATAAGCTAATAATATATAATTAAAAAAAACTAATGGAAAGCCATTTAATTGCTCAATGAATTCATTCTATTTGCAGATACATATTACATATTTTCAATATGTCAAAGTTCTTGTTACATTATAATAAATGCTTTTGCCCTTGTGAGTCTGTGGAGGCATGAACACATGAGGTGGGGGGATATAAGTGTCCTCAGTAAATAATGAGATAATTCCCTAAAAGATAAAATGTGCTATGAAGTACTGTAAACATAGGTATGGGGGCATGTATGATCAAAATTAACTAGTTCCATATGGTAGAGCCATGGTTAAGTACTTAAGTCCAGTCGTGGTGACTGGCCTTCAGATTTCAGTACCCACATAATAAGCCAGACATCCTTCACACAGCTATAACACTTCTAAGAGAGTCTGAAAGAGTATTGGTGGCTCCCAGCATAGCTGATAGAATACAAGTCCCAGGATCAGGGAGAGATCTGCGTTAAAGGAGTATCCACAGTGATAGAGGAGGACATCTGATGTACTCTCCTAACCTCTATACACATGAATGCACATATGCATCTAGCACACATGTGTTCACACACACATACACACACAAATATTTAAAACAAAGACTTTAGATTTCTGAGGATGACGAACACAGATGAGGTAGAGAAGGTAAATAGTAGACAAAGAAAAATATGCATCAGAAAACAAATAATATTGTTCTTTAGAGTATTTCCTCCATGAATTGCTTTAAGGTTGATTTCTCATTAGACACAAAACTGAAAATTTTCACTTCAGACTCTGCCCCCAACACAAAGTTAGTGGAAGAAACATGGAAATAACTGTGCCATTATGATAACAAGAAAGCTTTTAAAATAACTATAGGACTGTCTGGATAGAGAATAGACTTCCAATTTCAGTGTGTGTGTGTGTGTGTGTGTGTGTGTGTGTGTACTTTTATCTTGTCAGAAACAGGGTAATTTTTAAGAATATGTCAGGGGAGCAAAATTGTTGATTTAGGGAGTTGAGTGCCCAGCAGGGATCTTTCAAGACTCCCTTGTTTACATTAACAAACCCTTATTATCCATCAGGAATTGCTAGACAATGAGATAAAAGTGAAGGAATTAAAAGTGAAGAAGAATCTAGTTATTGTTTGATCAAATTGATTTCATAGAGAACTGGCAGTGAGCTGTGTCATTATCCCCATTCAGAGAGCCACTGATTGTCTTTAGCCAAAATCTGGTTTTCAGTCAACTGGGAATGAAAAGGTTTAAAGATGCCACATGTAGCCATGTGATGAGCACTTCTAGAATGGACAGTTTGATATAGTGCTCCCTGTATGTGCTTGCTAAGGTTTCTCTTATGTCAGTTAACTCTGTAATAAGTAGGTGGTAGCCTTAGGAGCCAAGGACTATGCAAGCAAAAGTCTACACTATCAGAAGCTCACTCCTCCTTGCTGGGTACCAGAAATCTTTATTCTGGTCAAATTCCATTATTTTACTAACCTGCTTATTGCCCAAACTATTAGTTTGATAACCTTATGAATATTTAACATACATGCACATACACACAGATGGATGCACTGTGAAATATAAGTACTTACAGATAATCTTCTCGATAAATAAATGATTTTTTTAAACAGGCACATTCCAAATTTGTCCTACAGACTAAGATCCTGTCTTGATAATTGAAAGGCTCTCCTGGGAGGAATGAAGCAGCAGCAGTGTCTGCACGGGTGCCATACATCTAAATCAGCATGTAGATATTCCTGGTTTATAGTTGCACATAAATTAACAGCAGAAAGATGGATCTTAGTGAAGCCATCAGAAGAAATATAAGTACATGTGGTCCATCTGCATGTGACATTGGTTATGTCATGACTGTGCTGTGAGATTAACATGATAAGAATTTATATCTTGTTGCTTACACCCCCTTTTTATAGGGGACAAGCATTTTTATATATTTCAGAATAATTTCAACACATTAAAATGTATATACACATATTAAAGATGCAGATCAGTGGTGATGATTTTAATACATTGGGAAGTCCTTACTGATTTTTACAATTTATTTGTAAAGAAAGATTACCCCAACTACTTTACTCTTTGATTGTGCTCAATGTATTGGTATAGATTACACTTAATCTTTGATTTCATTTTTGAGATTAAATTATAATGACACCATGTCTCCATCTTTCTTTTTTCCCTTTCCTCCAAACTCTCCCATACACCCTCCCTTGCTCTTTTGCAAGCTTATGGTCTCTATTTTCATTAATTGTTTTTTAATGTATGTATAAACCCTACCCAAGCTATGAAGTATTACTCAATTGTATATTTTCATGAATGATCATTTGATATTAAATCTGATTTTTTACATCATACCTCAAGGCAGGCCCTCCACATTTTCCAACTCAAAATAAATTCAAAGGATTTTTGTAGACATTTTTATTTCCATAATTTATTAATTTATTTGAAGTTTTTAAAAATAACTATTTGTATTTCAAATGTTATCCCCTTTCCCGGTTTCCCCTCTGGAAATCTTTTATCCCATCCCCCCTTCCCCTCCTCTATGAGGGTGCTCCCCCAACCATTCTTACACTCCAGCCACCCAGCCCTGGCATTCCCCTGCAATGGGGCATCTAGCTTTCACAGGACCAAGGGCCTCTCTTCCCATTGATGTCCAACAAGGCCATCCTCTGCTACATATGCAGCTAGAGCCATGGGTCCCTCCATGTGTACTCTTTGGCTGGTGGTTTAGTCCTTGGAAGCTCTGGGGAATTTTCTGATTCTGTTGCATACCCCTTCAGGTCCTTTAGTCTTTTCTCTAACTCTTCCATTGTACTCAGTCCAATGGTTGGCTGTGAGCATCCACTTCTGTATTTGTCAGGCTCTGGCAATGACTCTCAAGAGCCAGCTCTATCAGGCTCCTGTCAGCAATCACTTCTTGGCATCCACAATAGTGTCTGGGTTTGGTGACTGTATATGGGATGGATTCCCAGGTGGGGCAGTTTCTAGATGGCCTTTCTTTCTGTCTCTACTCCACACTTTGTCTCCTTATTTCCTCTCGTGTGAGTATTTTGTTCCCCCTTCTAAGAAGGACTAAAGCATCCACATTTTGGTCTTCCTTATTCTTGAGCTTCATGTGGTCTGTGAATTGGATCTTAGGTATTTTGTGCTTTTGAGCTAATATCTACTTATCAGTGAGTACATAGCATGTGTGTTCTTTTGGGATTGGGTTACCTCACTCAGGATGATATTTTTTAGTTCTATCCATTTGTCTAAGACATTTATGGATTCATTGTTTTTAATAACTGAGAAGTACTCAATTGTGTAAATGTATCACATTTTCTGAATCCATTCCTTTGTTGAAGGACATCTGGACTCATTTCAACTTATGGCTATTATAAATAAGGCTGCTATGAATATAATGAAGCCTGTGTCCTTGTTATCTGTTGGAGAATCTTTGGGGTATAGCTAGGTTCTCATGTAATACTATGTCCAATTTTTTTTGAGGAACTACCAGACTAATTTCTGTCTACCGAGTGGTTGTACCAGTTTGCAATCCAACCAACAATGGAGGAGTGTTCCTCTTTCCCTCATCCTCACTAGCATCTGCTGTCACCTGAGTTTTTGATCTTAGCCATTCTGACTGGTGTGTGGAATCTCATGGTTGTTTTGATTTGCATTTCCAGGATGACTAAGGATGTTGAACATTTCTTTAGGTGCTTCTCAGCCATTTGATATTCTTCAGTTTAGAATTCTTTGTTTACCTCTTTACTCCATGTTTTAATAGGGTTATTCGTTTCTCTGGAGTCTAATTTCTTGTGTTCTTTGAATATATTGGATATTAGCCCTTTATTGGACGTAGGATTTGTAAAGACCTTTTCCCAATCTGTTGATTGCATTTTGTCCTATTGACAGTGCCTTATAAACAAACTCAGAGAAAACAAAACAAAACAAAGCACATGATCATCTCATTCTGAGAAAGAAATTAGAAAACCAACAGCCTTCACAATAGTCACAAATAATACAAAATACCTTGATGTGACTTCTACCAAGCAAGTGAAAGATCTGTATTACAAGAACTTGAATCTGTATGACAGAGACTTGAAGTCTCTGAAGAAAGAAATAGAAAATCTCAGAAGAAGGAAAGATCTCCCATGCTCATGGATTAGCCAGATTAATATAGTAAACATGGTCATCTTGCCAACAGCAATCCACAAATTCAATGCAATCCCCATCAAAATCCCAACAAATTTCTCAATTTTTCATAGAATTAGAAAGAGCAATTCTCAAATTCTTTTGGAATAACAAAAACCCAGGATAGTGAAAATTATTCTCAACAATAAAAGAACGTCTGAGGAATCACCATCCCTGACCTCAAGCTATATTACAGAGCAATGATGATTAAAAACTGTATGGTATTGCTACAGAGACAGGCAGGTGGATCAACAAAATAGAATTGAAGACCCAGAAATGGCCCCACACACCTATGGTCACTTGATCTTTGACAAAGGCTCTAAAACCATCCAGTGGAAAAAGCATTTTTAACAAATGGTGCTGGTTCAACTGGAGGTCAGCATGTAGAAGAATGCATATGAATACATTCTTATCTCCTTTTACAAAGCTCAAGTCCTAGTGGATCATGGACCTCCACACAAAGATACAGTGAAACTAATAGAAGAGAAATTGGGGAAGAGCCTTGAACACAAGGCCACAAAAGAAAATTTTCTGAAGAGAACATCAATTATTTATGCTCTAAGATTGACAATAAACAAATGGGACCTCATAAAATTGCAAACTTTTGTTGACTTTTTGATCACTTTCGATTAGCATGGGATTTTTTTTTTGTCTTGAGTAGTCTTTTGCTTATTTGTTTTTGTTCCAATTTTTGTGAGGTTTATTTGTTTGTGCATGTTTCTTGGTGGTTTTGTTTGCATTTTGAAAAAGAAGAGAAAAAAGAGAATAAGTTTGGGTGTAGAGGTAAAGAAGGTCTTTCAGAAACTGGCAGAGGGGAAGACATGATCAAAATATATTGTATGATTTTTTTTCTTTAAAGAAAAATATCCATATAGTAGCAAACTTATACCATTGCCATTATGATTTGCTGAAAATTTGTTTTTTTAATTGATGACTGGTGTTTAGCATGCATCTCTGTATGTCCTTAAAGTCTATCACTTAGGTGTTTTTAAAATGTTAATGTGTACATATGCATGTGTGCATGCATGTGAGTGTGTGTGTGTGTGTGTGTTTGTGTGTGTGTGTATGTGTATGTGCAGGCACATGCTCACACATCATAGAGCAAATGTGGATGTACTAGGATGGAAGTTGCTTTTCTTCCAGGCAGTTCAGGGGTTCGGGGAATAAACTCCGATTATCAGTCTTGAGCAGCAAGCACTTTTACCTACTTAGTCATCTTGTTGGCTCCAGTCATTTTACAATGAGGAATGATTTATTATTTATAGAATTACAGGGCGATGAATGAATAAACTTTTAATCCTTCAAAATCTTTGAAGAATCTCATGTAAATTGTTCTTGTTTCTATTTACAATGTATTTGAAATTATCATATACATATTTACCTATAAATGTTATGCTTATATCTTTTTAATCACATAAAGTTGGAAGCATATGTCTTATTGTTTGAACAAATGTTGTTAAATTTCATATAATACATTGGGGGGGAGAAATGAGAGTAATTAAGAAGCACAGTGTTACCTATTTAATTAGCCTATTTGTATCCTCAGAAGAATCCTTAGTTGTGTGGAGCAGGAGAAGCTTGCCTTTAGCTAATCTAATCAAGTTTTTCTTTCTCATTTACATTTCTCTTTGGTTGCGAGTTCATTTTTTTTTTATCCTCCAAAGTGGCTCAACAAAAAATTCTATACTATATCTTTATGCATAATTAATATTTTTGAAGCTGTTAAATTCATATTCATATCTGGGTTCATATTAATCCCTTCTCTGTCACAAAATGAAAACAAATGCACATATTTTTATAATAAAGAAGTATTCCTGTGTGAAATCATACCTCATTGAGAGTATGGATGTAACATGTTGACACCACTGAAAACCTCAGAATGTATGCTGCCTACTCCACCTGGGGCACAGCTGATTTCAGACACTCCTCAGATAGGTAACCGTCATGTTTGCAGAAAGGAGTGTTTCCTACTCCAGCTAAGCATTTTTCTAAAACCCAAATCTCCATTTAGAAATCAGTAGATGTAAAAAACCTTGCTTTTAACTACTTTTTAAAGGAATGAGTCTTGCTCCTTTGAATCCTGTAAATTAGATTGAACTTTTAGGGAGAGACAAACCAGACTGGAATAACCAGCAACATGGTGAAGCCAGATGCTGAACCAGTCTTTTGCTGAAAAAAAAAAAAAAAAAAAAACCTAATGAACAGCAACAACCATTCCTCACCAGGTCCAGTCCCTCCAAGTTACATCATACCAAGACTCTGAAGTAGAAATAGCTTAAATAATTATAGAAAACTAAACATTTATTCATTAGTTAGATTTTCCAGAGACTGCTTTGAATTTGCCAAACTGGATAACCTGTAATCCCATGCTGGGTTGCAGCTCATTTGATTTCCTGTGCTCCAGTTGGCTTCCCTTAAGGGTTTCACATTTGCATAAGCCTTGCCCTACCAGAAATGCTAAGGTGTCTTGATAAATATTAATTGATTATATGCCTTAACGTACTTTCAGTCTTCTACTACTATGAGTTCACCTTTCTCTCTCACAATCGAAAAGCATCTAACTTGCTCTCTTGTCTCATCTTTCATCCAAACTCCTTGAATGACTAATAAGTACAACTTTCTGGTTCCTCATCTGCATATACTAGTCATCCCAAAATTCCAATTTAAAACCAAGGCCTGTAACATACCTGTTCTGGTTCATTTGTATCTACACTTCAAAACGCAATTGCGTGCCAGTGACTTCTGACTTGCAAGCAAATATTCTATTTCCATCTCCTTATTTTTGATCTAGGAGCAGAACATTGATTTTTAGCTTTGCATGTTACCAAAAAGAAAAACGACTCATTTCCAAGGCTCATTTGTCACTTGATGGGATACAACTAAATCCTTGCCAAAGAGAGGTAAACAGATTATCTTAGAGGTTGGCGAATTCTCTTTAAAACTTAAGGACTGTGATTTCCTTCTTCCTTCATTTTTTTCCTCTCTGCACAGTTATCACAGTACATTTTATATAAAATATTTGCAGCCTCGTTGAAGGAATTCCACACCCCATGATAACAAAGAGGACTTCCGGACTGATCCTGAGTGATGTGACAGCATATGTGTACCTACTTGCCTACAGGTTTTCTTCATTAGCATGAAATAGATTTCCGTCTTGTTTAAACACTCTGAGGGGTTTTCTGTTCAGTATAGCTAAGCTAATCCGATTGCTTACATAAACTTGGATCGGATATCTCTTATGAATTCTAGTTCTGTATTACAAACTGCTAGTTAATACTAAAAATGAACCTACAGCCTATCTTGTGAAAATCCATGTCCAACTTTGTGTTCCCTAAACTTCTCTTTCTGGCATTCATAATCAAATAATCATGCCAATATAGACTGGCTTTTTTTCTTTCTAAAACTGAAAATAGAATATTCTCTCATAAAATGCATCCCAACTGCAGTTTGCCCTCCCTCAACTCCACCTAGACACCCATCTCTCTTCTTCCCCCACATCTATTCTGTCTTCAGAGAGGAGCAGGCTTCCAGGAGGTGATAGCTAAGTGGGGCAAATATGACAAAAGCAAAAGACCACATGTTGAGGTTGGGCAAGGCAGACTAATAGGAGAAACAGAATCTCAAGAGCAGGCAAAGAGTCAGAGATAAACCTTTCCTTACTAAGGCTGCATTATTGTACAGTGTTTTTCTCACTTGTAGTGCAATATAGTCAGTAGCACTATTACTAAATACTTTTTACTTACCTTCTCTTTGCATATCGCCATTTCAGTAACGTATCTCATACTCAACGATTAAAGAGATTTAATGTTACATAAAAAAAATCTTACTGGCTTTAAATAATATCGATATTATCACAATCATTAGTGGTATCTAAAACTCAAACAATAATGATAACAAGCAGCTGAATACAGGGTACAATACTACTAGTGCTTTCTCATGCAATTGCATATGACAAAAAAAATCAAACTATTCTGTGTTAGTTGATATGACTGTATTGACTATGGTGTCCAATTAGACATCTGTAGCTTGCGTCTCTAATCAAGTTTATCTCCATAAAGAAAACCTCAGGCTTGAATTCCATGCTAGTGACCAGTAATTAGATTCCTGTAACCCCAGCTCTTGTTTTTTGCAGTTTTATGAGAGAGGGGCTTGACCCTTATTTCATATAATCATGCAACAATCAGACCAACTACTAAACAACTGGACTCAAGGCCTACCCTACTGACAAAGAGTTTCTTCCACAGACTTCTACCTTTACTGGTAGCAATTTTCTCCTGTCTCTTAAAATTGACTACTCACATAACTTAAAAGTAGTCTTGCACATTTTGAATTTTATATAAACAAAACCAATATTACATTATGTTTTGTGTCATAGTCCTTTGTAGCTACTATATACAAATCGAAACTATCATCAATGGCAGTTGTGGCTAATTAATTTTGTTCTCAGTTACATGCCTGTTTTACTTTGATTGTGTACTCCTATTAGATTCTGTTAGAGAATAACAACACAGAGATGCCATAATGATTTTGTGTGTTTGTCTTGCCATGACCCTGCACATTTGTGTTAGCTTGCTAGGCTATAACACATAATTTTTCAAGCATAGACTTAATATTCATCTCATTAGCAACACCTGAGAATTCCCATTGCTCTCCAGTGGTCACAGGTAATGCATTCTGCTGAAACTCCAGTTCTCTGCTTATCTCTTCTTTTTTTGTTATTATTTTCTATATTCTTTGTTTACATTCCAAATTATTTTACATTTCTGGGTTCGCCCCTCCCCATAAGTCCCATAAGCCCTCTTCCCTCTGCCCATTCTCCAATCAACCCCCTCCAACTTCTCTGTCCTGGTACTCCCCTACAATGCTGCATCAAGCCTTTCTAGGACCAGGCCCTCTCCTTCCTTCTTCTTGGGAATCATTTGATATGTGAGTTGTGTCTTGGGTATTCAGAGCTTCTGGGCTAATATCCACTTATCAGTGTCTGCATTCCATATGTGTTCTTTTGTGAATGAGTTACCTCACTTAGGATGATATTTTCCAGTTCCAACCATTTGCCTAAGAATTTCATGAATTTATTGTTTTTTATTGCTGAGTGTATTCCATTGTATAAATATACCACATTTTCAGTATCCATTCCTCCATTGAGGGACATCTGGGTTCTTTCCAGCTTCTGGCTATTATAAATAAGGCTGCTATGAACTTAGTGGAACATGTGTCCTCATTGCATGCCAGGGAATCCTCTGGGTATATACTCAGGAGTGGTATAGCAGGGTCCCCTGAAGTGTCATGCCCATGTTTCTGAGGAACCGCCTGACTGACTTCCAAAGTGGTTGTACCAACTTGCATTCCCACCAGCAGTGGAGGAGTGTTCCTCTTTCTCCATATCCTCACCAATACCTGCTGTCTCATGAGTTTTTAATCTTAGCCATTCTGACTGGTGTGAGGTGAAATCTCAGGGTTGTTTTGATTTGAATTTCCCTGATGACTAATGATGCTTAACATTTCTTGAGGTGCTTCTCAGCCATCTGAAATTCTTCAGGTGAAAATTCTTTGTTTAGCTCAGTACCTCAATTTTAATAGGGTTATTTTGTTCTCTGGAGTCTACCTTCTTGAGTCCTTTGTATATGACCTGACGGTGGTGGCGCTATATATTGGAAATTAGCCCTCTGTTGGATGTATGGTTGGTGAAGATCTTTTCCCAATTTGTTGGTTGCCGTTTTGTCCTTTTGACAGGGTCTTACAGAAACTTTGTAATTTCACGAGGTTCCATTTGTCAGTTATTGATCTTAGAGCATAAGCTATTGGTATTCTGTTCAGGAACTTTCCCCCTGTGCCCATGTCCTAAAGGTTCTTCCCCAGTTTCTTTTCTATTAGTTTCCGTGTGTCTGATTTAATGTGGAGGTCCTTGATCCACTTGGAGTTGAGCTTAGTACAAGGAGATAAGAATGGATTAATTGGAATTCTTTTAAATGCTGACCTCCAATTGAGCCAGCACCATTTGTTGAAAAGGCTATCTTTTTTCCACTGGATGTTTTCATCTCCTTTGTCAAAGATCAAGTGACCATAGGTATGTGGGTTCATTTCCGGGTCTTCAATTCAATTCCATTGATCTACCTGCCTGTCACTGTACCAATACCATGCAGTTTTTAACACTATTGCTCTGTAGTACTGCTTGAGTTCCAGAATACTGATTTTCCCAGAAGTTCTTTCCTGTTGATGATAGTTTTAGCTATCCTGGGTTTTTTGTTATTCCAGATGAATTTGAGAATTGCTCTTTCTACCTCTGTGAAGACCTGAGTTGGGATTTTGATGGGGGATGTGTGAATCTGCATGCTTATCTCATAGCTGTCCCTTCCTTCACACAGTGTGGTGATTTTCATTTGAATCTTACCAATTGTCAGTTAAATTTGTGATGCTTGTTTTTTCCCTTTCCTTTTATTTTCTCTCCTTTTCCTGTTTCTTTAACTTCCTCTTTTCTTACCCTTCCCCCTTCCCCTCTCCTTCCCTCTCTTCTAATCTCCTCCCCCTCCTTCTTCCCTTTCCTTCCCTTTCACCCCTTTCTTGTCATTAGCTTCTTTTTTAGTTTTTCTCCTTTCCTTTTCCTATTTGTGATTATAGGGAAAAGAGACAGGACCCACAACTTCTAGTACCACTGAGCTATTTCCCCAAAGAATCCTTGAACATATTTGTTAATATAATTTTTATATTTTAACATATTTTGTTAAATATATTTTTATTATATTTACTTTTTATGTAATGCCAATTCAAGTAATTATTTTCAGTTTTAAATTTGCTGTTTCCTTTGCTGTTGGTCTGGTTATGGAATCTATACTTGATTTTAGACATAGAGAACATTTCCTCTTCTATAGTGATGGTCTTGTTTTCTTTTTTAAAAGTAATATAATTTTATGTTTCTGTGTGTCTTGCTTGCAATGTTTGCCTATGTACTGCATGTATTACTGGTGCTAGTATGGCCAGAAGAGGACAATCATTTGCTTGGAGCTAAAGTCGGATACAGTCGTGAACCACTATGTGTATGCTGGAAATTAAACTCTAGTCCTCTGTAAGCGCACTTAAGTGCTGAGCTATTTCTCCAGCCTGAAATATATTTATTTTTGCAGTGTGTCTCAGTGAAGCCAAATCAATCTTGTTTTCCCATCATGCTTAATGCTTTGGGTTCTTTAAAATAATTTTTCACTTTCTTTCCTACTGAATTTATTTTTTTATAATCCTCTAATATGTAAGTGACTAGCTTAAACTTCATTGGTTGCCATGTTCTTTTGGAAAAAATAGTGCTATAGTAATGGTTTGTTTTTAAGTTGTCTTCATTGATACTTCCTTGAAGTTTCTTCAAATGAGAATACCCTCATTTATTCACTGAGGGTAAGCCACAACATTCTCATGTGACCTCTAGGCTAGTTTTGGGGGTATTGCTTTTCTCATTTCCCTCTCCTCCATTGGTCTATATCAAGGTCCTGGCCTACCAGGTAAACATGGATACAATAGCTTAGCCTTCAAGCTGATTTTGTGTGAAATGAACTTGAAGTAAAGCATCTCACTAGCAGACTTTACAGATGGTCACAGTGAATTATGGGACTCAAATAGTGGACTTTGAGAAAAAAATCTTTATTAAATACTTTACAACATTGCATAACAGCAAGATATCCAATAAAAGTATATATACATATAACTGTGGCAATTTTATTAATGGAGATTTTAAGACTTCAAGACTTTAAACATTCAAGACCAAGCTTGGAAGTAGGGGCCAATATATAAACTTAGGTCTCTTCCCATCCCTCTTCCCTTTGATGTCTTCCTTTCAATGCAACTTCAAGTCTTAGACTGACAGATTCACTTATTCTAAATGATATCATCACTTTAAAAATAAATGAAAGAGCTCTGTTCTCATTAGTCCACTTCTGGATTTCTTCACATGAACATTCCTTTTGGAATCCAGATTCAAATAGAATTATTTACCTTTTAAGCCTCTTAAAGTCATTCTTCTCTTAGATATTAATTGAATGTACTTAATTTTCACCTCTTTGAGGACTATGTAGATGTGGTCCAGAGAGTGATTCTGAAGGCATCTTGCTGAGACCAGACTTCTGTTATGGTTTGTATCATTAATGTCTCCTAAATGTCATATGTTGAAGGCTTGTCTAACAGCCTGTGTGATACCAGGAGGTAGCTGATCTTGAAAATGGCAAAGTTAATGGGAACAAGTGTACCCTGGAAGGGGACTGGAGAGCCTGAGTTCCTCTCTTGCTCTCTTGTTCACCACTCTTTGTGAGATGGGCAGTATTGCTCTTCAATTATACTCTACCATGATTCTCTCCTTCAGTGGAGTCTCTAAGTGAGAAAAACTTGACCATGGGCACACATAACTGGAGCTGTGAGCCCAGAGAAAGCCTTTCTCTCTTTGAGTCAGTCATCTCAGGCATCTGTCACAAGGGCTGAAAGCTTTGTCTCAGAGAAACTGGAACCCAAAGAAAGCCTTTCTTTCTTTGAATAAAAAACCTCACAAGGGCTGAGGGCTTTGTCTCTGAGATTTTCTTCCTTCCTTGTTTATTCCTTACCATGGATGTTATATGAATGGACCGAGGAAAACAGTGGCATAAAATAAATATTAATTTAGAGAATTTCATTGACCATTTTGTCTTTAGTGTTATTTACCAGAGTTGCCTTTTCGGGAAATTTATTACTATATATTTAGGTCTGGCTAATTCAGTTTGAAAGCATAGAAATTTTATTACTTCAGAGGACTGTAGATCAATTTACATGTTAGTAATGTGTAAGTTACAATCCTCTCTCTTAGGAGCTAAAATTTCAAAGCTAATTTGATGTTCCAGATGCTTCTACTAAGTGTAGATGAGTGATGGAATGCATAGGTAACTCTCAGGATCTACAAAGGGAAGTACAGACAAACAAACATACAAGCAAACAAAAAATAAACAAACAAAAATATATTTATCTCTAAGACAATATACAGTTTGTGATAATGTGTTTAAAAATCTACTATCTATATTAATATAATACATATATTATAGGTATTGTATAAATATACACAAAGGCTGAGATTCTCTAATCCTTTTTTGCCTTTTAATTTAGGTTTACTGAAAGTGGTACCACACACCTATAATTCCAGATTCTGGGAGCAGAGGCAGACATATCTGTGTGTGTTAAAGTCCAGCCTGCTATACAAATCAAGTTTTAGGCCAGCCAGAGATACATATGAGACATTGGCTCACATAAATCAAAACAACCAACCAAACAAATAAACACCAAAAAAAAAAAAAAAACAACAGCCAAACAATAGGTTTACAAAAAAATATATTATTTAGTTGATTTTAGATGGACTTGGAAATTGATTCACCCAAGCTCAAAAGGAAGGAAGGAAAGAAGGAAGGAAGGAAAGAAGGAAGGAAGGGAGGAAGGAAGGAAGGAAGGAAGGAAGGAAGGAAGAAAGAAAATAAAAATCAATACAGACATGTTCCCCTTTCCTCATTGTATTGTAGGATCCTATCCTCATAATATATATGTATTGTGTAAACTGATGTTAGTGTGGGTGTAGTATATTAGAAAGGTTAACATGGAAAGGTCATATTAATTCTTGAGGAAGGACAGAATATGAAAAATTATACTCATGAATGAGAATACAAAACTCTTTTTGTTGTTGCTGCTTTTCTGGTTTCAGTTCTGTTATAGATTTTGTTGTTGTTGTTGTTGTTTGATTGTGGTTGATAAATGTATAAAATATAATAGCATAAGTGTAAAACCCTAAATGAAGCTCTGTGCCTTCAGAAAGGCAATGCATGCAAACTATGTAAAAATTCACCAAGATTCATAGGGTTTGTGAATGTTCCAGTGTTCGGTTGGTGACTTTAATCTGGCTTTGCAATGATTTTATTTATGAGTTAATTATAATAAAGTCATTCTACCAAATAAAATTATTTAAAAATTAATCCTTAAATATTTCTTTAGAGATTTTAATTCTATATCATACTGACTATTGATGTTATTTCTCTGCCAGTAAAATGAGCCAATTTAAGCCAGATTAAAATGTATATAAAGGCAGGTTTATTGGGAAGCTTCACTCGGTCTAGTGAGTTCACTGTCCTTAAGGAAGGAAGCCAGGGAAGTTTCCATGGCATGGGAGATGGAGAGGGGCAAGAGAAAGAAGGAGATAGTGTCTTTGTGCAGAGAAGAGCAAAAAGGGGAGAAGAAGAATGAACAGACCTAAATATCTGGATTATATAGCCAAGAGCCTTTGAGGGAAGAGTAGCCCAGGGTTCGGGGCAGATTATACCAGGAAGGGACTGAGAGAAATTGGGAGAACCTTGAGGCCTAGTCTGTTTTAGTATGTAAAATATGCACCTCAGTACACTTGTTCCAGGTATGAAACACAACAAATATAATAGTAAAAATTGTGTTGTTAAAAATAAGACAACTTGTCTGACTGGTCTTAACCATTAAGTAATAACTCATCTTACACACGTGCCTCTCTTCCTATGGCTTCCTTTCTTAAAAATATTTCCCATTTGGTGAATTTTTAGTCATTTCTATATTTGGGATCAAGATCACATGTAGTTTCATAAAATAATTTATTATTTGGCAGAGATGGAAATCCAAATAAATCTGTGTCATTTTACTGGATGGTGGGAAGTCCTTTAAAACCATGTTTTTCATGCTGAGTTTGAAGTTGACACGGCTATCCTATACATGAACCTGCAACAGCTATGGTTATCTACACAGGACTAGTCAGTAAGCATTCAGCCATAGATAGGAAGAGGCATATGGAGCCCTGCCAAGCCCTGCCTGGGACAGGTAATTGTAGTTGAGGGTAGCTAAAAAATAGTCATTGTTTCCAGTGATGGATGGAGCCACTTGTGACTCTCTCATGTTCAAGTGTATAGCTTCACTCTCAAGTCCAAGTGTTTTACCTACTTTTCTATTTCTGTGATGAAACACTTTGATCAAAAGCAACTTGTGGGTAACACCATGTGTACTATCTGGTTGATGTTTTTGTCCCTGGGAGCTCTGGGAGTACTGGTTGGTTCATATCATTGTTTCCTCTATGGTGCTGCAAACCCCTTCAGCTCCTTGGGTCCTTTCTCTAGCTCCTCCACTGGGGACCCTGTGCTCAGTTCAATGGCTGGCTGAGAGTGTCCCCCTCTGTAATTGTCATGCACTAGCAGAATGGCTCCATAGGCAGCAGAGGATGGCCTAGTTGGACATCAAAGGGAGGAGATGCTCCTGGTCCGAGAAAGGCTTCGTGCAGCAGTGTAGGGGAAATACCAGGACAGGGAAGAGGGAGGGGGTTGATTGGGGAACAGGGAGAGGGGAGATGGCTTATCGGACTTTTGGTGGCAGGTAAATGAGAAAAGAGGAAATAATTTGAAATGTAAATAAAATAAGCAAAAAAAAAAAAAAAAAGCAACTTTTGGAGGAACAAAAGTTTGCTGGTTTTATTCCAGAAGTTAAGAGAGTCCACCAAGGTGAGTAGGCGAAATAACCAGCAGCATCCGTGGTGGCAAGGAGCAGGAAGCATGAGACAGGAGAAATAAAGCTCACATCTTAAGCCTCAAGCTTGAAGTAGACATTAAGTTAACCTAGCAGAGAATGCCTACTTGCAGGGATACTTATCTTTAGCAAGGATAAACCAAACCAACTAATTTTTCCCAAACAGTGCCAGCAACTGGGACCCAACATCCCTTGGAGGATATTATGTAAACCACCATGCTGCAAGAGTGGCCTTGTTCAGACCCAGTGAGTAGCAAGGCAAAACCGGAAATAAAACCAACAAATGAAAAATATGTGGAGTCCAATGGGCACTGGGTGGGAGGAATGAAATGAGGTTCATTTTGATGGGAAGAAGACAAGGGATGGGAGTGGAAGGAATGATTGTGACTAGAAAGCATTGTTTATACCCATAAATAAAAGCCCCAAACAATGCATTTATTTTAAAACTCATGCTTTTCAATTTGCCTTGGGTCTCATGGAAATCATTAGCAAATGTCCATATGGAGTTTAACTGTTTGAGGTATAGCCTGTTTTAGTCAAAGCGTAGGCCCTGCAAGCTCTCTTATGGGATCTGTAACTACATGTTTGGCTTTAATATGCTTATTATAGGACCTAAATATTGTATATATTTCCTCTCTCTTTAAAGTACCCATGAAAAAATAAAAAGCCTAAGTCTGCTAATAAATTTTATTTGCTTCTACTTTCTAACTGTTCCATTATACAACTTTGTGTAAGCTGGTACAACCACTCTGGAAATCAGTCTAGTGGTTCCTCAGAAAACTGGGCATGACACTTCCAGAGGATCCTGTTGTGCCACTCCTGGGCATATACCCAGAGGATTCCCCTATATGCAATAAGGACACATGCTCCACTATGTTCATAGCAGCCTTGTTTATAATAGCCAGAAGCTGGAAAGAACCCAGATGTCCCTCAATGGAGGAATAGATACAGAAAATGTGGTATATTTATACAATGGAATACTACTCAGCAATTAAAAACAATGAATTCATGAAATTTTTAGGCAAATGATTGAAACTTGAAAATATCATTCTAAGTGAGGTAACCCAATCACAAAAGAATACACATGGAATGCAGTCACTGATAAGTGGATATTAATGAGCCCAGAAGCTCTGAATACTCAAGACAAGATTAACATATCAAATGATTCCCAAGAAGAAGGAAGGAGAGGGCCCTGACCCTGGGAAGGCTTAATGTAGCATTGTAGGTGATTGCCAGGACAGAGAAGTGGGAAGGGGTGACTGGGGAATGGGCAGAGGGAAGAGGGCTTATGGGACCTATGGGAAGGAGAGAACCAGGAAAGGGGAAGGCATTTGGAATGTAAACCAAGAATATAGAAAATTAAAAAAAAAGAAAACAAAAAATAAATAAAATAAAATATTCTAAACTCTTAAAAAAGAATTTAATAGTTCAAAGTGGGGGTCAAACCTTCTTTGCTGGCTAAATATTAAATCACTCTTTGGCTTTTTTACATCTGACAGTTATTTTTCTTCCTCATCTTTAATGGCGGAAGTTCATGAGCTTTTTATCTGGTGTTGTAGCCAGGGCTTATTCATGCCCAGACTCATTGAAACCTGCCAACCACATAAAAAGAGTTGCCAATGTCGGAGAACTGTCTCTTCTGTTGTAATACATAGGGGCTCACTGTTTGAAAGTGAACTCAGAATAAAAATGTATTCCCTCCTATAGATGTTTGCTTGGCCAGGTGGCTATCTACAAAACTGAGAAATATTTATTTTTTATAACATTTTGAAAATTGTCTTATATTTGGTTCTTAGTGTGTCCCACTTACTGTTTTTCCCATCACCCGAACTGACATTGCCTGAATTCAGGCCTTTGGTTTATTGCATCCAGTGTTTTGCAAGGGTTTGGCTTCCCTTGCTTTATAATTTCTCTCTAGTTCAGCTTGTTCTTAGGCAGATTTCAGTATCCTTTTTGATATTATCACATTGGACTATGAAGTCCCCCATTAGCTTTAGAGTAAGTTTCACATTTCTTTGGGACAGTTTGCAACAGTAGTCACCAGCCAAATGCAGCTCTTTACATTTCAATAGAAATGTAAACACAGTGAATTAGTTCTTCAGTCATGGCATCAGAATAATCATACCCATAAAAGCCATACATGGCTCATGACTACCTAATCGGACAGTGCTGACACAGAAATAATTATGGTAGAAGGTCCTATATGACATCCATGCCCTACCCTTTCTACAAGTAGGACCCTGACTAGTAACTTTACCTTCTTTCTCCAGTATAATCTTACCTCATTGATCTAGTCTAGTGGGTAGACTTGCTGTTGAAATCATCAGTAACTCAACAAACAAACATTGATTTATACCTTACATACTAGGGAGGTTTTTTTTCTTCTTTTTATAATACATTTTATTATGTATTGTAGACTTACATGTCTTTTTTTTAATGTCAAACACCATCTGAGCTAAAAGTAGCATCAGAGAAAACAAAAGTTGTTGTCACCATGGAATCTATACCATTGAGGTTGGAAAACTCAGAATATCTTCAAAATGTTTTATTAAATATCTGGTAGCTAGGAGCTCCTGGGAGAAGAGTGAAATTGGTAATGCACAGAGAATATAGGCTGGGTGGTAAGATGAAGAAATTTGACATGGCCATTGTGACAAGGGGAGGAGTGCTTCCTGTATGACATGAGGAATGAGTCATTCAGGGGAGGGGGGAGCTAGTCACACAGTGCTCTGGCACTCTCAGGTTCATGGGAATACTATTAATAAAGGCCACTTCACCATGAGGCAGCAGCTATTCTACTGCTAGAGACTGTTAATTTCTTTCCGGGATGCAGAGATGGCCATGAAAACCATTCATTCTACATCCTGTTTTGAAAGACAAGGAACCTAAATGTATGGAAATAATGATGTAAAAAATGGAAACAGAATTATTAGAACTCTGGTTTCTAGATACTACTCTCTTTTATAGAGGTCTTTTTTTCTGATATAGGTGTGGAGGACTCTTGATACTTTTATGATTTTTATAAATTTTAATTTCTTTTTTTTGGGGGGGGGCATCCTTGAAATGCTGGTGGTGGTGTTTGGCCCTCTCCTTCCAGGGTGCACTTGCAGGAATGAGTCTGAAAAGATTCCCACATGTGTATAGACTTTCACTTTTACTTTATTTTCCAAACAGTGAACATTTTTATCATTAGAAGCCAAGCACACAGTCTGTGTGCATGTCCCAGGACGCACAGGCATATACCCCTGGTCTTGACTGGCAGAAAGTCATGGATGGTTCACAAACTTGTTTCTTCACAGAAATGTTTAGAAAGTTCTGGAAACTTTCTGTAACAACGTGGGTAACTTCAAAGCATTTTAAGATTTAAATCCAACAGGACATCACACTCTGTTTGTTCTTTGTAGGTACAAGTTCATGGTATATTATACAGGAATTACGGCTTAATGGTGCAACTGTTTTGCAGTCGCTGTATTGTCAGCCCACAGAAAACTCAGAAAGCACATCGTTGTTTAATAGTTTTGAAAACATAAATGGAACACTTCAACTGCAATCACTTCAAATGTATCTAAAATTATATGCTATGTTATATAATATTTTAGACAATTTTCTTATTGTTATAAGATAATAGAGCTTCCTGTTACTCATCCTGTCAATATAAAGCCCCTGTTTCACATGAATATCACACTACATTTCTTTTGGAACTAACAAACTGATTTCCACAGTGTTTAAGACATGCTGTGGTTGCCAATAAGTTTTTTGTTTATGAACAGTATTTAATTAGCTTAATCTTTTTTTTAATTCTATATTCTTTGTTTACATTCCAAAGATTACAAAGGCTTTCCCCTTTCCCAGTCTCCCCCCCCCCCGACTTTGTGGCTAAATTGTAGCAAATAGTTGCAAAACTCCCGGTTAACTATTTATTATATGTGTAGATACAGCATAATACATTATTCAATATTTACTGGAAACAGTGTGTGAAAGTAAAGGATAACACACCACCCAGTAAAGCACTCTTTCATTAAGAAACCAAACAGTGCTTCTCCTTTCAGGGAAAGCCCGCAGGGATACTTTTGCCCACAGTTAACAGCATCCACTACTCTCTGCCTAGTAATCTGTTTCCTGCCAAGTATTAGGGACTATTAATCCCCCAAAGGTAAAAACCAAAACCAAAACAAAACTGGATTAGGGATATGCACCAGAGATAAAATTGTTTTCCTAGTATATGGGAGATCTGGGTTCAATCATATTACCACAAGGGGCTGGGGGAGGGCGTGACATAAAGGAACGAGGGGAAAAGAAGATGTATTCAAAAAAGAGTTTACTAACAGAATGTCAAAATTGAGCATGAGTTTTAAAACAAACTCTCCTATCATAAATTTTATAGTCAGGACCTGGATTATGTTCGGAGATGAAAATCATGTGTATTAAAGTAATTTTTCCAAAAGAATGGTAATTTTACTTACAAAAGAGAAAATGGATGCTTTAATCTATGATTTGTTGGAATGTGCTTATTTTTCAGATACATTTTTTTGTGAGAATTAAAGAAAAAAAATGAGTGAGGGGGGCTTATAAGAAAACAAATAATGTTATAGGAAAAATAAGAAAACTTAGATGTCCAAATACAGCAAAAGATGAAATAGTTCAAGACAGTGTGTATATGCTTTGTTCTAGGAGCAAAGTCTGAGTCCCTCTAATAGGTGGGACTCCTGCATCTAAGCAGCATGCACTCTAAAATCAGATTAAATCCAGTTCTCTGCTACTATAGTCTTTTCATCTCTGCATATGGATTAAGATGTATTTATTTTCTTTAACTATCAAAGAAATCATAAGGACTATGTAATTGTCAAAGTACCACAAAAATATAAGTATTTAATTTTTCAGTAAACAGAATAAGTTTCTGTCCACTTTAATGAAACATTTTTAAAAGAAAATTTGACAGGAGATAACAGAGAGAGAGAGAGAGAGAGACAGAGAGAGAGAGAGAGAGAGAGAGAGAGAGAGAGAGGCCCCAGTTGTGTTTGATATATTTTAAGCTAACAAAAGAAAAAACATAGCTTTTAATATTTTTTTCTTCCATATTTATTTTGTGTAAGATCTCACTGAAACAAGACAAGAAAAAAAATCTACTTTAGGAAACCTTTTTCTTCTCAGTTGAAAGAAAGGTTTGAAGTGCCCTGAAGGCGATTTCCAGAGTAACTTTTGTTTTATTTTTAAATAGCAATTTCTTTGAGATTCAAAAACAACAAAACCTATCTGTATGTTGTTACAGTTCCCAGGGGTGGAGTAGGTGCCCCTTCCCAGAGGTGGACAGTAGATTAAGGAAGGGACATGCTTCAAACAGATTTTTTTATTCGATATATTCTTTATTTGTATTTCAAGCGATTTTCCCTTTCCTGGATCCCCCCTCCCTGAAAGCCCCATAAGTCCTCTTCCCTGCCCCTGTTCCCCAATCTACCTCTTCCCACTTCTCTGACCTGGTAGTCACCTACACTGCTGCACTGAGCCTTTCCTGAGATTCCAAATGAAAGACTGTGGGCCTTGGGTCCAGTGCTGACAAAAAAGACCACAGGAGCCAGAAAGGCCTCCAATGAGCAGCCCCTGCTTGACTCTGCTGCTGAGTTTACTGGTACCAGGATTTTTAAATATTCTCCAACAGGAGAAGACTTTCTTTAAATTTAGATTGGTTAGTATAATTTTCTTGCATGAAAAGCAGATCAGTACATAGCCTTCAATAGCATAGCTCAGTTTGATCTGTTTGGACTCTGTTATAAAATTTGTAGTTTGAAAGGTCTTGTCTGTTACTAGTTTGACTGAGTAAGTCAACTACTACATATGGCTTTAGGGTTTTTTTTTTCCTTTTTTATACTGTATTTTATTTTCTTTTATTTTTTAATTTTTATTTTCTATATTCTATGTTTACATTCCAAAGGCTTTCCCCTTTCCCAGTTCCCCCCCACCATACCTCCCATAATTCCGCTTCCCCCCAAAATATTCCCCAATCATTCCCCCTCCCCCCACGGTTTCTCTACAAAACTGGATCCAATCTTTTCAGGCCCAGGGTCCTCTCCTTTCTTCTTCTTGGGAATCATTTGACTTGCTAATTGTGCCTTGAGTATTTAGGGCTTCTGGACTCATTAATATCCACTTATCAGTGATTGCATTTCATGTGTATTCTTTTGTGATTGGGTTAACTTACTCAGGATGATATTTTCCAGGTCTAACCATTTACCTACAAATTGCATGAATTCATTATTTTTAATTGCTGAGTAGTATTCCATTGTATAAATATACCACATTTTCTGTATACATTCCTCCTTTGAGGGATATCTGGGCTCCTTCCAATTTCTGGCTATTATAAACAAGGCTGCTATAAACATAGTGGAGTATGTGTCTTTATTGTATGCAGGGGAATCCTCTGGGTATATGCCCAGGAATGGTATGCCAGGGTCCTCTGGAAGTGACATGCCCAATTTTCTGAGGAACCACCAAACTGATTTCCAGAGTGGTTTTACCATTTTGCAATCCCACCAACAGTGGAGGAGTGTTCCTCTTTCTCCACATCCTCGCCAGCACTTGTTGTCTCTTGAGTTTTTAATCTTAGCCATTCTGACTGGTGTGAGGTGGAATTTCAGGGTTGTTTTGATTTGCATTTCCCTGATAACTAATGATGTTGAACATCTCTTAAGGTGTTTCTCGGCCATCCAAATTTCTTCTGGTGAAAATTCTTTGTTTAGCTCTGTACCCCATTTTTTGATAGGGTTATTTGGTTCTTTGGGGTCTAACTTCTTGAGTTCTTTCTATAAATTGGATATTAGCCCTCTGTCAGATGTGGGGTTGGTGAAGATCTTTTCCCACTTTGTTGGTTGCTGTTTTGTACTTCTGACAGTGTCCTTTGCCTTGCAAAAATACTAAATAAAATTCTTGCCAACCGAATCCAAGAGCACATCAAAACGATCATTCACCATGATCAAGTAGGCTTCATCCCAGGGATGCAGGGATGGTTCAATATACGGAAATCCAGCAATGTAATCCACTACATAAACAAACTAAAAGAAAAAAAAAACCACATGGTCATCTCATTAGATGCTGAGAAAGCATTCGACAAAATTCAGCAGCCTTTCATGCTAAAAGTCTTGGAAAGAGCAGGAAATTCAAGGCCCATACCTAAACATAGTAAAAGCAATCTAAAGCAAATCAGTAGCTAACATCAAAATAAATGGAGAGAAACTTGAAGCAATCCCACTAAAATCAGGGACTAGACAAGGCTGCCCTCTCTCATCATATCTTTTCAATATAGTACTTGAAGTTCTAGTGAGAGCAATTAGACAACAAAAGGAAGTCAAAGGGATACAAATTGGAAAGGAAGAAGTCAAACTATCATTATTTGCAGATGATATGATAGTTTACTTAAGCGACCCAAAAAACTGCACCAGAGAACTTCTACAACTGATAAACAACTTCAGCAAAGTGGCTGGTTATATTGGGCATGTCACTTCCAGAGGACCCTGGCATACCACTCCTGGGCATATACCCAGAGGATTCCCCTGCATACAATAAAGACACATGCTCCACTATGTTTATAGCAGCCTTGTTTATAATAGCCAGAACTTGGAAGGAGCCCAAATATCCCTCAAAGGAGGAATGCATACAGAAAATGTGGTATATTTATACAATGGAATACTACTCAGCAATTAAAAATAATGAATTCATGCAATTTGTAGGTAAATGGTTAGACCTGGAAAATATCATCCTGAGTGAGCTAACCCAATCACAAAAGAATACACATGTAATGCAATCACTGACAAGTGGATATTAATGAGCCCAGAAGCCCTAAATACTCAAGGCACAATTAGCAAGTCAAATGATTCCCAAGAAGAAGAAAGGAGAGGACCCTGGGCCTGTAAAGATTGGATCCAGTTCTGTAGAGAAACCGTGGGGGGAGGGGGAATGATTGGGGAATAGTTGGGGGGAGAGGAATTATGGGAGGTATGGTGGGGGGGGAACTGGGAAAGGGGAAAGCCTTTGGAATGTAAACATAGAATATAGAAAATAAAAATTAAAAAAATTAAAAAAAATTAACTCAAGCAAATCAGTAGCCTTCTTGTATTTTATTTTCTTGTACAGTGATATCACAACAATTTATTTGCTTGGCTTGGGAAAATTAAGTAGTTTGATATCAGCAGTAATACTACCCTGCAGTCTTCTCTACATACCATTTTTGAATATTCTCACTGATACTTTACCATTGTATAAGTGCACCAGTGGAATTTGAGGTCAACTTTATACATCTGAAGACCTTTAATGATCTCTACATATCACAGAGCAGTTACAGCATCCCTGGGGACCAACACAAACAGAACAAGCCTGTATTTCTAGCTCCTCCTTTTGCTCAAATACTTGTGGCTGTAGCCTGTCACTGTGATCCTATTCTGGAGTCTGCTCTTTGCCAGTAAGATTGATGCTGTGTTCTAGGCACTTGCGTTCTGTCTTTTATCAAGTGCCTATTTTCCTATCCAAGTCAATTTTCCTTGTCTTTTTCTGTCTGTGTTGTGTGTGTGTGTGGCCTGATTCCTTTCCAGTATCACATGTTGGCATTATCTTTCTTCTATTTCCTGTACCAACTGCTTATTTTGTCTGTGTTGCCTTTAATGATTAAAGAGCAAAAGACTCACTTATATTTAAGTTTTCTCTTTTTTTAAAAGTTCTAGCATATTCTTCTAGTGTGGAAGTCCATTAAAAGTGAAACTCAGAGCTTTGGGGGATTGTCGTAATAATAGGATCATTGCAAATTTGAGGCTAGCCTGGGCTACATAGCCATTGTTCCAGAGAAATTTCATTGTATGTTACTCTCATATGACTTATGCTCACAAGGGTTTTACTCTGTAAGTCTAAAATTCTCCTGTGTTACTTTTTATATAGTGTGTGATCGTTACATAATAATTTAGTGTTTTGTGTACCTACACAAAACTTTTCTACTCACTTTTTTCTAGTTCTTAAAAACATTGATTATTCCTATAATTATTTTCATGTTAATCTTCGTTCATATTTTCATTTAAAATATCCACATATACATAGCACTATGATTCTTAGGGCACTGTCTGTCCTTGTCTCAGGGGCAGGCTGTCTTAATCACTGAAGCCTAATATTCTAATATCTATGTACATGAATATTTTAAGATTTCACCCATTGATATCCATGTAAATATGTGGGATAAATGGTCATCTGGTACCACAGTGCTAAATGTTTAGTTTATGACTAAATGAAGTGAATTTTCATATTAGAGGGAATTTAGATCTCTACAATTTTGGTTCTACTACTCCATATTAACATTTATGTGGTTCTATGTTCATATTAGCATTTATGTTGTTTAGTAAAATCCTGCTCAATATGTCACAGTTTGTGACATATTAATAAAAATATGACAGTATTTTTAATGATACTCAAAATGATTTTGGTAACTTATTAGAGATATATGAAAGTCAATTTTTTTCTGTCTCACAGCATTGGTAAATTTCTGCTAATAAAAATGTTTTAACAGCAAACTCTTAGGTATTTTATTTGACTATTTTCTTGTCTCTTTTATTAGAGTCTATAGAGTCATAGTATAGCCTTGTTATGTGGATGCCCTATTATATCATTGCCCACTAGAAGCAATTCTAGACAACCATTCCTGCTTCTCAGAATTCTCAGAGCCATTCTCAGAAGGAACACTTTCAAATTAGGCATAGTGTTTATAATATAGTTCTATAAGTATTTTATTTTTTTAGGAATTTCCCTAACATCTTCTAACATTTCTGTAATTAATTTTAAATTTTTAAGAGATTTTGCCTATCTGCATAAGCATGTCCATGTGTTATTTCCCCTCTTATAATCTCAAGATGAGAATATGAAGACTGGATGGCTAATGTTAAAACAGCTTGTATTTTTCTGGTTCACATCTAATGAAGCCATTGGATATTATCCTTTTTATCCCCAAATTTGCAAGCATCCTAAGAATGTATTTTCAAACTTTGCCTATAGGTGAGCTAAACTTAACTTTACACTGATTATTTTTTCTTGTGATGACATTGTCACTAGTCCTAGAGGCTTCACTATGCCATGATTTTTATAAATTATAATGATGATTGCTATGACTCTAGGTTAAATGACTGAATTAACAGACAAGGAATTTATATTTTTAAAATGTATTAAGTATTGTTCGTTATAATAGAATAGGGATTTTTAGTTCAAAAGTCTATCATGATTTTCAACAGGCTAACATTTTTTGATGCCTCTAGATTAGTTACTTCTATTTAGAATGAAATAATATCGAAAAAAGTCTCCTACAGCAGATGATCCTCCATTCCATTCAATGTGTGCTAAAAGGTTGTCTCTATATCCCCAGCCATTAAAGGCATTTAGGATGGCTATGATTTGCTTAAGATAACAAAGGATTTTTTTTCTTGAAGACTTTGCCATGGAAATATGAATCCTTACCAACTTGGCCAGCAATTAAAGAAGTGGGGCTAGAGGAAGACAGAACATGCATAAAGCCAATACTTTCTAATGTTGAAAGTAAAGGGAGAGGCGTGGGATGCGGAGAGGAAGCTAAAGCTAGATTTATATTTAGTTAATTGTTGTGGAAAATGATTTATGGTAAAAACCCTGTGTTTAGTACACTGCCAGCTACAACAGTGACTATGCTGCCTTATGGTTTTTATTTTGGCAATAATTTATTTATGTATGTGACTTGAGACCTAGGAGCAATTATTTTTTTGTTGTTTTCAAATCCAATTCTTTTTTATTACTATTTATTTTTTATTAGATATATTCTTTATTTACATTTCAAATGATTTTCCCTTTCCTGGTTCCCCCCTCCCCAAAAGTCCCATAGGTCCTCTCCCCTCCCCCTGCACCCCAATCAACCTCCTGCTTCCCTGTCCTGGTATTCCCCTATACTGTTGCATCGAGCCTTTCCAGGACCAGGGGCCTCGGCTTCCTTCTTCTTGTGCATCATTTGATATGTGAATTGTGTCTTGGAAATTCCGAGCTTCTGGGCTAATATCCAATTGTCAGTGAGTGCATTCCATGTGTGTTCTTTTTGACTGGGTTACCTCACTTAAGATGATATTCTCCAGCTCCACTCAATTGCCTATACTTCTTAATTCCACATTCACTTGCGAATCATGTGCATGTTGCTTTGAAAGAAAAAGGTCTTAACTGTGCTTGGTTATTTTGAGAGAAGCTAATGTAAGGATGAGAAACTGTTTGATAGTGGCTATAGCAAGGAGCCCACATGTACAAATACAAGAAGTAGATTCTCTCTGTCTACACACACACACACACACACACACACACACAGAGAGAGAGAGAGAGAGAGAGAGAGAGAGAGAGAGAGAGAGAGAGAGAGAGAGAGAGAGAAACATTTTCCCCAAAAATCTAAGCTATACATACCAAGTGAACAATATCCCAGGAAGATATAAGAGATTGTGAACACAAGAGTATAGGTTTGTAGTGACACACACTCCTTTTGCATTCAAACACTTAAACTAATTTAGATGTACACTACAGTTAAATAGTTACCTATTTCTCTGTGGTAAGAGAGACTTTGTTACAAATGTCCCTTCTATTATGGCAGAAAAGTTGGGGACTTGTTTGTAGTTGATAACTTACAGTCTCTGCTATGTTGCCTGCCAATCACAGTTTAAAGTCAGTGCCTGTGTCAGAAAAAGAAACATGTAGTAACTCCTTAGAACAGTATTTTGTAACAGTTTCCAGAGTTTTCTGTGTCGATCAAGGTTTGTGATATGATATACTTATAAAAAGGTAGTGATTCACAGTTACAAAGAAGAAAATTCCCACTGCCTACATGCTTTAGAAATATTATAATATCATGTTGCATTGTATAATATATTTTATATACCTAATTTACTTTAAATTGAATATGCATTCTTGGCTTTCATGCCCATACCTGTCTTTCAACTCCAGGGAGTCTCTATTTCTGAGATGACGCTACACGGTTCTTTAATACTCAAAACTATCACCTGTCGACTGAAGAATCTTTCACAAATATAGAAAGAACTGAAAGATTGTTAGATTATTGTTTCAAACTTTTATGTTTTCTGATGTTGAACTTTAGGGATACATTATTGCTAAGTTCTTATATGGAGAGAAGAATGTCACCAAATACAGAAAAATACAAAGCAAATAAGAAACATGCTGAAATTAAAATAAGTTTTATAAGAGAAAATCCATATTTTATATGCTTCTTTTTATATTTTCTGAACAGTAGCTAAAGAAAAACTCTCCCTATGATACGTTATAAAATTCATTCTAATTGAAAACTCTGTCAGAATGATAATAAATGGCACAGAAGAATGTTAGTTTCAATTGGCAATAAATGTGTCATATTATTCCCTTCTTGCTATCATCCCAGCATTTCTCACTAGCATTACTCCTTTTGAAATGCCCATCACAGGTGCTCTACAGACTTCATAGTTTCAGTTCTTATATTTAAGTCTTCAATGATCTTGGCTGATTTTGTAACCTGTGAGTACAGAGGTTATGTTTTATTTTAATGCAAGTGCCAGTCAAGTTGTGTTAAACTCCTTTTTGGAAAAACAGTGTTTTCTATGGCATATTGAACTGATTCAAGTGAAACTTCAAATGACTTGGAAGTCTCAGTATTGGAGAGGTAGGACCACACAAACCTTTTAGAGCCCAGATGTCACCAGCAGCTCTGTATGCTGGACATGGAGTTTCAAGGTTTATTCTTCATCCTTCTGGAGTTAAATATTGTTCTTATCTGATTTTTCTGTTCTATAGCTTCACTACCTTTGTCCCTCCAGAAAGGTAGTATATGCCTCATGCCATTGTATGCAAGCTTGTAGCTGTTTCTTTATGGAGGACCACAGGTAATGTATTGTCTTGAATATTAGAAGAGACATCATACATTAAAATATGTTGACACTGTTAAATTGTATGGATTTTTGCTTTACAAGATATTCATGAAACCATAGGGCTAGGGTGCTAGGATTTGAATGCAAAATGTAATCTGCGCTCCTCAGGTTCTTGTGTTTGAATACTTAGTCTTCAGGAGGGAGTTATTTGGGGGGGAGTTATTTGGGGGAGTTGCAAAATTTTTAAGAGGTAGGATCTAATTGAACATGTACCTCTAGACATATGGTACATGTGGTTTATAGTCTGGATTATCTACAATTAAATCTTTGCTTCTTGGTCCAGAGTTCTTGCTTCCACCACCAAGAATTACTCTAGTACCATGCCTTGTGATCCATAATATTATATACCGGTTACATCTTCCTAACATAAATTGTTTGTTACCAGATATTTGGTTACATCCCTGAGAAAAGCAACCAATCCCTCATGCAATACACATTATCAGCAGTTACTATCATCTCCAAATTTATTGATATTAATTGTAAAATTTTCAGTTGACTGAGCAGTTATGAATATTAGAAAGGTATCAAGCATGTAAACATCATTTGTCTTTATTTTGGAATTGCCCAAATCTTTGAGACTAGGGTAATTATGCTTATGTATGTATGTGGATTTTTTTGCTTTTGTTCATCTTAATTGACTATAAAAATATACATTTCTGGACACTAAATACTAGATGCTTTCTTGCTTACATGAATGCTTTATGACACCCAACCTAACATTTACCCATAAAGTACTACTTTCATGTTGACTTCTCATTCAACAAAATCACTAGCAGTGAGCCCCAAACCAAACTAAAACAAGTAGAACAAAATACTGTGATAAACTGCCAATGCTCCTAACCACTTTATTATTTCATAGGTCTTAAAAATATTATTGCTTATGGCATGTAGTCTCCATTTTATATTTATATTTATATATTTTTTATTTATTGTTACGTACTGAAACAAGATTACCAGTGTGGGCTGCCTTCCAGTTTAATATGTAACCAAGTATGAATGTCCTGATCTTCCTGCAGGTACACCCCAAGTTTTGTGTGGTATTTGTAATCAAACTTAGAGATTCACACATGCTAACCAATCATGCTGTTAGCTATATCCATAGCCTCTTTATTTTAAATCTATTTCAGCTCTCTATGAAGCCCTTCTAAACTCTTGTGGGTTATGGTTAGTAGTCGTATTGGTTGTTCATGTTCTATACATTTTCAAGGGAGTTCTTTAAGGATTATAAAACATTGAGCCACACATTTGGACCCTATTAAACTCCAGTATGAGTTCTCACACTTTAGCTTTCAATCTACTTCACGTTATGGAATCTTACTAAGACCATCCTTAAGATGTTTCTTTTTATTGCTTTTTTTTTCTTAGAGAATCTAACAAAATAGAAATGAAAATAAAAATCTTTAACCTATATGCATGAATACTGTGAAAAGTAATATCAATTTTACAATTGAAAAGTCTCACAACTGATGCTCTTTTCCATTTCTGCCAATGTTGTACAGTTGACTCAAGAGAAGGAGGGGTTTACATTTCTACTTAAGTATTTCAGGCTGTTGTGATTTTTGTGTGTGTGTGTGTGTGTGTGTGTGTGTGTGTGTGTAATGTAGCTTTGAAATTTTCTATTAAGTTCTTATGATAGAAAAACTAAAAATAGGTCAAGAAAAATTTATTTAAAAAAATCAATAACACTTCAGTCTCATGATCTTTCTGACAGAAACCAAAATCCATAGAAATATTTTGGCTGTGATTTTGGTACCAGGGCAGTTTCACACTCTTGACCTTACCCTTCGATGTGTTTGTATTCACTCCACTGCTTTGCATCTCAAGTTGCTTGTGAATTTTCATAGTTCTACACTCTGCTGGTAAACTGCTGATAAAACCCAGGCCAAAGATTTATATTAGTGTTACCTCCAGCTTTGCAGCGCTCCTCCTGCTGCCGTGTTTGCTGTTATTTATCTTTAAACGTTGACTCAAATGTCACCTTTCCTGTGACACATTAGTCACTCGTTTATTCTCCTTCTGATGTGCTTCACACATAATTTTGGGTTTTTTTTCCTTTCACAGTCAAACAGATATTAATTACGACCTACAAGGCAAGATGTCTACAAAATAGTACTCTATTCTCTTTGAACGAAAGTTATTTTTTACTGTCAGCTTTAGATATCCAAATTCACTGGAAAACACATGTCTGGCTTGTTAAGCATTCTTCCCTGATGCTGATTTCTCTCTAGAGTTTGGGAGTGTTCTTACTGCTCTAGGGATGGGGCATGACTGCTCTTGTCTGGTGATGTTCTTCCTGATATTTCTAGTTTCTGCTCCTATACTTGTTGGGCCCTTGTCACCTGCTCTTATACCAACTTGAGTGCTAGGGACTCTACTGGAAATACTAATATACCTGTCCACAGTCATTCTTAGAAGACTTTGGCCTTTCTCCTACCACTGATTGTGTTAATAGTTATAGGCCTATGTGGGAAAAACTGATTTATGAGCATTTCCAACATGTCTCCTGCTTTCCAAAGTTCCCAGTAATTTTGCTGCAAATGCCATGTTTTTGTTTTTGTTTTTCTGAAAAGTGGGATTTACAAAATTCAAATTACTGGTAAGCTATTTTTTATTTTTATTTCTGGTATTAGGACCTATTCTGAGTTCTTGAAATGTTGGACATATTTCTATCTTGTTGGAAAGGCAGCAGAAAGTGTGGATCTGGGCAAGAAAGAGAATCCATAACACTGAGTTGCACTAAAATATCTAGTCATAAATGCACTGGGCCCACATTTTACTTTGTTTTGTATTTTAACTGTTCCTCAATATGCATGGCTTGGGTCTTGGAACCCTGACTAGATATTAAGAGGAAATTAAGACAGGATAGACATACAGACATACATTAAAGCCAGGATCAGTTGCAGTTGGCTTCCTAGGCAAGACAGAACCTCAGCATATTTATTTATTGTGCAGCGCACAGGAGCAGGGGTTACTGTTACAGGATATGTGAACCTGTTTCTAGTTGAGGTATGGCTCAGTTGTTAGCACACATCTTTCATCCCTGAGGCTGGAGTACGGACTTGGCCTTAGTATTCACTTCTCATCTCAAACAGTGAAGGCAAAGTTAGTTTGTAGAAGGAAGCACCCGTATTGGAAAGTGATCTCTAATTGAGTGGCAGAAAAGTGACAAATCAAAGAAAAAAATGATAGAAAAGGTTATGTCCAACTCTCAGGAGAAGAAAGAAGAAAGGGAAGCTATTTAAGGGAGAGTCAGACTGTACAGGAAAAGGAGACTACAGAATAGGAATACAGTAGAGTTCATGGAGAGCAGGACAGTAAAGTTGAGAGGGAGGGTAGAACAGTAAAGAGGGAGAAGAAGGCAGATTGACTTTGGAGAGCTTTAAAGAAAAGGATAGAGAGAACAGACACGTGTAAAGACAGAATGAGCAAGAGAATAAGAAGGAGCCAGAAGACTATTAAAGAATGGTTGAGTTACTTTGAGGCCAATCAGAGCAATTCTGAGGCCAAGAGAAAAGCCAGACTTGAATAAGTCAACTGGGAGAGGAGTTTGAGCCAGAACAGCCGAATTGAATAGGCCAGCCAGAGGCCAGAAAGGACAAGAAAGGGTGAGTTTATTCAGCAATAAGTCTCAGAGGCCGAACACATTCTAGGGCTAGGTCAGATTGTACAGAGGCTAGAAGGTTCTAGACCTAGACCAAGTTTAGCATGCAGAGGCAGCAAGCCTGGGAGATGACAGTTAACTCATGATAATAAGAGACAGTTCTACCCATTACCTAGTCTGGGCAGAAGGTAGATGAGAAGTCTCAAACTGCAAACATCCAGCAGAACACTGCTTACCATCGCTTATATACACCAATCATTATTCACAAGCATAGATACCGGAATTCTCAAGGAAAAGTGTTTATATTTCTCTTGAGCCTTCCCCTGGACTTTGAGCCTAAGGGACTTTGCCACTCCCTTAGGACTGAGGCATTAGAGTTCTTGACATGGCTACACCAATGTCAAAAACACATTTTCACTCAGAACTTCAGTACTCAGAGCTTTCTTTACTCCCTGCAAGAATCCCATTCATCAGCCCAAATGCATATCTACAGGGATGCACCCTGTTCCTCAATTCTAAATAGCACAACCTTGATGTAATAAGGTTCAAGTACCAAGAATAGTGATTATCATATAGTACGACCTCTATAAATGTTTCATCTAGGAAGCTAAGAAGTATGATTAAAGTATTTTAAGTAGCATTACACTTACTGTATCTTAATTCGTATTTTTTTAAAAAAGGAGTATGAGCTTTCCTGTTCTTTATGATCTGAATTATAGAACTCAAGGACTAAAGACCACAGATAAAATATTGATGCCCTTCTCTGAGGGTTTTAATATACTAAACAAGTTTTTAATAAACTAGAAATGTTCACTGAATATCAATGCATGTTCTTTATTAAGGCACTGAGAGGAATAATAACTATACTTTCAACCTAGAATTGTTCATAAAAAGTTTCATTTCTCAGGACTGACAAAACATGTAATCCAAAGTATAGTATATACACACTAATGTATTTGGGTCAATGCAACCAACATCTTTAGTATTAACTGCTCCTGTATATATATATAGTATGGCATAGGTACTAGGTTAGGCTCAGTACCCTAGAACTATTTATTTTGCTTTATGTTTCTATATACAGAATTCAGAACACAGAGTTACATATTGTATAGCTAGAAGGAAGGAAAGGTCCTACTTGTTCCAATATATATTATATGGGCTGTATCATGGAACTCTCTAGTCTCAGAAATTCAGAATTAACATATCAGTTCAGGAAATGGGTTAAAATTTCCAAATACAAGTTTCATTGCTTTACTCTCCTTGAATTCATTATTTGGCATCTTTCCCTAAGAACAGTTATTTTCAGGTAATAATTAGCTCTATTTGTATTAGTTCATGTGTTTAACATGGGGATGTGTTGACAATATTTTTTCTCTGGACTTGACATAAACATGCTTTTCATTTTGAGGTGGCCACAGCCATGGAGACCGCCTGTATCACACTTCCTTACCATGAGTGTTTATATTCTAAGATTTGTATGCTGTTGAATATTACTGAAAGTTTGAGACTTCTCTACTTCTGTGTCCAGTCTTAACTTTTGACACTAGCCAAGGATGACAAGCAAATTAGAGTGTTGGCATCCTAGGTCCTTGACAGGGAAGATTCTGTGTCAAGAATTATCGACTCTATGAATATTGTCAAGTAGCTGATTCCTAATATTCCTAAATACACAAGAACCACATTTACTGTGATTTGAAGAAATACTACTAAACCCATCATAGTGAAAACCATTCTACTGGTGACAGAGTTCTTCAATACATAAATATTATATTCAGAAGACTTAGAGCAGTGTTCATTAAACTATCCACCTATTTTATATAATTGGGGCTTTTTTCCTAATCTATATTTATCTATCTTGATATATTTCAGTAGTGTGATGATATTGATGTATTTTAAAAATCCTCAATTCCTCTTCAAGTTTGGGATACATTTTTGGTTGTTACTGTTGTTTCTATTAAAAAAAATGCTGTAGTGTTTCTTGGCAATGCAAATGTCAAGACTGAAAACAACCACTGGCTTACATCTTCAAGAAGATAACTACTAATTAAATTTGAATTTACCAGCAGCCATCTTCTATGAATGTTTAATGTTAGATATTCTTAGGTATTATAGTTAATATAATCATCATATAGTGGGAATGTTGTTATTTTAAAAGAAAAATTTCCTTTTCCTTTTCCTTTTCATAGATATTTTTGTGGAAATTTGAAAAAATACACCAATTTTTTTTCTTGTCATTATATTAACTATTTATTGACTATTTCATACAAAACTCATTAAAGTAGTATGTTCAGTACATCAGCCTTTGCCTATAGATTAGCATATATTTTCTCATAACTGTGCCAAACTAATTTGCATCAGTATATAATCAGAGTCAGAGCTTGTTTTAATTTAGATTCTGAATTGGATAAAATTAGTAATTAAATTCAGATCCAACAGAGTCTGTAAGTTGCATTATGGTGCTTGGAAGGACCAATACATTAAATTGTGTATCAAACAGTTTAAAATAATTCTGATATTTTTAACAATACTCAAACTTGTAAAAACAAACAGGCAATACCTAAGACTTAGTCTCTCTGTAATAATACTATTCTGTCTGTCTCTATCTAACTCTCTTAATTCTTCATTTATTATGTTCCTTAGAGACAACTTGAGTGTGGTCCATCACCTCTTTGTATTTCTGTGGAAGACATCCATCCACTACATTATTTTGACTAAATATGTTGATACAGTTTTAAAGAGAATATTCACTTTATAGAGACTTTGGATTATAAAAGCTTCATTTTGAGTTTTATTGACATTTATAGTGACCACAAGTCTGGTCAGTCACTTGCTTCCTTTCAGGATAATTTGTAAGTAGCTCATTGACAAGTAGTGTCCTTGTTATTAAAATTCAAGTCCTTTGGGTGTGTGCATGTGTGCATGCCTGTGCAAACACACATACACACATTAGATGGGCAGAAAAAAATCAGTCCCTGGATAGGACTGATGGAGTAATAATTTAAAAGTTAAGTGGTTCCCTTGAGTTTTAAATTACATATTCAATGATATGTGCAATGGCA
This sequence comes from Apodemus agrarius, assembly GCA_964023405.1. Lineage (NCBI taxonomy): Eukaryota > Metazoa > Chordata > Mammalia > Rodentia > Muridae > Apodemus > Apodemus agrarius. Next base: position 123,015,568 of record OZ030007.1, read on the forward strand.
TGTTCTAAGTTAAGGATAAAGAAGAGAGGCTGGTTTTCACAATATTAAAAACAATTATAAAGTAATTCAGACTATTGGTGCAGAACCTTTACATTATTTAATGTAATAAGTTCCATCTTAGCTAGAGCAAGAAGACAATGTGAATGGGTTCAAGGAAGGGAGTGATAATTGGAAAGGAAGAAATCAAAGTATCTCCATTTGAAGATTTTACACACACACACACACACACACACACACACACACACACACACACACATCTTGTAAGTCTAACAGATACTTTCAGCACAGTAGCAGGATAAGAAATTAAGAAATTAACATAGGAAAGTCAGCAGACTTCCTAACTCAGAGAAAGAATGTCTTTCATAAAAACCTAAAAATCCAACCAACCAACCAACAACAACAAACTTGAAAGAACTCTAGCCAAGCTAGTGAAAGTCTTGCAAAACAAAAACTTTGAGACATTGATGATAGAAATTAAAGAAGCCATCAGAAGATGGAAAAAGTCCCCATACCCATGGCTTTCATACAAAAGATCAAGAGAGGGACCTTCTTGACCTTAATTGGATTTATATTTTACAGCCAGATTTGAATAAACAAAAGCAGTGATCATAGCTGACTTATTACCAAGTATGATTAAATATGATGTGTTATTGCTTTTCAATTATTCATGTTTATAATGGATCTTATTGGCTGGTGATTACTTCACCGTCCTACCACATTAGCAAATATTAACTTGTTCTCATTTTAAAATTAATTAAAGTACCCTGAATTAAGTTTGAATACCCATTGTATTTTCACTGCAATAATGTTCTGGAAAATATTTACAGTGCCCAAAAAATTGTATGATACTGAGTAGTTAGCAGTTCTTTAGACACTACAGAAATGGTCCTAATCATATAAGGACATTTTCACACTGAATTAGTTTTAAAGATATGGCCAGCACAAGAAATCTCAATGTTAAGTTTGGAAAAAAATATACATGTATGTATATATTTGTTTTTTAACTTTGCAGTTCCTTTTGCTTATATATTGTGGTTTCCATTTTTTGTTGTTGTTCTTATGGGATTTCTTTGCTCATGTGTGCATCTTTGCTTGTTTCGTTCTGATTTGTACTTCGAATTTTGGAGTGGATAAAAAATACAAATCTCGCTAACTGATGGAATGTAATAAATGACTGTTCTTTGCTTTTTGTAGTGTGGGTGACAAGACTAGATCTTTTGAGTTGCTGTCACCTTGCCTACCCTTTAATCTGGAATTTTTGAACCAAAGTAAATTGATTTCTTCCGTACTTGCTTCTGTGTGGTATTTTATCATAGTATCAGGAAGCGACCTATGTGGGTTTGTGTATTCCCTATGATTCATATGTAAAACTCTTTGTGCCCAAAGTGACACTGTTTAAGGTAGTACAAATTTCTGGCAGTAGTTGAGGGTTCTTGGTCTTTGGGGACATGCTATGAAATGGGATTTTGAGAACAGGTCCTTTCCTTTTTGCTCATTTTTATTTCCTAGCGCATAAGCTGATAAGATTACTTTAACATACACTCATTGCCAACCACTTCTCTGACATTCCTCCCAGAGTCTGAAAGCATTGAGTCTGCCTGGTTTGGATCCAGGCTTCTAATAAGAGCCTAATAAACCTTTCCTGTTTAGATATAATTATATAATTTAGTAAAGCAAAGTAAGAAGAAAATGGAGGATTATATAGAACCACTGAAGGCTGGAAGAGGTCTATGTAAACCTGTCTAGCAAGCTTTTCTGTTTGTTCTGTTCTGTTCTGTTCTGTTCTGTTCTGTTCTGTTCTGGACTGTTCTGGACTGTTCTGTTCTGTTTTTGATGTAGGTCGGAATGGTGGCTTGCTTTCACTAAACGATGGTGGAGAATAAATGAATAAGTCAGATAACTAAGTGCTCAGATATGAGGCAGTTAAGGTCCTTGCTAAACTGAATTTTAGAAAGAAACAACATTGGGGAGGGTGATGGGGCAGCAGGCAAGATAACTAGGAGCTCAGGAAGTGCTTTAACCTGGAGGATTAGATCTTAGAGCACTCTGGTGGGATTGTCTTCTGCCAGGAAGAGGAGATCCCAGAGATTGAGATAGAGGTGGATGAACACATGGACAAAGATAATGAGAATACGTGGCTTGCTAGAGTCAAGCAGCTGCTAGTTGACGGATACACACCCCCTGAGGCCTTCATCTCTGGCCTGCTAGACAAGATTCACAGCATAGAAGCAAGAGTCCTGACTCAGACGACAATGGTTCCTCCAACAGGAAAATCAGTCGACCCATCTTTGTAGCAACAGCAATCCCAGCAGACATTGTAGTCAGGCCTGGTGCCATGAACAGGGTTTACATGCTCCTATCTATCGTCCTCTTCCCTTGCCATTTTTGTTTGTTTGGGTTGGGTTGGGTTCGGTTTTTTGTTTGTTTGTTTTGTTCTTTATTTTTTATTAAATTGATGGGACAAAAAATTAAAACATATCCAATGTACCTTATACAATGAATAAAATGTTAATTCTAGGAACTGCTTGGTAATTTCAACATATTTATTTCTTTTCAGGGGTGCCATTTTTCCTAACTAATTTTGTTTTGCATTCCTTCCATTAAATTGGGAATAAGTTGGCCTAATATTGATGTCACAAATCCTAGAAAAACTAGTCAAGAATAAGAAACCTCTCATCTACAGGGATAAGCTCAAGGGGTATGCTCTTGGATATTTTTGTACCCATTAATAAGAAGCAGTAGCAGGAATAGCAAACATTAGACTGCATGTCAAATGACTGCAGTCCTCTCTTAAACAAAATCAGTCTATGATAGGGGCTTGAGAGAGGAGACATATCCTGCTGGGATAGGAAGAATCAATGCTGAGGAAATTAAGAGTTTGACTCCTGGCAAGTGAAATTGGTGGTTTAGGGTATGCAATCGGTCCAACATAAAGATAAAAATACTTATTGTTAGAATAACATAAATAGATACTAAGTATCACTATCAATCCAGAGTTAATTTTCCCTTAAGGGCATTGAAAAACCATTCAGAATAAGAAGTCAAATTGAGAGCTGGCTTGAGAATACCATCAGGAAATTTGTAACATATAATTAAGTGGGGAAGCATCTTTAAGGCTGTCTGATACAAATGAGTGTTCTTATCAGAAGCTAAACTCTGCTTTGTAATGAAGACCAAAATGAGGCATGTAATGAAATATGATTGAGACACAGCTATGACTTCTGTGATTGATGTCATGTTTCTTGGATGAAGCTACTTCAGTTTTATGGTAAATGGGTTAATCAATAATTTTTATTAGGCAAAAAGCAATGTCAATTCCTCTGTTTTCAAGTATAGATAACTAACATTAGGTATTCTAGTTGCATAAGAACATAATGATAAACATATTACTTTGAACATTTCTGAAAGATAGGCAGATATTAAATATTTTATATAAAAATAATCTGTAAATGTCAAATATTACTCATTTAAAAACTACTTTATTTCACAAAACAATTGCTATTACATAGTTACTATCCTTTAAAATGTATTCATTGCACTTGGGCTAGCTCTGTTCTATGTTTTAAAATGTATTCATTGGGCCAGCTCTGGTCTGAGGCGTTTTATTCATCTCCATTTACTGTTCAACACCCCAAGCCCTCTGCAGACTAAAGCTTCATGTAATATAAATACAGAACAATTTAACAGCTCTCTCAAGAGCACCAATACTACAACAGCTCCATTCATTGAACTTTCCTCGTCTCCAGTTTCCGAGAAAAAGCATAGCAGTCACTGTTCTATTCCCACAACAACTCCATGAAGTCATTTCTATAGAAACCAAGACTTTGGGACAAAGGATGGATTGTGAATTGTCAAAGGTCATGGAGCTGCTATCAGACTAAGGATCAAAAGCAGTGCCAGTTCAGAGTCACTATGCACTTAAATCAAAATGAAGTTTCCCTTCTGTTTCTAGTTTCGTTCTACATAGTGAACCAGGCCTGAACTTAAGGGGCTTTAAACAGCAAGGTATTTATTTCCTCTTTGAGTCTGTGAATGTTTGCAGGGTATTAGCTAGATGAAACTGATTTGAGTTTCTTTAAATGGTACTAATGTGGACTACAGTTAGGAAGCTTTTTAATCAGACAGAGATACCTAAAGTGGATCGCTCTTTCAACACTGCCAGTAGTTACAGGCTGGCTTTTGTTGACTGGGTTCATAGATAGCACTGCCAGCTCAAGCAATTGGGACATCCTCCAGATAGCATCCTTACTTGATTTTAAATTTTCTTATACATGTCAATTAGAAACATCCTTAACACAAGCCAGCAAAGAATCCACATCTCTTAAAATTTGGCCTATTTATTCATTGTTAGTGATACACCTGTGTATTATGTGGCTAAGAAAAGTTGTAGATTTGAGACTAAACAACCCAGCAGAAAGGGAAATAGACCACTTATTTTGGGGACAAGTGGTCAAAAATATTGTAGCCATTTTTTAACTTACTGTTTTGCTAATGTATTATGATACTGCATCATATTGGTTTTAACGGAAAATGGATTCGGTGCTTAGCTTATATTTTAGTGTCATAAAATCAAATTCCTTCTAGATCTGTTCAGTGTTACTAAATTCTAGATTTTACATACTTTAAAACTCACAAAATTAAAGATATATAATACTTTGTATTTAAATAGTATTTTTAATATTTTATATTTAATGCTATCCTGGGGTGCTAGATAAATGAAGAGATTTAAAAACATCATTTTTATAAACATAGTTTTATTTTTTAAGTATTCTTTTCTTTTAGATTTCATATTTTTCATTTTTTATTGGTTACTTTATTTACATTTCAAATATTATTTCCCTTCCCAGTTTCCCCTCCACAAGTCCCCTATCCTCTCCCCCCTCCCATTGCTATGTGAGGTTGTTCCCCCATCCACCCACCCATTCCTGCCTCAGTACCCTAGCATTTCCCTATCCTGGGTCATTGATCCTCCATAGGACCAAGCAGCTGCCCTCCCAGTGATGCCCAATAAGGCAATCCTCTGCTACATATCCATCTGGAACCATGGGTCCCATCAACTGTACTCTTTGGCTGGTGGTTTAGTCCCTGGGAGCTTTGAGGGTCTGATTGGTTGATATTTTTGTTCTTCCTATGGGGTTGCAAACCCCTTCAGCACCTTCAACTTGCCCTAACTTCTCCTTTGTGGTCTGCTTGCTCAGTCCAATATTTGGCCGCATACATACACATCTGTATTGTTCAGGCTCTGGCAGAGTCTCTCAGGTGACAGCTATACCAGTCTCCTGCCAGTAAGCACTCCTTGGTATCAGCAATATTGTCTGGGTTTGCTGTCTGCATATGGAATGGATCCCTAGGTGGGACAATCTCTGAATGGCCTTTCGTTCAGTTGCTGTTAGACTCTTTGTCCCTGCATTTCCTTTTGATGGGAGGAATTCTGGATTGATATTTTTGAGGTGGGTGGGTGGCCCAATCCTTCAACTGGGGGCTGTGTCTAGCTACTGGATATGGTCTCTACAGGTTTTTTTCTCCCCTTTGTTGTCTCTTTGGATAATGGCCTCCCTATTCGGTTCTGCGAACCTCTTGGGTCCTTGGCATCTGGGACTTTCTAGTGGCTACCCCTAGTTCCCCTTCCTCCACTGCTACATACCTACTTTCAAATTCCTGACCCTCTGTGATTCTCCCCTATCTCATCCCATATTTGAACTGCCCCCTTTCCCCTTCCCCTCCTCTCCTCCTCCCAGATCCTTCTCTCCCTCTATTTCCCAGAGATTATTTTCTTCCTCCTTTGGAGTAGGACTCCAAAGTGTCCACACTTTGTTGTAATCTTCTTTTTGGGTTTTGTATGGTCTGTGAATTGTATCATAGGTATTCCAAGTTCATTTTGACTAATATTGTCTTATCAGTGAGTAAATACAAGTATTATTTTCTTATCCTAGGGTATTATTGATGTGAAACCATTCCTTCTTGTAATTTTCTTTTTTGTATTTTTTAAAATCCTTTAATAGGGAAAGTTTAATTCAGCCTTTATTTTAAAGTCAAGGAAATGGAAGTGTGTTGAGGTTTGATATGTTGCTATGTATTGTAATGATACTTGGTGAGAGTTCCTAAGACCTGGTTGCCCCAGAGACTGAAGTGTCTCCGGAAGACCCAAATAACTTTACATGACCTTCCCTCTACCCCCACATTATTTCTGATTGTAAGCAAAGATGCTTACAGCTAATAGCTGGGCATAAGAGACATAGGTGGGGTTTAGGGTCAGAGGAGAACTACAATGAGAGAAAAGGGTTTAGAGAGGAGAAAGACACTATGGGTTAGGAGTAAAAATAACATGGCTCTGTGGGCTGGACAATTCGAGTTAAGAGCAGGCCAGATGAAACACAGTAAATAGTAACTCAGGGTTTTTGATAGGAAAGTAGATTCTAATGCATAGAGGGTAGGTATCTCCACAGTTCTTGTGATTTTTAATATTTATTGTATATATAACGGTTGCATGTCTCTTATTAGAGAACTGAAAGGTATGATAGACGCCCTAGATTAGGATTAAAATTTTCTAAAACTAAAATCTGACTTATTTTGCTAATGAGAAGAAAAACATACTTTTTATTGACCATAAGCTTAATTAATTGTATATTTCCAAAATATTATAGTAATAGTTAGAAATGTGCATGACAAATTATTTAGTATAAGTGAAAGTGATGATAGTAGGACTTCACTCTACTTACTTAAACATAATCATTATTATTTCATGATAACATTTATAAATACTGAAAATGTGTCTTTGCACAAAGATAATTTTATGCCATAATCAAGGAGGAATTATTTCAGGAAATCAATACTACTTCATCCCTCAAGATTTAAGAAGAATGTTGAAATATTTATGCTAGTTCATACAAGACAAAAAATATAGACAAACTCAATGTCTATTCACTACAGAATCTCTCAGCAAACTTAAGATAGAGGATGCATACATACCTAGAACAGAAACATTTAAAAACAAATCTTAGAGCATTCATCAAACTTAATTAGCCCCTGTATTTTGTCCCTAAGACCAGAAAGAAGAAAGTGCATTACCCTTCCAAACTTCTACCCAAGAGAATACTGGAAGGTTTACTTAGAGCAACAAGACTACGCAATGATAAGATACAGATGAAAAATAAATATAATTCCCTTTGTTCTCAAATGATTTTTATGTGGAATTCATACAATTCATCATCAGTAGATATCCTTTGAAACTGTGACATAATTTGTATGATACAGAAATGTTTCCCTACTTACATTTGCTTTTGTCTGTTTTATGACTGCATTTTACCCTTTGAGGTTTCATGAAGATCTTCTTTTTTTTTTTCTTTACATTCACGGTTCTTTTGGTTATTTTCTTTATTTATATTTCAAATGTTATCCATTTCCTGGTTTTGCCCCCTCCCGGAAACCCCATATTCCATTACCCCTCCTCCTGCTTCTAAGAGGATGTACCTCCACCCATCCAGCCACTCTTGCCCTCCCACCCTCAATTCCCCTACACTAGGACGTCAATGGAGCCTGCACAGGACCAAGGGCCTCTCCTCCTTTTGATGCCTGACAAGGCCTTCCTCTACTATATATGCAGCTGGAGCCCATGTGTATCCCTTGATTGGTGGCTTAGTCCCTGGGAGCTCTAGGGGAGTCTGCTTGGTTGATATTGTTCTTCCTATGGTGTTGCAACCCCCTTCAGCTCCTTCAGTCCTTTCTCTAACTTTTCCATTGGGGACCCTGTGCTCAGTCCAATGGTTGGCTGCAAGCACCTGCTTCTGTATTTGCAAATTTCAGGCAGGGTCTCTTGGGAGACAGCTGGATCAGGCTCCTTTCAGAAAACATTTCTTGGTATCCACAATAGTTTCTGGGTTTGGTGACTGTATATGGGATGAATCCCCAGGTAGGACAGTCTCTGGATGGTCTTTCCTTCAGTCTCTACTTTACACTTTGTCTGCATTTTTGCTCCCATGAGTATTTTGTTCCCCTTTCTAAGAAGAACCAAAGGACCCACACTTTTCATCTTCCACTTATTGAGCTTCATGTGGTTTGTGAATTGTATCTTGGGTATTCTGAGCTCTTGGGCTAATATCCACTTATCAGTGAGTACATACCATGTGGGTTCATTTGTGATTGGGTTACCTCACTCAGGATGATATTTTCTAGTTCTATCCATTTGCCTAAGAATTTCATGAAGTCATTGTTTTTAATGGCTGAGTAGTACTCCAATGTGTAAATGTACATTTTATGTATCCATTCCTCCGTTGAAGGACATCTTGGTTCTTTCCAGCTTCTGGCTATTATAAATAAGGCTGCTGTGAACATTGTAGAACATGTGTCCTTGTTATCTGTTGGAGAATCTTTTAGGTATATGCCCAGAAGTGGAATAGCTGGGTCCTCCAGTAGTACTACGTCCAATTTTCTGAGGAACCACCAAACTGATTCCCAGAGTGGTTGTGCCAGCTTGCAATCCCACCAACAATGGAGAAGTGTTCCTCTTTCTCCACATCCTCATGAGTATCTGCTGTCACTTGAGTTTTTGATCTTAGTCATTATGACTGGTGTGAGGTAGACTCTCAGGGTTGTTTTCATTTGTCTTTCTGTGATGACTAAGGAGACTGAGCATTTCTTTAGGTGCTTCAGAGCCATTTTAGTTTCCTCAGTTGAGAATTCTCTGTTTAGCTCTGTATCCCATTTTTAATAGGGTTATTTGACTCTCTGGATTCTAACTTCTTGAGTTCTTTGTATATACTGGATATTAGCCCTCTATCGGATGTAGGATTGGTAAAGATCATTTCCCAATCTGTTGGTTGCCATTTTTCCTATTGACAGTTTCTTTTGCCTTACAGAAGCTTTGCAGTTTTATGAGGTCCCATTTGTCAATTCTTGATCTTAGAGCATTAGCCTTTGGTGTTCTATTGAGGAAATTTTTCCCCTGTGCCCATGTGTCCAAGGCTCTTCCCCACTTTCTTCTCTATAAGTTTCAGTATATCTGGTGCTATGTGGAGGTCCTTGATCCATTTGAACTCCAGCTTTGTACAAGGAGATAAGAATACATCAATTTGCATTTTTCTACCTGCTGACCACCAATAGAAACAACACCATTTGTTAAAAATGCTGTCATTTTTTCCACTGGGTAATTTTAGCTCCTTTGTCAAATATCAAGTGACCATAGGTGTGTGGGTCTATTTCTGGGACTTCAATTCTATCCCATTGATCTTCTTACCTGTCTCTGCACTAATACCATACACTTCAGCTTCTTTTAAAATAGATTGTGATTTATGCACCTTGCATAGCATATACCAGTAATATACAGACATGTGTTTTTGTGATAAAACATGGGAGATGGGACTATTTCATAATATCTTTATTAATATCTGGTTTGTTTTGTTTTGTTTTCTTTGTGACACAGAGTACTTAGAGGATGCTGATTGGAAAGTCTATGTCTTCCATTTATGCCACAGCTCTGGTAAGAAATGTAGGCTTTGTTATAGAGCTTACTCTTGTGTTATCTCTAAGGAATTACTTCTCCTCTACCTAGAAAAGTATATTCTCTTAAGTATAAACTATGGGAATTTGGCAATGAAAGTGTTCTTGGAAAAAACTCTAGCAAATATTCATATCTCTCAAGATTGTCCTTCTCATGCTAGTCCACACAAAGTCCCCAGAAATTTGATAAGATGGCATGAAGTCCCTTATCACTTTGTGATCTAGCACTATGGTTCAGGTTACCAGGTTACTATTACATATTGTTCTATAAGTGAAGCTATCCACATTTCTCAGTGGTTTTTAACTTTCCAATCTCAATTCTCTTTATTGTGGGTCTTTTCTAGTTATATAAGAATACTATATTATATAAAATCATCTTCATTATTTTCTCTATATAGAATTTAACAGTGAAGATGTGTGAATCAAAAAAATTGTTTAAAATAAAAATTGTCTGTTTTCTCAGTTTATTGTCCCCACCCATATTGGATTTTGAAATCAGAGCAGAGTAACAACTTTCCAAGATTTCAGATGTCAACATTGGATCCAGATGTTTACTGGAGTCCTATAATATTTTAGATAAGTTTAAACCTAGAAGAAGAGTTGACCTGTGTGTCCTTTTTTCTATATTTTCAGATTCAGCAAAATATATATTAAAAATGTTTAGGAAAAATTTTGAATCTATACAAAGCATACAAGACTTTCTTCCATGTTATTGTTTCTTATCTAATATAATGTCTGAACTATTTTACATTTATCCATATATCTAGTCATTTGGAAAGAATATACAACATCTAGGAAGAAATTACATGTGCTTTGTATGGTTTCCTGTGAAATAATATAAAGTGGCCTTTAATTTCCACAGATTGTGAATTCCAAGTTAGAACTTCAGACCAATACTTTAGACCATTTTATCTGGAAAAAAATCTGCGGTACTAATTGTAAATTTAAATACTTAGAACCTACATAATATGCCCTAGACATGGAGAATTACCAGGTTGATGTTTTAGTATAGCACTTTACAATACAGGCATGTCCACCTGTTGCTTTTATTCTTTTAAGATACACTGCCATTCACAGATATAGTAAGCATCTTCTGGTCAAACACTGCTGAGCATGGGAAAGTCCCCATGCCGATATTTGCAACTACAAAGCAATTGATAATGTGGCTATCAAATAAAAGTCCCATAGCAGAGACTGAGGCGGATTTATCAGGGAATGCTCCTCTTAAGCGTTTTGACAATGGACTTCAATCTAAAATAACCACATTTGGATTACATTCCAAACAGATTCATACATTATATGAAGACCTGGACTTTTTCTTTCAAATAGCCAAAAAATCTCTCAGAAACAGTTGTGCTTTTAGGTAATTTTACTGAAATTCTCTAATAATTATGCCTGGATGTTTGAATGGGCCAACTGCACAGTTGATTGTGTGAATCCTGTTTCTATTCCTTAAAACTGTATGGCACAAAAATTGTACTATGTGTTTAAATTCAGCTATTTCTCTAGAAAGCTTGGAGATGCCTTACAATTGTTGAAAGTATGGATAGCAAATTGACTAGATATCTTATCATCAACATTAGAAGCTGAAAAATCCAGACAGGGGAGATAACAGTGGCTTATTTTTCTGCATCCACACATTACATACATTTTACACACACACACACACACACACACACACACACACACACACACACAGGTATGTACATATATACACATACGTGTGTGTGTGTGTATATATATATATATACATATACATATATAATTTAAAAATGGAGGTAAATTTTCAAAAAACTAATATTTGTTTTCATTGTTTCTGAGCTTGGCTTCCAAGATACCAAAACAATGAGAAGCAACAGAACAGGGATCAGAACTTTCCTATTGGTAGAGTGGCTTATCACTGCATGCAGTACCCAAGGAAGCCATAAGAGGACACTGAATCATCTGGAACTGGAATTCTAGAGGTCTGTAAGCTGTCACAATGGAACTGGAACTAAAATCTGGGTCTTTTGGAAAAGCTGCTGGTGTGGTAAAGCACCACGCTATCATTCCTTCAATAGGAGATAGTACAGGTTAATTTAAGAAATGGTACCCATATCTAGCCTGAATGCTTATATAAGCAAGGGGGGAACCCATCTGACTGTACTTAGGACCATGTTAGGTTTAATACTAGATCTTTAGAACAAAAGGAACAGATTGTTATTATTAACAACAGACTAAATCTGAAGATTTTGGGGACCACTAAGCTCATACTTCTGCCCCAGGGTTTTTCCATTTATAGAGGTGAAGTTTCTTCCTTACACATGCATAAAATCTGTAGTTTCTCATGTTATATATGACAAGAAATTTGTTTGTTTGTTTTTTTGTTACAGAAAATAACAATATGGTTCTTCTCATTCTTATGAAGGTTTTTGTATCTGAGATTTGTTATATTCTTCCTGACAATGTATATTACCTGATGTGATACACATACAAAAGGAAAACTAAAACTGGTAACAAATTCGATAGACATATTTTCAATAGAACAAATTTTCTAGATTAGTGAAGGCTTTTGAGTCTTTTGTATGTTCAAGTAACCTTTCTCATGCTCCTATATATAAACAAAAGCCTGATGCTATCTTGGGAAATATTCTTGTCCACTTCCTACCTTGATGGAGTGTGTTCATTATTCCTCACAGTCGAGTAATGATACTTACCAAAAACATGTAATGTATGGTCCTGAGCTGACCAGGAGCTTCCATTCTGTTATCTGCATATGTTCATTTACAAAACACATGGATTTTTTTAGGGCTCATGTGACTAGATTAAATATTTTTATTTTCATGCACCTGCAGTGCTTGCTGTTTTTATTGAATATATGTTTCATAGATCACAATACTGGCACCAATTGTTCAACACATCCAGTAGTCTGAATTACCAGGTCCCTTGGATTTTCATACATCTAACAGTATATCTCTGATAAGTACTCTAGCATGTATTTACAATAGCTTCAGAGTTAACACACAAATAAATCCCAGTGTTTCTCATTAAGTATTACTTTTATTAAAGCGCGCGCACACACACACACACACACACACACACACACACACACAAAATTTTATATTCCTAAGCCTTGAAAGTTGTTCATTCTATCCACTTTGGGTTCTCAAGTCTATTTACTTTTCTGAACTCACTAAGTTATTTCTTGCTTTTGATATGTTTTCTAGACAATAGAGCTGATAAATTATTAGGAGTATTATGGACTGATTAACTTTGGGACCCATGGCATTTTTAGGATTTAAACTTGACCACCCTAGACAAAAAAAAAAAAAAGAAAGAAAGAAAGAAAAGAAAAGAAAGAAACAAAAAGTTTGTTTATATTATTTCAATTAGGTAGCCCCTATTTCAGTCCAATAAAACAACTTGTAATACACTAGAGAGAATAATTCAGTTGCTTGCCTCTATAATCCCTTTGCTGGTCCCTACAAATTGCATGACTCAAGTGGTATTTTGGTCTACAACATTTGTAAGGGTGTTAAAGTATAAAAGATGAACATTTATCTAGTATCTCTATAGTTAACACTTTCTATCAGCTGCAATGCCTTCCCTTTCCTTCATGTAAAAACTGAAAACTCACAAACTCTTTAAAATCACTGCACACAAACCTTCTCCCTGTATGACGTCCGTCACAATTTACTAGAGAAAATCTCTTATTAATTGCTTTTATTTTACCTGTGTCAAACTTTCTTCCAACTGACCAAAATCTGATTTATGCTCCTACAAGGACATCCCTGAAAACATTCCAATTTTTGTATTTTCAATGCCAACATACATAACTTATCTTGGCCACTGCAGTAACTTAATAACTATGCATCTCAAATTCATACATAATTTCCAAACAATTTATGGTGTTCAACTCAAGTGATCTTTGAGAAATGCAAACTGATATTTTCATTCCTCTTGAATCAAAAGGATTCAAAGACTTTATATTATACTCATCATAAAACTCCAGACCATTAAGATGACATAAGGAGTCCAAAATCATTTGACCTGAGATCATTGTCTCCTTTGTTTTCCTCTCTAATAACTCTAGACTGTCCCTTTAAACTATTCTCGTAATTCCTAGAACAAGAAAGCTATTGTCTAACTTACAGACTTTCTGTCTGTTGCTGGCCATTTCTTCAGCACCTGAAATGATACTCAGGTTTCAAATTGTGTCTAATGTAACTCCTTCTCCAGCTCTAAATGATTTGAGAATCTCACATGATGCTGTACACTTTCTAGGCAAAGTACCTATGATAGATCAAATGCTGCTATTCTATACTTAACTGTGAGTTCCACAGACAAGCCTTGGGCAGGGAATGTTCAGTCGGTAAATTCTTTGCTGCATAAACATGGGGGCCAGAGTTCCACATTCATACCTTAAGCAAAAGAATGTATATTGTAGTTCATAACTGTTATTGAAGTGATGAGAAAACATAGCCAGTGAATTTGGCTCTCACTGTTTAGCTAGCCTTGCTCTTAGCGATCTCTAAGCCTGTATTAGATCCTGTCCTATAAAAAAAACGTGGAAAGAAATTTGGAAATAATCTATGTACTGATCCATATATGTTCTCTGTATGATCAAAGGATACTGACTACATAGCCTTGAAAATTTATCGTTTATGTTTGGAAACTTCAAATTTACAAATTGTTAGAAATTATTATTACCACACTAAGCAATAGCAGTGTAGAATCGGTTGTCCTACCTAACTTTATTTTGGCATTTGTTATTCAACATCATTCCATTGTCCTCAGTACCCTTCCTTGCCTCCAGGGGTCACTATTGTACTCTTTTTTATAGACCCATCTTAAATCTTTTTACCCCCAAATGAGAACATATTGTATTTATCTTTCTGCTTCTAGTTTATTTTACCCAACAAAATATTCTCCAGTGCCATTGAGGTTCTTGACAATGACAGGATTTGATACATTTTCTTGCTGAATGTTCCATTGTGTGTGTGTGTGATATATATATATATCATACACACACACACACACACACACACACACACACATATATATATATATATATCACCCATTTTTCTTTCAATGGACACTTCATTGATCCTATATTGTGGCTGTAGTGAATATTGCTGCTATGAACACGGGAGTGAATGCATCAGTTTTATCTGCTTACAGAATTTCCTTTGGATATCTACCCAGGATTTACCTACTGGACTGTAAGGTACAATAAACTGTTATTTTTATACTTTGATTCAGTTATGGTGTCTTTTCATAGAACAAAATGTAACTAAGATATATGTATCATTATTGCTGCTTCAGTAAGCAATAAGTGCTAGAGCATTCTACCTCTCCATGGTGCAAAATTGACACCTGTACATACATTTCACCTCTATTAGAAAGATATAATATATAAATAAACAAATACATAAACCTATATCATATAGAAATGAAGAAAGTTAACTAGGAGACTTCATTTGAAAATGTATTAAGATATTTTGGGTTAGATTAATTGAGTATGTAATTTGTAAAATAAGTATCAGAAATGCTATGTAGTACATATGTGAAATGTATTTAGAGAAAGATTTAGAATTAGAGAATTAATATAGAAATAATGATGAAATATTATTTGAATGTAAGTCTGAATTACCTGTAGGGCATTTAAATAAGACATCTCAAGGTCTTGAATACAGAGTAAGAAGAGACACACTTGTGATCACAACAAGATCTGAGTTGTGGTATGGTATCTGGACTCTTAAACACCTTCAATTCTATGAGTTCAACTTGTTTTTGTATAGCAGAGGGTTATAGTCAACTTGTTTGGCTGAGTATAGAATTATATTAATTCTTCTCTATAGTTTGCAGTTGGAGACTTCTTTATCATGTGCAATGTAATATTTTACTAGGGTTCTGAGAAATAAATCATGGGTTCTTTGGAGAAAATGTTTGTAAGAAAATGATGATAGACCATTCCAAATATGAACAATTGAATTAAATTAGTAAGCTTCAAATATATGATGGGAAGAAATACTGAGTTCCACTAGAGCACGGGAACAGTAATAAGCTTGGTTACCATGCTGGTTTGATTGGCCCTCAAAGGCTCATATATTTGAATACGTGGTTCTGGGTTGGAGTAACTACTTGGGAAGATCATAGCACCTTTAAAAGATGGAGCTACGCTTGAGGAAGTCTTTGAGAACATGTAGCACTGTGTACCAACTCCAGTGTGCTTCCTTGGATTGTGGGTGAAGATGTAATTTCTGAGCTTTTTGCCCCAGCCACCTGCTCACCTGTTGTTAAACCCTTCCTGTAATTATGGTCTCTCCTCTCCTCTCCTCTCCTCTCCTCTCCTCTCCTCTCCTCTCCTCTCCTCTCCTCTCCTCTCCTCTCCTCTCCTCTCCTCTCCTCTCCTCTCCTCTCCTCTCCTCTCCTCTCCTCTCCTCTCCTCTCCTCTCCTCTCCTCTCCTCTCCTCTCCTCTCCTCTTCTTTCTCTCTGTCTCTTGCTGTCTCTCTCTCCCCCTCTTTCAACCCCCTCTCTATTTCTCTCCCTCTCTCTCCCTCTCTCTTCCTTCCCTCCCCCTCTCTCTCAAGCTCAGCCAAAGTAAACTATTTCTTTGTTTAGTTGGTCATTGTCTTAGGGTTTTATGATAGCAACAAAAATTCAGAAATAAGTGATTCATAGAAAAGAGCTCTTGAAAGGGAGATATTGAGTTAAGAAAATAGGATAGAAGGACAGTTAAAAAAAATGAGAGAGAGAAGATTGAGAAGGAAACCCACAAATCATTGGACAAGAAAGGAATTGACCATGCCAGGAATATTTAACAATCTTGGCAGTTACTATTGACCTTCCAGAAATGGTTACATTGGCACAGAAATATTGGAGGTGGGTCATAGGTAGCCAAGACTGTTGATTGTAGAGACATACCTGAAGAAAAATGTTGGTGTTAGTTATGTGTTTGGCATATGAGATGCTTATGGAATCACTGTAGAAGTGACATCTAAGTCATAATAGAAAACTAAAAACTTCACAATCATCTGAGAAAGGCTATTACCATATTCTCAACTTAGAAACACAAAGAATATGACACCAAGGCTTCTTGAATTTAATATATTAAAATATAATTTAATATCTTCCTTCCATACTAAATTGTGGTTCATGAAAATTAGCCAAAAGGAATATAGATATATATATATTATTTATATATATAATTATATATATATATATATATATAATACTGCCTTATTCTACAGGCAGTGTTAATAAATATATATATATCAGAATGCATGCTGTTTTATTAATTAGTGTACAAAGAATTGTTAGGTTTGATGATTATGTTCAATTAAGTATAATGAATATAATTAATGTAGCTGCTGTTTTAGGTTCTTGAGTTAATAGTGCCATTAACTGAAGCTGTTTTTGTTTGGTAGTGATTATTGCTATAGTTGAATACTAAACTTAAAATGAGATGAAAGTTAAAAGTTTGACCAGTGTTTTTTGTTTTTCATTAAATCTGTGTACAAGTACGTGCATGTATACACATATCCATATGTACACATTGTCATTTAAACTACACACTGTAAAGAAAGCATAAATTGCAACATTAATTTTCTACTCATAGTGTTAGTTGGAATAAACCACTTCTTACTATTAAATCTATTTAGACAAAGATGTTTTAAATCTAAATGGGGTTATTAAATATTACTTAGAAGAGGAGTGTCCCTGCCTTTTCATCACCTGAAAGAGAAACAATTCATTTCCTTCAAATGGAAAGTGTTAAACAGTGTTTTCACATGCCAACAATTTTAAATCCAGTAATTTTTCTCTATTAAATGTTTTGTCATTACACTTTTATGTAGCATTATTTCACTGTTGACATTGACTGTTGTAATATACAGGATAAATTTAATTGTAACTGTCATGATTTATATCTACTTATTCTACAGGCAGTATTAATAAATATTTAAATAATGAAAAGGAGAAAATTACTTTTACAGCTTTAAGCAGTGCTGTAGAAAGCACAGGTCTTCAATATGTTATTTACAGTAAAAAGGGCATAATTAAATAACATGTTTTATCATGTACTAGAAAATTATCATTGATTCTGAAATTAAAAATTTTTCATTAAATTTTTTCACATATATACACACAATAGATATAGACCTACATAATCCCACATATTTCATTTTTTTGTAAAGTTATTTATATAAGCCTACAGGACTATTGACTTTTGTTGTATAAGTTAAATAAGGAAAATTTCAAATTACACATGTTTTCAAACTGCAGCACACTCTAGACTGTTTTGTTCTTTTAGAGAGCATTCTATGTACAATTTTCTATTAATAGTCTCTCTTTGTCAGGAATGAATTGTTTTGGCATTTGAATTTTGTACGTGCTTTGAAGAGCCAATTTAAATACTTTTATATTGTCTGTTTTGATATTGATGGGTAAATGTATGGATATGGCTTATTATGAACATCAACATTGTGTTTGGGGCAGACATAGCTAATTAACGAATTAATTATCATACATATCATTTTGCTGTGGTGTGAAGTTTTAAGATCCTCTCTCTGAAATTTTCAAGAATATTTCTTAATTTAACGCATATGACCACCCTAAACCTCAGATTATTGAACAGACTGACTGAATGCATGCATTATCTCTAGTGGTAATTAAGTATATTTTAATGAGATTACTTTAAATTTTATAACATGATATAGTCAAAACTTAAAATCTTAAAAAAGAAAACCTGGAAAGTATCCGAATAAAAGCAAATGCCACCACTACCTGGCCTTATTTTAGTAACTATAAGACTAAAGTAAGGCCAGGTGGTGGCCTTACTTTAGTCTTATAGTTACTCCAAGAATATTCTGGTTTTCTAATACAATTTCTTCAATATGTTTTTTACATTATCGGCTATCTCAATATTGTCTAACCATAGGCCTATCTATATTTTAATTATAACTATAATATAATTATTTGAAGTTTTGATGAAATTTGTTGGAAATTTTCAGTTTTGAATGAAATTAAACTTTGTATTTTTGAATCCTATCAATATACCTTATCTCATTTTAAAAATAGTCTACATATTATTATTTTATTCTAATTTTATAGTCTACTTATTATTATTTTCAATTTCATCAAATAACATTCTCATGCATATTTTATTAATTTTTTCAGTTATATTACATGCATTTTTCTTAAAATCTTGATTTTATATCTTTAAACATTTAAGATGTTTTTACTTATTTATTTATTTATTATACATTTATATTTATATTTTGACAGAGGGTACACTGTATAGTCATGCTTTCTTTGGAACTTGCTATGTAGATGAGGCTGGTCTCAAACTTACAGAGATCCACCTGTCTCTGCCTATTGACTGCTGGAATTAAAGGTATGCATCACCATGCCTAGCCTTCATATAGTAATATAAGCACATCATATAAGTTTCTTTCTGTATCTAAATTTAGGTCCATTTTTTCAAAGTATTGATCCATTTAATTAGAATTTTTAATTATTTCTTTGGACGGTAGATAGGGAATTTAAAAGTGTTTGTGTCATTAATTTTCTGCTTACTAAATGGTTGCACAATGTTTATGAAGTGGATTGAGTATAATATTGAGTCATAGAAATTTACTTTATGCAAGACATAATTTATTTTCTTAAATCTGTTCCAGTGTTGTTTAAATACTGTACATCATTGGATACAAAAATTTCAGACATAGACAAACTTCTAGTGTGTATTTGGTAAGATATGGCAACTCTTTCCTCAAAATCTTGCATATATTACAAATTCATGATCTACAAATATTGTTACATTATAATTTGATTAATTTGTCATACTTTTATATTTTCTTGGGCTGCCTGTTTTTGTTTAGATTTACTATTTAATATTGATTCAACCCTAATTCCTAAATATATAACAATAAAGTTTCCATAAGATCAGTGGAGCAGATGGGACAAAAGTCTTCCTGCCACCATTGGCACCAGGGAGTCTGTAGACTCCATAGGAGGAAAAAACTCCAGCCAGAGACAACAATACCAACTAGCACCAGAGATAAGCAGATGAGGAAAGGCAAGCACAAGAACCCTACAAACAGAAATCAAGTCCTCATGGCAACATCAGAATCCAGTTCTCCCGCCACAGCAAGTGCCAGATACCCCAAAACACTGGAAAAGCAAGAGTTGGATTTAAAATCTTATCTCATGATGCTGATAGAGGGCTTCAAGAAAGGCTTAAATAACTCTCTTAAAGAAATACAGGCGAACATCAGTCAACAGGTAAAAGCCCTTAAAGAGGAAGCACAAAAATCCTTTAAAGAAATACAGGAGATGTGGGTCAATAGGCAGAAGCCTTTAAAGAAGAAACACAAAAACCCTTAAAGAATTAAAGGAAAACACAATCAAGTGAAGGAACTGAACAAAAACATCAAGGATCTAAAAGTGGAAGTAGAAACAATAAAGAAATCAAAAAGTGAGACATCTATGGAGATAGAAAATCTTGAAAAGAATTCAGGAATCATAGATGTAAGCATCAACAACAGAATACAAGAGATAGAAGAAAGAACCTCAGGGGCTGAAGATACTATAGAAAACATTGACTCAACAGTCAAAGAAAATACAAAATACATACAGATGATATGATAGTATACTTAAGTGACCCAAAAAACTCCACCAGAGAACTCCTGCAACTGATAAACAACTTTAGCAAAGTGGCTGGCTATAAAATCAATTCAAGCAAATCAGTAGCCTTCCTATATGCAAAGGATAAGCAGGCCGAGAAAGAAATTAGGGAAATGACACCCTTTACAATAGCCAGAAACAATATAAAGTATCTTGGAGTGACTCTAACCAAACATGTGAAAGATTTATATGACAAAAAATTCAGTTTTCTGAAGAGGGAAATTGAAGAAGACATGAGAAAATGGGAAAATCTTCCATGCTCATGGGTTGGGAGGATTAATATTGTTAAAATGGCAATCTTGCCAAAAGCAATATACAGATTTAACGCAATCCCTATCAAAATCCCAACTCAGTTCTTTATAGAGTTTGAAAGAGCAATTCTCAAATTCTTCTGGAATAACAAAATACCCAGGATAGCTAAAACTATCATCAACAGCAAAAGAACTTCTGGGGGAATCAATATCCCGGACCTCAAGCAATACTACAGAGCAGTAGTGTTAAAAATTGCATGGTATTGGTTCAGTGACAGGGAGGCGGATCAATGGAATAGGATCGAAGACCCAGAATTGAACCCACACATCTATGGCCAATTGATCTTCGACAAAGGATCTGAAAACATCCAGTGGAAAAAAGATAGCCTTTTCAACAGATGGTGCTGGCTCAACTGGAGGTCAACATGCAGAAGAATGAGAATTGATCCACTCTTATCTCCTTGCACTAAGCTCAACTCCAAGTGGATCAAGGACCTCCACATAAAACCAGACACACTAAAACTAATAGAAAAGAAACTGGGGAAGACCCTTGAGGACATTGGCTCAGGGGGAAAATTCCTGAACAGAACACTAATTGCTTATGCTCTAAGAGCAAGAATAGACAAATGGGACCTCATAAAACTACAAAGTTTCTGTAAGGCAAAAGACACTGTCAAAAGGATAAATCGGCAACCAACAAATTGGGAAAAGATCTTCACCAACCCCACATCCGACAGAGGGCTAATATCCAATGTATACAAAGAACTCAAGAGGTTAGACCCCAGAAAACCAAATATCCCTATCCAAAAATGGGGTACAGAGCTAAACAGAGACTTTTCACCTGAAGAAATTCAGATGGCTGAGAAATACCTTAAAAAATGTTCAACATCATTAGTCATTAGGGAAATGCAAATCAAAACAACCCTGAGATTTCACCTCACACCAGTCAGAATGGCTAAGATTAAAAACTCAGAAGAGATCAGGTGTTGGTGAGGATGTGGAGAAAGAGGAACACTCCTCCACTGCTGGTGGGAATGCAAGCTGGTACAACCACTCTGGAAATCAGTATGGCGGTTCCTCAGAAAACTGGGCATGATACTTCCAGAGGACCCAGCCATACCACTTCTGGGAATATACCCAGAAGATTCCCCAGCATGCAATAAGGATACATGCTCCACTATTTTCATAGTAGCCTTATATATAATAGCCAGAAGCTGGAAAGAACCCAGCATGCAATAAGGATACATGCTCCACTATTTTCATAGTAGCCTTATATATAATAGCCAGAAGCTGGAAAGAACCCAGATGTCTCTCAACGGAGGAATGGATACAAAAAATGTGGTATATATACACAATGGAGTACTATTCAGCCATTAGAAACAATGAATTCATGAAATTCTTAGAGAAATGGATGGAGCTGGAGAACATCATACTGAGGTGACCCAGTCTCAAAAGAATACCCATGGTATGCAGTCACTGATAAGTGGATATTATCCTAGAATCTTGGAACACCAAAGACATAAATCACATACCAAGTGATGTCTGACAAGAAGAAAGGAGTGTACACTGGTGCTAGAATGGACCAAAGTATCATTGTGGGGGAGTACAAGAACAGGGAGATGGGAGGGGGTGGATGAAGGAGCAGGGGAAGGGAAAAGGGCATGTGGGACCTTTGTGGGTGGGGAACCAGAAAAAGGGAAATGAATTGTAAATATAAAATATATCCAATAAAAAAAAAGCTGGTAACCCAAAACATCCAGGAACTACAGGAGCAAACCTAAGGATTATAGGTATAGAGGAGAGCAAAGATTTCCAATTTAAAGGGTCAGTAAATATCTTCAACAAAATTATAGAAGAAAACTTCCCTAATCTAGATAAAGAGATACCCATGAACATGCAACAAGCTTTCAGAACTCTAAACAGACTGGACCAGAACAGTAAGTCTTCTCAGCACATAACAATCAAAACACCAAATGCACCAAAGAAAGAAAGAATATTAAAAGTAGTAAGGGGAAAAGAGCAAGTAACTTATAAAGGCAGACCTATCAGAGACACACCAGATTTCTCACCAGAGACACTGAAAGCTAGAAGATCCTGGGCCTCATACAGACCCTAAGAGAACACAAATATAGCCCAAGGTACTATACCCAGTGAAACTCTCAATCATCATAAATGGAGAAAACAAGATATTCCATGATAAAACCAAATTTACACAATATCTGTCCACAAACCCAGCCCTACAAAAGATAATAGATAGAAAAAGCCAAAACAAGGAGGGAAACTATAAACATAAAAATAACATCAAAAATAACAGGAAGCAACAAACACTATTCCTTAATATCTTTTAACAACAATGGACTTGACTCCCCAATAAGAAGACATAGACCAACAGAACTATTTCTCATGTAAATCTTCAATTTTATCAGAAAATATTTATATTTCCCCTTTTAATTAATTTAGTAGTTTTTTATGTCCACCATTTTATCTGTATTATTTTTCATGATAATCTTATATTTTAATGGCTTTCTATATATTTCCTCTATTTTATCAGAAATGTTTTCAATGTAAATCTTTGATTTTTATCACAAATGTTTCTAAGTCCAAATTCAATTAATTTAGAGTTTTATATCTACCATTTTATGTGTAAAATTTTCCATGAAATAATTTTAACATGTTTGTCTATATATTTCTTGAACTTTACCAGAAATATTTTCCATGTAATTCTTCAATTTTATCTGAAAATGTTTCTAATTCTACCTTCAATAAATTATCTTTATGTCTATCATTTTATATTTATAATTTCTATGATAATCTTTAACATGTTTTCTATATATTTCTTCAATTTTATCAGAAATATTTTCCATGTAAATCTTCAAGTTTATCAGAAAATAATTATAATTCCAATTTCAATCAACTTAGGAATACTTTTATACCTACCATTATTATATCTATATAAAATTTTCCATGATAATCTTCAATACGAACATGTTTTTCTATATTTTTCTAAAATTTTATCAGAAATATTTTCCATGTAAATCTTCAATTCTATCATAAAATGTTTCTATTTCATATTTCAATTAATTTAGCAATGTTTTGCATGTCTACGATTTTATTCTTTAATTTTCCATGAAAATTGTCAATGTTAACATGTTTTTCTATGTATATTTTCTATTTTATTTGAAATATTTTCCATGTAAATCTTTAATTTTATCATAAAGTGTTTTTACTTCCCTTTACCATAAAAAATCTCAAATAATAACAGTAAAGTTTCATAGTTTCATGCTCTGTGAACTTGTGCTTTTTGTACCACCTAATATACTTTCGGGATTGCTATGTATGTAATAATATGAATCTCAATTTCATCATTCTGTTGTTCATAGCATTTGTTTATATCTTTCTCCATATCTTCATAGGTGTGTGTGTGTGTGTCTGTCTGTCTGTCTGTCTGTCTGTATGTATGTCTGTGTGGGTAGTGGGGCTTTATTTTTGGTAAGCAAAGCCATACCTAGAATAACTTACTATTTAAGAACCAAAAGTTTAATGCTCTATTGCTGCCTAGCTGGTATTGATGATAGAAAAGTCACTTAGTGACTGAACAGGCTGATTGATGAGAAAAGAGGTCATACATAGACAAAGCTGTTTTCCAAGTCACAATTAGATAGTTGACTTCTGGGTTCTTATTTCCCGAAACAAAAACTTATCAGTTCTTCGTTAGCCTATGGGAACTGCTGCTTGTTCAGTGTTTCTGCTGTTCTAATCTTGACAGGAACCAGTAAACATCTCTGTATTTGTCTGAATCAACCAATCCACCAAGACATCCCCTAACAGCTAATCTTGAGAAAAGAGCGAGCTTTCTTACACTCCAAACATAAAAACTTCAACTCTCCTGGAATTAAAATGGACTCTGGTTTTCAGATCATGCCCTCCCTGTTTGAGTTTTTCTTTCTTTGCTATGCTGACCTTTGTGTACAATAAACCGTTGTTATGTGTTGTACCTGTGATTGCTTCAGTGGTGAAAACAATGAATGGAATCCAAATCTTAGGTAGTAACAATATTAGTTAAATTATTTTTTTAAATATGTATGTTTGAACCTCAATTTGAGTGTTTGACAGCTACTCAAATAATTTACGGTAAGTCCTCTAGTTTTCACCAATAATAGATTCAAAATAATTCCCACCCAGGTGTCCATCCATCCATCCATTCATCCACCATATGTTTATGCTGATTATATTTTGCAGGAGTTTACCATCAAGTGCTTCAAAAAAAAAAGTCAGTCAGCTCAGTTTTGTGGATAAGCTTCTATAACTCACTTGCACCCTGAAGATTTCAGAGTTCACAGTAAGTAAATCACTACATGCACCTTACCCAGTTTCTTCTGCGGGATACATTTTCCTCCCTATTGTTTCTAAGGCCACATCAAATTGCAGGTGGTATATGATTTTGGCATGTATTAACACACAGCTATACATACACAAAACTACTTTTACTTTTGTCCTAGATAAGCCATTTTTCCAATATGACCATGGGAATGAGCTGATAGAAGGCTACTATGTGCATAGATAAAGAATAGTTTGAATATTCTCTAATTATGTCATCTGTATGACTATATCAATATCAATTGTGCTTTGTAAAAATGAAAATGGATATTTTGTATTAAAGAAGTAACTGTTTATCATTAATATTTTATCATACATACTTAATATATTTAAAATACATTAACATTTCAACTTCCTATATATAGCTTCAAATCTAAACTTCAAATCTAAATTTAATTTTTATATGTGCCATGCGTATGTCTGTGTGTGAAATTTTCAGAGAGTATTTTAAAAATTAGAGAATAATGTTTCCTCTTACTACATTCTTATTTCACTCCCTTCTGGCTTTCATTGTTGGTCCTGAATAGTTCATTGTCATTTGATACTCCTGCCATTTTCAGAAGGGCTTTTGTCTCTCTGGAACTGTGTGTCTTCGACTTCAGGATCCCTGACCATGACTTAATATTTAAGTAACTAACTATGAATTTATTTTTCTTTATTCTGCTTTATATTTTTTAGGCTTTCAGAATCTAAGAAATGGTGACCATCATAAGACTTTTTGTGCTTCTAAAATGGAACCCCAACACCTAGGTAATTCAAAAGAATTTTTTATTGCTCACAGTTTTAGACTATCTAAGTGCCCACATATGATGAGAGCATTTGTACTACATCTGATGTTAGAGGGCTAATTGGGGATTAAATGCATGGAAGATCAAGAAATAAGGAAAATTACATCTATTTGAAAATAACTAACATATGATTCAACAGCTGTGCTCTTAAGATTAACCAGCTCTCAAATGTATCACATTTCAACGATTCTTCATTGATGATTAATATCCAATGTCTGAATGCCAAAGGCATATTGAATCTTGGTGCTGGCTCCCACTAACTTATCCTCTTCATTCATGGAAATTTATTCACAGAACTCCTCATGTAGACTTTGGGTTTTTCTCAGTTTTCAGTGTCTCCAGTGTGGGTTTGCCACAGTATTGTTTCATTTTTTGTAAACTAACACTCATCATTTTGAAAATTGTGTTCTTATATGTAGTCTTTCCAAAATTTCCATTTGCCTGAATTTTAAGAACACTTTCTTCTTAACATAGGGTATTGTATTTCATTTTTACTTTCCTTTATATATGTAGGCATAGAAACATTAATCGGCATTGATTTAGAGGGTATTTGCAGTTGGAATTACACATAGAAAAAGGCAACCAGTTAATCAAGTCATCTAACTCAAGTAGTAGATTTTTTTTCTATATACATTTGTCATTCTCTTTTTTGTGACTTCATCTTTGCTACAATTATAACAATGGACATTTCATAGACATTAAAGGGAAAATCTAACAAGATGAACTCTCAATTTTAACAATTATGCCCCAAATGCAAGGGCACACACATTTGTAAAATAAACATTACTAAAGCTCAAAGCACTCATAGACCCTCACAGAATATTAACAGGAGACTTCAACACCCCACTCTCAGCAATGGACAGATCGTGGAAACAGAAAGTAACAGAGATAACAGTGAAATTAACAGAAGTTATGAACCAAGTGGATTTAACAGATATCTATAGAACATTTCACTCTTAAACAACAGAACCTTCCGAGCACCTCATGGTACCTTCTCCAAGATTGATCATATAATCAGTCACAAAACAGGCCTCAAAAGATACAAGAAGATTGAAATAATCCCAGGCATACTATCAGATCACCACACATTAAGTCTGGTCTTCAATAGCAACAAAAAACAACAGAAAGCCCACATACACATGGGCTGCTGAACAACTCTCTAATTTAATTTCTGTGTTTAAAACAGTTAAGTACTAAATCTTCTCTCATCTTCTGTTCTCTCTGATCCATTTCCTCTCCCATCCTCTACCTCATGATTTCCTCCCAATTGCACATGCTCTTCATTTTATTGTTTTAATCAAACACTTAGTGTTGCCAATGAGTGCATGGGCTCCAGCACAAGGGGCCTTCATGACATATCTGTATATCAGATTCCCTCCTCCTAAGGCTGAGGGATCAAGGTGGACCATTTAAACTGGATTACTAGTTATTCTATTTTGAGGAATGGTCCTTCATGTTGGTAGATTCTCCAGACCGCTACAAGATTAGTTCCTCTAAAGCTAAATTCTTTCATGTGGTACTATAAATACAGACTTCAATTTGATCTTAAGATATTCTTTATAACCTAATCATCTATCAAGGCAGCTTTGGGATATTTTGTTATAGTCTGCTTTTCTGTAGTGACACTTTATAGTTTTTATACTTTTTCCCCAGGTGTTAACTCACTCTCAGATTAGCAATATGTTTGATAATCCACAGTTTTATGAAGTAGCATTTATAAACCTAAAGTCTTCCCATGAAACAGCTTTAACACTCAGGTTTTGTGATTCCAGATGGTATCTCCAAACCTCATCACTTTTATATAACATTTATATACCCACACTCCATTATCTTTCTTGACCACTGCTATTTTCTTCAGAAACATGTATCTAAACACACATAAAATCTTTTTTTTCCTGAACTTTTCAGTTTATGTAGAAATGCTTTTCAAATTGGCTATCATCCAAATAAAAATTCTAATACTTCTGGAATGCCTGATAGTGATATTTCAAATTCTATGTGGTTTATGATACTTTCATTTCTTAGCAAGTAGTCATTAATATATAATTAATTGCTTATGGTATAAAATAAATTCTTCAAGAATTCTAGTCTGTATAAATAGCAAAACAAAGACTAATTCCTTACTGTCAATCTAAATTATTAATGTGTGGATTCATTCACTATAAATGTTACTGCCCTCAACTTCACTCATTCTCTCCATAACAACAATTATGAGCTTTTGTTATTCTGGAAGGAAGCTTTACAATGTTGGCTCCATTAGACAAACTGTATCTCAAATAGAGCAATAAAACTTTAATTTGATATCTCAACTATAAATGTGAAATTTATTTGAGTGTGGTCATTAAATATAGTTAGCAGCAAACACTGTTAATTTTGGTAATGTATAAATTTAATTATTTTCTTATAATAGTATTCTATAATATATGTAAATTTGAATATATTGTTTACATTACTGAAGATTTCACTTAAAAGATCCAAACATATATTTATAGAATCTTTTATAAATTTAATTTTTATATGAATATAATGCATTTCAATTGTACTCATCCTTATCAATTCTCTTCTGCCTCTTCTAAGTCTCTCATACCATCTACTTTCCACTCAGATTTATGGCCTCTTTTATTATATACCTATACATAAATATACACAACTCACTGTGTCTAGTTAGTGATGCCTGTATACATATGGGTTTACAGCTGACCAATAAAACATGAGAATCTCCCTGTACTGGTTGGTTATATGTGTCAACTTGACACAGGCTGGAGTTATCACAGAGGAGGAGCTTCAGTTGGAGAAATGCCTTCTGGAGATCCAGATGTGAAGCATTTTCTCATTTAGGGATCAAGGGAGGAGGGGCCCTTGTGGGTGGTACCATACCTGGGCTGCTAGTCTTGGGTTCTATAAGAGAACAGGCTGAGCAAGCCAGTAAGTAACATTCCCCCCATGACCTCTGCATCAGCTCCTGCTTCCTGACCTGCTGGAGTTACAGTCCTGACTTCTTTTGGTTATGAACAACTGTGTGGAAATGTAAGCTGAATAAACCCTTTCCTCCCCAACTTGCTTCTTGGTCATGATGTTTGTGCAGAAATAGAAACCCTGATAAGAAAAATTGGTACTAGCATAGTGAGGTATTCCTGTGTCAACCTGACAGTGTTTGGGGGAGGACTGGGGAAGGACTTTGGAACCTTGAGTTAGAAGAGCCTTTAGGATGTTAAGGGCTCTATGGAATGTTCTGTAGAAGATAATGTTGAGAATAGTGCAGAAAACAGAAGTCTGACTTGTGAGATTTCAGAGGGAAAATTTAAGACTCTTATCAGGGCTATTGCTGTTTTGATTGTGACGATTCTGTAGTTTTGGTTAGCTGAGGTTGAAGAATCAGCTGTGAATAATAAGATACCAAAACCTTTGCATTACTGGGACTATCGATGCTGGTTAGCTGGAGTTAAGAAATTAGTGGTGATTAAGAAGAGACCAGCATCATTGAAGTGAAATCTTCTGAGAAGTGTTTTCTAAGAGCTCACAGAGGCTGTGTTCCAGAGATAGCCAAGGATGTACCTTGTGCTGTGGCTGGACTTGTTAATGTATAAGAGTCACCCAGGTGGTACTGGTTTTGAAGGCATGAAGGGATCATGAAGAATATCTGAGGCTTGCCACTGTGAGAGGCTCAGGAAGGACATTGGTAACGGTGCAGCCTCAGTTGCAATAGATGGCCCAGGACTGAAGGGGTCATGCAAAAGAGTTGAGGCTTGGCACAGTGAAGAGAGCCTATGAGAGGCTCTTGGTGAAGCCTAGTTACAGTGGAAGACAGCAGTGTTTTGGAGATGCCAGTATCATGAGATGACCACTAAAAATAACAGCAGCAGTGGAGTACAGGCAGCTGGAGCCTAGAAAATAAGCTGTGTGTTACAAAGGGCAGGGCTGTAGAAGTGACCTAAGACCTTGGAGGAGCCCAGATGATCGTGAGTTAGATCCCAGTCATTGGAAGGTAGAAGTCTGATTTTGCTTTTGATTGTGACTGTGCACTGATATTTTTCCCTCTTGAGGCAAGAAAGTGTTTTAGTGGAGCCTGCAGTTAAGAAACTTTGAATTTTTAATAGATTTTGTATTTTAAAAGATATTAGACATTTTAAAGGGATTGAACTTTTAATATGTAAAGACTATGGGAGTTTTAAAATTATTTAGATCTTGGGAATGAATAAGAAAGTAAGGGTTGAGGATTAATAGTGATGTGTTTGTGTGTTATGTTGACAAGGGGTCAATTGCACTGGCTGATTTTGTGTGTCAACTTGACACAGGCTGGAGTTATCACAGAGGAAAGAGCTTCAGTTGGGGGAGTGCTTCTATGAGATCCAACTGTGGGACATTTTTTCAGTTAGGGATCAAGTGGGGAGGGCCCCTGTGGGTAGTGCCATCCCTGGGCTGGGAGCCTTGTGTTATATAAAAGAGCAGGCTGAGCAAGCCAGTAAGTAACATTCCCCCATGGCCTCTGCATCAGCTCCTGCTTCCTGACCTGCTTGAGTTCCAGTCCTGACTTCCTTTGGTGATGAACAACTGTGTGGAAGTGTAAGCTGAATACACGCTTTCCTCCCCAACTTGCTTCTTGGTCATGATGTTTGTGCAGGAATAGAAACCTTGACTAAGACACTCCCCAAGAGGTTTCTGCTTGAAGTTAGCCATTGGGAGTTCATGGTACAGGATCCCTGCAATGTCCAGAAGACACAATTTCACAACAGTTTTCCTGGTTTTCTGCCTCTTAATACCCATGAAATCATACATAGTTTGTTTTTTCCTTTGTCCCTGACCTTTACCTACTTTTGTGGAGAAGTGTTTTGCAGATTATTTAAGCCAAGTTTTAGTTATTCCACTTAAACTATAAATATTTACTCATGCTAATATAAAGTCACAGAACCTGGTCTACAGAGCTAGTTCCAGGATAGGAAAGACTACTCAAAGAAACCCTATCTCAGAAAAATAAATAAATATAACCATGCAACCAATTTTCTTTATATTCACATTTATTATTTATATGAATTTATAATTCATAAAATATTTCTATCATTAAAGTTTATTGTTTAACTTTGTATGTAGAATATTAGAAATATCTACATCTTGTAGAGGGGGGAATGGGACATAAAAAGAGTAAATGATTTACTTTAGAGAATATACAGACATAAGAAATTCCAAATATTATGGAGAAATATTTACCCATAAAAGTTGTTGACCTTCTCCATAAGATGCATAAATGAGAAAATAAACTTAGGATAAAAAAAAGAAAGTTCTTTGGCATGCTGTACATTCTTGGATAATTTCTCTAGGCATTTGATTCCTAGATGAATCAAATTGATCGTTCTAGATGAAAATTATGTATCCTTTAAAAATTATTGTCAAAAAGATCAGATAAAACAATAATATATATGATATAATGATCAGTAAGCACTGAATTAATTTTATTTCTTTATGTGTCAAGAGTCATAACTTTGAGTGTTCTAGAACATACAATTGGTAGAATTCCAGAGTTCATCATTCAACTGAGTTGTTTATTATAGTTCTCCCACCTTCTGCTTTTTTCTGTCCACAGAAATGAGTCAGTAATCATCTTCAAGGTGAAGAACTACAAAGTTTGGCCCTTGGGGTTGAAATGAAGAAAGCTACGAACATGTATACATATCTGGACTTAATTTGTTTCTATTTCCATTTTGTTACCTTGCTGAGACAAAATAAGTGTGGAGGTTGTCTCCAAAATTATAATTATGCATTATTATTCATTTGAAATGACATAGCTCACAATTACTAAAACATTAGAACCCATAAAGCACTTAAATTCCTCCAAGAGCTATAGATAAAATTATAAGAGTAAATACAGTTGAGGTGATTCCCCATGATGATGAACGACTGGTGGAGGATTTGCACCTCTACTGTGACCACTAGTATCTGCTGCAATTTCCCTGCCCTGAGGGGTTAATGTATCTGACAGAATAATTGGAGGAACCACGAGAGCAGAAGATGCCTGTACCTTCATTATTTGTTTTTCCTGCTTCTGTAATTTTGATGGTTTGTTATTTTCTGTCTTTCTGCTCAAACACTGATTGGTTATTCAAACCAAAGAGAAGATGAAGAGTTGGACTGTCTTCCAGGTGATTTATGTTCTATTTCTTATTTCTGAAAGCTGACTGTAGCTCATATTGTATAAGAAAAGTCATCTCTTGCCTTTCTGAAATATAATTTTCTGATCTTTGTCTTGCATTGTCAATAGCTTCCTACATCCTAAATGAATATCACTGCACTGGCCTGGTAAAAAATGTCATCCAATCTTTTATTTAATGATTATTATGTTAGCTGTACTTGATAAACACAAGTTACAGAAATTAAGATTATTGTTTTCTGCTTGATATGTAAATGACTATTGAATTTTGTCTTTTTTTTTGCTGTGCTTGATTCTTTAAGTGTATGGTATAACTATACATTCACATATATATCTCTGACTTTCAGAGTAAAAATGAACCATAAACAATGTATAAAATTCTGTTAACCATGGTATTTACAATATAGTGCTATGATTTGCACAATGACCTTATAAATGGTATTTTTGACAAGATTGTTTTCTCATGAGTCCTTCATTCTTTTGCTTCTTCATTAATCTTAGAGATTCAGAAACATAGGAAAAGATGAAATTAGTTCATGTTACTGCTAAAAGATGAGGTTAACATATGTAAAAAAGTGACCTATGAACAGTTTAGTACAGTGAACTCACACAGGAAATTATTCATGGCATCCTGAAGTCTGCAACTCTCTCTAGGCAGTGGTGGCACACACTTTAATCCCATCACTTGGGAGGCAGAGGCAGGCAGATTTCTGAGTTTGAACCCAGCCTGGTCTACAGAGTGAGTTCCAGGACAGTCAGGGCTATACAGAGAAACCCTGCCTTGGAAAACAAAAACAAAAACAAAAAACAAAATCAAAAAACAAAAACAAAAATAATACAGTATGAAGTCTGCAATTGCCTAAAATGAAAGGAGAACTGGTATGCCTTAGAGATTAAAAACCTTAACACTTTCTGTCCTTAACACAGTGGAAGCCATCACACTCCTAACAGCTATATTAGGTCACTTTTCTAAATTAACAAAGCAATGCCAAGATGACAATATCTTACAAAGGTGATAGGAACGATGCAATAAAGTAAGATTTGCAAAGGACATCATTTGACAGAGGTAATTCACAGAATGCAAGCCCCGTGCTTAGAAGCACTGCAGTCACACTGATCCCTTCTTGGCTTACATTCAAGTGGAGCTTGGGGAATCCTGCAGATGAGAGTTAAGGAAGGGTCAAAGGAGCCAGAAGAGTCGAGGACACCACAAAAAACCCTACAGATTCAACTAACCTGATTCCATAGATGCTCACAGAGTCCGAATTAACAATTGCCAATTGGTTGTACCATCTTGCAATCCCACCAGCAGTGGAGGAGTGTTCCTCTTTCTCTACATCCTCGCCAACACCTGATGTCTCCTGAGTTTTTAACCTTAGTCATTCTGACTGCTGTGAGGTGAAATCTCAGGGTTGATTTGATTTGAATTTCCCTAATGACTAATGATGTTGAACATTTCTTAAGGTGCCTCACAGCCATCTGATTTCTTCAGTTGAAAATTCTTTGTTTAGCTCTGTATCCCATTTTTAATAGTGTTATTTGGTTCTCTGTGGTCTAGCTTCTTGAGTTCTTTGTATATATTGGATATTAGCCCTCTGTTGGATGTGGGGTCGGTGAAGATCTTTTCCCAATTTGTTAGTTGCCTTTTTATCCTTTTGACAGTGTCCTAGATGGTACAACCACTCTGGAAATCAGTCTGGCGGTTCCTCAGAAAACTGGGCATGACACTTCCAGAGGACCCTGTTATACCACTCCTGGGCCTATACCCAGAGGATTCCCTGGCTTGCAACAAGGGCGCAAGCTCCACTATGTTAATAGCAGCCTTATTTATAATAGTCAGAAGGTGGAAAGAACCCAGATGCCCCTCAGTGGAGGAATGAATACAGAGAATGTGGTATATATACACAATGGAATACTACGCAGCAATTAAAAACAATGAATTCATGAAATGTTTAGGCAAATCGTTGGAACTGGAAAATGTCATCCTAAGTGACATAACCCAATCAGAAAAGAATACACATGATATACAATCTCTGATAAGTGGATATTAATTAGCCCAGAAGCTCTGAATTCAAGACACAATTAGAATATCAAATGATTCCCAAGAAGAAGGAAGGAGAAGGCCCTGGTCCTGAAAAGGCTTGATCCAGTATTGTAGGGGAGTACTAGGACAAAGAAATGGGAGGGGGTGATTGAAGAATGGGTGGAGGGAAGAGGACTTAGGGGACATATGGGGAGGGGGGAACCAAGAAAGGGGAAAGCATTTGGAATGTAAGCAAAGAATATAGAAACAAAACAAAACAATTGCCAATTGGACTGCCCTAGCCCCTCTGCACATATGTAACAGGTCCTGTAGTTTGGTCTGTACGTGGGACGCCTAAAGGCAGGAGCAGGGGTTCTCTGACTATTTCTGGCCTTTGAGTTCCTTTCCCACTACTAGGCTGACTTATCTAGCCTAAATAGGAGATATGCCTAGTCTCACTGAAACTTGTAATGCCAAGGCTGGTTGCTATCCATAGGAGGTCTCCCATTTTTGAAGAAAGAAGAAAAATGGCTTGGGGTGGGTGGGTCCAGAAGGTGAAAAGGAAGGGAAAATGAAGGTCATGATGTGAAGGAAATAAATTAATTAGTTAAAATACTAAGTTGTAGAAGAAAAAATTCCAAAGATGATTTCTTAGTCATACAGTTTGGGAAATCGATTTTTTGATTCATAGTTAGGTATTCCTGTCTTAAAAGCTCACATTTCTAGATTATGTTACCTTGAGGTTGTAGGTGGGATATGTTTCTATTTATTGCACTTGCTTGAGTTCCAGATAAATTTGTTTTCCGCAATACAGGTTGCAGAATAGGACATGATTCTGCCAGAGGATAGAACACAGGAATTTTTAAAAGCTGGTGGCTTTTATATTTTCCCCTCTATGAGGTTAATGTGAAACTATCTCAGCTTATATCTCTTTGATCAAAACTTTTTTGATTATGGCCAAAGACAACAAACGTGCTTTTCTAAAGTTCTTTTCTCTGCCGTTTTATCTCTTCCTTTTTCTAAATGAACCATCTTGTTAGTCATAACTTTGGTTCTGTTAGTATGTATGCATTCCTCCCTCACCTGGTAGGACTAGTTCTGATTCAGCCCCAGGCATTCTGTTCTCTATTGTCTTTCCATTTAATTATTCCCACCCAAGTTCTTTACCATATGAAAAATTCCTTCTGTCTTTCACAAATAGATTCTTTAAGGTGTACTTTAAGTTATTCTGACATTAAATAAAAAGATAATGATAATACCTGTGAGATATTGTGTCCTGCTATGAGATTCCCCCCCACCCAAGCCCCATGGCTTTGTATATAGTCTTTAAGTTATATCACAATATGCGTACATGTTTTATAGTGGGAACTCCTCGATACAGGATGTGTCCATGCTCTGCATGTGACAGTTCTTCCTCCCTGTCTTGAGGTTTTTCAGGCTGCACCTGCTCTTTGAATTATCCCCTCTCCTTTCTGTATTTGGTTATTCTTACAGGAAGCTGATACTATGTCATCTCCAGTTTCAATGCTGTTCCCCAGTAGAAACATAGACTCTTCTCTCAGCAGTCTTTGTGGTTGTTTTAGAAATGGGTGTAATCTGATTCTGCTATTTAAGTGCATTATAAATGTTTGTCAATGTAGGTTGCCTCCTGACACACCGACTCTTAGGAACCTAGTTCTTGATTAAGCTCCCAAATTTTGTTTTCCTGTATATGTTTACCACAGATACTGCTCAGTTATTGTTTATATTGGACATTTGAGCATTTTTATAAGTTGGACCCATTCATTGTTTGGCATTCATAGCACTTCAACAAAGAATAAAACTTCATGGTAGCATAGCTCAACCTTCTGTCACACCTAGAAAATAAGTATTTTATTCCAGCTTTATTTTCATGAATCAAGGCCAAATAACTTTTTCCCTTTTTTCATTACTATTGAGAAACATCTGTCAATGATAATGAGGATGTTTAATTAACCAATGTTTATATTTCATAGTTTAGTCTGTTAATTATGTTCAAACATGTGACCATTCTCCCTCAAGTGCAAAGTTAGAAAAATTAAATAATATGATATTGCTAAAATGATAAATTAAAAGTATTAAACATTCTTTAATCTCAATTATTAACTTTTTAATGACCAATTTTAAAATCATTTGCTGTAAGAATGTTATAGAATCCAATTGCTTTATGTTAATTCAATTTACAAAGTGTTGCTTAGGGAACACCAGCCACCATGCTTCCTGATAGTCCTTGCCAGCCCTCACTGAAAATCAAAAGCAGCATTGGCTAAATGTCTGCTAAATATATAATATATGATATATGATACATGATATGGATAATTTATATATTACATATATATTCATGCATACAATTGGATATAACAATATAAAAAAGAGATTTATTCAAGTAACTTACAAGCTAATCTAGCAATGGGTTGCTATGAACAGAATGCCCAAGAATCCAGAAGTTTCTCAGTCCATGAAGGTGAATGTTGCAGTTGGTCTTCAATAGAGGAAAGAAAGTCAAAAGAGTAGTCACTAATGCCAGCAAAGCAATAGACTTGTTAACAAGGCAAGAATAAGCAGGCAAAGAGAAAACGATTCTTTTTTCCTTGTCCTTTTTTTTTTTTTTTTACTCTTCCAAGAGATGGTGTGGTCCAGATGAAAATGTGTCTTTCTTCCTCAATGGTCCCCTCTAGTTTACAATTGTGGTTCATTCTAAATGTAGTCAAGTTAGCAACCAAGAATAGTCATCACAGATATATAGGTTGCTGTGTTCATTGTGTCTCTTAATTTTTTGCAGAAGTTGGCTCTTCATAATTAGAATTTTCATTTAATTATTTTCTTAGAACACTCATTCAGTGTAGTTTCTTAGGGGGTTACTATGTTTCTTTGGTATGTAAGCATACACAATCATTATGTATTAAAGTTAAAAATCTCCATCAAATAAAATACTTAATAAACTAGTTTACTTAATAGTAGAAAAATAAAAGCATATTTTATGTTAAACTATAAAAATCACATGTTCAATAAGATTATAATAGTCATTTTTGCTATAGTTTTAATCAAAAGGAAAGGAGAAAAATTTTTGATAAAGCTCCACCCCCCCACTCCAGAAAAGAAATAGAAAAATGATCACCTTTGTATGTGGGTTAATGTGCTGAGCCTTTATGAGGTAGTTTTAAGGGAAATTTTGTTTGATCTATTCTTCATGTTGAATAACTGGTCTCCTGTGTCTGCGAAATGGCTTTATCTAGATATATCACTTAATAGTTTCCTAATGTAAGAACTCAAGTCCCTCAATGGGTAAATGGGTGCCCAAATGATTAGGGTATTTTAGAGTATACTTGCATAGATTAGGGTATTAATAAATAGAGCATGTAATTTGCATGCGTAAATTAATAACACATGTCAGTAAGGACTTACTAAATTGACTTACACAATCCAAGCCAGGTAGTCCAATAATGGTTATATGAGACATAGTTAGATGTTCACTCCTGGATTCTAGAATACTTGGCAGCAACAATCTAGTATTTATACATTGGATAATTGTAGAATTCTGGGTCCTTGTGTGTTGGAGGAGGGAGAGGCTAGGCTCTGATATTAGGGAACATGGCTGCATTAACAGTAACTATAGTAACAGTGCATGCAGCCATACTAACCACCAATTTTATCCATATGGTAAATTCTGGTAGTAGATGCCAAGAGTGTCCTTGAGTTCTGTATGTCCCTGTGGATTCACAGAAAAGTGAGATATTTGTAGATGATGACCTTTTGTTTTGATGTGAATGCAGACTATAGCATTACGAATAAATTTCTTTACAATTACTAATTCTTGCTGTTTACATCAAATATATCAAATTTGCTGTCTTTCTATAGTTGATGTATATACACTTTTTGTTATTTAGTGTAAAATGTTATCTGGGTAGATTAGGAAAAAAAAACCTTGTAGTTGGAGTAATGTGGGAAGCTGAATCATGGGAATTATGGATTTGAGACTATATGGATGTACAGAACCATAACAGGGTGTCATGCCATGGTAGGAACTTGACATTGATCAAGGTGAACTTCTCCTCCCAACCTTTGTTGAGTGGAAATTCCTGTGCTATTCAGGATCCTGCTTCACCTAGGATGGAGCACTCAGGGTGAAGGTTCATTGTTCCTCCAGGTCTGTGAATTCCTGAATTAAGCAGGTGACCCGCCCAGCTGCCCCAGTGGTGGAGCCAACACCCAAGGAACAGCCAGACCACTTCCTGGGAGTCTGCGGGGAGGGGTTCGCCCAAACTCTTAAATTGTCACATAATCCTGGCCCTCTTTTCTTTTCGCAGCTTCCACATCTATCCCTCAGCTTCTGTTCCAGGAACCCAGTTTGCAGTAGCTGCTGGCAGCTACATTTGGGCAATACAGACAAACCACTAACTGAGAACATGGGACAAGGCAAAATAAGCATAAAATGCTCTTTGAGGATTTCCTATTGAGATCCATTTTAGTCGGTAATAATACTAAGCAAACTATAGACATAGGAGGTTCAAGCCTTAGTCACAATTCAAGTGCATGCAGGAATTCTCCACACATTTAATTTGTTGGCATTTTATTCTATTTATTGCCTGTATTCCTTTCTGGACCTTAATTGCTCCTTTAAGTCAAATATAATTTAAAAAATCATTTTGAGCACTTAAATTTTAGTAAGTAAGAAAGTTAGCAGTTAGAGTTACCGACAAAATGGTCTTTAAACACACATCATGGTCCACTAGCATCTTTTTCTCATTGATCTCCATAACAAACATATCAGGTCTGTGGAGCTGACACAGTGTTAGGGGAAGAATTAGTTCTTTTGAACACAGTCCAAGCAGCTATCTGTACTTTATACCAACTTTTCATTTGAAATCACTGCCATATTCATACAACTTTCACTCCCTAGTCTCTACAGAGTCTTCCTGAGACAAATGTACTTGATGGAATAAGAAACACCTAGGAATCTGGTTTGGTATATCTTTGACTGCTTTAAAGAAAAGTGTTTTCAAAGAGGCTTATCTAAGGAAACATGGCATACTATTAATGTTGGCATATTACTACATGATCTGGGACTGTGGACTGACAAAAGTCATGATGATAAAGAAGAATGAATGAGCTTTCCATTCTTTTGGTTTCTTCCTGAGCACCAGACTAATTTTTCCCCCATTTATGCTTGCTGCCCAGATAGAGAGGCCCTTGGTCCTGGAAAGACTTTGATGCTGTAGTGTAGAGGAATACCAGGACTGGGAAGTGAGGGAAGGTTGATTGGGGAAGGGGAGATGGCTTATGGGATTTTCAGGGGAGGGGGAACCAGGAATGGGAACATTTGAAATGTAAATAAAGACTGAAATAAAGGTAGAACTGAATTCCTCTGTACAGTGAGCCAAATAATCCTTATTCTCAAGTTTGTTTTCTACCAGATGTTGTAACAGCAACAATAAAAGTATCCCAAACAAAAAGTCTCATGCAGAAGCATTTGAAATTGTTGTCTAGAACAAACAAATGAAAAATACACAGAAAAGAACCATTTGATTCTTTAGGATCCTATCCTATGCTGTTATAGACTTCAATGGGATTTGAATTATCCTTTTATCAAGCTTTATCGGTGTCTTCTGTGGCTTCTCTGCTTTTCCTGTGGAGAAGTATCATCAGTGCCTTACTTTCAAGATTAGCTAGATAACAAGATTTAGATATGAAAAACGAATCCATACCATTGGTAAAATTAACATGGAATATTTTAATGAAAAAGTATCACTTGTCTTAAATAGAAATATGTTGGAAAAGTACATGTAGTTTATAATACTTTGACAATATTAAAGTAGGATGAATGAAGAAAACTTAATAATCTTTTTGCTATTTAGAGGCTTTCTAATTAGATACAACAAGCAATTAAATTCACTTATAAGGGCATCCTTGTGAAACTAGATAAGCTATTTTATTTCTGTTGGTCTCAATGCACCATCCAAATTTAATTTTGTCAATTTTACTTTCCAATTAAGTTCAGAAATGGTAAGAATGGTTTGCCACAATTAAATGTCATTTGGTCTCCATTTCTTCATTTAGCAGTGAATTATTAGTGACCCAACACTTAGGCTGTCCTACATTTAAGGACCTGAATGTATAAAAGGCAGTTAACATACAGCCTATTCTGACAAGTATTCAAAGTAGGAGAAAAACTCAATTAACTGGCTTTAATTGCACATTTGCTTTGTTATAAAACTTGATGTCTAGTGCCCCTGTCAATTGTTTGTCTGTATTAAAATAAGAACTTAGGGACTTTTGTTTAGATTTGTTTTTGTGACTGCCTTTGAAGGAGCATTTATGTATCACTAGATGAAGAACTGTGTACATAGATAGAAAGGTAAAGTCCAGCCTACAGCAGTTTAAGGATACCAAAGGGAGGAAAGCCCCTTGGTCCTGGAAAGACTTGATGCTGTAGTGTAGAGGAATACTAGGACAGGGAAGCAGGGGAGGATTGATTAGAGAAGGGGCGATGGCTTATGGGATTTTCGGGGGAGGAGGAACCAGGAAAGGTGACAACATTTGAATTGTAAATAAAGACTATATCTAATAAAAATAAGTAAACTAATTAATTAATTAATTAAAAAGATCATAATCACATTGAGAAGTTGACTATGAATGTTAGGTTAATTTGATAGTGATAAACTTTTCTTATTTTCTTAATTGATAAGACCCAGTTTCATTAACTTCTTCACATATTTATAGAATAGTCTGACAAGATGCAGCAATAAATGCACTCATACTTTGTTGGATTGCCTAGGGGTTGCTATGTCAACTTTCCCCCTACTCTCCCTTCTCATACTTTCTATCTCCCCCTCTTGCTCCTTTTCCTCCCTGTGTAGCCCAGGTCAGCCTCACATTCAGAGTAATCATCCTGTCTTAGCCTCTCCATGTGACTGAATCTGTATCTTTGAGTGATATTTATTTTTATGCATGTATGTTTACTCTTGGACAGATTTTAATGTACAAATGCATATGTTTGTATGTGTACCGCATGTGCATAATTACCCTTGGAGGCAAGAAGGAAGAGTCAGATTCCCTGACAGTGGGGTTTTAGGTAGTAGTGAGTCATGATGTGGATGCTAGGAGGCATACCCATGGTCTCTGCAAGAGCAATGCACGCTGTTTAATCACTGAGGCATCTCTCCAGCCCTTCCATGAATAATTTACAGTTTTGTCTTTGATAGCACTGAAAAGCTAAGTACTCATTGTATTAGAGTGTTCATCAATGGTTCTCCTTTATTTTACCTATTCTTGAGTTATTAAGATTTTTGTGTACTCTGTATGGAAAGGCAAATGGGGCTAAGTAATAGAAAAGAAAAATTAACAAACACAGAGAGAGAGAGAGAGAGAAAAAAAAAAATTACTCTTGTGATTCAACTATTGCAGCCCAGAGGGTTCAGTTCCGTTTATAAAAGAGACTTAGTTTTAGTGCAGTGCACATAGACAATTCAGATGACAGGAGTGTTCTTTTAAAGCTGATTTAGTGTTCTCAGGCCCATGTTCGTGCCAAGTGAGCTAAAGGAACTTGACCAGCTGAGCTAGTAAAACTACTTAATAGACTCATCTAAGATCGCCTTAACGGTGGCTTTTTGCCTGCAACAACAGGGCCTGCAGCTGTCAGGTTTCTTCAGCTGTCACTAGCGAGCATCACTGCCGTCAATTAGCATTGCCATTGAGGAGTTGAGACCCAGACACATGCATGGCTCTGCCCTTGCACCAGCAGCTGCCCGAAGGTCAGTGCTCTGTGTCGGGAGGAGGGAAGTTTGGCAGTGATGTGATTTGTGCATTGACTGAACAGCTATAATCATCTGTCCATGTGACTTAGCAGGGAGTGTCAGACTGAGTGATCAACAGTGTGAAAGGACTTCTTGGTTAAAACTCAGAGGAAGTATTTTGATTTACATAAGACCTTGGTCAAAATGCTTCCTTTTATAAGTTTCTTTGGTCACAGTGTCTTATCACAGCGACAGAAAAGAAACTAAGACACTCATTAGACTAATGAGCATTCTTTTAAAGTGTGCTTGAATAATAAAAATGGAAATAATTGTTATAAATGTCGGTGATTATGCAATTAATTGTTTTAATTGAGAACTTTTGGCAGTTCTCTATTAATTTTGGAGCATTAACTAATTGATAAAAATTCTGTCTTAAATATTTTAATATATTTGAGGTTTGCTTTACATGCTGAATTTTCTGGAAGCAAGATAATGGTTAGCAGGAAATATGTATTTTCTCTATTCCTAAACTTAAATAATTATTTATCAGAATATATTCAGAAATATATAAAAGGCAAGAGAATTTCTGAAAATGATAATAAATTAAGGATATTTAATACGAAACTAATGAAAGTAATTTCAGAGTTACTTTAAGCTAAGTCTGATTTCAGGTTTTAACAAAAATAGTGTACTATTACTGTCAAAAAGTAATTAATACCAACACAGTTGTTTGGAGGAAAACTTTCCTTATACATTGTATTGATGTGATTTTATCCTGACAAAAAAGAAAATTCCACCCCTAGTAATTACAAAGTAAGAAAATTATTACTTAGGTGGTGGAAAACATGACTTTACATTTATGACTCTATGAAATCAAATGGATTTGTAGCATCAATGCTATAATTTAGTTCAAAGGGATTTGCTTATATTTATGGAAGCAATAATTTATGCAGACTTTGTACATAGTTGGATCTGCAAGAATTAACAAATATTTAATTTACTTAGCTATATCTGTGGCCTGTTTTATTTCAGTTGCATTTCATATACATAATCTAACCTAAGTTACAAGTTGGTTATTATTATGGTACTGACTATTCAGCACAGAACATGGATAATACAGAACAAGTGTTCACCACTCAGTCATTTATAATTCAGGATTATATGGGCCAAACCACAGATCACTCACCCATTTGTTTATTATGCTTTTCTTCACTGAGGGACTATTAGGAGCAAATGTGAGGCATCTGCCTTTATGTTAGGACTTGGTTCGGAAGTCAACTCTTTCTCCAACACTGTCTCTGTCCCCCTCACTTCCCTACTCTCTCTCCTCACTCTCTCCATAACTCTTATTCTCAGTCTGCTGCTCTCTGGAAAGACCTGGAGCTAAAGAAAAAAATAAATTGAAAGTTTGGTTTTCTGAGGAGAAAAGATTTATACTGGGAACAGTATATATGCTGTAGCACCAAAACTAGCAAGAAAAGGCCTCTTGAGTCCTAATCTAAATGAAAGTGTAATAGTACTTGTGATAGTTCTTATATGATTGGTCCAGGGAGTGATCCTATTAGGAGGTGTGGCCTTGCTGGAGTAGGTGTGTCACTGTCGGTGTGGGCTTAAGACCCTCACCCTAGTTCCCTGGAAGTCAGTCTTCTACTAGCTGCCTTCAGATGAAGATGCAGAACTCTCAGCTCCTTCTGCACCATATCTGCCTGAATGCTGCCATGTTTCTGCCTTGATGACAATGGACTGAACCTCTGAGCCTGTAAGCCAACCCCAATTAAATATTGTCTTTTATAAAACTTGCATTGGTCATGGTGTCTGTTCACAGCAGTGAAACCCTAAGACAGAAGTTGGTACCAAGAGTGGGGTATTGCTGTGATAGTCATGACCATGCTTTTGTTTGGAGAATGTGGATTTGGGGACTTTGGATTTGGAAAGCCATTAAATGCTTTAAGTGGGGCTTAATGGGCCAGCCTAGAAGAACTATGGAAGACAGTGGTGCTGAGGGTCATTTGAACTATGTAGGCCTGCTGGCCCAAGAGGTTTCAGTGGAGAAGAACATTAATATGTGGCCGAGAGACTGTTTTTGTAATGTTTGGGTGAAGAAGATGGCTGCTTTTTGCCATTGTCTGAAGAAACTGCCTAGGGTTAAGGTAAAGAGATTTATATTAATTGCATCTGCAAAGGAAGTCTCAAAACAGCCCAACAAAGATTTGTACTCTGGTTAAGTCTGATGAAGAGAATTTTGAACAAACATAGCAAACTGAGAAAGGAAAAGTACAAAATATATAGTTTGAGTATTAAAGGGACTCCAGGAAGTGAATGGAGATGAATTCAAGGATATTAAATTGAATTAAGGGAGTGGTGACCTGGGGGCAAGATTCCACCCAACTAAATTTAGGTCCAGGCAAGGTAGTACAAGCCTTTAATCCCAGCAGGCAATGATAAGTAGATCTCTGAGTACAAGGCCAGCCTAGAACAGCAAATTCTAGGTGAAGAAAAACTTCAATTCATTCAGCAGATTCTGCCACATGTCTATCTTTATATTCAAGAGGATCAAGAGACTACTGGGACAATTGATGCTGGATAGCTGGAGCTAAGAAATTAGTGGTGATTAAGAAAAGACCAGCATCACTGAGATGAAATTTGGGAAGTGTTTTCTGAGAGCACAAAGAAGCTGTGTTCCAGCATGTGTACCTCAAGCTGCAGCTGTACTTGGTAACGTGTAAGAATCATCCA
Source organism: Apodemus agrarius (assembly GCA_964023405.1). Taxonomy (NCBI): domain Eukaryota; kingdom Metazoa; phylum Chordata; class Mammalia; order Rodentia; family Muridae; genus Apodemus; species Apodemus agrarius. Next base: position 123,059,797 of record OZ030007.1, read on the forward strand.
GGTGGTACTGGTTTAGAAGGCATGAAGATATCATGAAGAACAGCTGAGGTTTGGAATTGTGAGAGGCCAGGGAAGGCCATTGGTGAAAGTGCACCCTCAGTTGTAATTGACAGCTCAGGACTGAAGGGGTCATGCAAATGAGTTGAGGCTTGGTACTGTGAAGAGAAACTATGAGAGGCTTTGGTGAAGCATAGTTGCAGTGGAAGACCCTAGCATTTTGGAGATGCCAGTACCATGGGAAGACCACCAAGAAGAGCAGAGGCAGTGGAGTGGATCAACCTGAATGTAGAGTGCTACAGAGGGCAGAGCAGAAGTGACTCCAGCTCTTTGGAGATTCACAGAAGGTCATGGGGGGATCTCAGAGATTGGAACAAGAAGCTGTGAAGCTGAAATTGACAGTACTCATACTGGCTATATTCTGGGGATCCTGACAACTAGCCCATGGTACCATCAGGTTTCCAGCTGTCATGATCTATGAACAACTGAACTCACAGAAGAGGCTCATAGGTGCATCATTGCTTCTGATCACCTTGGTGAAACACTACTACTTCAAGGTCTCTTATAAATTGTAAGTTGTACTTTGGATAACTGATGTTTTGCAGTAAAAATAAAACAATCAACAATCAACAAAACAACAACCCTAAACAAAAAACTTCAAGCCAGAAGCCTCAAACCAGACAATAAGGCATGGCAGTGATCAATTGCAAGTAAAGCTGTTTGGACAAAACTGTATATATGTAGCAGAGGATGGCCTTATCTGGCATCAATGGGAGGGAATGCCCTTGGTTTTATGGAGGCTCAATGCCCCAGTGTAGGCGGATGCTAGGGGTGTGATGCAGGAGTGAGTGGGTATGTGGGGGAGCACCCTCATAAAAACAGTGGGGATGGGGAGGGGATAGGGGTTTGTGGAGGGGAAACTGGGAATGGGAAAAACATTTGACATGTAAATAAAATAACCAATTTTTAAAGAGTATATTGTGCGATACTATGTGACACACCACAGCCTCCATGGAGAGATTTCTGTTGTCGTCTTTGTTGTCATAATCATCATCATTATTATAGCTAGTTAATATTTATTATTTATCCATATTTTTTGTTTTCTTTTAGGGCAGAGGGAAAATATGGAAGGAAGGGAAAATAAGGAAGGATGCAGATGAATGTAAACTGTGAAATTCACAAAGCATCATTAAGAAGTAAACGTTTTCCTCAGTAATGAGCACTTTACCTTTTATGAATTCCCTGTTCAGTGATTTCTTTATATTAAATTATGAAATCTGAGCAATGATGAACTGTGGGTCAGACCATGGCTGGCATACTTTCAAAGGGTTTAGTTAAATCTTCACTGGCTCCTACATATCTGAACAACAACAATGTACCTGCAGACTGGAAATACCCAGTCAGTCGCTATGGGTTCCCTTTTAGGTGAAGAACACCAAAACTGGAATTTCGTATTCAGTGCATAGAGGAAGCCATTCTCTTTCTTTCCTAGTCTGAGGTTTTGCAGGCTAACATACTGAAGAAGAAAACTGGGAGAAAAAAAAAGGAGTTTGACTATAGGAAAATAGATAAACCTCGAGTTTTGAAAAGGGAGATGCAAATTGCCTTCTAAATATCTATTCTTATACTGACATATAAAAGCGCTTCCTGAATGAATCATAGAAGCCTTTCTTACATAGAAGTCATTGTTATAAGTAGTGGTGTGGGTGGGTGGGTGTGTGTGAAGGGAAGAGTCTCAAATGTGTTCCAGATCTAGAGAACAGGTGATGGTTGTTGGCCCCACCCTAAACAAAATATTTTTACCATCTCATCTGAGAAGATGGGAAATGTGCATGAGCCATGGCCTATTAAATGTCATTGTCTAAACCTTCTGCCTCCATTGTAATATTTTGCCACATCAGTTCTAGTTGCCTATCCTGGGCCCATCAAAAATTAGTCAAGAAAAGGAGAGAGGCTCATGACTCCCTATCCTTTTACCTCTGATCTATGGGCTACTAATGGGTTAGGAGAGGGAGTATCATTGGTTTTAGTTCCATACCAGCTGCTGATCCTACCACAGGTTCCAATAATAGATCCAAATACATAGGCACAAAGAGGTCTGCTTGAATGCAGTCTGTCTCAAACCAAAGTGGTTGTGCATGAAGGTGAGAGAGAAATTTGTGGTGGGGAGTAGGGTAGAGTGTGAGTGATCCAGGTTCATGATGAATAAATGAGAAAGTCTCTTTAAAAATGTGATTACTCTTTTAAAAAGACATACTACTGTGAAGATATGCATGTCATTTAGCTACCAGATTCAAGTTTCCATGAAAGAGTTCAATAAATGACATATCCAGAGCAAAACAATACAAAGCAAAAACCCAAACCAAACCAAAACACCAAAACAACAATAAAAACAAAACTTTCTGCTCTGACTAGTCCCTGTCATTTTTGAAGGCTGAGAACTCCCTCTTTATAATCATTTTGTTGTTGTCATTAAATTTTTTCCTAAGAATCATCTTGGCTTCTTACATTATGTTCATCTTTTAGGTAAACATTTCTAAAACGTACCTTCTACTCTACTTATCAATGTGATTTACATATGTGCATTGTGGAAAGTTCCTTCATAAAATTAGTTTTATGACTTGAAGGCTCTCTACCTTAAATATGAAATTAAATTAGGTACCTTTTGTTCTTTAAGAAAGTGTTTTATTACTTTAAGGTTGACTATGAACATTTTATCTAAGCTAATATTTTAGTTTAAAATTAAAATGTCATCATTAAAATACGCTATAAAATAAGAAGCACCATTTCAACCCTAAGTTTTCTACATACTCTGGTATAAATTTAATTTTATATTTTTGATTGGCTTAGTTAAAATATGTTATTAATACTCTCAATCCTTTTGAATTTTATAGTCATCATTCTTCATAAGCTATAAAAGTTGTAAGCCATAAAACCAAAAGTCATTTTAATTTTATTAAATATACTTTAGAAATCTATTATTTCATTTTATTTTTAATTGCTTTTATGTGTGTGTCTGTTTGGGTAGGAACACATGAGTGTGCATATTCAGGAAGGCCAGAAGAGGACAGTGGATTTCTAGCTGGAGTGATAGAGGACCATGAGTATCCCAAGATAGCTGCTCCTGGAAATTGAACTCTGGCCCTCTGCGAGAGCAATTCAAACTCTCAACCAGTGAACTGTCATTACAGGCTCACTTTGTATTAAACATCTATGGATAGTAATAATACACTTATAAATATGGAGACTCATATCGTATATTTTTGGCAATATGTATCAGTTTAGAAGTCAATGTTATTGCCAAAACACTGAAGATTTATTCCATAGAAATTTTTAAATTAGGATTTCTTTTTTTTTTCTTTTTCTTTTTTTTCTTTTTTTTATTTTCTATATTCTATGTTTACATTCCAAAGGCTTTCCCCTTTCCCAGTTCCCACCCACCATACTTCCCATAGTTCCTCTCCCCCCCCCATCTGTTCCCCAATAATTCCCCCTCCCCCCTTGGTTTCTTTACTAAACTGGATGCAATCTTTACAGGCCCAGGGTCCTCTCCTTTCTTCTTCTTGGGAATCATTTGACTTGCTATTTGTGTCTTGAGTATTTAGGGCTTCTGGGCTCATTAATATCCACTTATCAGTGATTGCATTTCATGTGCATTCTTTTGTGATTGGGTTAATTCACTCAGGATGATATTTTCCAGGTCTAACCATTTACCTACAAATTGCATGAATTCATTATTTTTAATTGCTGAGTAGTATTCCATTGTATAAATATACCACATTTTCTGTATCCATTCCTCCTTTGAGGGATATTTGGGCTCCTTCCAATTTCTGGCGATTATAAACAAGGCTGCTATAAACATAGTGGAGCATGTGTCCTTATTGCATGCAGGGGAATCCTCTGGGTATATGCCCAGGAGTGGTATGCCAGGGTCCTCTGGAAGTGACATGCCCAATTTTCTGAGGAACCGCCAAACTGATTTCCAGAGCGGTTTTACCATTTTGCAATCCCACCAACAGTGGAGGAGTGTTCCTCTTTCTCCACATCCTCGCCAGCACTTGTTGTCTCTTGAGTTTTTAATCTTAGCCATTCTGACTGGTGTGAGGTGGAATCTCAGGGTTGTTTTGATTTGCATTTCCCTGATGACTAATGATGTTGAACATCTTTTAAGGTGTTTCTCGGCCATCCGAATTTCTTCTGGTGAAAATTCTTTGTTTAGCTCTGTGCCCCATTTTTTGATAGGGTTATTTGTTTCTTTGCGGTCTAACTTCTTGAGTTCTTTGTATATATTGGATATTAGCCCTCTGTCTGATGTGGAGTTGGTGAAGATCTTTTCCCACTTTGTTGGTTGCCGTTTTGTCCTTCTGACAGTGTCCTTTGCTTTGCAGAAACTTTGTAATTTTATGAGGTCCCATTTGTCGATTCTTGATCTTAGAGCATAAGCTATTGGTGTTCTGTTCAGGAACTTTTCCCCTGTGCCCAAGTCCTCCAGGGTCTTCCCAAGTTTCTTTTCTAATAGTTTCAGTGTGTCTGGTTTTATGTGGAGGTCCTTGATCCACTTGGAGTTGATCTTAGTGCAAAGAGATAAGATTGGATCAATTCGCATTCTTCTGCATGTTGACTTCCAGTTGAACCAGCACCATTTGTTAAAAAGGCTATCTTTATTCCACCGGATGGTTGTGGCTCCTTTATCAAAGATCAAGTGACCATAAGTCTGTGGGTTAACCTCTGGGTCTTCAATCCTGTTCCATTGATCTGCTTGCCTGTTGCTATACCAATACCATGCAGTTTTTAACACAATTGCACTGTAGTACTGCTTGAGGTCAGGGATATTGATTCCCCCAGAAGTCCTTTTATTGTTGAGAATAGTTTTAGCTATCCTGGGTTTTTTGTTGCTCCAGATGAATTTGAGAATTGCTCTTTCTATATCTATGAAGAATAGAGTTGGGATTTTGATGGGGATCGCATTGAATCTGTATATTGCTTTTGGCAAGATGGCCATTTTTACTATATTGATCCTGCCAATCCAGGAGCAAGAAATATTTTTCCATCTTCTGAGGTCTTCTTCGATTTCTTTCTTCAAGGACTTGAAGTTCCTGTTGTACAGATCTTTCGCTTGTTTGGTTAGAGTTACGCCAAGATACTTTATGTTGTTTGTGGCTATTGTGAAGGGTGTTATTTCCCTAATTTCTTTCTCTGCCTGCTTGTCCTTTGAGTACAAGAAGGCCACTGACTTGCTTGAGTTAATTTTATAACCTGCCACTTTGCTGAAGTTGTTTATCAGCTGTAGAAGTTCTCTGGTGGAGTTTTTTGGGTCGCTTAGGTAAACTATCATATCGTCTGCAAATAATGATAGTTTCACTTCTTCCTTTCCAATTTGTATCCCTTTGACTTCCTTATGTTGTCTAATTGCTCTTGCTAGAACTTCAAGTACTATATTGAAAAGATATGGAGAGAGAGGGCAGCCTTGTCTAGTCCCTGATTTTAGTGGGAATGCTTCAAGTTTCTCTCCATTTATTTTGATGTTGGCTACTGGTTTGCTGTAGATTGCTTTTACTATGTTTAGGTATGGGCCTTGAATTCCTGCTCTTTCCAAGACTTTTAGCATGAAAGGATGCTGAATTTTGTCGAATGCTTTTTCAGCATCTAATGAGATGACCATGTGGTTTTTTTTCTTTCAGTTTGTTTATGTAGTGGATTACATTGATGGATTTCCGTATATTGAACCATCCCTGCATCCCTGGGATGAAGCCTACTTGATCATGGTGGATGATCGTTTTGATGTGCTCTTGGATTCGTTTAGCAAGAATTTTATTTAGTATTTTTGCATCTATATTCATCAGAGAAATTGGCCTGAAGTTCTCTTTCTTTGTTGGATCTTTTTGTGGTTTAGGTATTAGCGTAATTGTGGCTTCGAAGAATGAGTTGGGCAGTGTCCCTTCTGTCTCTATTTTGTGGAATAGTTTGGAGAGTATTGGTGTTAAGTCTTCTTTGAAGGTCTGGTAGAATTCTGCACTAAAACCATCTGGTCCCGTACTTTTTTTGGTTGGGAGGCTTTCTATAATCCCTTCTATTTCTTTAGGGGTTATGGGACTATTTAGCTGATCTACTTGATGCTGATTTAATTTTTGTATTTGATATCTGTCTAGGAAATTGTCCATTTCCTCCAGGTTCTCCAGTTGTTTTGAGTATAGACCTTTGTAGTAGGATCTGATGATGTTTTGAATTTCCTCAGTTTCTGTTGTTATGTCTCCCTTTTCATTTCTAATTTTGTTAATTTGTATACTGTCTCTGTGTCCTTTGGTTAGTCTGGCTAAGGGTTTATCTATCTTGTTGATTTTCTCAAAGAACCAGCTCCTGGTCTTGTTGATTCTTTGTATGGTTCTCTTTGTTTCTATTTGATTGATTTCAGCCCTGAGTTTGATGATTTCTTGTCTTCTACTCCTCCTGGGTGAATTAACTTGTTTTTCTTCCAGGGCTTTAAGGTGTGCCATTAAGCTGCTAGTATATGCTCTCTCCAGTTTCTTTTTGGATGCACTTAGAGCTATGAGTTTTCCTCTTATCACTGCTTTCATTGTGTCCCATAGATTTGGGTAGGTTGTACCTTCATTTTCATTGAATTCTAAAAAGTCTTTGATTTCTTTTTTTATTTCTTCCTTGACCAAGGTGTCATTGAGTAGAGTATTGTTCAGTTTCCATGTGTATGTGGGCTTTCTGTTGTTTTTGTTGTTATTGAAGACCACTCTTACTCCATGGTGATCTGATAGAAGGCATGGGATTAGCTCGATCTTCTTGTATTTGTTGACATCTGTCTTGTGACCAATTATATGGTCTATTTTGGAGAAGGTCCCATGTGGAGCTGAGAAAAAGGTATATTCTTTAGCTTTAGGATGAAATGTCCTATATATATCTGTTAAATCCAATTGGTCCAGAGTTTCAATTAGTTTCACTGTGTCCCTGTTTAGTTTCTGCTTTCCTGATCGGTCCATTGAGGAGAGTGGAGTGTTGAAGTCACCCACAATTATTGTGTTAGGTGTAATGTGTGCTTTAAGCTTTAGTAAGGTTTCTTTTACGAATGAGGCTGCCCTTGCATTTGGAGCATAGATGTTCAGTATTGAGAGCTCTTCTTGGTGGATTTTTCCTTTGGCCAACAAGAAGTGACCTTCTGAGTCTCTTTTGATGATTTTAGTTTGGAAGTCAATTTTATCTGATATTAGATTGGCTACTCCAGCTTGTTTCCTGAGACCATTTGCTTGTAAAATTGTCTTCCAGCCTTTTACTCTAAGGCCGTGTTTGTCTTTGACACTGAGATGTGTTTCCTGTATGCAGCAAAATGTAGGGTCCTGTTTCCGTATCCAGTCTGTTAATCTATGTCTTTTTATTGGGGAATTGAGTCCATTGATGTTAAGAGATATTAAGGAATAGTAATTATTTCCTCCAGACATTTTTGAAATTATATTTATTTATTTTATTCATTTTTTATATTCGAGAGGTTACCTTCTTTTGGGTTTGATGAGAGGAGGTTTCTATCTTGCTTCTTCCCGGGTGTAGTTTCCGTCCTTGTCTTGGTGTTTTCCCCCTATTATCCTTTGTAGGTCTGGATTTATGGAAAGATATCGTGCAAATTTGGTTTTGTCGTGGAATACCTTGATGTCTCCATCTATGGTGATTGAGAGCTTTGCTGGGTAAAGTAGTTTTGGCTGAAGTTTGTGTTCTCTTAGAGTTTGCATGATATCTGCCCAGGATCTTCTAGCTTTCATGGTCTCAGGTGAGAAGTCTGGTGTTATTCTGATAGGTCTTCCTTTATAAGTTACTTGGCCTTTTTCTCTTGCTGCCTTTAATATTCTTTCTTTGTTTAGTACACTTGGAGTTTTGATTATTATGTGACGGGATGTATTTCTGTTCTGATCCAGTCTGTTTGGGGTTCTGTATGCTTCTTGTATATTCATGGGCATCTCTCTCTTTAGGTTGGGGAAGTTTTCTTCCATAATTTTGTAGAAGATATTTGCTGGCCCTTTAACTTGTACATCTTCATTCTCGTCTATACCTATAATCCTTAGGTTTGGTCTTCTCATTGTGTCCTGGATTTCCTGGATGTTTTGGGTTACAGCCTTTTTGCATTTAGTATTTTCTTTGACTGTTGAATCAATGGTTCCTATGGTATCTTCGGCTTCTGATATTCTGTCTTCTATCTCTTGTATTCTATTGTTGATATTTGCATCTATGGCTCCTGATTTCTTCCCAAGGTTTTCTATCTCCAATGTTGTCTCCCTCTGCGATTTCTTAGTTGTTTCTACTTCTGTTTTTAGTGCCTGGATGGATGTGCTCAGATCTTTCGCTTGCTTGATTGTGTTTTCATGTATTTCTTTAATAGATTTTTGTGTTTCCTCTTTCATAGCTTCTACTTGTTGGCCCACGTTCTTCTGTATTTCTTTAAGTGATTTTTGTCTTTCCTCCTTATTGTCTTCTTCTTTTTGATCCATCTTCTCCTGCATTTCTTGAAGTGATTTTTGTATTTGCCTTGTAAAGGCTTCTAACTTTTGATCCATTTTCTCTTCTATTTCTTTATGAGATTTTTCTATGTGTTCAGCTACCAGCATCCTGACCAGTGATTTTATATCCAATTCTTGTTTTTCTGGTGTTTTGGGGTATCCAGGGCTTCCTGTTGTTGGCGAACTGGGTTCAGATGCTGTCATGTTGTCTTGATTTCTGTTAGTGACATTCCTTCGTTTACCTTTTGCCATCTGGTTATTTCTGGTGTTAGTTGACCTTGTTGTCACTGGCTGGTGTTTGAATCTCCTATGTGGCTGGGCTTACCTGTTGTTTCTCTACTGGTGGTTATGCGTGATTGCTGCTCAACGGGATCGGGGATCACGAGCTGGCTGCCACCCGCTGACTTTGTGCAAGGCCTGAGGTCTCCGGGAAGTGTGGGGGAGTGCAGCAGAGCCTCGGCAGGTGCTGCTGGGCCTGCCTAGTAGCGAGAGCCTAGCAGATCCCCCCACGTGGTAGCCCCTGATGGAATCTGTCTACCTGTTCCTTTCCAGCTGTGTTCTGGTTGCAGTATGGAGGCCTGCCGCTATTGCTGGTCCGGGCTCCTGGGGAGCTGGGTGGTTCCGGCTGCCTCGGTGCACGGCCTAAGCTCGCAGGGACGTGCTGCAGAGCCTAGGCACCTGGGCCCGCCTGTGGGCGAGAGCTTAGCAGCTCTCCCTGCTCTAGCCCCAGACGGAGTCTCTATCTGCACCTTTCCAGCTGTGTCCTGGTTGCAATATGGAGGCCTGCCTCTATAGCTGGTCCTCACTCTTCTTAATAAACAAGAATTGTTGCTTATCCTGGTTCCGTGGGCAGGGTCTGAGCACCTGGCAAGCTGGCTAGGTCTGGCTGACCTGCTACAGGCTGGATGGGAAGCTGCAGACAAGATGGCGCTGCCTGCAGGGGGTTTGGGGTCTGGCCTGCGAGCGCAGAGCGCAGGCACGGCCGCTGTACTCCAAACCGCTAGGCTGTGCGCAGTTCCTGCCCCAGACCTGAGTCCCCGGAGGTCTTAAACTCGGGCTGTCTCTGGTACCTGGTTCTGCCGGCAGGGTCTCAGCACCTGGCAGGTTGGCTAGGTATGGCTGACCTGCTACCGGCTGGATGGGGTAAATTAGGATTTCTTAAAGGAACATGAAATATCACAGAGACACAGACATAGTTCTCTTGAGAAGAGGGTTTCTTGTCCCAGACTAAGTTGAAGGGTATATCTTCATCAACCTACTTAAGACTTAGGTTTGTGTTTCCCTGTCTTCAAAGATCTCCCAGCATTGATATGTAGAACATAAACATCTGACATACCCAAAGAGCAGGTATGGTGTCAAATAAAATTACTTTTCCATCAGCTGCTCTCCTGATCCCTATTTTCTATCAGATAAGGGTTGAAATTCATGTTGTTCTTCTTACTCAGCAGGGCCAGATTTTGCTTTAGTATAACTATTAAAAGAACAACTATAGCCACTCATGTAATGAGAAACATTGCACCAAAAAGTCATTAGTGCTCTGATGATTTAGTGTTAGAGGCAAGCATTTTTAGAGAGAACAGGAAAGAAATACAGACTCTTTCTTTGGTCATGGTTACAATCTTTCCATATTCATTTTATCTTGTTCTATGAGTTAACAACATTACTTGGTTGCTTGTGAGTAGATAAAAACTTAAGTTTGCTTAACTTTTGGAATTTATCAGAAATGACCAAATTTACGTTTCATTTAGACTTGCTCTGTGTAGCAAAATCAAGTCTGAAAAAGGTCTAGCTGGCTTTATGTACTCAACAGTATTCCTGGCCTGGTCTGCGTGTTTTTTCTTAATAAATATACCTCTATTCTACATAATCTTTTTACTTTTGAACTAGTGCCTATTTGATCAAAGTAATGAAAACTTATTTTCTGCAGTGAGATTGCTGTTAGTCTAATATAAATTATGTCATCAATGTTTACCTGAATATATTTTAATTTCTAGAATTGAGAGGGAGAATAGATTATGGAATTATGTCATCAAATATGGACACAAAGTACTCTTAAAATGTAAGTTGAGTTGTTGGCACCTTAAAAACGATAAATAGAAGTTTTTGCGGGAAACAGTACTGCAGAACTTGGCAGATGTTAAGTAAGTTATGATTCTTTCTTTTAGTATAAAACTAGTAATAATGGTGTTTTAGGTTTTCTATTGATGTGGAGACCAAGGCAACTCTTATAAAGAAAAATATCTAACTGGAGGAGGCTTGCAGATTCAGAGATACATGCAGGCAGATGGGGCTGGAGAAGGAGTGAGAATTCTACATCTGGTTTGCCAAGCAGTGGGAAGAGAGAGACACCGAGCCTGACTTGAGTATTTGAAATATCAAAGCCCACCCCCAGTGCCACACTTCCTCCAACAAGAGCACACTTATTAATAGTTCTACTCTCTCATGACCAAGTATTCAAATCTGTGAGCCTATGAAACCCATTTCTTTTCAACCCACCACAAATGGGATCTGATTCTGGATCAGATTCTGGATGATTTTTATGCAGGTTTGTGCATGTTTATATGTGTGTAAGTGCATGTGTATGTGTATGTGTTCATCTGTATGTGTAGGTATGTGTGTGTGTATGTGTGTGTGTGAATGTGTTGTGTGTATTATGTCTGTGTGAATGTGTGCATATATGTATGTGTGGGAGTATAAATGTGTTGTGTGTGTATGTGTGTGTGTGTGTGTGTGTGTGTGTTCATGTGCGTGTGCGTGTGCGTGCGCGCATGCATAGAGCACAGCACAACCTGATTGTTCTTCCTCAGGTAAAATGTACCTTGATTTTTTTAAAATTTTATTTTCTATATTCTTTGTTTACATTCCAAAGGCTTTCCCCTTTCCCAGTTCCCCCCTCACCATGTGTCCCATAAGTCCCCCCTCCCCCCACCCCCCACCCCCTACCCCCCCACCCCAACAACGTAAATTAAGATGAACAAATTCCTATACAGTAGTACAAAAAGAATAAAACTGAATCAGCAAAATTACTCATAATATGGTTGACATTGTTAATTTTTGTTGCTATAATACAGTGATTGGGAAATAGTATGTGAGGAGAAAAATGGATTTATTCTAGCTCATATCTCAAAGGGATAATTAACATTGTCTATAAATCAAGGTGACAGAAGCCTCAAGGTCTGGTTGCATTGCTTCCCCAAATCTGGAAGCAGAGAGTCAATGAATGGAAACATGGTCTTGGCTTGTTTTTCAAGTATTTATACAAAATGATGTCCTCCAGGAAATGGTCCGACCCACAGTTAAAATAGGTTTTTACATATCAGTTAATGCAATCAAGATAATCACAAGATAATCAAACTAGAAGACAGTTCCCAAAAAGAAAGTAAAAATGGTCGTTCACCCTTAAAAATATCATTATTCATAACTACCAAGGAAAACAAGCATTGAGATTCTGTTCCACCCAAATCACAGAGATTAACATTAAGAAAACAACAAACAATATTGGTGAGAATCCTTTACAGAAAGAAAAAGAAAACAATAACAAAAACAAAACCCACCTTTCTAGTGAAGAAAATGTAAGTAAGTCAAGGTTCTATGAAAATTAGCACTGAATTTTCTTAGAGTTCTAAAATAAATAACCACCATAGATCCAGCTTAACCTCATTACCTCATTATAAATCTGTAATACTCTAGTCAAAATATCATAGAAATGCTTTCACGTCTGCTTACTGTGACACTATTCACCTTGACACGTGTGGAATTGGTCTTATATACATTGACCAACAGGTTGAGAAAGAAAACATGTAAATAATGTTTCTTCATGCAGCCATAAATCTGAATCAGTTTTGCCTTTTCAGCGGATAAATAGAACTAGAGATAATTATAGAAAGCTAAATGTCAGCCTCAAGGAAAAGAAATACAATATTGAATATTTTCTATCATTTATGTATTCTTGGTGTTATGCAAGTACAAAGCACATCCTGTGTGAGGTATGATAGTGGAGAGATTGAGGGGATGAGGATGAGTAGTGTGATGTTGGAGGAGGGGTGGAGAGATAAAGGAGAGGATGAGGTTAGTTTAAAAAGATCAACATGGAAATAAGTCCATGAAAGAATGCACATGGATAATGAATTCATGCCTAAACTCACTCAGTTAGAATGATTAATAATTCAAAGAAAGAAAGAAAGAAAGAAAGAAAGAAAGAAAGAAAGAAAGAAAGAAAGAAATTTTAACATTTTCTTGGACTAATATTTCTATTTCTTCAGTGATACCCGACACAAAATTTATTTATCAGCATCTTGAAATTACTCATCTTATAATGTTGTAATGTTGTATCAGGGCTCCTCTTTCTCTGCGTCCTCCTCCTTTTCTTCTCTTTCTTTTCTTCCTCCTCCTCCTCCTCCTCTTTTTCACCTTAAAGGTTCTTGGTACCCATATTAAGGGTTCTGTTTTTGTGTTCTTATTTGTGTTAATATGTGTGCCTCTGCATCTATATGTGTTTCTCATGATTCTTCTATGGCTCATTTTCTATGTTATTACTCCTATTCTTATTGGTTTTATTTTTCTTATTTTATTTAACATTATTCCTTAGATACATTTTTTTCCTAAGTAGAGACAGAAAAACTATGAATCTGGAGGAGATGAAGATGCAGTAAGAGGAGTTGGGAGAGGGGAACCATCATCAGAGTATATTGATCAAAATAATCTATTTTCAATAAAAAAGAATTCAAATAAAATACATAAAAAACAAGTTGTTCATAATGTTGATAAAATACCAGATTATACTTAGATCCATATTAGTATTATGATTTAATTTCAAGGTTTACATATTTATATTTCAATGCATTTCAAAGTATTATTAGAATTTAAAAAATTCAAATTTTGAAGTTTAAATTGTACTATTAACATATAAAATAGCATTTGTTTGTATGTTTGTATATATATTTTTATACATATATGTGCATGTGTACATGCAGTTATTTGTAAATACAAGTAAAGATCCAGTTGGCATTGGGTATCATTCTAGCACTTTCTACCTTATCTTTTGAGAAAGGAACCCTCCCTGTTCCTGGTGCTCACTCTCCATATATGCTGGCCAGGGAGATCAGATCTCCCTCCCCCCTCCCTCTTACTTTGCCTTGGGTTAGAGGTTCTTTTCTGTGTTTCAAGACTCTTTTATGTGGGTATTAGGGACCAAACCTAAGGTTCTTTTGCATACATGGCAAGTACTCATCAGGAGCCATAATGGGACTAGCTAATATACTAACAGATGGTCATCCTGAAATGGCCTGATTTGGATAATTATATAACCTGTGACAGGTGAGCACTTGTTGTGCAAGGCTGTAAGGGACTAATTTTAGGAAAGATTTCTGCTATTAATATGCTTTCCCTGTTATTATTAAACATATATAATAATCAATAAGTAATAGCACACTCCTTTGGAGCAGATCTCTGCTGATCCACGAAGATGTACTGTCTTATAGTGATGCTATGTAGACAAGTAGATGACTTAAGTTTTAATGATGATCCTATAAGAATTTCTAAAATTATATTTATGGTTATGTCTCTTTTATAACGGGACTGCCATTAGGTACTTTTCTTATAATCAAAACTGCAAAGAGAACTCTGCCAGTCTCCCAAGTGTCACAATTGCTCTTAGATAGTAACCAGACTTTCCCCTATTCAGAGTACATTCTTAGAGGTTGTAAAACAATTAACCAAAGGTCCTAAAAAGGGAACTAGGGTTTATTATAGGCTAGGACCTATTAATAAAATAGGTAAAAGATAAAATATTGACTGGGTTTATCTATACAAAACTTCACTAATAACTTAGTTATGGTTTTTAAACTCTAAGTGAACCTTTGGAAGCTGAAACAGGTGCTGGATGTTTAGCTAGATAATTACTCCTAATGGATCTGCATGTAAACATTGCCTGTTGTAAGCTTCCATTTCAATTTATGATTTGAATTTTTGTGTGAACTTGTGATGAACTTTGTAATATGTGATCATGTATTCTGAAAAATGTATAAGTACTGAATACAAAGAGTTGAGTTAGAGCTAGAATAGAACGTTTCCCCCTTCCTCAGAGTAGGATCTTTTTCTTCTTCTCCAGTTAGAGTAAAATTTTTGCCTTTCTGCACTTAGACTAGAATTTTTCCCTTTCCCCACTTAGAATCTTTCTGTTTTTTCCCCTTAGATAGCTTTCATAGGAAACTTAGTAATAAATACAACTTAGTAATAAAACTCTATAACCACTTCTCTAAGTGTCTCATTTTATTCCTGAGACTTCCAACTAGCAGGCTGAAAGTTAGAGCCCAGCAGTTCCTGCTGAGATAAAACAAAGGCCATATTGCTTAATCCTCCCTGGTTAGGAGCAGATGTTAATCACCCAAGCCAGCAGTCTTACACCCTTAGAAAGAGCAAGGAAGTTTTTAGGACTTTCTAGAATTTTTCACAGCATTTCAGTACAATTAGAGAGCTAGAAAGCCTTGAGATCCTCAGACTTGAAGCCATCACCAGAGTCCTATTCTTCCCCACTCCCCAGAACCCTCTATGGGCCCTGAGGCTCCTGGCAGGTACTTTACTGACTGAGCAATTTCCACAGTCCCCTATAAAAATTTCTTCATGATAGCAATAACCAACTTTTCCCCATCATGCTTAACTCGGAATAATCTACGAGTTACAAATTTAAAACACCATATAAGAAAACAATTTGCATATAAAACCATAATAAAACAGAAAAGAAAGATATGTCATTCTTTCATTTAAAACTTAAAGTAGTCTATAAATTATGAAAATAATTTATGATTTTTGTAAATGGATTTATATTGTGAAGTAAAATTATACCACCCATAATATATAGTCAAAATCAATATCTTATGTCATCAGAAATAGGTATAAAATTCTATAAAAAACCTGATGCATACATTACGAAATTTTTTGAAGAGGATAGCTTAAGAGACTCAGTAAAAAAAGATCACAGGATTTGCAAACGTGTTGTATTCATTAGAGAAATTACATGAACAAAGCCATTTCTGTGATGAGAAAGAAAATAACTGCATTAAAATAGAGAGTTTGCAGCTTTCTGGAAAATGAAAATATATATCCGTGTGAATAGGTTAAAGTACATTTGGTTTTTTGTTTGTTTGCTTGCTTGTTTGTTTTTAAGAAGGAAGATGGGGCTGGAGAGATGGCTCAGGAGTTAAGAGCACTAGTGCTATTACAGAGATCCTAATTTCAATTCCCAGCAACCACATGGTGGCTCACAACCACCTATAATGTGATCAAATGTCTTCCTTTGACATTCAGATGTACATGCAAATATACCATTCATATATGTAAAATAAATAAAGGAATCTAAGTAGACAAAAAAGGAAGGAGGAGGAAGAGAAGAAGAAGAAGAAGAAGAAGAAGAAGAAGAGGAGGAGGAGGAGGAGGAGGAGGAGGAGGAGGAGGAGGAGGAGGAGGAGGAGGACGAGGACGAGGAGGACGAGGAGGAGGAGGAGGACGACGAGGATGAGGACGAGGACGAGGACGAGGAGGACGAGGAGGAGGACGAGGAGGAGGACGAGGACGAGGACAAGGAGGACAAGGAGGAGGAGGAGGAGGAAGGAGAAGAAAGAAAGAAGGAAGGAAAGAAAGAAAGAAAGAAAGAAAGAAAGAAAGAAAGAAAGAAAAAAGAAAGGAAGGAAGGAAGAAAGAAACAAAGAAAGGAAGAAAAAAAGAAAGAAAGAAGATAGTGGAAGGTACATCATTGTCTCCTAATGAGACAAGACCTGATGATATGCAAACTGAAGCTTTGTAATAGGCTTCTGAGTTTGTGTTTTCCTAACTGTATAATAGTGATGGTCTTATGATGTGGGAATATTGTCAACACATGTTGAAAATTGTCATTGACAATGAAACTAATGTGACTGCATGAAATCTAATTTACTAAATGGCACAAATTGAAATTTCCAAAGTTCTGCTTCTGTTAGACATTGTAGAGATGGTTGTTTTGTTGATGAGGAGAGACATTGTTCCTTTTGAAATTTAAAGGTTAATATTCTGTGGAACATATTTAGACATCAGTTGATCATAAACTTTCCCTTTAGAATCTGTTTATTTATTAATAAAAGGAAGGAATAAAATCTAATACATCGGTTTGCAGTTAGAAAAATAGACAAGATGAGGCAATATGTAAAAGTACTTAGAGTGCTTATGATACATCAATTACCAAATAATTAGTAGCTTTAGTAGCTATAATTGTCCACTTATGATAGTGATGATAATGAGATATTGTACCAAAATATATTTGTTTGAGTATAAATTTACATGTAACATTCTTGATCATTGATGGAGAACATATACAGTATAAAGCAATTATAGATAAATAAAATAATCACTCCAACTACATTTAGAAGTCAGTGACTTCATCTCATAATGAAGTTTGAAACAGTAAAGGCACTGAACTGATGAACACATCCACATTTCTAAGAATTTCTTTTGATTAACCAAAATAATTAAATGCACACACCATTGCCTTTTAATTAAAAAAGATAATCATGTTATTTCATAGGCCTCTTGAATTACAACAAACATGATAGTTTTATTTGCCCACTAATGATGTCTGAAATAAAATATTTAACAATTAGAAACATAGTACAAATACCTGTAAATGGAACAGGATATAATTTGATGACATGTACTTAGCACCTAATTTATATTAACATTTATGGATACAGTAGTAAAACAAAGGCCCCTACCTGTTACTAACATCATCCTCAAATATTTATCAATATAGATACTGTTTTGTATGTTAAGTGAAAGAAGATTCAATGAAATCAGCACATGAAAGAATACATCTAAATTAGGATACTGTGAGCTAAGATACGTTTGACCTACAAAATGAAAGACCAGAGGAACTGAACATTATAAGCAAGAAGAAAGATGAGAGGACAGAAAGTTTTACTGAAGGGACTTAGTACATATTACTACACAAATAATCATTGAGTCTACATATACAGCAGAACATACGGGCGCAAATGATGATGGGCATGATTTTATAGGGCATGCCTGCTGATGTTTCCTTATGCTAACTCCCTAGGGAGAATTTTTGGGCCTTCACAGGGAAGGGAAGATTAAGCGCATATGCTGGGTGTCATATGTTGAGTGGCTGGAAGTCAGAGACCAGTAATATTGTAGAACAATGATTGTCATACCAACAGAGCAATAATTTGTGAAGAAGCTATTTTAGAAGTTATCTTTGGTGTACGAAAACAATCAACAGAATATGCAATGTGAGGAAACTAGCATAAGCAAGGGAAGAACATTTGGGGAAGGGGGAACATACCAATGTCAGAGTCTCACACAGGATGAGAAATAGTATCTGCTCCTTATAGTCCATGGTCTTTAAATAGAGAAAATGGCATAACCTTTCCACAGAATTCAAAACTTGTTTTCATACACCAGACTTCTCACATCCCAAATGTAAAACCTCAGAAGAGCAATCCACTTTCAATTAATCTTTACTAATTATTTTGTTCTTGTTTTTGAATAATAATTTATGGAGGCCTCCCTCCCAGCCTCTACAATTTTGAGGTTACTTTCTCCACTTGTTGGTCTTGTTTGCTAGTTGTAAGAAGATGGATGGGGCCAGGGGCGCAGAGTACTGCTCTATGAGACTCTTGAGTGGTTGTAACTGTCTTCCTAGAATGTGAGAACAGTGTGCAAACCAAGTGTGCCTCATACAGTGCTTTCACCTGGGCCACGATTTCTGGGTCCTTCTGCCTGTAATTCTCTAAAATCTGGCACTGTTGAGGAGGGGCTTGTAGCAGACATGGAACCATCAGCCAACTACATTTGTTGTCCTGGATGTCAGTGCCATCCTTTCCAGTCACACTGGGGCCTAAACACACACCTGGAATAAAAATCAGAATGGTTAAGAAACCTAAGTAATATCCAAGAAGGCAAAATTCAAATGGTCTGAAGTCCAAAGAAAAAGTTTCAGGCTTGCAAAAGAACTGAAATATGACTTGTGATATTTAAAATCCACATACGCTCATGGTCTTTTCTCATTACTAACTCTATACAATGATTCCCGTTTTAAATTAATTTTTAAAGTTTTAATTTTGTGATGAATTCAGATGATTTTCAAGCTGCAAAGATAGTACAGATGATTTCTGTATATTTCATTTAATCTTTCTTCACTATAACATTTTATTTAGTTATGGTACATTAATCAGTATTAAGAAAACAATATTGGTACTTGGTTCTGAACAATGCTATACATTTAATTGGGATTTCAGCAGTCATTTTTTCAAAGAAGATCTTCTTGAGACCATTCAAAGCTTCTGGTTAGGGACTCATATTACCCTTCATTTTTCTGATATGTTCAACATCAATGTGTTCTCAGTCCTGGTTTTTCATAAATTGGAAGCTGAAGAGTTCTGCCCAGGATGTGGTTGACTGTCCTGATGTTTTGGTTATTTGATATGTTCTCTCTTAAGAGCTAATACGATCTATGGGAGAATACATAAGGTTTTTATTTCATACTACAGTCTGATTGCAGCATGGATTTCCACTGATGATGTCCACCTTGGATATGTTGACATCCCACAGTTGTCCCCTGATAAGTCTGCTCTTTTCCTTGGCATTTAATAAATATGGGAATCTATAGGAAGATACAACCTATATACTACCTTACCTAAATTTTCGCAATTAAATTTAAAGTTTCCTGCTATACTGTTAGTGTAAGGACACTTATTATTTTTGTACTAATTTCACATTTTTTCTTAAATGAGGGTTTATTCTTTTTTTTCTAAAATGAAAATTTTTATTAGATATATTCTTTATTTAAATTTCAAATGATTTCCCCTTTCCTGGTTCCTCCCCCAACCCTAAAGTCCCATAAGCCATCTCCCCTCTCCCTGTTCCCCAATCAACCCCCTCCAGCTTCCCTGTCCTGGTATTCCCCTACACTGCTGCATTGAGCCTTTCCAGGACCAGGGACCTCTCCTCCCTTTGATGTCCAACAAGGCCATCCTCTGCTGCCTATAAAGTCCACATGAAATGCCATTGAATTCATTTTGCTTTACACCTGGGCATGGAACATGCCCTGAGGTATGGCTAATGTATGAACTGACACTGTACTGGAAGAAACTGATTTTTACTATGCCATTGATCTTAGGCTTACTCTTTAAAACCTACTTTAATTATGGTTCTTTAACTCGTCAATCTGCTTCTAGCCCACCACCTAACAGAGATAGGGCAAAAGAAATGTTGGCAGGAAATGGGGGATTGTGGATCTGTTTAGAAATAGTTCTATGGGACAATTGCAACCTTTGTGGTCAGCAGTTCAGAGGAGGGTTTATTCTTGAAGGCCACTACTGTTCTTACTCATGCATCAGTTTGTTATTTATTCAAATTACCATGGAATTTATCTACCATGTAAAGCTAATTTTTAGGCTGATTTTCAGTTAGTCAGGGCTAATACTGATTTCCTCCTGTTTAATATCAAAATGCTCCCATCTCTGTGTGCTTTCTGTTGTTACCATATTTTTAAACTCTTAAGCCTGAGCTTCAGGCTCATCTTATTCTCTCTATGTACCAGGTTTGGGCTCAACTATCAGTTGTATCTCCAAGGAGCCCTTGTCCCTTCTTTTGAAAGTTGGTTCTTAGAAAATTAGCATGACATTTGTACACACTTTATTACTGGGATTTATTGCTTCTATTTCCACCCAAACAGAAAGATGGTGAAAATATATGTATTTACTGTGATGGCTTGAAAAAGACTGCCCTCATTCATTGGCTCATATATTTGAATACTTGGTACTCAGTTAGAACTCTTTGGGAAGGTTTTGGAGGTGCGGCCTTATTGGAAGAGATAGGTCACTGGTGACTAGCTTTGAGGATTTAAAAGACTGGTGTCATTCCTGATGTGCCTCTCTCCCCCTTTTTCTTCTAGATCAATATGTAAGCTCATATATATTCCTACTTTTGTTCTGTCATTATAGACTCTAACTTTCTGAAATCACATACTCTATTATAAATTTTCTTTTGTAAATTATATTAGTCGTGGTGTTTTACTACAGCAACAGAAAAGAATCTAATACGTATATCCACAGAACACTATATTTGTTAATGTCTTTCTATGTGGGTAATGCTATTTTCTAGGTAGAGTTAAGTAGTGTTTGTTTGGCTCTTTTTATTTTCGTCTTGGAAACATTTGGTCAAAATTGTTTAGGAAAGCAACTTTACTCTCATACTGTAGCTTCGTAATAAAATAAATATAGTTTAATTTAATGTTATATATTCTGAATTTCATTCTCCCAACAATGTGGTTTGGGGCTTTGTTTGCTTTGTTTTTATCTCTAAATTTCCATTTCAGTAAGGCTGTAGGTTTGGCAATACTTCACCTGGTAGCTATATGTGTGTTGCATATGGCTAATCTTTCTTCCTCAATGTGTATATTGTCTGTAAGTCTCCCAACCTCATCCTAGAGAACCAATTATTTGTGGTAATTAGTTAGTTACAAAATAGCATGTAAATGAAATCACACCTTATATAGCCTTTGGGAGCTGACTTCTTTCCCTTAAGAGAGCATTTAAGATTTATCCACCCTACAGTATAAATCAATAAACTACTTTTTATGGATCACTTAGTAGTGTTCAATTACTCTGATTTTACACAGCATGCATCCTAAAAGTTATTGGTTCAGTTCCAAGTTTTAGTGCCAATAAATGAAAGAGGAATAAGCTATAGTATGCTTTCAGTTGTTTCTAATTCACTTAAGAAAATGCCAATGAATGATGTTTCTTCATCATATGATAACTTCTATTCAGCTTTAGGTTTTATTTTTTTCTTCTATCATTGGCTTCTAGTGAAAACAAAATTTACAAAAACCATCATGTACTTCATGGAACAGAATGCATTGAGAGATTTCAATTTATTATGGAACAAACCCCAAGATCATGATGTAAAATATTTCAGTCATCCTAGAGAACCACTGCTTTCTACTTTCAAGTTCCCTCTGCCACAAGTTCACAGAGTCAACCACTCTTCTGATTTCATGTCTTTATCAACATTCATGGCATTAAATGAAAGAAAACCTAAAAGTCTAATTTTCTTTTGTGCTTTCATGTTGCT
Source organism: Apodemus agrarius (assembly GCA_964023405.1). Taxonomy (NCBI): domain Eukaryota; kingdom Metazoa; phylum Chordata; class Mammalia; order Rodentia; family Muridae; genus Apodemus; species Apodemus agrarius. The sequence goes on from OZ030007.1 coordinate 123,081,408, forward strand.
ATTTCATGTGCATTTTTATGATGATTCATTTGATTTCTGAATTAATCCCATTCATTTTGATAATTTTTTTCAGAAAAATTAACTGAATAGAGTCTATTTATCTACTCCTAGGTACATTTTCCCAATTTTCTTTTCTTTACTTTTCTTTGCTATCCTTTCTGTTCCTTTAGCTTTTCTTTTCTTTTCTTTCTTTTCTTTTCTTTTCTTTTCTTTTCTTTTCTTTTCTTTTCTTTTCTTTTCTTTTCTTTTCTTTTCTTTCCTTTCCTTTCCTTTCTCCTTTCCTTTTTCCTTTCCTTTCCTTTCCTTTCCTTTCCTTTCCTTTCCTTTCCTTTCCTTTCCTTTCCTTTCCTTTCCTTTCCTTTCCTTTCTGTTCCTTTAGTTTTTCTTCCCTTCCCTTCCCTTCCCTTCCCTTCCCTTCCCTTCCCTTCCCTTCCCTTCCCTTCCCTTCCCTTCCCTTCCCTTCCCTTCCCTTCCCTTCCCTTCCCTTCCCTTCCCTTCCCTTCCCTTCCCTTCCCTTCTCTTCTCTTCTCTTAAACTAATAAATATGAACCAGCAGTGGTATACATAATTTGATACATAGACATTTTCAGTTCATTTGGAAAAATTCGCAAAAGAAGACTAATTAGTATATAAGGACTATACTTTTACTTAAAACTAACAAAGGCCTTCCAGTATTTCCCACAACTCATTGGAGTATGCTGTGATGCAAGTATTCCTCAAGCAAATTTATTTCAGGAGATGTGATTCAGAATATTATGGTGGCTTCCAATACCTACTCTCATCTGCAAACTTTAGGCATTTTTGTATTTGTTTTTCAAATAATCACTTATCTCTATAATATTTGCTCAAGGTTATACATTATAATGACTTTTGTTTTGTTAATAATTTCTTATTCATTTTACCCAACTTTTTGTTACAGGTATATTCTGGAAACTGCTTCTTAATACTGGTTAAGCCTTCCTTCCTTCTTTCTTTCTTTCTTCCTTCCTTCTTTTCTTCTTTCCTTCCTTCCTTCCTTCCTCCTTCCGTCTCTCTCTCTCTCTCTCTCTCTCTCTCTCTCTCTCTCTCTCTCTTTTATTTTTCAGGACAGGGTTTCTCTGTGTAGCTCTGGCTGCCTGGAACTTAATCAATTGATCAGGCTGGCCTTGAACTCAGAAATCTGCCGGCCTCTGCCTCCCAAGTGCTGGGATTAAAGGGTGTGCCACCAACGCCCTGCTTGGTTAAGCCTTCTTAATACATGACGTTTGTGGACAGAAAAAAAGTTTATAAATCTGATTTTAAAGTATTTGTACTATTAATACCTGCATATAGGTCTTCTCTATTATATTTATAACATATTATGCAGGACAGGCATTTTCATGCTCATAGAATCTTCTTGCCTCTATCCATTCAGTGCTGAGCTGAGAGACATGCTCTGAATGGCCAGCTTCTCCCAGAATTGAATAATGGCTTTGTTTATTGACATCTTCTGATAACTTTTTTTCTGGAATAGTTATACTTTTAGCTTTCATATTTAATTTTAGAACCATTTCATTGATCTTGCATCATGTTCTCAGATCTATTCTCTGCCAGGTCTATACTCTGTGCTCAAACTTCTTATGAATGCGTGCTCCACTCAGACTCTGAAGCACCCAAGGCTGCACCCCAGTTCTTCCTACCACTTCATGGCTTCAGGGAAGAACTTCCTTTTTATTCTCAGTTTTTGTTTTCTTTCCATTTTCCCTCAAGCTTTGTGGATGCTAAGTTCTTCTAAATTCTTTTTTTTTTAATTTTGAGCCCAGTTTCTTTATTATCTATGATGTGAGTTATCGTAGAAATCAGTTGATCAGTTGAGAGAATTGGTTTTAAAAGCATCATACAGAATATATATATATATATATATATATATATATATATATATAATCAAACTGTGATTCTTAAAATTTTCAGTTAATCCACAGAAAGGCAAGAGAATGGAATTACAAATAGAAATCAAATAAAAATGAAACTTAGTAGAGGACAAGAAAATGTGACTTAAACATAATAGTCTTAAACTTGGAGCATCCTAGATGGTTTTCAGTGGGAGAATGGTTAGATAATCCTGCTACATACAAATCATGGAGTAGTACTCAGCATTAGAAAAGAATAAAATAGTGAATCAAATGATAGGTCTCAAAGGAATTATACTTAGAGAAATAACTATTGCAAACATATCATGTGAATTCATTTACATAACATTCTTGAAATAACAAAATTATTAAATTAACAGATTAATCGTAGAAGAAGTTTTGGTTAACAAAAGGCAGATAGAATTACATTTATTGCTTATGATTATTAATGCATAAATCAATCATATCAAATTGTATAGATATAAAGACACAAATACATAAACAGCCATACAGAGTGCTCATAACTTTGGTACACTTCATTAGGACCTGTGGATTTTACCTTCTTGTGCTATTACAATGTCATACTACACAGCATTCCCAGTTCTCATTAGAGAAATTAGTGAATAAATTATTATGTGCAGATAGGCATTGTCTTAGCAAACAATAGAATTAATGTCAAGCTTTAGAAAGAAACCAAGGAATTGCAAGTAGCTGACAGTACTCAAGGCCAGTTGGTCATCAGGGAATAGTTTCAGGAAAGCTGAGAAATAGCTCTTGGAAAAGCAAAGCAGCCACCAAGGGAACCTCCAAACAGGAGGCAGGAAGAATCGAGAGCTAGAGGGTGAGTGGCAAGCTGTCCTTGGAGGTGATTGCTGCACTCACAAAGCCACAACAGCTACGGCTACCTACAGGTCTAGGTGGGTTTGTCAAGATTCCATCACAGGTTGGGGAGGAACTCATGAGGTAACTCTTCCAGAAAACTTACTGGAAGGGAATAGTTGGTGGTAGAGGAAGTGTCATTTTCTTGAGTGTCATAATCATTGTTATGTTGCCAGTTGACCAGTAATTACCCACCACCTGTGTTGATGCAAGCAAGCCTAATTAACATGAGTGGATCACAAAACTAAAACCAAACCAAATCGGATTTCAAAAATATTTCTCAGTTTTTATTGACACTCATGCAGGGAACACGTGGAAGGAGAACAGTCATTCCTTTTTTATATTTAGCTAGTCTAAGAGTAAACTTTTCTCTTACATGGTGCCCTGTTCCTGGGGCTAAAGGAGTTGAGGAACAAGTTACAGAGGAGGTCCTTTGGGTTAGAAAGTCTAGTTTTTGAGTTTAAAACTCTTCTTGATCCTACCAACATGTGTCTCTTCATTCCTTTGGTTTTCTATGCATGGCTCTATTTACAGTATGATATTATTATTATTATTTTTTGGAAAGAAAAAGACAAGACAAAAAGCGTCTATTTTATAAGCACGAAGGATACTAGTGGCCTCTCTCTCCCATGGGCCTTTTACTATAGCCCTTATTAACACAGTTCAAGCAAAAGCTATGTGTAATTTTAATACTATTTCTGCATTATTTTTAATGACATGCAGAATGTCATTAAAATGTCATCCTCGTGTTAGAGACACAGCTGAAGTGCTACATAAATCCTTGACTCCAATCCTACCAGCCTGTGACCTGCTATATGATCTTTACAGTTGACTTGGATTCTGTTTTCTTATATAACAAGTGAGAACACTAATCGCATCTTTCTTGAATATTTCCAAAATGTAAAGATGGAGATCTTTAGATCAAAGATTTAAATGCATGCATCTTCTTATTTCTAGAAGCATGATCGATATATACCTGAACTTCTCTATTTAGATTAAAATGGGTATAAGACTGAAAATTAGTATATGGCCACACATTTACAGTTTTTAAAAAGTAGGAACAGACTCAGTTTTGTGAAACAATGCTAAGGTAAATGATAATGTATTTCAATTCATATTGCAGAGAACACAAGATTGCTAACTTAAGCTGTGTGTGCCTTAAGAATCTTATCTCTAATAATTCTCTTATCCAAACTATTTATTAACTTGTGACAGAATCTGGATACCCACATCCAACAAATATGTATAGGAGTGTTCTCAGAATTCTCTCTCTGTAAAGTACAATGGAAATCTGTCATGAAACCATTTTATGTACAATATGCCTTTGCTTTAATACTAATAAAGTAACACAACATAATTTTACATAAGCAGTTTAGGAAAAGATGATTTAAAATATGAAAAACAAAAAGCACAGACAATTTAAAATATTGATTTTTATTTCTAGAATATATTAGGCCACTCACTCTGTATTTTTTCCCTATTGTGGTTTTCCATTGACCCATGGCAGAATAGTGCACATGTTCAAGCCAGCTGAGCTAGATACTGTGTGCTAATATCTCTACTCACTAGGCACAGGAAGACAGGGTTGATATGAAAGCATATATATACATATGTTCACATTAGAAGATTTTTCCTAAAATAAAGAAACAAAGAAGCCTTCCTCAAGGGTGTTTTCACAAAATCACTAGGTTGCCCACTGCCTACAGAATGATATTCTGGGACTGCTTCTCTTTCACATTCTATTACAAACTCTGTGACAATATACAGACTATTTTCCACACCCACACACCCACACATCCACTAACAGTTTTTGGAACTGTGAAATGGGGCTTCCTGATGGCATCTTAACATTTTACATAACTGTTGTTGAAGCCACTGCTGACACTGGGAATGTCACTGCAAAATCTTCAGCCTTTTTTTTTTTAAGGAAATAAAAGTGTTATCCAATTATTTGCTCAAAATACCAGTACCACCCAGTAACTGAGACTATAGCAGCTACCTTGGTGTCAGATCTTCAAACATTCACAGCTTTCTAGCTTGAGGCAGCTAGTTCATAAGAAGCTTTTATTAAAGTATTTAAGTAGGTAAATTAGTATGTTTTGCTCATTTATGCATCAAGAAAGAAATGTCTATTCAGAAACATGAGAGGAGGTATGATTTAACTCAGCTGGGGAAGCCTTGTGCATTCTGGGGCTGCCTCAGGGCTCTCTGTGCAAGGTAGTTAGATCTCCAGTGGTTGTGTTCTTTTTTATTTATTTATTTTATTTTTTATTAGACATTCTTTATTTACATTTCTTTTTTCTTTCTTATTTTTTATTCTATATATTCTTTATTTACATTTCAAATGATTTCTCCTTTCCTGGCTCACCCCTCCTGGAAAGTCCCATAAGCTCTCTTCCCTCCCCCTGTTCCCCCATCGACCCCCTCCCACTTCCCTGTCCTGGTATTCCCCTACACTGCTGCACTGAGCCTTTCCAGGACCAGGGGCCTTTCCTTCCTTCTTCTTGGGCATTATTTGATATGTGAATTATTTCTTGTGTATTCTGAGCTTCTAGGCTAATATCCGCTTATCAGTGTGTGCATACCATGTGTGTTCTTTTGTGACTGGGTCGCCTCACATGGTATGACATTCTGGTTGTGTTCTTGAATTCCATTGAAAGACGATCTGTAACCACCTTAAAGAGCTGAGCTTTTCTGAATAGTAAAGGATGAAAATTTATCTTATAATGTTTTTCTCCGGTTATGGCAAGATATGGCTCAGTCTGTTTCTTATTTTATTATTAGTATTATTTTTTTTCTATGTACTGGTAGGCACTATTCCCTAGTAACTCTTTTGATAGTCTACATCTATCAAAAGATAGACAGTCTATCTATCTTTTGATAGATGTAGACATAGATCAAGTTTGTTTGTAGCTTTATGCATTTCTGTTAAAATCCTCTATTTCACCTTCTAATAGGTCTGAGGTCAGACTGTGATTTTAAAAATGTAATGTTACTTTAACTGAGCCACAACAGAGGGAAAATAATCTTGATAGGTAGTTATAACTTGAACAAAGAACACAGTGAGTTCACTTGCTCAGTTTTCAGTATCATTAGAATATTGTGACTATTTGTTATTTTTTTCTTTTGGTTTCTAATGTAGAGAAATTAAGTGGATATGTAATGTGGAATTGAAGCAGTGACTCTCACCTTTATAGACCCTCATTTACATATTTTGCAATTCTTAAGGCCTTTTATTGTTCATAATAGATGATATCATTGCTCAGTCCCACTCTCTCTTAAATGGAATTAAATCCTTATTAAATGAAATTCTAAACTTACTGGCATTGTATACAAACTTTGCTATGTGACAACTGATTATTTTTTGGGTGTCATCTTTCCATAGCCACTTAGACCCATTCACAAATCAGCTTACAAACTGATTATGCTTAGGTATAATCTAACTGAATAAGTTGACATGCTTTTTGTTATGCTTTGGATTTCTTTCTTGGTCTTATTGATTTTATTGTTTGTTGTTGTTGTTGAGTTTTTGTTTATTTTGTATGTTTAAATATTTTTGATAGATGTATACATAAATCAAAGAGAAGAGAACATGAAGTGGAGAGTTAGTGAGGTAGGGGGTATGTTAAGGATCTAAGAGAAGTTGGGGAAGAGAAAAGAATATGATCAAAACATGTGCAGATAAAATTGCTTTAAGAAATATTAATATAAAAACTAAATATATTGTTTGTGCTTTAGATGATTCATAAAGTTTATATTTGTACTATTGTAAGAAATTCACCAGGAAGAAGCCTATCAATGAACTACAACACTAGCACAGTTATCCATGTCTTTTGTTCTTTGTGAAGTTTCTTAGAATGGGTATAAATTAATAACTAAGGCGTTAATTATCACAGCCTTACTTTAGGCAGATATGCATTTCCAGATTTTATTTTTTAATCTATTTCTCTTGTCCTCTCTAATCCTTCACCTCTATATTTTTTGTACTAAAAATTAAACATAATGCCTGCAAAGTGAGCTACAGTCCCAGCCCTCTCAGTGTCTTTCCTAGGATGTGCTCTATAGTTCAGTATAAGTTTCCTAAGCATTTATTAAAATACTGGAAATAATATGCTAAAATGATGGCCAACAAAAATTAACATTTATAAATAAATATGTGATAAACTTTCATCATAAGACCTAATAATTTAAGAGCCTTTACATATTTTAAGTCATTTAATCTTACTAACAATGCAATGTTAATCTTGCCCATCAGAAGACTGGAACATGGAGAAGTTAAAGCAATTTCCTAAAGATACAGAGCTAATGAGTGTTGAGTCCAGGTTGACTCTGCCATAAAACAGAGTTCTTAATGACTTTTTTTGAGCTTCTGTGGTTTCATAACATTCATACTTCCAAAAAGATTAAAAAATACTATACAGTATCAAACTATTTCAGCTTATTGTATCTGTATAAGACAATTTTGTGCTGTCTCAACATTGTTTTCTTAATTCCTTATTCACTACAGGATGCCTTCTGGTCAGTTAATATTCTTTCAATATAATTTCTATGTGTGGTTTTGGTCTCTGTGTCCAAATATTTTAGAACGTTGTGTGCATGATACTGCTCTTTTCCCCCGTAATCCTTTTTTCCTCATTTCTAGAATAGACAAATTAACATACTGTTATCCTGAAAATAGTTTTTCTAGACAAGGATCACCTATGGGATGGATATAGCATTGGAGAATGTCTAGTTTTTGTAAACCTTTCTTGAAAGTGAAAACACTCCCATGCGTTCTCATCCATCTCTTCCCATCTTCTATCTTGAATGTTAAGGCAGTATCTGGAGCCCACTCAGCCAGCTTTCACGATGACATCATCTTCAGGATGGATGTGGGGAGGGCATAAGCAGCACTAGAGTAGAACACTCAGCTTCCAGGGATTATACAGAGCAAACACTCCATTACAGGCCTTACTTTTCTTCTCTAAAATGCTTATGTGCGAAAGCAATAGACTCCAATCTTGGCTAATGCACTATTATTTTGAGTTATCTGTTACTCACAGCCAACTGTGCTGAAAAGTTTCCAAATGCTCAGGCCAACTTTCTACATAAATAGAGATTGCTGCTCTTCTGAATCAAATCTGAGTAATGTACACCATGCTTCTTGTTTTAGCAGAAAATGCATTTCACCTACCTGTCATTAAAAGAGTAGATGTTCTCTCCATTATACAGACATGTTCAGTGTGTGCTAATGGTGTTCCTGGTGGGTGCACTAAAATCAGAGAATTACTCATGAAGGTAGAATCCTAACCAAACTATCCCTCAATTTTTACCTTAGCTCTCCAAACTCTCACCTTTTGATCCTAGCCTATGCTTTAAACCTGTTTTCTACTGGTTCATTTGGTTTTTTTGTTTGTTTGTTTGTTTATTTGTTTTTCTGGAAGATGTTGAAGTCATAATATACACATATCACTAAAATTTCATAAATTTGTTTACTTGATTAAATTGTATTTCTACCAAGGTAGGTCTAAAATATTTATTTAGTCAGTACTGTAACAAGAATTTTGAAATGATATAATAATAAGTTAAAAGTAGATTGCATCCAGATTTTTTCTTTTTATAAGAAAATGACAGGATGTGAAGCATAGATGCCTATTTTACTTTGAGAGTTTAAATAATCAGTATCAAAGTTACAACATATTTTATTCCTTTTCCCTTTCATAAAGCACACATTTTATATCAAATAGCTATTCAATGTGTGCATATATGTTTTGAATGAAGACTAGATCACAACTTATGAAATTCATTTTAATTCTTAGTTTATAATTAGTATATATTTTTCCCTAACAGGATTATTTGTTTTATAGAAAGACAGATATATTCTATTATTTGCATATATTAATATGTATGCAAATAGATGTTAAATAATTTGGAATTTATGTGGGTATGGCACAGACTACCAAATTAAAATAAGAAGAACTTTTTGCTGGCAATAAATAAATTATGTTACATGTATTTAAATTATAGAAGCACAATATAGAGTATATTTTATAATATTTGCGCTTATTAATGTTTATATTTTTATAATGTTTACACTTGTTAAAGCAAAATTTGGAGTAATAAACTAAAAATGGGAAAGATTGACCTTTTAAATAAACAGGTCAACATATTGGCCTGTTTGGCCATACAAAATTCAGTATGTTTATCAAAATAATTAAATTCATCATGTAGAACTCGTGAATGCAGCTAATTGAGTTAATAACAAATCAGAGCTAGTTCTATAGCTCAGAGGTGAGAAAGTGTGTGGCATGTCCTGCACCATAGCACACCCTTCAGCGTCAAAAATACTAAAGTTAAATAAATAGTTGAAAATGTTCTAACACTCAAGCTGAAGTTTTGCCATTAAATTTAACAAGAATATCAACAAGTGAACTTTTAGATGACGCATAAGTTCCCAGACACATGATACAGATGTTTTGCGTTGTCATGTCGAACTTTTCTGGAATTCACTTGCCTCTTCAGTCCTTAAAAACTCTGAGGAGAGAAGTTTGGCTCCATACAAAGTGAAGATCAGCAGAGCAGAGCAGAGCAGAACAGAGCAGAGCACATTGTCAAGGGTGAACACAGATGACAGCCAAGGGTTCATTGCGCCAATCCATATTTTAGACTACTACTATTCTAATTCCCTAGGAGCAAACAGATCTTCATAAAATGTATTTTTATGTCTAGATCCATTTGATTTCTTATGGAGAGACATTTTTGTCCTTGTTTGATATCAGAGTCAGCTAGACATTTATCTTATAGTGAGTAGCTATCTGTTAATGACCTTCTAGCACCATAAAGTTCTATGTCTCCACCCAGGGACAGAGATATACATCACATGTTATTCTTTCCACCCATAATCAAAATTCTGTGGTTTCAGTTATTTATTATAAAATCTCCTGGTTCTGAGGAAGGGATCCTTCCATTATGAACTCAGCCATACGAATATATAACTAGGTATGTAACAGAGTGATAGTAATTGTGTGATTTCAGTAGTGATGTATGGTTATTGATATTAATCTGAGGGTTTTGCTTGGTAAGCACTCTATTACTAAGGTACAACTACAGTTGTGTCCAGTGGTTTAAAGACATAATTGGAAATACTATTTTGATATCACAAATTTATTCATAAACTATCCTGGCCTTTTTTTTTTTTTTTTGACAATGCTTTCAAAATTCTGTTACTTAAAAAAAAAACAAACAAACAAACAAAAAAAACTCCTAAAATTGAAAATCTTTTTAAAGTATGTGAGATATTTTTCTTGGCTATTGGATATATATGTCCATGAAGTTAAGAACATCTTAGCACTTGTCAGTGTTCCCTATCAAAATCAATACCAAGATGCTAAATAACAAGAAGGACTCTAGAGAGGATACACGGATCTCCCTAGGAAGAGGAAATAGAATAGATTCTGCTGCTGGATTGGGGGCAGGTGGGGATGTTATCAGTAAGGATCGGGTGGGGGATGGCAGGATGGAGGGAGAGAGAATGGGGAAGGATGACTGGAATTGGAGTTATTTGGAGCCAAGGTGGAAACCTAATGAAGGGGAAATGTTCTGGAACCTATAAAAGTGACCCTAGCAAGGACTCTTAGAGTTAGAGGATATGGATCCTGAATATGCCATCTTCTACAACTTGGCAAGACTTCCAGTGGTGGGACTGGGACACCAATCCAGGCCCAAACCTTTAACCTACTAACTATCCTGCCTGTGATATGTGCTGGGGAAAGGGTAGCTCAGAGTGTGTAGAGTAGCCAAACAATCACTTTTCTAACTTGATGACCACTCCACAAAAGGCATAGTTAGCTCAGAGACATTGGGTAGAAAAAAATCAATGAAATGATTTCTAATTATACCCTAATGATACGTATAGATCAATACCTTTTTCAGTCATCATCAAAGGTGCTCCTTCCGGCAGCAGACAGGAAACCCACACTCAAACATGCTGAGAAAGAGGCTAAGCTAAAGGTTTCCAACAGGTTTCTCCTGCAGATATCCAGGAACTCCACAGAAGAGTGAATAAGAGGATTTAAGAAACTGGAGGTGTTGAGGACACCAGGAGAACAGGGCTTGCATAATCAACTAAGCAGAGCTCATAGCAGCTCAGAGAGTGATGCAGCACTCAGGGAGCCTGCATGGTTTGGGCTAGGTCCTCTGCATATACACTGCGGTTATTTATTTTGGGGTTTTTGGGGATCTCCTATAAGTGGGAATGGGTGTGTTTCTGACATATTTCCCTTGGGACAATACTTTCTATTGAATTGCCTTATCCAACTTTCATAAGAACTGTGGGGGAGGGAGAAAGTCAGGGCTCAGTGCGTGAACTGGGAGTAGTGTCTTTGGCAGATATGAGGAGGCCAGGGCAGCCTAAGGTGTTGGTCATCACTTTCTGCAATGTTTCTGTGTTTTTCTTGCCTGCGTATACCAATTTAGCTAACTCACTAGCTCCTGGGATTCGTCTGTCATGGATAACCATTTAGGATTAGAGCACCTAGCTTTCATGGCTTCAGGGATTTAAATGAAGTACCCCAGCCTTGAGATTTACCCAAGTGTATCGTATTTCCATCTAACATTTTTTAAAGCAAAAACCTGCCATGATCATAACTGTTGTCCACATTTTTCATGGAAAGAATATTGACTCACTAACTGTAAACAAATAAGAGTAACATATTGAACAATGCTTGGTTAAGATGTTCTGTGAGAGCCTCTGGTATGATAAGGCTCTTTCTCTTAAAAAGTAGAGCAAACACGCTTCAAGATTCTGCAAAGTTCCACTGGTATTGCACAGAGCTTCACACACTACAGGTGTAAATCTCAGATGGACTTTACACTTTATGAAATTTGAATATAATGTTAGAAAATTTTTCTGTCATTTATCAGTGAGGTTTTAAAAGTATCATTTGGATATTATTTCTCCTCTTCCTCTTCTTCATCTATAAATCTGATACTTTTTGCATTTCAGGTTATTTTTTTTCCTGTTATTCTTGAACTTTGTTTCATATGACATCAACTATCTCAGGAATGTTTCCATTGTCCTAAAAGGGAGTGGGTATCAACCTATAAGTTCCACCCTCTTTGAGGTTGACTGACCCTTTCACAGGGGTCAGCTAAGAACATCAGAAAACACGGATATTTACATTATGACTCATAAAAGTAGCAATACTTAATTTATGAAAAAGCAATGAAGTAATTTTATGGATAGAAGTCACCAGGACATGAGGAACTATATTAAGAGGTCACAGCATTAGGGAGATTGAGAACCACTGCTCTACTTTGAATCTGTCTTCATTTGCAGTCTGCTTTGTCTTGAGTATTTTCTTCCCCAAGGGGTAGGATAAGAATTTCCATCAGAATAAAAGTGAATGTGCTGTAATACACAACTTCATTTCTATTTTCCAAATCCTATGCATCAATAGTTCTCCCAGAGCCTTATGCAGAAGGGTCATGTTGTATGAAAGTGTAACAATGATGCAGACCATCCTATCATCAGGTGTTCTCTGCATTTAGAACAGTTGTGTCTTTTGTAACTTATTTTAATAATAATATACAAACCATGAATAATACTTATTTATCCATGATATCAAAATTTCAAATTTTGTTAATAAAATTTTTGTAAATTTTCCTCTGTAAATATGTATATAGTGTCTTTATCTATTGTATTAGAAATTGGAAGAACTTAATTTGTTCTTGCAGGAATTTTGATCACGTTGGGAACCCCAAGATTGTGAACTTGGAAAACCTTGTTGTCCTGTTGTTCAGTGTGATAGCAAACACCTTTAATCCCAGAGCTTTCTGATTACTATAAATAAGTACTTGTGGTATGGCTCAGCCCTAGCACACATGTGTGACACAAAAGCTTTCTATAAAAAAAGAAATAAATAAAATCAAAAAATCAATAGACAGAGTAATCAACCAGTTGTCAGGGAGTGAACATAAGCAGAAAGGATAGAAGGGAATTTATGATACAATGGAGAAGGAGAAAGAGTTTCTTCTTTCTGGAGTGTTGATGGAGTAGCAAGGGTAGCTGGGTTCTCTCTCTGCCTCTCAGAGAAATCAGGTTTCACCACACTGTCTGGCTCCTGAGTCTTCATTTGGTAAATCGGATATTTGGGATTTGTCACTTGAAAATAGCACTTTGTGACTCAAAAAAGCTCATTCAATGTAAGAAACAAATAAGAGTTCATTTATGTGTCAGAGTAAGTGTTAGTATATTTGTATGTAGCCAAGCTACACTTTACCCTGGTACCAAGATCATCCTCTTTAAAATATACACAGTATGTGGTAGAATGGCAGAAACCTATTCCACACCAAGAAAAGTAAAATGTGAGTAGCCTGTCCAGCTGGTCCAGCTGGTCCAGCTGTAGTTTTCAAAATAAATGAAGCCTTGACCTTTTCCTCCAAATTCCTGGCTCAATAACGAAAAACTAAACACATTATTCTTGTTTGGTATAGTGCTGCCTAAAGCGATAACCCTGAGAGGTAGCATTCAAGGACACATCCAGGGGAAGGCGTTTCAAGAACACTTCCTGATATATATATATATATATATATATATATATATATATATATGCATGTATAGATATATTGTTGATTATGTTATAGTTAATAAATAATTTATAATAAAATAGTAATTTATATTTATGTATTAGTATGTTTTAATCAAATTTATTTATCATATATTTATAATTTAATGTGTTATTTTATATTCTTTCTAAATAAAGAGCCCCTCTTCCCAATTATAACTACTATCCCTCTGATAAATTTCTTTATTTAAATTTTTGTTTTATATTTTGCTCCAGGTATTAGAAATATCTTATTTTTAATCTGAAAGTAACTGATTTTGAGTTATTCTATGCTTCCCCCTTTGTGCTTTTGTCTGTTTCGTGTATTTGTTTTTTTCTTTGTTGTCTTGCATTCTTTTGATATAACATACTTAAGAAATAGAAATAGAGTTGTTCAGTGGTGGCTGAATTGTATTGCTGTTATCTGAAGGTTATAGCATACTGTGAGAGCCTACAAAGGCCTTGATTTTCATCATTTTTACTTTACCAACATGCCTTAAAAAATAAGAATGTACAATCTAATACTATAATATACTATAATATTAAGAAAAAGTGAATTATCTTAAAAGGTCCCTAAAAGTCAGGGAATGTCTCAGAAGATGTGGTCAAAAAATAAATATGAGAGAATAATATGACTATATGACTGGGAATGTATATTGTAAAATGATGTCTTCAAGACATGAAATAGATGCTATATATATAAAATTTCAATAATATTGTGCCTGAAAGAGACTTGCACAATGGCCAATACAGTTAACATTTTAATGTTAATGTGAACAATGTCATAAGAACAGACCAGTAAATAAAGAATATCAGATAGTCAATGACTTCTGAGAGAGGGAAAGTCGATTTTCTAGAGGTATAATTTGATTTATAAGGTGTTCAATCCTAATTGGTCAGTACTAAACACATTTAAATTTAAGCAACACTAAATGGGCTCAGTAGGTTTTGTGTGTGTGTGTGTGTGTGTGTGTGTGTGTGTGTGTAAAACAACCAAGGTATAGAAGAGGCCATGGATTTAAGAAGTAGTGCAGCTATATAACTTCTGTGCATTTGTTGGAAACAAGCAAAAGAAACCTGTTTTAAATACTGCCATTTTGTTTTCAGATAATCATAAGGAGAAACTAAATTTAAGGCCCCCAGGCCATAGAGGAACTGTAGACTTCTCAAAAGCTGACCATGTTGTAAAGAGACAGTTGTTCGAGTCCAGCTATTTCAAGGACTTCTTCCTCTTACTATCAGTGCCAAACAAATTTTGTTCCCAGGCCCAGGAACCAGCTCTTATCCCAATTGTTGGAAAGTTTGTGGCTCAGCACCTTATTTCCAAGTATGATATGACAGTGTTACTGCTTCCCCTTGTTTTATGACTGTATCCTTTAAATATGCTGTATAGAGTTCCTACAGTTTAGATCCCAAGTCTATTCTGCAGCCCTGATCTATCAATAGTGGCTAGATTATAATAAAAATTTGTTATCTACATTGAACTGGTGTTTAAGTTATGTTGAATCTAAGCAGACAATATAACACATATATTGAAAGGATACTCTATCATACCACAAGGACACTTGCTCAAATATGTTCATAGCAGCTTCATTGGTAATAGCCCAAAACTGGAAACAATGAAGATATCCCTCAATTGAAGAATGAATAAAGGATACTTCATTTATACAATGAAGTTATTACTCAGCTATTTTAAAAAGGGACATCATAAAATTCACTGACAAATGAGTGTGATAGAAAAAAATCATACTAAGTGAGGTAGGTAACCTAGACCCAGAAAAGAAAATATGATATATCCTCACTTATCAGTGAATATTAGCAGCAAAGGAAAAGATAATCACTCTACAATATACAGAAGGAGAGAAGCTAAGTAATGAGGAAGACTGAAGGGGAGACACATGAATCTCCCTGCAATAGGAAGTAGAATATCTCTGGGCAGAGGGATGGGAACAGGAGAGATCAAGTGGCAGAAGAATGGAGGAAAAGTGTATTCAGAAAGACAACTATAACAGCATAACATCTCCATGCAAGGTAGAATCAGTGCAATGGAAACTTTTAGTCTATCTATGAGAGTGACCCTAGCAGTGGGGGAAAAGAGCCTTACCTGTCCATGTACTTTGAGCACCATGTTTAGTGGTGTGATTGGGACATCAAACCAATCCCAAACCTTTGACCTACAATTAGTCCTGCCTACACACTGTACTGTGGTAAAGGTAGTACAGAAGTTTTAAGAGCAGCCAACCAATGACTGATCCAGCTGGAGGCTCATGCCACAGGAAGAATAGCCCTGACACTGTCTACATGGTCAGTAAGTACCCAGAGGCAAAAAAGTCCAGAGACATGGATAAAAATAAACACAGCTTCAAAAATAAAAAAGAAAGAAAGAAAGAAAAGAAGAAGGAAAAGAAAGGTCAAAGGACACCACAAAAACAAAACAAAATAAACAAACAAGAACATAGAATCAACTAACCTGGACACATAGAGGCCCACAGAGAGTGAACTGACAACCGAGGAGCCTGCATGAGGCTGACTTGGGTTCTCTGCATATATTTTATAGTTGTCTATCCTGGTCTTGTGGGACATTTTACACTGGGATCAGGGGCTGTCTCTGACTCTTTTGTCTGCTTTTGGGTCCCTTTTCCCCATACTAGGTTGCCTTGTCCAGCCTTAATATGAGGGGAGTTGCCTAGTCTACTGCAACTTGATTTGCCTTGTTTGGTTGATTGCCATGGGAGGCCTGCCCTTTTCTGAAAGGAAACAGGGGACATGGGGCTAAAGATAGGGGGCAGGATTAAGAGTGGATGGAGGGGGAACTCTGGTTGGGATTTAAAAAAAATAAAAGAGAGGAAAAATAAGAAAAATACTTGTAATTAAGAAGAAGTTCAAATTGATTAAAAATAAGTGTCTATAATATTCCTTATATAAGTTATAATACATTTTAGTAGCATATTGTTTATGACATTCATGTAAACAAACCACATGAAGTATTAACCAACAGCTAAAAAGCAGTAAGTATCTTTAGGGGTAAAAATCATTTTAACTCAAGATTTAATTTTTATCATTTACTTCATTATAGTATGGAAAAAGTGATCACTTCCCCAGCAGAGTGGTAACTAACATTTGATTAGCATATCTCACAGTCTGGTTGAGAATATAATTTGAACATAAGTACTATTTAAAACTTAACATGGCCTAAAACATTGAACATGCATCCTACTACTACATATGGGTACATTATACCCTAAACCCACAAGGCTCAGAAAAGTAGCAATGTGACATTTTTCAATGCCAGTCTTTACTTGGGTTGAGAGTGCTGTCTCAGTTCTGATTAAGGGAAAGGAGTTAATGTTCTTGTGAGTGGCATATTTGGAGCAGAACTTCAGATGTGTTGATGTATTAGAAAAATAATGAAATTAAATATAGGGGATAGAGAGATGGTTCTATGGGTAAGAAACCAGAGATCTGCTCCTGGGACCTATCTCAGGTAGTTCACACCATCCTGTAAGCTCAGCTTCAGGTTTTTCAGGGCTCTCTTCTGCTTCAGTGGATGTCCATATACATAGTCCTATTAGATGGGCACTATACATATGTAAATAATAAAATAAAATAGAAAATAAAATTAACAGTAAACCTTAAATCAATAAAGCAAATAATAATATGTAAATCACTGTTTTGGAAATGTTGTATATGATTGCAAAACAATTGTATAGACTTTTCAGCTGTGTATTTACAACTATACACCAAGGAATGAACTCTGGAAATGGAATTGATTTTATATTAGGGAGCATAATTATGAACATGTTTTCTACATTGTATATTTTAATTTATCAGAGTAATTGGTTCTATGTTTAGCAAATATTAAATAAGTGCCTACATTTGGTAGAGATGTTTTTAAAAGAGTTTATATTTATTTACTTTTATGCTCATTTACTATCTATTTGAGTAAATGTCGTGTGTATGCCAGGGCCCAGAGAGGGCAGAATAGGACATCAGATCCCCTGGAGCTGACATTACACATGGTTGTAATCTGCCTAACATGGGCATTAGGAACTGACTTTAGGTCCTCTAGATGAGGTAATGTGCACTTTTAGATGCTGAGCTTTGTTTCCAACCTTCTTGATAGAATATTTTCCCCCACCTGAATATATAGCACTTAGACAATAGCAATATAATAATAATAATAATAATAAAATAATAATAATAGCAATTTAGTTTTTTATATTATAGTTGCTTCATAGGATAAAAATTTGAAGTTTATATTTAAAATAAGTCTGTCCGAAGGATGTGAGCTCTGAAGAAAATTAATATTCAGATAAAAAAGACAGGGTAAGGAAAAGCCTAATTTTAACGATAGCCATAGAGCTGAAGTGAAGCTAAGCTGAAACACAGAGATGAGTAGTTTAATAGGAGGGAATGGTAGGAACAAAGAAAGAGGCAAATGCATTTTAGGAAATGAGGACCAGCCTGAGGATTGGAAAGGAACAGGCAGATAGTATTGAAACAGAAGATTACTCAGAGACATTGTGTAGCCTGGGAAAGAATTTAAATGTTATTGCAAGTTCAGTTTAAGTTTTATCCATGTACTATATGAGCCTTTTGAAGAATTTTAAGCAGAAAAGATAAAAGACACAATTAATTTTTTAAGTAAGATTGCTTTGTTGGTGGTGGGAGAAAGGATTGAAGCTGTGGCAGGACAGGGATGCTCTGTTGGAAGTTATCCCAAGAGTGGAAAGGATCAAAGCAGCGCTTGTGTGAGCTCTGGATCGACAAGGGCAGACTCCTGGGCATTTTGCTTTGCTTTGCAACCACATCCATGAGGCAGCTATGAAACACAAAGCCTTGCATGCTTTATGTTAAAATACCTAGACTCTGCCTCTGATGTCTTCTATTTCCTGGAGAATAAATGATTACATTTTTGTACTATTCAACAATGTTTAGGATGTCAAACGTAGGCACCACTAAAGGCATGATAAATTTGGACCTGCCTTTGTAGTGCTTTTTGATGCCCATGAAGCTTCTTTAATAGAAAAGGAAAGCACTATAGCAGACCTCCACTGAGTACAAGGGTCACTGCCTTCTAGGAATATATTGATGAAGGTATTGTGGAAGGGATTAGTTGGAGAACTTCAATAGCAACAGTTTGAGCTGTACGTGTCACTTTATGCCTATCAGGAAAGAGGAAGTTCTGTAAGTAAATGCTTTGTACAATCCCATATTTGAATTCATTCTGGGAAGAAGGATGTGACTCAACTACCTCTAAACTATTTCAACTTGGGATTAAATATCAGGTTTGATGATGACCTACTAGGTTAGATGGTATCTATAGTCTCTTCAAAATTTAGTAATCTGCACAGAAAAGTTTGAATCAGTAGCTTAATAACTGTTTTAATTAGAAGTTCATGGTGCCAAAGATAAAATGATGGATTAGAAGCCTCTGTGTATCTCAGGGCCTAAAGAGTCAGAATAATGAGAAATAGAAATTATCCCCCTAAGAGAATTTGGAGGATGAAGAACATCACAAGTTACTGGAAGAACAGATGGAAAATGAGGACCAGCAGATATGTGATACAGCAAATGGGAGAGAGTAGTACACAGTTTCAGCCACAGCATCTGGCTGGGGGAAGAAGCTGAGACTCAATCCATAAGGGAAATAGGTTATTGTGCTGTAAAGCGGCTGATAGTCCAACTCATAAACACCTTTCTCCTACCTCTCAAGTTCGGCAGGAGATGATGATTCTTCCAGTTTGATGGAAGTAGTCTAGGTTCTAGTTTCTTCCTTTGCATACAAATATTTCCAAATAGGTCAAACTTACACAATATCTGAAATTCTGAAATAACCAGCAGAACATTCTAGGGCAAGCAGCAGTTCAAGATATAGGCATGGATAAGGCTTCCTCAAGAGATCACCAATAGCTCAAGAAATGATGTTAAGATTTATAAAGTGGGAGAGCATAACACTGGAAAGGAAAGGAACATCCATGAGAGCGAAGAGACAACCTAAAAAGTGGGTAAAACTATTTGAAATTGTATGTCTAACAAGTAAGCACAATATATGAAGAAATATTGTTTTAAAAAAAATCAGTCAGCCAATCAATGATTTGGGGGAAAACTTGGACAGAAAATTTCAAATTAAGAAATAAAAATATGGATAACATATATGAAAAACATTCAAGAGCTCCTAGCTGTCAAGGAAATATAGGAAAAGTATAAATACACTGAAATTCCATTCCATAACATTAAGCAGGGTTAACATTAGTTATCCTCACTTCTGTCAATAAACTCGCAAATAAAAAGACTTGTCCTAAGGCTGTTGTCTTAGTCAGGGTTTCCATTCCTGCACAAACATCATGACCAAGAAGCAAGTTGGGGAGGAAAGGGTTTATTGAGCTTACACTTCCACACAGCTGTTCATTACCAAAGGAAGTCAGGACTGGAACTTAAGCAGGTCAGGAAGCAGGAGCTGATGCAGAGGCCATGGAGGGATGTTTCTTACTGGCTTGCTTCCCCTGGCTTGCTCAGCCTGCTCTCTTATAGAACCCAAGAACACCAGCCCAGAGATGGCACCACCCACAAGGGACCCTCCTTCACTTGATCACTAATTGAGAAAATGCCCCACAGCTGGATCTCATAGAGGCACTTCCCCAAGTGAAGCTCCTTTTCCTATGATAACTCCAGCCTGTGTCAAGTTGACACACCAAACTAGTCAGTACAATTGACCCCTTGTCAACTTGACACACCAACATATCTCTATTAATCCTCAACCCTTACTTTCTTATTCATCCCCAAGATCTCAATAATGTAAAAAGTCCCACAGTCTTTACATATTAAAAGTTCAATCCCTTTAAAATGTCCAATATCTTAAAATTCAAAGTCTTTTAAAAATTCAAGTCTCTGAACTGTGGGCTCCTTCTTTCAAGAGGGAAAAATATCAGGGCACAGTCACAATCAAAAGCAAAACTCAAACTCCAATGGTTCAATGTCTGGGATCCAACTCACGATCTTCTGGGCTCCTCCAAGGGCTTGAGTCACTTCTCCAGCTCTGCCCTTTGTAGCACACACCTTGTCTTCTAGGCTCCAGCTGCCTGTACTCCACTGCTGCTGCTGTCCTTGGTGGTAATCACATAGTACTGGCATCTCCAAGCCTCAACTCTTTTGCATGACCCCTTCAGTCCTGGGCCATCAATTACAACTGAGGGTATACTTTCACCAATGGCCTTCCATGGCCTCTCACAGTACCAAGCCTCAGCTGTTCTTCATGATGCCTTCATGCCTTCAAAAAGAGTACCACCTGGGTGACTCTTACACAGTACCAAGTCCTGCTACAGCACGAGGCACAACCTTGGCTATCTGGAACACACCCTCTGTGCTCTCAGAAAACACTTCCCAGAAGATTTCACCTCAGTGATGCTGGTTTCTTCTTAATCACCGCTAATTTCTTAGCTCCAGCTAACCAGCACCAATAGTTCCAGTAACACAAAAGTTGACTTTAATGGTTTTGGTATCTTGTTACTCACAGCTGATTCTTCAGCCCCAGCTAACCAAAACCACAGAATCTTCATGGCCCTGATAAGAGTCTTTAATCTTCCCTCTGAAATTTCACAAGCCAGGCCTCCATCTTCTCCACTGTTCTCAACATAATCTTCCAAGCTCCTACACATCTCACAGAGGTCTCAACACTGAATGGACCATCTAATCCAAAGTTCCAAAGTCCTTCCTCAGTCCTCCCCAAAACATGGTCAGGTTGTTACAGGAATACCCCACTCCTGGTACCAATTTGTCTTAGTCAGGGTTTCCATTCCTGCACAAACATCATGACCAAGAAGCAAGTTGGGGAGGAAAGGGTTTATTGATCTTATACTTCCACACAGCTGTTCATTACCAAAGGAAGTCAGGACTGGAACTCAAGCAGGTCAGGAAGCAGGAGCTGATGCAGAGGCCATGGAGGGATGTTTCTTACTGGCTTGCTTCCCCTGGCTTGCTCAGCCTGCTCTCTTATAGTACCCAAGAATACCAGCCCAGAGATGGCACCACACACAAGGGGCCCTCCTTCACTTGATCACTAATTGAGAAAATGCCCCACAGCTGGATCTCATAGAGGCACTTCCCCAAGTGAAGCTCCTTTTCCTATGATAACTCCAACCTGTGCCAAGTTGACACACCAAACTAGCCAGTACATTGTGGCTGATCAATAGAACTAAATTACATTTTCCCAGGTGGTTTTGATGTATGGTAATCTCCAAGTAAATTTCAGCCGTAAATATTATAATATAATATGGTTACCCTCATGTAAAATTTGAGAATTTACTCAGGAAGTAGCCAGCATCATCCATGCTAATTTGAACCTTATTAATGGAATGTTTCCTTAACTTTTCACAGAATATGAACACTTTATAGAGATGATATTCTGCTTTCTATGGCATGACTTTGTTTAGGACAATATGGTGTGTGATATTTTGCTGTTTGTGGCCTGTCCTTTCTGATGATAATATAATATGAGACATTTTCATTCAGAAGTGGTAATGATTTCTCAAGAAATTTCATTTGTACAATTAAAAAAAAAAGCCCATGCCATAACAAAGAATTGACATTTTCTCCATCCCTACAGAACTATTTGAACCTAATCTTCATAAGTGATGCATTACAAGAATCAATAGGTAATTCATACTTAAATAGTACTTTACCCTAGGCAGACTTGTGCCCTTACACTTTATAAATATAGTTTAATTTGTAAATTACTCAAAGATATTTAAAACTACCAATAACAACACAGAATAAATGTAACAATGTATTTAACACATTTTTTGTGGACAAAATGTTCACAAAATGTGAAAAATGTTCACCTTCCTCCCCAGGGTCCTGGGTGGTGGCATGGACACAGTATATTGCATGGATACTAGGAAGTGAAAACTGTTTTCTTGACTGTAGGAGTGGCTCAGCAGTTAAGAGTATCTATTACATTATCAAAGGGCCCGAGTTTGGTTCTCAGCATCCATATCAAATTTCTCAGAATAGTCTGTAGCTCCAGCTGCAGAAGCTCCAATGCCTCTTCTAGCCTTCTCTGGTAACTATACATACCCAGTATAAAACACACACACACACACACACACACACACACACACACACATATATACACACATACACACACACACAGAGAGAGAGAGAGAGAGAGAGAGAGAGAGAGAGAAACACACACATACTCAAATATAAACAAAATTCAAATTAAAAATAAAGGAATTTCTCTTATTCAGATGAAATAATGTATGATTTCGTCACACTATGTAGTGTAAAATTTTAAATTTATGTGTGGTATGCGTTTTGGAGTCCTGCTGTGGTTCCTTGTTCCTTCCTTTTTCCCCCTCAGAGTATCCAGACATTGGTGTACACTAGGCTGGAAGGATGAACGAGAGTCCTGAATGGGCAGAGTTCTGCAGAATCCCTATACTGCTGGGAATGAATGCTGGGGCGAGGAGGTGGGGGTGGAGGAAGAAAGCCTTCTCCGAGGATCTTAGTGTTATGGCTCATTTAGGGAATTGCCTTCTCTGAGGACTGTCAATTAAACACCTCCCTAAGATGATCATAGCTTGTGGACATACCTTTATTTGGCCTGAACTAGGGGTATATACAGACTTTGGAGAATAAGTTTTCAGCTTAAATGGAAATCACTGGCTAGAGTTTTAATGCTGAGTGAATTCCTCTTTTGCATGGACAGGTATTTCAGGAACCCCAGGTACTTGTTGGGCAAGCAGGTTCTTACCAGGAAGAAAGGAATGGAAAAAGGGAAAAAGAGAGAGTTGAGTTTATAATCTCATCAAGTCTATGTTACATTCTGCAAGTAGAGGATGGGGTTTTGTGTTCCCAAGACAAGAGAAGGCCTGCTGGTAAAGGGAGTCCTACAGACAATGGAAGATTTGGAACTTAATTAACAGGGCCCAACACTTATGAATGTTTTTCCTAAATTTCTCAACTGAGTAAGTATTAGATCACATTTAATCATAGTAAACTGAGACCAAGGAAGGCAAATGCTTGTGGGAAAAGCCATATTTTGACAGTTTCAACACTGAGAGGCTGTAATCTTTCAGCCAGTATACAAGTTTAACACATTTTTAAAATATATATATATTTACCCTGTTCTAAGGAGAACTCAAACTCTGTGGACAAATTGATAATGATTAATAAAAATAAATAAAAATGAGATATCCTTTGTGTCAGTTTGCTGCTATACATTTTACTGAACACAAATGCAATAATTCTGCTTTTTATCCACTAGTTTACCTTGATTATTAACAAATAGCTCAAATGTAAAAAGAAACACAAATACAATGGAGATTAGAGGGGGAATGATAACTGTCTTAGAAATGAATCATGGTGGATGGGCACACATTATTTTATTCATTAACAATAGAATTCACCATTAATCCAAGAAACCATCATCACTATCAAAAATAATTTTATTCTACAACTTGCCTTAATTTTACTTAATTATATTCAGGCTATGTCCAAGAGTCAATAATAATTTTGTTTTATAAGTTTTACCTTTTGCTCCTACATATCATACAAGCATAATTGCTATTGATTCATTTGAATCAATGACATTGTGTAATAACTGAACATTTGTAAAAACTGATGAGTCAGAGTCATCTATGAAGGAAGACACTTAGGTTGTAATTCACTTGTCAAATGCATGCAATTTTATTCTAGGCCTTTGAATGTTGCTAATCCATGTATAATATATTTGACAAATGTCAATTAACAGGGATGTTCAATTAACCAAAAAACTCAATTTTCCAATTATTTCAGGGCAAATGGATGCATATTGTAATTCTTGTTAAGAAATAATTGCCATTAATGTAACTTTTATTATTTATTCATGCTTAAGGGTAATTGAATTTCTTTGACTTGGAAATTCTGTCTTTTGACAATAAAGGTAGATAACTCTGATATGTCAATGATGTTGAAATACAGGATTCAATCAAGCATAGCATTTGAAATAGAGACTTCTTCAGTGCACTGTATTTGTTATTTAATAGTGCTTTGTTGTTTTTGCATGAGATTCACTCATGTATATTTTTTATTAAATTTATTTATGTTTTTATTTTACAACCCAGTATCAGTCTTTCCTCTTCTCCTCAAGTACTACCTTCACATAAGTCCCCTCTTTCCCCATTCCCCTTAGAAGGGAAGTCCCTCTCTGGGTTTCTGTTGTGGTTTGGTCTTTTTCTATCCATTGTAATAAGTATAGGTTCACAAGACCTGTTGTCCCAGGGACAAGAGAGAGTTCTCTCATACACCTTGGTCCCAAGTTATTATTTCTGATAGGTAAATAAATAAAGATGTCAACAGCCAATAGCTGGACAGAAGAGAATTAGGTAGGGTTTAGTTTTTCTGGGCTTTAGGTTGGAAATGGAACACAAGGAAAGAGAAGGTGCAAGAGGAGGAGAAGAATGAGGAGGAGGAGGAGAAAGAAGAGGAGGAAGACAATGAGGATGAGGAGAATGAGGAGGACAAGGAGGACGAGGATGAGGAGGACGAGGAGGATGAGGAAGAGGAAGAGCCACAATGGGTCAAGAGAACATGACCCTGAGGGCTGGATAATTGGAGGTAAGAGCAGCCCAGATGAAATATAGTAAGTAATAACTCTGGGTTATCAATAGAATAGTAGATTCTAATAGCATAGAAGAGAATAGTTGTATTTAAGGCTTATTGTAAATAAAAAGGTTATGCGTGTTTTTTATTTGGGAATTAAATTACCTAAGATTGGGTAAAAAAACAACTGGGTTGTGATTAAATAATTTCTACAACCAGTGTGAACGTCCCACAGTTCCCTATCCCACCTCCTACCCAGTACATCAAGTTGCTAAAGGACTAAACACATCCTCTCGCACTGAGGTTAGACAAAGCTGTCCATTTAGGGGTGCAGAATCCACAGGCAAGCTGGTTGGCTTCAGGATTAGGGCCAGCCTCTGCTCCAGGTGTTGGGAGATCTGCATGAAGAACAAGCTCCATGTCTGGTAGATATGTGACACAGGCCTATGTTCAGCCTGTGTTTGAGTTTTGGTTGCAAATTCAGTCTCTTGGAGGTCCCAATGGTCCAGGTTAGTTGACTGTGATGGTCTTGCTGTGAAGTCCCTGTCCTCTTCAGGGTGGGGGTGGGGCTTTCAATCTTTCTCAGAACTGTTCTATAAGATTTTGGAAAGATCTCCCTTGCTCATGTATAGGTAGGATTAAAATAATAAAAGTAGCCATTTTACCAAAAGCAATCTACAGATCCAATGCAATCTCATTAAAAATTCCAACACAATTCTTCACAGATCTTGAAAGAAGAATTCACAACTTCATGTGGATAAAGAAAAAACCAGGATAGCTAAAATCATTCTGAAAAATATAACAGCTTCTGGAGGTATCACTATCCATGAATTCAAGCCATACTGCAGAGAAATGGTAATAAAAACAAACAAACAAACAAACAAACAAACAAAAACCAAAAAATAACAAAGCCAAAACCAAAAAAATCCCCTGCATGTCATTGGTAGAAAAACAGGCAGGTGTATCAATGGAATCTAATCAGGACACAGAAATAAATGTACCCACAGACATGAATTTTGACAAAGAAGCCACAACCATACAATAGGAAAGGGAGGAGATCTTCAACAATGGTCCTGGATTAACTGGATATCTACATGTAGAAGAATGCAAATATATCCATATTTATCACCCTGCACAAAGCTCAAGTTCAAACAGATGAAAGACCTCAACGTTAAATGAGATAAACTAAATCTAACAGAACAAAAGCGGGAAATAACCTTGAACTCATCAGTACAGGAGACAAAGTACTAAACAGAACACCAATATCTGAGGCATTAAGGTCAAGAATAAATGGGACCCTCTGATGCAGAAAAGCTTCTGTAAGTCAAGGGACATTATCATCAGTACTAACTGACAGTCTGCAGATTTGGAAAAGATCTTCACAAATTATGCATTTGACAGAGGGCTAATATTCAAAATATATAAAGAATTCAAGATATTAGACACCAATAACTGAAATAACCTAATTCAAAATAAGGACATCATGAATATTGCAGATAAATAGGTGGAAATAAAAAATATTATCCTGAATAAAGTAACCCAGACCCCAAAAGACATGCATGGTCTGTACTGACTTATAAGTGGATATTATCCATAAAGTACAGGATGACCATGCTATAATCAACAGACCCAGAGAAGCCAAATAACAAGGAGAGCACAGGGGAGGATGGCTGAATGTTTCTTCGAAGAGGAAACAAAATAAATATCAGGAGCAAACTGGGTAGAAGAGGGAATGTGGAAAGGAGCAGAAAATGGTGGGGACCAAATGTAGAGACAGTTGGGGAGAGAGAAGGGAGATGGTCTGGGACTGGTGGTAATCTCTAGAACATGTCCAGATCTGGGATAGGGAGAGGCTCCAGGTGATTTGAGGGAGCAACTCTAGCTGAGATTCCTAACAGTGGGGGATATGGGTCCTAAAGTGGCCACTCATGCATATTTTACATTATAATTCATTTACATTAATTAAAAATATTAAATATTTTTTTAAATATTGAACATAGATTCTTCTTTCATACATCCAAATACAGTTTCTCTTCCTTCTACTTCTCCTATCCCCCAACCATCTCTACTCTTCCTGAAACACATTCCCCTCCTGATTTCCTCTTTAGAAAGGGGAGGGTACCAAGAGATGACAGTCAAACTGGACAAAAGAAGATGAGGCTGGACATAGCAACCCAATAGGAAGCGATGTGCTGCAAAAACAGGCAAAAGAATCAGTGATGTACCCAACCCCACTACTTGAACTCCCACAAAATCACCAAGCTAACCGCCATAACATATACGCACAAGACATGTGGCAGACTTCTCCCAGCACTCTGGAGTGAGAGAATCAGGTAGATCTCTGAGTTCAAGGACATCCTGATTTATGGAGGGAGATCCAGAACAGCCAGGGCTACACAGAGAAATCCTGTCTCAAAACCAAAAACTTAAACCACTTTTTAAAAAGAAGGTATAAATGGGTTTTCTTAACACCACTACACTTATATTTCTGTCAGGTATGCCAGCAACTAACTGTTCTTTGTTTCCACAGTGTTTATGCATTACACAGCTGTTTTTTGTCACTTACATACATGCTTGTAAAACAACTACACAGGGGAATGGAAAGCAATTTTATTTGGCTTTTCTGGGGTCCCATAATCTCCACATACTATTTTTTTTAGATACTTTCTTTATTTACATTTCAAATGTTATTCCCTTTCCTGGTTTCCCCTCCAAAAACACCTATCCTACCCCTCCCTCCCAGTGCTCACCAAACAACCCACTGCCTCTTCCTTGTTGTGGTATTCCCCTATACTGGGAACCAAGCCTTCTCAGGGCCAAGGGCCTCTCCTCCTTTTGATGTCCAACAAAGCCATCCTCTGCTACTTATGCAGGTAGAGTCATGGATCCCTCCATGTGTACTCTTTGGTTGGTAGTTTAGTCCCTGGGAGTTCAGGGCATACCAAAGTATAGATACTTTGGTCCTTCTTAGAAGGGGGGACTAAATACCCATAGGAGGAGATAAGACAAAGTGTGGAGCAGAGACTGAAGTAAAGGCCATCCAGAGACTGTCCCATCTGGGGATCCATTCCATATATAGTTACCAAACCCATACACTATTGTGGATGCCAACAAGTGCTTGCTGACAAGAGCCAGATATAGTTGTCTCCTGAGAGGCTCTGCCAGTACCTGACAATTACAGAGGTGGGTGCTCTCAGGCAACCATTGTACTGAGCACAAGGTCCCAATGGAGAAGCTAGAGAAAGGACCCAAGGAGCTGGAGGAGTTCAGTCCCATAGGAAGAACAACAATATGAACCAACCAGTGCACATACTTCATAGTCAAATTGTTTGACAGATTTTTCTTTCAACTGTTAAATCAGTGGAAATCCCACTGTCTTGATACATATTCCATCCGACAGTTAATTATGTACATAATTTCTATTGTTTAAATTGTCTGCTGAAATGCGCTGTATGGTCCTCCCCCTGCCCTCACCTATTGGGATATATCCAATATATGAAGAGAGGGTAAACTATGTTCAGTGAAAACTTATCCTGTCCTAAATTTTTCTTGTATATTAAATTTACAAATCATCTTTTGATATTTGAATAGGAAGAAGAAAATGTTATAGGGCTTAAAATGTATTTTGTTATCAATGATATTTATAAATCATTCTTACCAAAAATCAAATTAATGTTCCTCATTACATTGTGTCACCAGGACATTCAAACTTGCATAACTTTTGCTAGACTTTCTTTGAGTCTCAATTTTACCACAATATTCATTTTCCTTTTTGAAGCTTGTCTTCTGTTCTGCCTATGAATGATACTACCCCCAAAGATAACAGATTTCTTTCTGTTACTCTTTTTCATTTTCTCCTGATATAGCACACACAGCCCTGTTGTCTTCTGCTCTCTTGTCTCTTGTAATTTCTCGATATCTAACTTGTACTATATTTGCAACTCCTTTATAAACTCTATTTCACATTATAATAATTCCTTGTGTTTACCCCTTAGGAAAAGTCATCGTACCTCATTATATAAAGCACAATTTTTTGTTTAATGATTTTCATGGATATTTCTTCCTCATGGGTGGCCACTGAAATCATTGTTCAGTCACTCATTTCTGTTTACATTGCTTTTCTAGACTGTGCGTATGCATTGATTCATGCCTTTTTTTCTGCATGCATTTTTACCTCCATACCAGCCTTTAATTCTTGTGATGCCCTCAGCATCTGCTGAAACAGGGTGAGTGAGACTTCCAGGATAATCTTGATTAGAGTAATCATATCCCATGCACTTCATTTATGTTTGCAGACAATGGCCTTCTGGTTCATATTTTTTCATCCTTCTGATTCACGACTTTTGCATGTACCTTTAATTGTATTTGGGTGATCTTACCTATCACATTTTCCTTCTCAGTACAGTCCCTACATTTTTGTCCACACCACATGATGAAAATAGTTATATCATGTATTATATTCAAAACTTTTATAGAATTACAGCTATAGTTTTATTCCTTATTCTAGGATCAATCTTCTTAATGTTTCATAAAATCAGGGAGTTTATCCATTTAGATATTTTCATATTGCAAACTTAAAACAGCATGTTCTGAAAGAAAATCAGTTTTCTTAATGATAGAAGATACTTCATTACTCAGAAGAGATTTATATTCCCCTGAAAGGCATTGGCTGATCTTTCCTATAGAGCTGTGAAAGCAATATCTTCCTTTTTCTTTTTTAATTTATTTTCTATATTCTTGTTTACATTCCAAAGGCTTTCCCCTTTCCCAGTTCCCCCTTCACCATATGTCCCATAAGTCCACTTCCCCACCCCCCGCCCATTCCCCAATCACCCCCCCAACACACACACACACATACACCATTTCTCTGTTCTGGTACTCTCCTACAAAACTGGATCCAGTCTTTTAGGGACCAGGGTCCTCTCCTTCCTTCTTCTTGGGAATCTTTTGATTTGCTAATTGTGCCTTGAGTATTCAGAGCTTCTGGGCTCATTAATATCCACTTATCAGTGATTGCATTTCATGTGTATTCTTTTGTGATTGGATTAGCTCATTTAGGATGATATTTTCCAGATCCAACCATTTGCCTACAAATTGCACGAATTCATTATTTTTAATTGCTGAGTAGTATTCCATTGTATAAATATACAACATTTTCTGTATTCATTTCTCCTTTCAGGGACATCTGGACTACTTCCAACTTCTGGCTATTATAAATAAGGCTGCTATGAACATAGTGGAGTCTTTATAAGCAATATCTTTCTATCTCTTAGTTATCTGTAAGAATGAAACACCCAGTATCTTGAGGATAGCAAGTATCTAATGTCTCTAGCAGAGGTGTCCATTTATAAATTATCCTATTGAAATGGCTTAGGGTCATTTTCAGGCTGAGAACTTGTGTGTTATATTTCTCTTAATATGAGGTCCTTGTATCCTATTATTGATTGTATATGACAGTTATTTGCTGAGAACTTGCTGAGTATAAGTGCTTGGTGCTGTATGTGTTAAATACCATAAAAAATGAAGACTTCATACTTGGTCAATGTTGTAGCTCTAGCACCAAGGATTCTCAATCGGATAATGAATGTATTTTCAATAGATGCTCAGGCTTTGGTTTTCTCAGGCTTTAGGATGCTCAGAGCTTAGTTTGGAACCAAAAGGAGCAAGGAATATTAGCTTCAGAAGATGTATGTCTCAGTTATTTAGTCTAGATGATGGTATAACAGTGTTTGCTTTTACTTCATCCATATATGAAAGTTGACCTTGATTGTGACTTGAAATGATTTAGGATCTCTTGAGGGACACATTCTGCATACCTCTGGGGTGTTTCTCTAGAAGTTTAAATGAGAAGAGAAAACTCATTCTGAATATGATCACTACCATCCCTTTGGGTGGAGTCACATAGTGAATGGAAGGATAAAAAGGAACAATGTAAAAAAAAAAAAAAAAAAAAAAAAAACAACCCAGCCACCTCACTCTGCTTCCTGACTACAAATATGATATGCACTGCTGCCTCATGTCCAACAACTGCAGCTAAAGCTACCATCACAATGCCTTCTTTTCATAGCTGCAAGCAAAGTAACAAATTCTCAAAGCAGTCATGTAATGTATTGGAATAAATTTATAATGAAGTCTTATGAAGCTATTGATGATTACCTAGCATACAATACTGTCACTCAACATTGTCTGTTCCACAATACATCAGATGCCAAAAACAACTCAACACCATCTAAAATATAACTTATTTAAGTTTAGGAAATGAGAGTAATTTTAACCCTCCCATATCTACACACACGCATACATGGATAATCTATTTGGAGCAAGGTGATATATAGGAGTTTTTAATTTAGTATTTATGAAAAATTAAACACTTGGTGAGAACTTATGAAAGAATGCTACCAATATTATTTTTATATACTAAAACCAATATATAATTAAATTTCTAAGTATTTAATGAGTATCATAACAAACAATGTGTTGCATTAGAAGCGCAGATCTCATCCTGATAGACCGCATCAGGCCAAATAGTTCCACGTGAAGTTAATTTTAGGAGAAAAGGGCAAAGGCGGTGGTTAAGAAGAAGGGAGGAGAAAAGAGAGAGCGAGGTCAGAGGGTTCTTCCTATTATGTGGATTGTGACTTAGCCATTTGCAGGTAGAGGTGGGAGGTGAGCCAAGTGGATGCTGGGAATATGGTGATGGTTGCTTTGGCAACAGATGTGCAAGTCACTGTCGCCTAGGTGTGAGATCATTGGATATAGAGCTGACCCTAACACCAACACAATGAGCCATAATCTATTGAACATTCATTAAGTATGAAACATTAAACACTTTTTAACATATCTAAATATCACCTTTAACACTGTAAGTCCCTATAACATATTTTTCCCTTCATTCTATAGAATTCTGCTTAAAAGCACCATATAACCATTATTGAGCTCACCAACCTTCTCACAGCTATAACAACACTCAGATGCAGACCTAATGTCAAAGTACTTTGTTTTATACAAGATACCCAAAGCTATTAAGTTACCAATAACAATGAAATTTCAAGCAAATAATTGTATTTTTCCAAATACCTACTTGATGAGTTCTCAAATTGTTCTTATTCTCCATAAACATTCAGGATAAAGAACTTCAAGTGAATGAATAATTATAATGTTTCTAAAACCACTCTACTATTGAAGAAGTATGAGGATGAGCTTACTGAATACAAGGATGTGAGGAAATCAGTGGTCCAGGCCTTGGGTTGGCATCTCTCAAATGAGCAACTAGTAATTATCCATTTGCAAACATAAATATTTCAACTTTACAATCCCTACAAATCACTCAAAAACAAAATCACCCAAAACAACAACAACAACAACAACACTAAAAACATGGCAAATTTTGCTAGACTCTATAATACAGAGAAAAACTAATTTTGGAGAACTTTAGAATCAAAGGTCTGGGGTCTTGGGACACAGATTCATAAGATAATCAAAAGAAAACTGTAATAAATGACTGGATTGGTATGTAAAATAAAAGATTAGAACTGTGTTCTGCAGGAGATGAGATATTCAGATAATTTTTTAGGATAAAAGCAAATTGCTTAGAGCACACACACACACAACACACACAACACACACACACACACACACACACACACACACACACACACACACACCAAGCAATCAGGGCATGGATAGAGAGACCTCTTAGAAGACCAAGCAAACAGAATATCTACAGGGACATCTCCATAGAGAAAGCAGGACATATAGAGAAGCAGACTGGAAAACTGTATTAAGCACAATACAGGTCATGAGCTTGGATCCAAAATTTGACTTTGAGTCGCTCTTTTCATAGCTCCTCACCCCTTCTCTCAGAACCCCTCTTCAATCCCAGGCTGGTTGTTGGCAGATTAATTGTATGATTTCCATCATTCCATAAAACATTTTAAGGTTAACCATCAAAGACAGAAGAAACTGCCAGAAATGTAACCCTTATGTGGTGGTATTAAAATAAATTTGTTCAGTAGGGAAATGAAAAGCACAAAGCATTAAAGATGGACCTTAAACATACAATTAAGCTCAGCCTGCATATTAAACACATAACACTATATCTAGTTAATTAGTCTGTTAATTTGATAAGCATGGCTGACTGCAATTTATTTAGGCCAAACTAATAATGGCATGCTTATTAAGGATTGTTTAAATGTATGCAAAGGGAAAAGTAAAAACAGCTTATGACACCCAGACAAGTTCATATCAATCATGGTTCCTCGTGGAAAGGTACCTGTAAATCAAATTCAAACTGTGTTTAAGAAGAAAACTAATTCACTATACAGGCAGCATATATTTTCTAGAATTTGCAGCTGTGCTGAACAAGTATGTTTTAAAATGGGACAGAGCCAAGTGCCATTAGTCACTGTGTAGTCTTTGGTGAAATCATACCCACCCATTCTAATCCTCCTCCACATGCCCCAGCAACAGGTTTAAAACCCAGGCTGCATTTTAACCTTAGCATCTAAAAAATTAATTTGATTCCCTTACAAGTATTTATTAATTTGATTCCCTTACAAGTATTTACCTATATTAGTTTTGAATATTAGTTATGTGTCAGCATAATATTTAATCTATCAAATAATATGTTCTTAAAATTAATTATATAAATCATCTTCAAACAACAAAAGTCTACATGTGTATATTTTTATTTCCTCTAATTTGGGCAGAAGGAATTTTGACACTAGAAATAGTGTTTGTGTTTATATCTTATTTGAAATTTAAATTGCATAGCTCAATATTAGAGAAGCAGCTTTTATCTCTAATGTGAATATATATATATATATATATATATATATATATATATATATTCCCATATAGGTTTGGGTCTCAGGATGGGGCATGAATTGTGTGGTATAGTGATAATCAGCTGTAACAATGGGCCATTATTATATTCTTTTTACTCAAGTCAATGCCAGTCTTGCTTTCAGAAACATTGACCAGAGAATGAGAAGAAGATTAAAATAGCCTTTAAATAAATGAAAACAGACTACAATCTGTAGTCTGAGAAAGATTAAATATAGAAGAAGGGATCTCCCTTGAAGGGAGAAATAGAGTAAAATTTATGGAGAAATAAGGTAAGGGGGAAGATATGGTTGATAGAGAAAATATAGGGAGAGACAGCTAGAATTAAAAAGCATTTGAAGATGGTATGAAAACGTAGAAGAGTAAAAATTTCCTAAAATATATGAAGGTGGTCCTCATGAAGTCTCCAAATAATGAGGGAGACAGAGTCCCAGCTGTCCATTTCTTGTTATCAAATGAAGCTTCCAGTATTGGAATTGGATTACATCCAATTGAATTGTTGACTAAAGAGGTCCCATGAAAATTTCCAAACAACTCAGCTGGATGCTTAGATTACAGATTGCTCTTTTCAAACAGACAGAAAAGCCCATTGCTGAAGATAACACCTCTACTCATTGAACATGGAATAATTGAGCTGGTGCCTACATAGAAGCTTCACTCTTGCCTTCTAGTGTCTTTTATATGGAAGGCTACTCTACAGGCTACCAAAAGATAAACACCAACCCAGACACCAAAATTTTTATCTATACTCTATTCTGACCACAAAATATAATAGACGGCACAAAGCTTGTTGGCAACCAATGTCTGAGTAGAGTTAAGACCCACTCTGAGGGATAGAACCCATAACCAAAACTACTTGAATGATCAAATTAAACAAACGATAGCTCAGCTACCTAGTGTAATGCCAAATACTATTGGTTTCAAAAATAAAAATATCAGCGATACAATGACTCCTAATGATATTCATAGAAAAGTGCCTTATTGAGCTATCATCATAGAAGATTGCTTCCGCAGCAAATGAGAACAAATGCAGAGAGCAACAGCTAGGCATTACCCAGAAAGGGAAAGAGTGGCAGACTGTGATATACACAGCTCTAAATGGGGGGTCTCCATGATAACTCCCCTCATAACTCAGGGAACCTCACATAAGAGGAGGCAGAAAGATTATAAGAGCCAGAGGGAGTGGAGGACACTGGGAAAACAAGACCTTTTAAGGAAGGCACATGTGAACTCTGACCCTGACGCAGCAAGCACAGGGCTCTGCAATATGTTATAGCTTCTACTTTAGTTCCTTTATGGGACTTGTAAATCTGTAAACAAGTGGTTTCTGATTCTAGTACCTTGTCTTTGTCCTCTTTTTCTTTGGTTCATTTGCCTAGTCCAACTTCAATGTGATGAGTTTTGTTTAGCTGATTTTGTTTGAGATAATGCCCTGTTATTATCTCTTTGATGCTATTCTTTTCTAAGAGAGATTGAAAGAAAATGGATCTGGATGGGAAAGGAGGTGAGGAATAACTGGTAGTAGTAGAAGGAGGAGAACTTATAATAAGGATATATATATCCATGAGAAAAGAAACTACTTTGAATAATCAGTGTGAGAGAAAAAACATAGGAGGATTAATGGAATAGAATTGAAGACCCAGAAAGAACCCACACACCTTTGGTCACTTGATATTTGACAACGGAGCTAAAAACATCCAGTGAAAAAAAGACAGCATTTTTAACAAATGGTGTTGGATCAACTGGAAATAAGCATGCAGAAAAATGCAAATCAACCCATTCTGATCTCCTTGTACAAAGCTTAATTCCAAGTGGATCAAAGACCTACACATAAAACCAGACACTCTGAAGATTATAGAGGAGAAAGTGGGGAAGAATCTTGAACACATGGGCACAGTGGAAAAGTTCCTGAATAGAACACCAATGGCTTATGCTTTAAGAACAAGAATCAACAAATGGGACCTCATAAAACTGCAAAGCTGTAAGGCAAAGGACACAGTCAATAGGACAAAATGACAACTAACAAATTGGGAAAAGTTCTTTACCAATCCTACATCTGACAGAGGGCTAATATCCAATGT
Source organism: Apodemus agrarius (assembly GCA_964023405.1). Classification (NCBI taxonomy): domain Eukaryota; kingdom Metazoa; phylum Chordata; class Mammalia; order Rodentia; family Muridae; genus Apodemus; species Apodemus agrarius. The sequence continues at coordinate 123,117,246 of OZ030007.1, forward strand.
ATACAAAAAGCTCAAGAAGTTAGTGCCCAGAGAGTCAAATAACCCTATTAAAAATGGGGTATAGAGCTAAACAGGGAATTCTCAACTGAAAAACTTAAATGTCTCTAAAGCACCTAAAGAAATGTTCAGTATCCGTAGTTATCAGGGAAATCCAAATCAAAACAACACTGAGATTCTACCTCACACCAGTCAGAATGACTAAGATGAAAAACCCAGGGGAAGGCAGATACTTGAGATGATGTGGGGAAAGAGGATCACTTCTCGATTGTTGGTGGGATTGCAAGCTCATAAAACCACTCTGGAAATCAGTTTGGCAATTCCTCAGAAAATTAGTCATAGTAATACCTGAGAACCCAGCTATTCCATTCCTGGGCATATACCCAGAAGCTGCTCCAGGGTATCATGCTCCACTATGTTCATAGCTGCCTTATTTATAATAGCCAGAACCTGGAAAGAACACAGATGTCCTTCAACAAAGGAATGGATACAGAAACTGTGGTATAAATACACAATGGGATACTTACTATTCATCTATTAAAAACAATGAATTCATGAAATTCTTAGGCAAATATATGGAACTAGAAAGTGTCATCCTGAGTGAGGTAACCTAATCACAAAAAAACGTGGTATGCACTCACTGCTAAGTGGATGTTAGCCCAAAAGCTCAAAATAAACGTTACAACTCTCACACCATAGGAAGCTCAAGAAGAAGGAGGATTGAAGTGAGGATGCTTTGGTTCCTCCAAGAAAGGGAACGAAATACTCACAGGAGAAATAAAGGTGAAACAAAGTGTGGAGCAGAGACTGAAGTAAAGGCCACCCAGAGACTGCCCTACCTGGGGATTCATCTTATAAATAGTCACCAAACCCCTGACACTATTGTGCACAACAAGAGGTGCATACCAAAAGAAGCATTCCAATGGTTGTCTCTGGAGGGGCCCTGCCAGCCTTACACATAACAGAGACAGATGCTAGCAGCCAACCATTGGTCTGGGTGTGGGGTCTCCAATGGAGGAGTTGTCGGGTATCAGTGGGAGGAGCGGTCCTTGGTCAGGTGAAGGCTCAATAGCTGCCCCAACAAAGGGAAATCAGGAGTGGGGGGTGGGGGTGGGGGGAGGTGGAAGTGGGTCAGGTGGAGGGGCATATACTTGGAGGCAGGGGTGGTAGGAGGGGTTGGGGGTTTTGGGGGAGGAGGAAAACTGGAAAAGGTTTTACCATTTGAAATGTAATGAAGATTATATTCAATTAAAAAATAGAGTGGGGTAATCCATTCACAAAAGAACACACCCCGGTATGCACTCACTTCACTGATAAGTGGATATTAGCCCAAAAGCTTGGAATACCCAAGGTACAACTCACAGACCACATGGAGCTCAAGAAGGAAGACCAAAGTGTGGATACTTTGATCCTTAATGGAAGGTGGATCAAAATACCCATGGCTCATAGCCAACTAATAGAATGAGCATAGGGACCCTAATGGAGTAGCTAGAGAAAGGATCCAAAGAGCTGACGAGGTTTTCAGTCCTGCAGAAGGAACAATAATACGTACCAACAATAGTTGGGGGGGAGAAGAACTATGGGAACTATGGTGGGTGGGAACTGGGAAAGGGGAAAGCCTTTAAAATGTAAACATAGAATATAGAAAATAAAAATAACTAAAAAAAAAAAATAATACGTACCAACCAGTACCCCCATAGCTTCCAGGGACTAAACCACCAACCAAAGAGTACACATGGAGGGACCCATAGCTCCAGTTACATATGTAGCAGAAGATGGCCATTTCAGACACCAATGAGAGGAGAGGCTATTGGTCCTGTTAAGGCTCAATGCCCCAGAGTAGAAGAATGTTAGTCAGGAAAGTAGGAGTGGGGTGAGCAGGGAGATGGGGGATGAATATGGGATTTTCAGAGGGGTAACAAGAAAAGGCAATGCCATTTGTAATGTAAATAAAGCAAATATCTAATAAAAAGTAACAAAAAATAAAAAACAATATGATGGAAAAGTAGTATAGCTTTTAGACAGAGCATAGACAAGATATTGTAATAGGTACAGAGAAGAAAGGAAACGATCAAAACTATTCAACTGTTATGAAAATAGATGTTAATCAACATGATGTTAGGGAAATATGAGTGGATATTGCATAGACCAGAATAGGCCAGAATTTAAGGAAAATGTGAAGTAAATTGGATAATTTAAATTTATCCAGTATAGTAAAAGAATGGATGATTTAATTCATATTTCAAATTTCACTAAAATGAATATGTGAAGGGAATTGAGGAAACTTCACATGAAAAGGGCGACATTCTATTCCTGGTTAGTGCCATCAGCTTCTAAAACACCAGCTAACATACATAGTAAAAGAACATTTTAAGTGTTAGCATTAGAAAAATCTCATTTTCTCAAGAGCATCGATAATAACATGAGAATGCTGACCCACTCTTTCACACAATACAGTCCAGTGCTTGCTGGGCTCATTAAGCTAAGAATTGCCAGAGAATGCAAACAACTTACAAGGCAAAGAACCCATTTGAATTCACAGCGTTTCCTCACACCCCAAAGGGAAAGAAAGCCCTTTCTAAAGTTTCTAACCTCATGTGGTTTTCATCTTGTAAAAAGGGAAGTCTTGAGCAATCTGCAATTGCAAAATATCCTGATCTGCAGTTGCTGTTTTGATTATTTTAAATATGTATTCATGAGTTAGTTTTCAAGAACCAGATTTGAAGATAACTATTAATGCCAGCAGCAATCATACAGATAAGTTGAATATTTCCAACAAAGTGCCTGTCCTAAAAGAAGACTGGAACTTTCCATAATTAAACACACACACACACACACACATACACGGTGGCCTTGACCATGTGGTTCATGGCTAAAAAACACAGCAGTGATAATATAAAGATGTCTAAATGAAACTCATTTAATAAATATGGATGATGCTCTGTTTCCAAAGAATAATGATTAATAAGTACTGCTCAATTCAAAGTATTCTCATCATAAAGTATACCCAGGTAAAGACTGGATTTAAACTTTGCCTTTTACTGTCATGTTCCTTTGTTTAATAATGATAATCACATAGAAGTGAAAGGAAAAGCTTAATTCAACTCTATCTGTACTATTAATATAATCAGAACAATGGAGATATGTATAATGCATCAAACAAATTGATGCCTAAATTCCAATATTTCATAATCCATTTGAGTTCTATGGGGCTAACTTCACTGTTGTGTTGTGGCTCACCATAGCCACCACAAATGAACCTTGCAATAACCAAGTTGTCTGAATATTCCAGACAAATTGCTCTTGAATATCTAAATATGTTAAGAGTATCGACTAATTAAATAGTAGCTCCCTTAACATGCTTCTTATGAACATATATATTAGTTGAATTCCTGTAACTGAAAACCCAAAACTTTAAGTTACCATCCTAAACCTTTCTGTATTACTTGCCTCATTACTGTGACAAAATATGCCAACATAAGAATTTATTTTGATAAACAATTCTAAAATGGAGTCTGTTATGGCATCAAGTACATGAGACAGCTGGTCCCACTGCATAGTTAGGAAGCAGAACTATATGGATGGGGAAACTCACATCTCTTTTTTCTTTTACTCTAGTTTGAGACTCCATTCCATAAAATGGTATCATTCACCATTTTAGTGAATGGAGTAGTTTCAGCTAGAGCAACTAGACTAGTAGTTCTCAACCTTCCTAATGCTACAACCCTTAGATACTCTTCTTCCTGTTGTGGTGCCCCTCAAGCATAAAATTATTTACACTGATACTTCATATTCTAATTTTGCTACTGTTGCGACTCATAATGTATATATCTGGATTTCTTAGATGGTCTTAGATGCAAAGGACCAACAGGCTGAGAATCACTGAACTAAAACATATTCATAAAGTAATTTCATTGCTTTAGAAAATATATAATGACCTTTAAAAATAAAAGAGTATAAGAGCTAGTGCATTCTCTCTGCATGTTGAGAATTGTCAGAGGTGTGGCTGTCTTTGTGCTCACACATAAGTACTAGAACTAAGAATGTTAGACACACAGGCTGTTTGCTCCAAGGATAGGATTCATGATCTTTTTATTTTATTTTATTTTATTGCCCAGAAGGCTAGGAGCCGATGTGATTAGTCGCCTGTTTACCTTTGTGCTATCTGTGTGGCCAAGACCACATCAGATCCTCCCCCACACTTTTATCATGAGCTTCTTTTTCTCCTCCCACAGACATTTATTATGAACCTAGTTTTCTCAGTCATAGAATCTATCTTTCCTCTAAGGTCACATGTACTTGACAGTTTCAATGTAGTTACCCCCTGACTTTCATTTAGCCCATTCCATGCTGTATTGTGCACACTATACTTAGTTAATTATGACCAGAAAAGTTTTCCACAAATTTTGCTGTATGCTTAAATATCTGTAAAATAAACTACATAGGGTCAGACTCCCAAGCTTTGAACCAACAACAGCTGCATAGTAATGTTAACCCAAATTACCTTCTTGCCTCCAGTAGATCTTTACACTGGTGGTCAAATTGGTCACAAAAACACTTGCAGAGAAATAGTAAAAGTTAATTAAATATTTTCCTAATTTATCATTTTACTTGCAATATATCACATTAAAAACTTTAATTTATTTGTTTATTCATTTACATTGGAAATGCTGGCTCCCCTTCTTGTCCTCACCAGACAGAATCCTTCTCCCTTCTCCTCTGAGAAGGTGGGACAGACCCCCTGGGTATCCATCTACTCTGACACACCAAGTCTCTACAGTATTATGAGCATGTATCCTTTCCCACTTAGGCCAAACAAGGCAGCCTGTTGTGGAACTGATTCCAGTCAGTTTACAGCTTTCAGGACAGCCCAGCTCCAGTTGTTGGGAGACCCACATGGAGACTCAGCTGCATATCTGTTATATATGTGCTACAGGCCTCAGTCTGGCCTGTGTATGCTGGATCAGTCTGGGACAGTTCTCAGGGGCTCAGGTTAGTTGACTCTGTTGGTCTTCCTGTGGGGTTGTTATCCACTTCAAGGGCTTCAATCCTTCTCTCAAATCTCTCATAAAAGTATCTGACCTCCATGCAATGTTTGGCTGTGAGTCTCTGCATTTATTTCAGTCATCTGCTGGGTATAGATTCTCAGAGGACACAGCTATACTAGACTCCTGTCTGCAGGATAACAAAATATCATTAATAGTGTTAGGGACTGGTGCTTGCCCATGGAATGGGATTCAAGTTGGGCTGGATATTTACTGCTCATTCTTTCAGTCTCTGCTACATTTTTGACCCTGAAGTTCTTTTAGAGAGGAAAATTTTGGGGGAAGTTTTGTGGGTGGATTGGTGGCCTTATCCCTTCAGTTGGGGCTCTGCTTGACTACAGGAGGTAGCCTCCTCAGGTTCAATGTCCCCATGGTTAGGCATATGGGCTAAGATCACCATCATTGACTCTTGGGAACTTCCCCTTTCACAGGTCTCTGGGACTTCTTAGAGATTCTTCCTATGGGCCCACACAATCTATCCAATTCCTCCTCTGTCTCTGTCTCTGTCTCTGTCTCTGTCTCTGTCTCTGTCTCTCTGTCTCTCTCTCTCTCTCTCTCTCTCTCTCTCTCTCTCTCTCTCTCTCTCTCTCTCTCTCTCTGTGTGTGTGCTTCCTATGAATATTTTAACCCCCCTTATAAGTGAGATTCAAGGTTATATGTTTGGGTTTTTCTTCTTGTTCAACTTCCTTGGGTCTGAGAGTTTTACATGGATATCCTGGACTTTATGGCTTATATCTATTTATTAGTGACTCCACAGGATGTCTGTTCTTTTGGCTTTGGGTTACTGCATTCAGAATGATAGTTTCTAGTTCCATCTGCAAAATTCACAATGTCTTTGTCTTTAATAGCTGGATAGTATTCCACATTTTCTGTATGTATTCTTCAGTTGCAGGACATCTAGGTAGCTTCCAGTTTCTGGCTATTACAAATAAAGTTGCTCTGAACATAGTGGAGCACATGTCCTTATAGTATGGTGGATCACTTTTAGGTATATTCCCAGAAGTCATATAGCTGGGTCTTCAGGGAGAACTATTCCAATTTTCTGAGAAACTGCCAGGTTAATTTCCAGAGTGGTTGTATAAGTTTGCAATTTAACCAGCAATGGAGGAGTGTTCCCCTTTCTCCATATCCTAGACATAATTTGCTATCACTTGAGTTTTTGATATTAGACGTTCTTATTGGTATATAGTGGAATCTCAGGGTCCTTTTGATTTGCATTTCCCGTTGGAAATATTTCTTTAGGTCCTTCTCAGCCATTTAAGGTTCTTTGTTGAGAATTCTGTTTAGCACTGCACCCCATTTTTAATTGGGTTATTTATTTATTTATTTATTTATTTATTTATTTATTTATTATTCTAACTTCTTGAATTCTTTATATATTTTGGATATTAGCCCTCTGTTAGATATAGGGTTAGTGAAGATATCTTCCTAATCTGTAAGCTGTCATTTTGTCCCATTGACAATATCTTATGCCTTCCAAGAACTTTCAGTTTTAGCAGGTCCCATTTATCAATGGTTGATGTTAGAGCTTGATTTATTGCTGTTCTTTTCATGAAATTTTCTCCTGTGGAAATGTGTTCAAGATTTTTTTTTACCACTTTCTCTTATATTATATTTAGTGTCTCTAGTTTTATGTTGAAGTCTTTTGACTTTGGGCTTGAATTTGTGCATAGTAATAAATATGTACCTATTTACATTCTTCTGTATGCAAACATCCAGTTAAACCAGCACCATTTGTTGAAAGTGGTTTCCTTTTTCCATTGTATAGTTTTGGCTTCTTTGTCAAAATTGAAGTCTCCATAAGTGTATGGGTTTATTTCTGCATCTACAATCCTATTCCATTGATTGTCCTGTCTGTCTCTGTATCAATACCATGCAGATTTTGTCACTATTACTTTGTAGTACAGCATGAGGTCAGGGATGGTGATTCTTACAGATTTTTTTCTTATTGCCCTGAAATATTTTGGTTATCCTGGTGTTTTGTTTTTTTGTGTGTTTGTTTTGTTTTTTTCCATATGAAGTAGAAAATTGCTTTTCTATGTCTGTAAAATAATTGTGTTGGAATTTTGATGGGAGTTGGATTTAGTGTATAGAATTCTTTTGGTAAGTTGGTCATTTTATCTGTGTTAATCCTACTGGTCCATGAGCATGGGAGATCTTTCTATCTTCTGGGGTCTTCAATTTCTTTCTTGAAGTAATTTCTAAAATTTCTTTTCATAGCAGTTGAGAAGCTACAAAACTTCCATTGAGTAATAGATAAATTGTAATGAAATCCAACAAACATATTTGCTTTATGTTAAATTTAATAATCTAAGTCATGAGTGCACCTACTGACGTTGATGAGTTCCTTAACTTAAACTTAAGTATCTTGTGGAATAGATAATTTAAATTAATACTATTTTGCTATAACTTCCTAAGTCTTACCACATTCATTTTAAATTAAAATCATGATTTCTCTTATGTTATTCCTAAACATTTAATATGATACCTTTACTGGAAAATGCATTAGAGAATTTTCTGGACAAGTATTAAATACTTAATAACTAAACTTAGAAGGGTTAGAATTAACTCTTATTGACTGTATATTTTTCTCTTGAAGGAGTCTTGACTAATACTTTCACATGTGGTCTGATTTGATGGGGTCTTATTGATATAGTTATATGTGTGAGTGATTCATAAGTTTGTATTTATTCATTTAACTGACAGCTGTCCTCATGAATTTATCTGTTACAGGGTCACTGACACTTTTATTGTCAAAGCTCATTGAAGGATATCACCTGTGCTTATCAGAACTAACAGAAAACTGAAATATACACTTCAATTTTAGAAAGTGAATACATTAAAAAGAATCAGTATATTTATGTAATAAAATATGTTCCCAGTGACATTAAATAAGTTGAGAGATGGATGAATAGAATGTGCTCCTTTGTGACTCAAATATTAACACTATTTATTTTTATTCTTTATCACATATGTATCTGTTAGATGTGGTAGCACATGTTTTAAAACTCAGCTTCTTGGGATCCCTCGACAGCGTGATTCCTAAATTGAGAGCATCCTGTGCTACAGAGTAAGTTTGAAGCCAAGCCTTAAACTCTAGTGATTCTGTCTCAACAAACAAAATGATTGTAAATTCACAAAGGTCTTAGTTAAAATGTATAATGTTTTGATTTCAAAACACACACATACATACACACACACTCACACACACACACACACACACACAAACACACACACAGTTTTCTAACTTTTTAAAAACTTTTTATTAGATATTTGCTTTGTTTACATTTCAAATGGTATACCCTTTCTGAGTTACCCTTCCAAAAACCCCCTATCCCATCAACCCTCCCCGTGATCACCCTGTCCCCCCACCGCCCAATTTCTTGACTTGCAGACCCCTATTCTTGGGAATAGATCCTTCACAGGACCAATGGCCACTCCTCTCATTGATGTCTAAAATAGTCACATTTTGCTACATATGTAGCTGGAGTCATGGGGTCCCTCTGTGTGTATTCTTTGGTTGGTGATTTAATCCCTGGGTGCTCTGGGAGTACTGGTTGGTAGTTATTATTGTTCCTCCAGTGGGGCCTGCAAACCTCATCAGCTCCTTGGGTCCTCTCTCTAGCTCCTCCATTGGAGACCCTATGCTCATTCTATTGGTTAGCTGTGAGCCATGGGTGTTTTGATGCACTTTCCAATAAGGATCAAAGTATCCACACTTTGGTCTTCCTTCATTTTGAGCTTCATGAGGTCTGTGAGTTGTATCTTGGCTATTCTGAGCTTTTGGGTTAATATCCACTTATCAGCGAGTGCATACCATGGGTGTTCTTTTATGATTAGGTTACCTTACTCCATCCATTTGCCTAAGAATTTCATGAATTCATTTTTTTAATAGCTGAGTAGTACTCCATTGTATAAATGTACCACATTTTCTGTATCCATTCCTCTGTTCAGGGATATCTGGGTTCTTCCCAGCTTCTGGTGATTATAAATAAAGATTCTATGAACATAGTGAAGCATGTGTCCTTATTAGATGTTGAAGCATCTTCTGGGTGTGTGCTCAGGAGTGGTATAGCTGAGTCCTCACAGGTAGTACTATGTCCAACTCTCTGAGGAACCACCAAACTTATTTCCAGAGTGGTTTTACCAGCTTGCAATCTCCCCAGCAATAGAGAAGTGTTCCTCTTTCTCCACATCCTCTCCAGCATTTGCTGTCCACTGAATTTTTGATCCTGGCCTTTCTGACTGGTATGAGGTGGAATCTCAGGGTTGTTTTGAAATGCATTTCTCTGATGATTAAGGATTGTGAACATTTCTTTAGGTGTTTCTTAGCCATCCAGTAATTCTCAATTGAGAATTCTTTGTTTAGCTCTGTACCCAACTTTTTAAAAGGGTTATTTGGTTCTATGGAGTCTAACTTCTTGAGTTCTTTCTATATATTGTATATTAGTCCTCTATTAGATGTAGGATTGGTAAAGATCTTTTCCCAGTCTGTTGATTGCTGTTTTGTCCTATTCACAGTATCCTTTGCCTTACAGAAGCTTTGCAGTTTTATGAAGTCTCAATTTGTCAATTCTTGATCTTAGAGCATAAGCTATTGGTGTTCTATCTAGGAAAATTTCCCCTGTACCCAGGTGCTCCAGGTTCTTCCCAACTTTCTCTTCAATTAGATTCAGAGTATCTGGTTTTATGTGGAGGTCCTTTGTCTACTTAGACTTGAGTATTATACAGGGAGATATGAATGGATCAATTTGCATCCTTCTACAAGTTTACTGCAATTTGATCCAGCATGATTTGCTGAAAATGCTGCCCTTTTTCCACTGGATGGTTTTAGCTCCTTTGTCAAAAATCAAGTGATCATAGGTGTGAGGGTTGATTTCTGGGTCTTCAATTCTATTCCATTGATCTGCCTGTCTGTCACTGTCCCAATAACATGCAGTTTTTTTTTTATCACTATTGCTCTGTAGTAGAGCTTGATGTCAGGGATAGTGATTCTGCCAGAAGTTCTTATTGTTGAGAAGAGTTTTCCATATCCTGGGTTTTTTGGTATTCCAGATAAATTTGGAAATGGTTCTTTCTAACTCTATGAAGAATTGGGTTGGAATTTTAATGGTAATTGCATTGAATCTGTAGATTGCTTTTGGCAAGATGCTCATTTTTACTATATTAGCCCTGCCAATCCATGAGCATGGGAGATCTTTCCAACTTCTGAGATCTTCTTCACTTTCTGCCTTCAGAGACCTCAAGTTCCTGTCATACAGATGTTTCACTTGCTTGGTATTCACACCAAGGTATTTTAAGTTATTTGTGGCTATTGTGAAGGGAGTAAATTATTATTCCCTAATTTCTTTCTCAGCCTGTTTGTCCTTTGAGTATTGGAAGGCTACTGATTTGTTTGAGTTAATTTTATATTTAGCAACTTTGCTAAAGTTGTTTATCAGCTTTAGGAGTTCTCTAGTGGAATTTTTGGGGTCACTTAAGTATATTATAATATCATCTGCAAATAGTGATACTTTGACATCTCTCTTCCCAATTTGCATCCCTTTGTTGTCTAATTGCTCTGGCTAGGACTTTGAGTGCTATATTGCACAGGTAGGGAGAGAGTGGACAGCTTTGTCTAGTCCCTGATTTCAGTGGGATTGCTTAAAATTTCTCTAGATTTATTTTCATGTTAGCTATTGGTTTGCTGTATATTGCTTTACTATGCTTAGGTATGGGCCATCAGTTCCTGATTTTTCCAAGACTATTATCAATAAGTGGTGTTGGATTTTGTCAAATGCTTTCTCAGCATCTAATCAAATGATCATGTGGATTTTTTCTTTGAGTTTGTTTATATAGTATATTACATTGCTGGGTTTCCATATATTGAACCATCCCTGCATTCCTGGGTTGAAGCCTACTTGATCATGGTGGATGATCGTTTTGATGTGTTCTAGAATTCGGTTGGCAAGAATTTTATTGAGTATTTTTGCATTGATATTCATGAGGGAAACTGATGAACAAAAAGTTCTCTTTTTTTGTTGGGTCTTTGTATAGTTTAAGTATCAGAGTAATTGTGGCTTCATAAAGCAAATAGGGTAGTGTTCCATCTCTTTCTTTTTTATGGAATAGTTTGAAGTGTATTAGTATTAGGTATTCTTTGAAGGTCTGATAGAACTCTGCATTGAACTCATCTGGTCCTGGCTTTTGTTTGTTGGGAGTCTATTAATGACTGCTTCAATTTCTTTTGGGGTTATGGGATTATTTAGTTCATGTATCTGATCCTGATTTAACTTTGGTATCTGGTATCTCTTTAAAAAAATCATCCATTTTATCTAGATTTCCACTTTTGTTGAGTATAGGCTTTTGTAGTAGGATCTGATGTTTTTTTTGGATTTCCTCAGTATCTGTTGTTATGCCTCCCTTTTCATTTCTGATTTTGCTGATGAATAATGCCTCTGTGCCCTCTGGTTAACTTGGCTACAGTTTTATCTATCTTTCTGGTGTTTTCAAAGGCCTAGCTCCTGGTTTGGTTGATTCTTTGTATAGTTCTTTTTGTTTCTACTTGGTTGATTTCAACCCTGAGTTTGATTATTTCCTGCCGTCTATTTCTCTTTGTGTAATTGCTTCTTTTTGTTCTAGAGCCTTCAGCTGTGCTGTTAAGATGTTAGTGTATGCTCTTTCCAGTTTCTCTTTGGAGGCACTTAGGGCTATGAGTTTTCCTTTTAGCACTACTTTCATTGTGTCCCAGAAGTTTGGGTATGTTGTCCCTTCATTTTCATTAAATTCTAAAAAGTCTTTAATTTCTCTCTTTATTTCTTCCATGACCATGTTATGATTGAGTAGAATGTTGTTCAGTTTCCAGGTGTATATGGACTTTCTTTTGTTTTTGGTGTCATTGTACACCAGCCTTAGTCCCAGTGATGTGATAGGGTACATGAAATTATTTCATTCTTCTTATATCTGCTGAGGTCTGTTTGGTGACTGAGAATATGGTCAATATTGGAGAAGGTACTGTGATGTGCTGAGAAGAAGGTATATTCTTTTGTCTTAGGATAAAATGTTCTATAGATTTCTGTTAAATCCATTTGTTTCATAACTCTTGATCCTTTCATTGTTCCTCTGTATAGTTTGTGTTCCCTGATATGTCCACTGATGAAAGTAGGGTGTTGAAGTCTCCAACTATTATTGTGTGGGGTGCAGTATGTGCTTTGAGCTTTAGTAAAGTTTCTTTTGCAGATATGGTTGCCCTTGTATTTGGAGCAGAATTAAGAGTTCATCTTGGTAGATTTTTCTTTGATGAGTATCAAGTGTCCTTCCTTATCTTTTCTGATTACTTTAGGCTGGAAGTTGATTTTATTCGATAATAGAATGGCTACACCAGCTTGTGTTTTGGGACAATTTCCTTGGAAAATTGTTTTCCAGCCTTTTACTCTGAGGTAGTGTCTGTCTTTGTGCCTGAGGTGAGTTTCCTGAATGCAGCAAAGCGTTGGGTCCTGCTTATGGATCCAGACTGTTAGTCTATTGTCTTCTTATTGGAGAATCGAGTCCATTGATATTAAGAAATATTAAGGAAAAGTGATTGTTTTTTCCTGTTATTTTTAATATTAGAGGCGAGTTCTGTTTGGGTATCTCTCTTCTTTTTGGTTTGTTAAAAGAAGGTTAATTTATTGCCTTTTAGTGTGTAGTTTCTCTCCTTTTGTTGGTATTTTCCATTCATTATCCTTTGAAGGACTGTATTTTTGGAAAGATATTGTGTAAATTTGCTTTTGTGATGGAATACCGTGGTTTCTCCATCTATGGTAATTGAAAGTTTTGCTGGTTAATGTAGCCTGTGTTGCCATTATGTTCCCTTAGGGTCTGCATAACATCTGCCCATGATCTGGTTTTCATAATCTCTGGGGAGAAGTCTGGTATAATTCTGATAGGTCTGTCTTTATATGTTAGTTGACCTTTTTCCCTTACTGCTTTTAATATTCTTTCTTTGTTTAATGCATTTGGTGTGTTAATTATTATGTGACTGGAGAAATTTATTTTCTGGTCCAATCTACTTGTAGTTCTGTAGGCTTCAAGTATGTTCATGGGCATTTCTTTCTTTAGGTCAGGGAAGTTTTCTTCTATAAATTTGTTGAAGACATTTACTGGCCCTTTAAATTGGAAATCTTTACTCTCTTCTTTACCTATATTCCTTGGGTTTGGTCTTCTCATTTTGTCCTGGATTTCCTGGATGTTTTGAGTTAGGTACTTTTTGCATTTTTTGTTTTCTTTGACTTTTGCTTCAGAGCTTTCTATGGTATCTTCTATCTCTTCTATTCTAAATAAATCTTCTATCTCTTGTATTCTGTTGTTGATGTTTTGATCCATGACTCCTGACTTCATTCCTAGGTTTTCTATGTACACAGTTGTTTCCCATTGTGATTACTTTACTGTTTCTATCTCCATTTTTAGATCCTGGATGGTTTTTTCAATTCCTTCACCTATTTTGTTGTGTTTTCCTGTAGTTCTTTATGGGCTTCTTCCTGTTTACTTGTGTTCTCCTGTATTTCTTTAAGGTTTATGTCCTTCTTGAAGTCCTCTATCAGCATCACGAGCTATGATTTTAAGTCCAAATCTTGCTTTTTTTGAGGCACTGCCCAGCTCCTGGGTCCAGGTGGAGCCTGGATTAACTCTGGCCCAACTGCTCTGCCACTCCTGTGTTCCCTGTGCTCCTGGCTCTACCCACCTGCTCAGCTGCTGGAGAGAAGATGGTGGTGGCTTCACCTCCAAAGCTGGTAGTCGGATCACTTCCTGCAGAGCAGTTCTCCTCTGGCAGGTTAGGTGCACAGAGGACTGGTGAGCTGTCCTAATCCTGGGTGCAGATAGAGCCTGGATGGACCCAGCTGCTCTGTTGTTCCTGTTCCCTGTGCTCCTGGATGTACCTGCCTTCTCAGTTGCTGGAGAGAGCATTTTCTACCTTTTAATCAATTTGAAATTTGGACTTTAAACCTCTGAAATCTATTTTAATTGTCAAATACATGCTCTTTAGTAATAGCCCCAGTTGTTTTTGTGAACCAGTTCATATTTCCTAAAATTATAATTTTAAGTTTAAAATTTTCTTACTTTTAGAAGCACACTAACAGCATATTTAAATATAATAAATTTGTCAATAGTTCATCTTCCCACACGTGAGTTTATGCATGTGAGAACTAAAAGGATGACAAAAGAAAACTAACTTTTCTTAGTCAATTATTAAATATATGTGATGTGCAATAACAACCAAAAAAAGAAAATGATTTGATTACAGCAATACATATCACAGATTTCTCAAGGAAACAGAACCATATGTAACATTGATTGTTGGGTGTCACTTTTCAAGCATACCAGCAGTGGCAGCTTCCACCTCTTCCTGTCTCACTCTTGTGAGAACATATGAAAAGAATTCTACTGAGTTCAAGTCATAGGTTCAAGTCAGGAACCTATGCAAAACCATTTTGGGTTAAACAGAAAAGCAAGGTCACTAAAGAGGAATTCCTAGTCCTTGAGCATAATTCTAATTTCTGCTTAAAGTAATAAGCCATTTATTAAAATAGAGGTCCTTATTTTATCAACATTACTCTCTGTCCATAGGTAAGCATGCTGTCATTTTAGAAAGCTGTTGTCCTTTTCAGGACCAGGGTCCTCTCCTTCCTTCTTCTTGGGAATCTTTTCATTTGCTAATGTTCCTGAAAAGACTGGATCCAGTTTTTTTTTTAAAGAGAGTACCAGAACAGAAAAAAGGTGTGTGTGGGGTGATGGGGGGAATAGGCGGGAGGCAGCAGGGGGTGGGGGGGGAGAGGACTTATGGGACATAGGGTGAAGGGGAAACTGGGAAAGGGGAAAGCCTTCGGAATGTAAACAAAGGATATAGAATATAAAAAAAATTAATTACAGTGCCTCTTCTGTCCTCCATGAGCACTGCACACATGTAGTATGCAGATATATATGCATACAGAACACCAATATATGTAAAATTAAACTTAAAAAAAATAAAGGATTTAAAAGTAAAAACAAAAAAGAAAGCTGTTGTCCAAGTGCTGTAGCATGATAACTAATACCAAATACATATTGCCACTTTTTTATCGAGTAAGTCAAAGCTCTGGTAGGTTCCATTAAGGGTCACCTGGCAAGGATTTTCATCTGCTCAATGATATGTGCATTGTCTGAGAGGAGTCTCTACTTGGATTCCGTTTCTTTTGAAGTGGATGAAGAAACCTAGGGAGATGATTCAGTCATCAGGATTAATGCAGTGAAAGTCTGAAGAGTCAGAGAAGACAAGAAGACTGGAGGTTTCACAATTTAATCCCACGGCTGAGAACATACAGTCAAGTTTCACTTGATTTCCGATGAAAGGGAGAATTCAGAGATTTTTTTTTTTTTTTTTTACAGAACAATGCATATGGCCTTTGAAATTTAACTCCTGAGGTTTGCCTGAGATATCTAAGTCTGTGTGCACACATTTATATGTACATTCTTAACATATATGAGCATGCACATATGCTCAACACAAACGTAAGCACGCACAAATTTAAAAACAAGGATGGCAAAAGTAGAAGTGTGATAATCAAAGATTCTAAATGAATTTGATAATTCCACCTTGGCAGTGTCTGTCAATACTCTGTTGGGTAAGAGCCCTACTTGAAGTATAGAATCCTTTGACTGATTTCTTCTCTTCTTGCAGAGCTGCAGAACAAAGGGAGCTGAAAAGTACACTGTGCACTTGTTGAATGAAGAACTTTTAGAGTGAGAAAGAATAAATAATATCCAAAATAATCATGTGGAAATGGAGATGGCATCTTGTAGATATTAACACATATCATACCAGTGGCATGCATGGTATTTAATTTTATTATCCTGTTATTACAACTGAATTATTTCTGTATTTCAAGTGGAGCACTGTAACAATACTGTGCTAAAATATTTTTATTCTTGTGGTTTAATATTTGAACAGTACATTTTCTGTTAAGTGTTGAAAAATAGAGAAATATAATTGAATCAAATGAATACAACAGATGTTTTAAGATGAACTTTTAAATGAAATTTATTTCTTATAAGTGCCAATACCACTTCAATATCTACTAAAAATTAATTGGTTACTGTTTAGGCAGTAGACTCATGAATGAAAACACACACATAGAAATATTCTTTGCGGGCTGGAGAGATGGCTCCGTGGTTAAGAGCACCGACAGTTCTTCCAGAGGTCCTGAGTTTAATTCCCAGCAACAACATGGTGGCTCACGACCATCTGTAATGGGATTTGTTGCTCTCTTCAGGGGTGTCTGAAGACAGCTACAGTGAATTCATATATAATAAATAAATATTTAAAAAAAGAAATATTCTTTGCACACACTTATTTACATAGCCTAAAATTCAACGATAATCTTCTTTGTGAATAAAATATTTGAGAGAACTATGCAGAGTAAGTGGGAATCCAGGAGGCACATTGAGAAGCCGTTGACAATAGTCTTATGTTCTAAAAAATAAATATGTGATTTAATTTTCATGGTCCATGCAATGTATATAAAGGTATTTTTTATCCTTTAACAGTGTTGCAGTCAGCTAGCTTTCCAGGAATTAGACTGTTCTTTCTCCTGTTTCCTTTCTTTACCCAGGTGGCAGATGGGATGCATGCACTGGCTTCCGTTACGTTGGTCCTGAAATTCTAGTGAATGCTGATGGTCCATTAGCCATTGCCTTCTGCCCCATTTGATGAGGCATTTGCCACTTTGATGCCCTCACAGTACAAACAAGGTCTGCTAATCAAAGCTTCCCTGTTCCAGTCTGTGAGAACCAGTCATCATTGCTACAGTTTCAAATCTGGTGCGCAACATTATCACTTCATCTCGGTCCCTTTGATCCTATCCGTCTGACACTTTGATCCATGCATTGCACAAACTGGGTTCATCAAAGCTTTCCCACTTTTACTTTTGATGGGAAGTGACAAAGATTTTTTTTGCAAGATAAAGGACTGTTATGCTTCCAGTTTGCTTCTGCTGAATTCCGATTACCAATTATTTCCTATATAAAACTGGCTCTGTAATGTTTGTTAATTTTATTATTGCTGTATTTAAAAGCTTGTATTTATTTTTAACTAAGGCTTGCCAAAAGCAATTAAATACATCCAGAATGGAGTTGTATATCTCATAATTGTTTAATGCACTGTGAGTGTTTAATCAAAGCTTTCAGTACGCCAGTGTCTTAATGGAAACAATTACTGATGTGTAAAGAAGCTAAAGCAACTGTATTGATATGAACTATAAGATTCTAGAGTTCTATCTTAGGGAAAGACAGTAACTTTTTTGGTCTCTCCATGATATGCTTAGGAAAGTTTCTGAGTATATTTTAAATACACTGACTGTTCTGTCAGAATTGAAGAAGTGCTCTAAATTTGAAGCCTGTTTTCTCCAGACTTTATCCTTATATTTATCTCTTCATCATGAAACAGAACAGAGATACGTCACACAAAATTGCCAAGGACTCTACTTCTCTTGTCTTAATTATTAAACACTATTAATGTACATTACTCTAATTCCAGGGAGACTTTATTCACTAATTCTATGACCCATAGATGTATAGTGAGGTAGAAGTTGGCTCCTTGAAGAGAAACCATCCAGGTCTCTACATGAGAAGGAAAATCAGTATCAATACATTTGCTACTTGATAGATATGTTAATAACATTATTTTCCATAATAATGAAGGAACAAGCAATTTAATCACAGTTCTTACCATTTGAGAACCTATGATTATGAGAAGAAGAATGATTAGGAGAGAAGCCATTACCAAGAAACATAGCCAGGATACAACTCTTAACATTTTGAGAATTTACATGCTGCATGGTAAAAGCCACTAAGCTAGTAGAAACTAAGGGATGGTTCACATTCAAAGAAGAGAAAACTATAGCAAAAAAGATCACAAAGCATGGGGCTGGGGATGTAGCTCTGGTAACAGAGTGCTTGCCTGAGAGAAATAAAACTCTAAATTCAATCACAAACACTGGCAAATCCTGGCATGTTGCACAGCTATAAACCCAACACAAGAGGTTTAAGTGAGAGAATCAAAAGTTCTAAGTTTCTATTAGGCTTCTAAAAACCATTGCAAACAAACCTTAGTTTTAGCTGTCCCTCCCTATGTTCCCTTCATAGCCTGTCTCTTTCCTCTGCTTCTCTTGGGAGGTTGGTTTGGTGCTGCTATGTATACAAATGGTAAATTCTGAACCCTAAGATGTGGTTGCCCTAAGCTAGAGCATTCTCACACATATCTCCCTTTCATTGCTTCCCAATTTAAAGTTAGTTGGTTAATGAAATGCTAGAGCCTACTGTTGGGGTCTGGGGAGAGAAAGGAAGAACTTGAAGTTCAAGTGAGGAGTCTCAGGAGAGAGAAGGGAGAGAAGGAGAAAGGAGACAGAGAGAAGGATGCAGTCAAGAGAGAAAATGAACTATGGGCACCTGATCAGGAGAAATGCACTCTGAGAAGAGGCTGATGAACAGAAATAACAAGATGAGACTAAAATGGCAAGTAATAAGAAACATATGAATGGGATAAAAAGATAGATTAAATCACAATCTGACTAATCTAGGCTTAGAGCTTGTAAACAAAATACCAAGATTTTATGTCGTTTATATGTGCTACCTAGAATAAATAAATCCTCTACACCCCTCCATGTTTTAGTCTCCTATCCTATTGCCTCATCCATCCATTGCTATCTATTCTATTTGTCATTCCTAATGTGATTCAATTCTTCTGCCCTTCTCTACTCTTTTCCTAACCTTTAGGGCTATGTGATAAGCCTGCTTATCAAATACAACTAACACCCACATTTGAGTGAATACATATGTATTTGTGTTTTTGTATCTGGGTTATCTTTCTCAGAATGACTTTCCTAGGTCCATCTATTAATGTAAAAATTTTGCTATTTAACCGTTGAGTAATATCCATTTTATAACTGTTCCATAATTTTTTCTTCATTCATCAATGGAGATAGAGTCTGTTTCTAATTTCTTGATATTATGAATAGAGCATCAATGAGTCTGGTTGAGCAAATATTAGTATATATGCCCAAGAGTGATATTTGAGGTAGATTGATTCCCAGCTATTTGAGAAACAGCCACAGTGATTCCCACATTGGTTGTACATATTTGCACTCCTATCAGCAATTGATTTGTATTCCCCTTACTCCACATTCTTTCCAGAGTAAGCTGTCATTTGATTTATTGATCTTGGCCATTCAGACATATGCAAAATGAAATCTCAAAGTAGGTTTGATGTGCATTTTCCTGAGAACTAAGTGCTTCTCAGCTATTTTTGTTTCATCTTTTGAAAATACTCAGTTCCAATCAGTATCCCCTTTTTTTGTTTTTTTTACATGATATCTATATTGTTTCATTCTTTATATGTTTTAAATATTTGCCTTCTATCACTGTGCAGTTGGTAAAAGTCTGTTCCCATTTTATAGGCTGCCACTTTGTCTGAATGATATTGTCTTCTGCCTTACAGATGCCCTTAAGATTAATAAGAACCTATTCATTAATTATTGTTTTGGGGTCCTGTGCTCCTGGTATTCTGTTTAGAAAGTCTTTTCATGAGTCAAAGAGTGCAATGAGTTCCATTCTCTCCTCTATCAGATTCAATAAATCAGGTCTTATATTGTAGTCTTTGATTCACTTGGAAATGGATTATGTGCAGTGTGATAAAAATGAACCTATTTGTTTTCCTTTACATGCAACCACCCATTTTGCATAGAAGGTGTGGACTTTTTCCACTGTGTTTTTCTTAGTTCTTTATTATAAATCAGATATCCATGGGTCTGTGTACATATGTCTACATCCTTAATTTTATTGCATTGATAAAGGTATCAGTTTTCATGCAATATCATGCTGTTGTTAAAATTACTATTATGGTGTAATAGTAGACAACTGTGTAATAGACAACTCTAGCAGTTCTTTTATTATTCAAGATTATTTAGCTATCCTGCATGTGTATATGTGTGCATGGGCATGCATATATATGTGATTCCATATGAATCTGAAAATTTTCCTTTCATGAGGTGTGAACAATTTTGTTGAAATTTTGATAAGGATTGCATTGTGTTGAATCTGCACACTGCTTTGTGTAGTACCATCATTTTTATTATATTAATGCAACAGATCTAAGAACATGGTAGATCTTGCCATTTTATAATATCTTCTTCAAATTTTTCCTTCTCTCTCTTAAAGTTTTTATAGTAAAAGTCTTTCACTTGCTTGGCTAGAGTTAGCCAGGAGTATTTTATAGGATTTCTAGTTATTGTGAAAGGCTTTGTCTTACTAATTTCTTCTCAGTTCATTTGTATAAAAGAAGGCTATTGATGTTTGTGTATTAGCTTTGTGTTCTGTTACTTTTTGATAATGTTTATAAGCTGTAGAAGTTTCGCCCTGGATTTTTTTCAGGTAACTTACAAATGATTTTATATCAGCTTAAAAATACCTTGACTTCCTATTTGACTTCCTTTATCTTCTTCAGTTGTCTTACTGTTTTAGGTAAGACATCAAGTACTGTATTGTACAGGTATGGGGAGAGTGGACAACCTTGTCTTGTTCTGGTTTGGTAGAATTCTCCATTTAGGTTGATGCTGGTAATGAGATTGTGGAAAGTTGACTTACTGAAGCTGTTATTATGTTGTTACCATAATTTCTCCAAAACATTTATCAAGAAAAGATGTTGGATTTTGTTAAAAGATTTTTCTGTATCTAGTAATAAGTCATTTTTCAATTTGTTACATGATATATTACATTTATTTGCCCATGTATATTGAATCAACCCTACATCTCTGGGATTGAGACTAATTGATCCTTATAAATGTTCTTTTTAATTTTTAATTTTTTACTGAAAATATCTTCCGCCATAAAATATATTCCATTCACAATTTCACCTCCCTCTATTCCAGCTAGTCTCCACCAGATCCACTCTTACTTTGTTTCTTCTTCAGAAAGAAGAGAGGATAAGAGAGGATAGCCAAACAGGATAAAAGATCCAAGAAAATTAGGTCAATGTCCTCATATTGAAGCTGTACTTTCTGTTTCAATTTTGTGGAATAATTTGAGGAGTATTGGCATTAGATTTTCTTTGTAGTTCTGGTGGAATTCTGTGCTAAAACTATCTGGCCCTGAGCTTTTTTTAAGTTGGGAGACAATGTAACTTTAATTTTTTCAATGTCTACTCTTACTGATGGTTCTTATACAATTTAACCTCACTTTTAGCAGACTATCCACAAGAAGTAGTGGAAAAAACAAGGATATGTTGAAGTGGGCATGTTTAGAAATGGTTTTTATTTTTATTTAAATTTTTGTTTTCTATATTCTATGATTACATTCCAGAGGCTTTCCCCTTTCCCAGTTCCCCCCCACCATACGTCCCATAATTCCTCTCCCCCCCAACTACTCCCCAATCATCTCCCCCCCAATGATTTCTCTGTTCTCAGTCTACAAAACTGGATCCAATCTTTTCAGGCCCAGGGTCCTCTCCTTTCTTCTTCTTGGGAATCATTTCACTTGCTAATTGTGCCTTGAGTATTTAGGGCTTCAGGGCTCATTAATATCCACTTATCAGTGATTGCATTTCATGTGTATTCTTTTGTGATTGGGTTAACTCACAATGATATTTTATAGATCGAACCATTTACTTACAAATTGCATGAATTCATTATTTTTAATTGCTGAGTTGTATTCCATTGTATAAATATACCACATTTTCTGTATCCATTCCTCCTTTGAGGGATATTTGGGCTCCTTCCAATTTCTGGCTATTATAAACAAGGCTGCTATAAACATAGTGGAGCATGTGTCTTTATTGTATGCAGGGGAATCCTCTGGGTATATGCCCAGGAGTGGTAAGCCAGGGTCCTCTGGAATTGACATGCCCAATTTTCTGAGGAACTGCCAAACTGATTTCCAGAGCGGTTTTTATCATTTTGAGAGAACTTCTACAGCTGATAAACAACTTCAGCAAAGTGGCTGGTTATAAAATTAACTCAAGCAAATCAGTAGCCTTCTTGTACTCAAAGGACAAACAGGCTGAGAAAGAAGTTAGGGAAATAACACCCTTCACAATAGCCACAAACAACATAAAGTACCTTGGCATAACTCTAACCAAACAAGCGAAAGATCTGTATGACAGGAACTTCAAGTCCTTGAAGAAAGAAATTGAAGAAGACCTCAGAAAATGGAAAAATATTTCTTGCTCCTGGATTGGCAGGATCAATATAGTAAAAATGGCCATCTTGCCAAAAGCAATCTACAGATTCAATGCAATCCCCATCAAAATCCCAAATCAATTCTTCATAGATCTAGAAAGAGCAATTCTCAAATTTATCTGGAGCAACAAAAAACCCAGGATAGCTAAAACTATTCTCAACAATAAAAGGACTTCTGGGGGAATCAATATCCCTGACCTCAAGCAGTACTACAGAGCAATTGTGTTAAAAACTGCATGATATTTATACAGCGACAGGCAAGCAGATCAATGGAATAGGATTGAAGACCCAGAAATTAACCCACAGACTTATGGTCACTTGATCTTTGATAAAGGAGCCACAACCATCCAGTGGAAAAAAGATAGCCTTTTCAACAAATGGTGCTGGTTTAACTGGAGGTCAACATGCAGAAGAATACGAATTTACCCACTCTAATATCCTTGTACTAAGATCAACTCCAAGTGGATTAAGGACATCCACATAAAACCAGACACACTGAAACTATTAGAAAAGAAACTGGGGAAGACCCTGGAGGACATGGGCACAGGGGGAAAGTTCCTGAACAGAACACCAATAGCTTATGCTCTAAGATCAAGAATTGACAAATGGGACCTCATAAAAGTAGAAATGGTTCTTTGTAGCAGCTCCCATCTGTGCTGTCTGGAAAGTTTAGTCTAGTTCTGGTTTATAAGTCAACAATGGCAGCTTGATCCACTTGCAAACACTTTACAGAAATACCAGCCGTCCAGTTTAGTTATCGTAGGTAAGCAGAAGTGGTGGCATGTCCTAGGAAAGACAGCTGGGACTTATTCTTGGCACTAATCAGCAAGAAGGACCCACAGGAATACCAGTAGTTCTTAGATGGGCCTTTGTTAGTGAAAAAACGATCAGCAATGCTGCAAGGCCAACAAGTATTATACAGCCAGCTCTTTCAGCAAGCCTAACTTAGCCTTCATCATTGTCTGTTGAGCCCCATTTATACTCCCTCCAAACATCCTATATCCTCCAAAGGTCTTGCCCTATCATCTATCATATCTTGTCTCAGCATGTGCATCTGTCTCAGCTGACGTCACTCTGCCAATCAGTCAGAGTCCAGGGAAGAGGGACGAAACCATGGCACACCACAAGAATTTTTTTTCTCTATGGAGTCGGAACAAATTGACCTCAACTCTGCAAGTTAAAACAAACCAATACACGTGTACTGTTATTGTAGAATACTTTATCATGTGTCCTTTCACAAGTTTGCTTTATCAGAACATCCTTTCACCTTTGTCTGTTTCAGCAAAATGTTCCTTCATGATTCTGCCTTAGCCCTTTTACCTGTGTATGCTTCAGGAAAACATTCTTTCACATTTTTGCCCTAGCAAAACATCATCCAACACAAGTGACTTTCCAAGGACCCTTAAATTTCCACTTCAAGACTTCTAATGACTGCTTCTATTTCCTTAGATGTTATGAGACTATTTAGATAGTTTAATTTTATTTAACTTTGATGAAGTAGTTTCTATGGAAAAAAATCATCCATTTTCCAATTTTGTGGAGTATAGGCTTTTGAAGTAAGCCCTAATGATTCTATAACTTTCCTGTGTCTGTTGTTATATCTCCCTTTTCTTTTCTGAAGTTGATCATTTGAATGCTATCTCTCTGTCTTTTAGTTAATTTGATTAAGGGCTTATCTCTCTTGTTAATTTTCTAAAAGAACCAACTCTTAGTTTGTTGATTTTTTTTTTTTTGCATTGTTTTCTTGCTTTCTAACTCATTGGTTTCAACCCTAAGTTTGATTATTTTCTTAAGTCTATAGCTTTGGGTGTCTTTGTTTCTTCTTTCTTGTTTTCTTTGTTGTTGGTTGGTTGGTTTGTTTTGTTTTTTTTCCCTAGACATTTCAAGTGTACTTTTAAATAGCTAGTAATATGAGAACTCACAAATTTCTTTATGAAAGTAATCAGTAATATTAACTTTTCTTTTAGCATTGTTTGCCCGTAAGTTTGGATATGTTGTGTCTTCATTTTCACTGAATTCTACAAAGTCTTTAATTTTTTTGATTGGATATTTTATTTATTTACATTTGCATGCTATCCTCTTTTCCTGGTTTCCCCTTTGCAAATCTCCTATCCTATCCCCCTTTACCCTGCTTCTATGAGTGTGCTCCCCCACCCACCTACCTACTCCTGCCTCACAGCCCTAGCATTCCTCTACACTGGGGAATTAAGCTTTCACAGGATCAAGGGCCTCTCTTCCCATTGATGCCAGATAAGGTCCCCTCAGCTCTCTCAGTCCTCCCCCTAAATCCCTAATTGAGATCCCTGTGCTCAATCCCATGGTTGGCTGTGGGCTTCGACATCTGTATTGGTCATGATCTGGCAGAGCCTCTCAGGAGACAACTGTATCAGGCTGCTGTTAGCAAGCACTTCTTGGTATCCGAAATAGTGTCTGGGTTTGTTGTCTGCATGTGGGATGGACCTCCAGGTGGAGCAGTCTCTGGATGGCCTTTCCTTCAGTCTCTGCTCCACTCTTTGTCCCTGTATTTCCTTTAGACAGGAACAATTCTGGGTTAAAATTCTGAGAAGGGTGGGTGATTCCATCCTCAACCATGACCCATGCCTACCCTCTAGATATGCTTTCTGCAGGTTCTCCCTCCTGATATGGGTTATTTCAGCTAATGTCATCCCCGTGGGGTTCTGGGAGGCTCTTGCTTTCCTGGTATTTGGAACTTCCTGGATGCTGCCCCAAGTTCCTCATCCCCCATTGCTACACACCTCTGTTCAATTTCCTGACTCTGTACATCTACTCCAACTCTTCCCATATCTTATTCTTCCCATTTTCCCTTCCCCCTCTTCTCTTCTTCCCAAGTCCCTTCCACCCTCTACTTCCCTTGATTATTTTTGTTCCCCCTTATGAGTAGGAGTGAAGAAACTACTCTTTGGTCTTCCTTTCTCATGAGCTTCATGTGGTCAATGAGTTGTATTGTGGGTATTCCATGTTCTTTGCCTAATATCTACATATCACTCAGTACATACCATGTGTTTTCTTTTGCAAATGAGTTACCTCATACAGGATCATATTTTCTAGATCCATCCATTTGCCTGGGAATTTCCTGAAGCCATTGTTTCTAATAGCTGAGTAGTATTCCATTGTGTAAATGTGCTACGATTTCTGTATCCATTACTCCTTTGAGTGATGTCTGGATTGTTTTCAGCTTCTGGCTATTATAAATATGGCTGCTATTAACATAGTGGAGCATGTGTCCTTACTACATGCAGGAGAATCCTGTGTGTGTGTGTGTGTGTGTGTGTGTGTGTGTGTGTGTTTAACTTCCCTGGGTCAAAGTTTTTCTTCTAGTGTTTTATGTAGTGCTGCATTTGTAGATAGATATTATTTAAATTTGTTTTTTACTTGGAATATCTATTTTTCTCCATCTGTGATTTTTGAAAATTTTTCTAGGTACAGGAGTCTTGAATGGCATTTATGTTTTCCTAAAAGCTGTAAGACATTTGTCCAGAGCCCTTATAGATTTTAAATTTTCTGTTAAGAAATCATGTATAATTCTAATAGGTCTGAATTTGTATGGTACTTGGGTTTTTTTCCCTCACAGTTCTTAATATACTTTCTTTGTTCTGAAAATTTTGTGTCTTGATTATTATGTGGTAGGAGGATTTTCTTTTTTAGTCAAATGGACTTGGTATTCTATGTTATTGTATGTTTATAGACATCTCTTTCTCTATGTTCAGAAAATTTTCTTGTATGATTTTGTTGAAAACATTTCCGGATTCTTAGAGTTAAAATTCTTCACCATCTTCTGTTTCTATTATTATTAGTTTTTTTTATAGTGTCTAAGATTTTGTGGACTTTTTGTCAGGATTTTTTTAGATTTAACATTTTCTTTGACTGATATATTAATTTCTCCTATCTTATTGTCTATGCCCGAGATTCTCTCTTCTCTTTGATTCTGTTGGTGATGCTGTATCTGTTTTTCCTGTTCTCCCAGGTTTTTCATCTGCTGAGTTCCCTCCGTTTGTGTTTTCTTTATTGCTTCTATTCCCATTGTCAGGTCTTAAACAGTTGTATTTGTTTATTTTACATGTTTGATTGTGCTTTTCTGTATTTCTTTAATGGATCTACTTGGCTCCACTTTAAAAGCCTCTATCATCTTTTAATATTGGATTTAAGGTTATTTTGTGTGTGTGTGTGTGTGTGTGTGTATGTGTGTGTGTGTGTGTGTGTTGGTTGTATGAGAATATTCAGGGCTTACTGTAGTGGAATAGCTGTGCTCTGTAGGTATCATATCACCCTGGCTTTTTTGATTGTGTTCTTCTTCTGGCCTTTAGCCATTTGGTTGTCTCTGGATGTTCCCACTATAGCAGGGATATGGAAGGCAAATCTAACCTGGGTGTTTCTGGAGAGCTGGCCTTCAATGAGTAGCAATCTTGAACCGGATATTGAGTGGGCAGGGCACCTCGCAGAGCAGCTGCTAATGCCCCAGGGCATACGGTGAGCAGGAGATAAGGTGTGGGATGAACTGTTTAACTTGTATGTTTCTGGTGCTTCGGGCTTGTTAAAAGTTGGCAGAGATGTGGCCAGACAATGCGATTGGTGGGGCTTAGGGGACAGGATACAGCCCAGGACACCGGGGCATGCCCCAGTATAATGGGTGGAAAGAAGGGATCTAATTTGTATGTTTCTGGTGTTACAGGCCTGGTAAAGTCGAGGGTTTAGGGAAACTATAAAGTGGCTTAGGACAGCTGGGTGTCAGGATCTGATTAAGTGGTCAGATGGCCAATTGTTTCCATGAAGAGTGTGTTTCAGATGTTGGTTGGTGAGAAAAAGGGATGAAGTGGGGAAGAAAAGGTATAAGAAAACATTGGGTGTAGTCTCTTTAGATTAGAAGCACAGAGGAAGGAGTGGTTCTAGCATATGGTATACTACCACGGTGAAAATAAGGATGGGGAATTGGAATCAGAGGATGGGAAGAGGTGTTAAAATCACTTAGCAAATTTCCTGGCTGTTTGGGTCAGTGGGTATCCATGGAGAGACTGCTTTGGATGATGATTGGTGAGATCTACTGCTGAATTTTTTTAGATTCCTATTAAATTTTGCTGTTTTAGACCCATGTAGTTGAAGGATTTTAATGGACTCATGCTTTAAAGTTTTTCTTCTATATTCTTTGTTTACATTCCAAAGGCTTTCCCAGTTCCCCCCTCACCATGTGTCCCATAAGTCATATTCCTCCCCCCCCCCATTCCCCAATCACCCCCCCAATCCTTTCTCTGTTCTGTTCTCTCCTAGAAAACTGGAACCAGTCTTTTCTGGAGCAGTGTCCTCTCCTTCCATCTTCTTGGGAATCTTTTGATTTGCTAATTGTGCCTTGAGTATTCAGAGCTTCTGGGCTCATTAATATCCACTTATCAGTGGTTGCATTTCATGTGTATTTTTTGTAATTGGGTTAACTCACTTAGGATGATATTTTCCAGATCCAACCATTTGCCTACAAATTGCATGAATTCATTATTTTTTAATTGCTGAGTAGTATTCCATTGTGTAAATATACAACATTTTCTGTATCTATTCCTCCTTTGAGGGACATCTGGGCTCCATCCAACTTCTGGCTATTATAAATAAGGCTGCTATGGACAGAGTGGAGCATGTGTCTTTATTTTATGCAGGGGAATCCTCTGGGTATATGCCCAGGAGTAGTATGACAGGGTCCTTTGGAAGTGTCATGCCCAGTATTCCGAGGAACCACCAGACTGATTTCCAGAGCGGTTGTACCATCTTGCAATCCCACCAACAGTGGAGGAGTGTTCCTCTTTCTCTACATCCTCGCCAGCACCTGTTGTCTCTTGAGTTTTTAATCTTAGCCATTCTGACTGGTGTGAGGTGGAATCTCAGGGTTGTTTTGATTTGCATTTCCCTGATGACTAATGATGTTGAACATCTCTTAAGGTACTTCTCAGCCATCCAAATTTCTTCTGGTAAAAATTCTTTGTTTAGCTCTGTACCCCATTTTTAATAGGGTTCTTTGGTTCTTTGGGATCTATCTTCTTGAATTCTTTGTATATATTGGATATTAGCCCTCTGTCAGATGTGGGGTTGGTGAAGATCTTTTCCCACTTTGTTGGTTGCCGTTTTGTCCTTCTGACAGTGTCCTTTGTCTTACAGAACCCTTGTAATTTTATGAGGTCCCATTTGTCAATTCTTGATCTTAGAGCATAAGCTATTGGTGTTCTGTTCAGGAACTTTCCCCCTGTGCCCATGTCCTCCAGGATCTTCCCCAGGCTCTTTTCTATTAGGTTCAGTGTGTCTGGCTTTATGTGGAGGTCATTGATCCACTTGGAGTTGATCTTAGTACAAGTTGATAAGTCTGGGTCAATTTACGTTCTTCTGCATGTTGACCTCCAGTTGAACCAAGACCACTTGTTGAAAAGGCTATCTTTTTTCCACTGGATGGTTGTAGCTTCTTTATCAAATATCAAGTGACAATAACTCTGTGGGTTCATTTCTGGGTCTTCAATTCTATTCCATTGATCTACTTGCCTGTCACTGTACCAATACCATGCATTTTTTTTTAGCACAGTTGCTCTGTAGTACTGCTGGAAGTCAGGGATATTGATTCCCCTAGAAGTCCTTTTATTGTTGAGAATAGTTTTAGCTATCCTGGGTTTTTTGTTACTCCAGATAAATTTAAGAATTGCTCTTTCTAGATCTATAAAGAATTGATTTGGGATTTTGATGGGGATTGCATTGAATCTGTATATTGCTTTTGGCAAGACGGCCATTTTTACTATATTGATCCTGCCAATCCAAGAGCAAGAAATATTTTTCCATTTTCTGAGGTCTTCTTCTATTTCTTCCTCAAAGACTTGAAGTTCTTGTCAAAGAGATCTTTAACTTGTTTGGTAAGAGTCACGCCAAGATACTTTATATTGTTTGTGGCTATGGTGTAGAATGTTATTTCCCTAACTTCTTTCTCAGCCTGCTTGTCCTTTCAGTATAGGAAGGCTACTGATTTGCTTGAGTTGATTTTATAACCAGCCACTTTGCTGAAGTGGTTTATCAGCTGCAGGAGTTCTCTGGTGGAGTTTTTTGGGTCGCTTAAGTATACTATCATATCATCTGCAAATAATGATAGTTTGACTTCTTCCTTTCCAATTTGTATCCCTATGACTTCCTTATGTTGTATAATTGCTCTCACTAGAACTTCAAGTACTATATTGAAAAGATATGGAGAGAGAGGGCAGCCTTGTCTAGTCCCTGATTTTAGTGGGATTGCTTCAAGTTTCTCTCCATTTATTTTGATGTTCGCTACTGGTTTGCTGTATATCAATTTTATTGTGTTTAGGTATGGGCCTTGAATTCCTGTTCTTACCAGGACTTTTAGCATGAAAGGATGCTGAATTTTGTCAAATGCTGTTTTAGCGTCTAATTAGCTGACCATGTAGTTTGTTTTAGTTTTCTTTTAGTTTCCTTATGTAGTGGATTACATTGATGGATTTCCATATATTGAACCATCCCTGCATCCCTGGGATGAAGCCTACTTTATCATGGTGAATGACCATTTTGATGTGCTCTTGGATTCGGTTGGCAAGGATTTTATTTAGTATTTTTGCATCAATATTCATAAGGGTAATTGGCCTATAGTTCTTTTTCTTTGTTGGATCTTTGTGTGGTTTTGGTATCAGTGTAATCGCGGCTTCATAGAACAAGTTGGGCAGTGTTCCGTTTCTATTTTGTGGAATAGTTTGAAGAGTAATGGTGTTAGGTCTTCTTTGAAAGTCTGATAAAATTCTGCACTTAAACCATCTGTTCCCCTTCTTTTTATTGGTTGGGAGACTTTCTATAACGCCTTATACTTCTCTAGGGGTTATGGGACTGTTTTGCTGATCTAATTGATCCTTATTTAATTTTGGTATTTGGTATTTGTCTAGGAAAATGTCCATTGCCCCCAGATTATCCAGTTGCATTGAGTATAGGCTTTTGTAGTAGGATCTGATGATTTTTTGAATTTCCTCAGTTTCTGTTGTTATATCCCCCTTTTCATTCCTAATTTTGTTAATTTGGATACTGTCTATGTGCCCATTGGTTAGTGTAGCTAAGGGTTTATTTATCTTGTTGATTTTCTCAAAGAACCAGGTCCTGGCTTTGTTGATTCTTTGTATGGTTCTCTTTGATTCTACTTGATTGATTTCAGCCCTTAGTTTGATGTTTTCCTGTCTTCTACTCCTCCTGGGTGAATTAGCTTCTTTTTGTTCTAGGGCTTTGAGGTGTGCTGTTAAGCTCCTCATGTATGCTCTCTCCAGTTTCTTTTTGGAGGCACTCTGGGCTATGAGTTTTCCTCTTAGCACTGCTTTCATAGTGTCCCATAGATTTGGATAGGTTGTACCTTCATTTTCATTGAATTCTAAAATGTCTTTGATTTCTTTCTTTATTTGTTCCCTGACTAAGGTGTCATTGAGTAGAGAATTGTTCAGTTTCCATGTTTATGTGGTTTTTCTGTTGTTTTTCTTGCTATTGAAGACCACATTCGCTCCACAGTTATCTGATAGGAGGCATCGGATTAGTTCAATCTTCTTGTATTTGTTGAGGTCTGTCTTGTGACCAATTATATGATCGATTTTGAAGAGGGTACCATGAGGTCCTGAGAAAAAATATATTCTTTGTTTTGGGATGAAATGTTCTATATATACCCGTTAAATCCTATTGGTCCAAAGCGTCAATTAGTTTCACTGTGTCTCTGTTTAGTTTCTGGTTTCCTGATCTGTCCACTGAGGATAGTGGAGTGTTGAAGTCACCCACAATTATTTTGTTAGATGTAATGTGTGCTTTAAGCTCTAGTCGAGTTTCTTTTATGAATGAGGGTGCTCTTGCATTTGGAGCATAGATGTTCGTTATTGAGAGTTCTTCCTGGTGGATTTTTCCTTTGACCAGCAAGAAGTGACCTTCTGTGCCTCTTTTGATGACTTGAAAGTTAATTTTATCTGATATTAGAATGGCTACTCAGGCTTATTTCCTGAGACCATTTGCTTGTATAATTGTCTTCCAGCCTTTTATTCTAAGGTAGTGTTTGTCTTTGACACTGAGATGTGTTTCCTGTTT
Organism: Apodemus agrarius; assembly: GCA_964023405.1. Classification (NCBI taxonomy): domain Eukaryota; kingdom Metazoa; phylum Chordata; class Mammalia; order Rodentia; family Muridae; genus Apodemus; species Apodemus agrarius. The sequence continues at coordinate 123,148,600 of OZ030007.1, forward strand.
GCAGAAAATATAGGGTCCTGTTTCCATATCCATTCTTTTATTCTATGTCTTTTTATTGGGGGAATTGAGTCCATTGATGTTAAGAGATATTAAGGAATAGTAATCATTACTTCCTGACATTTTTGCCATTATTCTTTTTTTTATTTGAGTGCTTATCTTTTTTTGTGTTTGATGAGAGGGGGTTTCTATCTTGCTTCTTCTGGGGTGTGGTTTCCCTCCTTGTGTTGGTGTTTTTCCTCTATTATCCTTTGTAGGGCTGGGTTTGTGGAAAGATAATGTGAAAATTTGGTTTTGTTATGGAATAACTTGTTTTCTCCATCTACGAAGATTGAAAGTTTTGCTAGGTAAAGTAGTTTTGGCTGAAATTTGTGTTCTCTTAGAGTCTGTATCAGATCTGCCCAGGCTCTTCTAGCTTTCATGGTCTCAGATGAGAAGTCTGGAGTAATCCTGATAGGTCTTCCTTGATAGGTTACTTAGTCTTTTTCTCTTACTGCCTTTAATATTCTTTCTTTGTTTAGTACATTTGGGGTTTTGATTATTATGTGATGGGAAGTATTTTTGTTCTGGTCCAGTCTGTTTGGAGTTCTGTAGGCTTCTTGTATATTCATTGGCATCTTTCTGTTTAGGTTGGGGAAGTTTTCTTCCATACTTTTGTAGAAGATATTTGCTGGTCTTTTAAGTTGTATATCTTACCTCTCATCTATATCTATAACCCTTAGGTTTGGTCTTTTCTTTCTTTTTTTTTTTAATTTTTATTTTCTATATTCTATGTTTAGGTTTGGTCTTTTCATCGTGCTCTGGATTTCCTGGTTTTGGGTTACAAGCTTTTTGCATTTTCCATTTTCTTGGACTGTTGAATCAATGGTTTCTATGGTATCTTCAGCATCTGAGACTCTTTCTTTTATCTTCTGTATTCTATTTTTGATATTTGCATCTATGGCCCCTTATTTCTTCCCAAGATTTTCTATCTCCAAAATTGGCTCCCTTTGCAATTTCTTAGTTGTTTCTCCTTCTGTTTTTAGATCCTGGCTGGTTTTGCTCAGATCTTCTGCTTGCTTGTTTGTATTTTCATGTATTTCTTTAAGAGATTTTTGTGTTTCTTGACTTCTATTTGTTGACCCACGTTCTTCTATATTTCTTTAAGTGATTTTTGTAATTCCTCCTCATTGGCTTTTATTTTCTGATCCATATTCTCCTGAATTTCTTTAAGTGATTTTTGTGTTTGTCTTGTAAGGGCTTCTAATTTTTGATCCATTTTCTCCTGTATTTCTTTAAGAGATTTATCTATGTGTTCCTCTATCAGCATCCTGACCAGTGATTTTAGATCCAAATATTTTCTGGTATGTTGGGTATCTGGGACTTTCTGCTGTCCGGGAACTGGGTTTGGATGCTGCCATATTGCCTTGATTTCTGTTAGTAATGTTCCTACATTTGCCTTTTGCCATCTAGTTATCTCTGGCCTTTGTTGGTCCTGTAGTCACTAGCTGGTGCTTAAACCTCCTGTGGGCTAGTAAGGCTATTTCCCTACCACTGGATGATTGGTTTTTCCCTTTCACAGTTTGCTGATGTGTTGTTCTTCTCTTGGGTGCTTTTGGACCCCTGGTGTATCTTGCTCCATGAGATGTTATATTTGGTTATCTCTGTGGACCTGATGCTGCTTGTCTTCTCTGGTTTTGCTTGCTTAGCCCTGTCAGCACCAATGATGCTGGAGGCAGCCTTGGGGAGTGTGTAGTGTGGAGTGCAGGGTCTCACTCAAGGCAGAGAACCCTCCCATTCTTAGATGACTGGCTGGCGTCATGAGTCCCCAGAGATCTCAAGCTTGGTATATCTCAGGCATCTGGTTCTGCCTGCTCAATGCAAGCAGCTACCACCAAGATTGCCACGGCTGGTTGGAGTCCAGAGTTACCCTCAGGGAACAGAGCCCATGCCTGGTTGGGGCCCAGGAACCACTGCTCTGCCCAGGTAACTGCCTGGTGGCCTTGAGTCCCCAGAGATCCCATGTTCTGGATATCACAAGTACCTGGTTCAGCTCTTGCTTAGTCTGGGCCGCTTCAAGGATGCTGCAGGTGCCCGTGGGGGTAGGGGGGAGTGGGGAGTGGGGAGTGCTGCTTGCAGAGTCTCCCGCAGGGCAGAGAACCCACGCCCTGCTGGAACACAGGCACCAATGCTCTGCCAAGCTCCAGTTCTTAACTGACTGGCTGGTGGCCCGAGTCCCCAGAGATCTTAAGTTTGGGATATCTCGCGTATCTGGTTCTGCCTGTTCAATCTAAGCACCCGCCACCAAGATGGCCGAGCAGAGTGCAGGGTTCCCCTCAGGGTGCAAAGCCCAGACCTGGTTGGGACCCAGGAACCACTGCTCTGCCTGGATCACTGCCTGGTGGCCTTGAGTCCCCAGAGGTCCCAAGTTCTGAATATCACAGGTACCTGGTTCAGCTCTAGCTTGGCCTGGACCTCAGAAGACATCAGGTGTTGGCGAGGAAGTGGAGAAAGAGGAACACTCCTCCACTGCAAGTGGCACTGCAATCTGGTACAACCACTCTGGAAATCAGTCTGGCAGTTCCTCAGAAAACTGGACATAATACTTCCGGAGGACCCAGCCATACCACTCCTGGGTATATTCCCCAGCATGCAATAAGGATACATGCTCCACTATGTTCATAGCAGCCTTATTTATAATAGCCAGAAGCTGGAAAGAACCCAAGATGTCCCTCAATGGAGGAATGGATACAAAAAATGTGGTATATATACACAATGGAGTACTATTCAGCCATTAGAAACAATGAATTCATGAAATTCTTAGAGAAATGGATGGAGCTGGAGAACATCATACTAAGTGAGGTAACCCAGTCTCAAAAGAATACCCATGGTATACAGTCACTGATAAGTGGATATTAGCCTAGAATCTTGGAACACCAAAGACACAATTCACATACCAAATGATGTCTGACAAGAAGAAAGGAGTGGACACTGGTACTGGAAAGGATCAAATCATCAGTGTAGTGGAATACCAGAACAGGAAAGTGGGGAGGGGTGGATGAGGGGGCAGGGGGAAGGAAAAGGGCATGTGGGACCTTTGGGGCGTGGGGAACCAGAAAAAGGGAAATGAATTGTAAATATAGAATATATTCAATAAAAAAATAAAAATAAATAAATTAAAAAAAAAAGATGCTGGCGGTGGCCTCAGGGAGTAGGGAGTGTGGCTTGCAGAGTCTCCCTAGGGTAGAGAACCCCCATACTTTGAAGTTTTATGTATATACTTTTTATTTGTTTCTGAGAAATATATGTACATATTTTATATGTAATATAGATATATGTACATATGCATATTAAGTTTCCATTATAACACAAGAGTTCTTCTTTTATTGTATATATTACAATTGAAATTATTTCCAAATGTGTCTAAATCATTCTCAACCTTCCCTTTATATTTTGTAAATATTTTCATTTGCATATTCATTTTCTTTGCAATTTACATGACAATTTTTATTCTATAAAGCATCAGGCCAACACACAGCATCCCAGGTAGCACTCGCACCATACCTAGCTTTGGACAGGTGATCATTATGTATGTATAAGTAACTGAACTAACTAAGCATTTCTTAGTAAAACTTGATATGAATTTCAACAATACAATATGATTATACTTAGCATTCAATTTGTCACATATAAATTAATTTGTCAGTCTCTGAAGATGTCAATTTAGAAAAGTTCATACTATATCTGTATTAACAGACCTTTAATTTATGTCACATGGAGATATCAATATAAACTTGTTCTGAAGATTCAGATAGAAAAGGAACTCAGACCAGTTGGAATAAACAGAAAGTATGGATGTCTCACTGTCAAATTGCAAACAAATTGTGTGGTAAGTAAGAAGAAACATAGACTTGTGAGATAGATCAGTGGTTAAGAGTACTTGTTCCTCTTGCAGAGGACCTCAAAGCTTCAGGATGGCTCTGACCATCTAGAATTCCTGTCTTTTTTTTTTTTTTGCTTTTTTATGTTTATTTTCTATATTCTATGTTTATATTCCAAAGGCTTTCCCCTTTCCCAGTTCCCACCCACCATAGTTCCCATAGTTCCTCTCCCCCCCAACTATTCCCCAATCATTCCCCCTCCCCCTCGGTTTCTTTACTAAACTGGATGCAATCTTTACAGGCCCAGGGTCCTCTCCTTTCTTCTTCTTGGGAATCATTTGACTTGCTATTTGTGTCTTGAGTATTTAGGGCTTCAGGGCTCATTAATATCCACTTATCAGTGATTGCATTTCATGTGCCTTCTTTTGTGATTGGGTTAATTCACTCAGGATGATATTTTCCAGGTCTAACCATTTACCTACAAATTGCATGAATTCATTATTTTTAATTGCTGAGTAGTATTCCATTGTATAAATATACCACATTTTCTGTATCCATTCCTCCTTTGAGGGATATTTGGGCTCCTTCCAATTTCTGGCTATTATAAACAAGGCTGCTATAAACATAGTGGAGCATGTGTCTTTATTGTATGCAGGGGAATCCTCTGGGTATATGCCCAGGAGTGGTATACCAGGGTCCTCTGGAAGTGACATGCCCAATTTTCTGAGGAACCACCAAACTGATTTCCAGAGCGGTTTTACCATTTTGCAATCACACCAACAGTGGAGGAGTGTTCCTCTTTCTCCACATCCTCGCCAGCACTTGTTGTCTCTTGAGTTTTTAATCTTAGCCATTCTGACTGGTGAGAGGTGGAATCTCAGGGTTGTTTTGATTTGCATTTCCCTGATGACTAATGATGTTGAACATCTTTTAAGGTGTTTCTCGGCCATCCGAATTTCTTCTGGTGAAAATTCTTTGTTTAGCTCTGTGCCCCATTTTTTGATAGGGTTATTTGGTTCTTTGGGGTCTAACTTCTTGAGTTCTTTGTATATATTGGATATTAGCCCTCTGTCGGATGTGGTGTTGGTGAAGATCTTTTCCCACTTTGTTGGTTGCCGTTTTGTCCTTCTGACAGTGTCCTTTGCTTTGCAGAAACTTTGTAATTTTATGAGGTCCCATTTGTCGATTCTTGATCTTAGTGCGTAAGCTATTGGTGTTCTGTTCAGGAACTTTTCCCCTGTGCCCAAGTCCTCCAGGGTCTTCCCAAGTTTCTTTTCTAATAGTTTCAGTGTGTCTGGTTTTATGTGGAGGTCCTTGATCCACTTGGAGTTGATCTTAGTGCAAAGAGATAAGAGTGGGTCAATTCGCATTCTTCTGCATGTTGACCTCCATTTGAACCAGCACCATTTGTTGAAAAGGCTATCTTTATTCCACCGGATGGTTGTGGCTCCTTTATCAAAGATCAAGTGACCATAAGTCTGTGGGTTAATTTCTGGGTCTTCAATCCTGTTTAATTGATCTGCTTGCCTGTTGCTATACCAATACCATACAGTTTTTAACACAATTGCTCTGTAGTACTGCTTGAGGTCAGGGATATTGATTCCCCCAGAAGTGCTTTTATTGTTGAGAATAGTTTTAGCTATCCTGGGTTTTTTGTTGCTCCAGATGAATTTGAGAATTGCTCTTTTTAGATCTATGAAGAATTGAGTTGGGATTTTGATGGGGATTGCATTGAATCTGTATATTGCTTTTGGCAAGATGGCCATTTTTACTATATTGATCCTGCCAATCCAGGAGCAAGAAATATTTTTCCATCTTCTGAGGTCTTCTTCGATTTCTTTCTTCAAGGACTTGAAGTTCCTGTTGTACAGATCTTTCGCTTGTTTGGTTAGAGTTACGCCAAGATACTTTATGTTGTTTGTGGCTATTGTGAAGAGTGTTATTTCCCTAATTTCTTTCTCAGCCTGCTTGTCCTTTGAGTACAAGAAGGCCACTGACTTGCTTCAGTTAATTTTATAACCTGCCACTTTGCTGAAGTTGTTTATCAGGTGTAGAATTTCTCTGGTGGAGTTTTTTGAGTCACTTAGGTAAACTATCATATCATCTGCAAATAATGATAGTTTCACTTCTTCCTTTCCAATTTGTATCCCTTCGACTTCCTGATGTTGTCTAATTGCTCTCGCTAGAACTTCAAGTACTATATTGAAAAGATATGGAGAGAGAGGGCAGCCTTGTCTAGTCCCTGATTTTAGTGGGAATGCTTCAAGTTTCTCTCCATTTATTTTGATGTTGGCTACTGGTTTGCTGTAGATTGCTTTTACTATGTTTAGGTCTGGGCCTTGAATTCCTGCTCTTTCCAAGACTTTTAGCATGAAAGGATGCTGAATTTTGTCGAATGCTTTTTCAGCATCTAATGAGATGACCATGTGGTTTTTTTCTTTCAGTTTGTTTATGTAGTGGATTACATTGATGGATTTCCGTATATTGAACCATCCCTGCATCCCTGGGATGAAGCCTACTTGATCATGGTGCATGATCTTTTTGATGTGCTCTTGGATTCGGTTAGCAAGAATTTTATTTAGTATTTTTGCATCTATATTCATAAGAAAAATTGGCCTGAAGTTCTCTTTCTTTGTTGGATTTTTTTTTTTGGTTTAGGTATTAGCGTAATTGTGGCTTCAAAGAATGAGTTGGGCAGTGTCCCTTCTGTCTCTATTTTGTGGAATAGTTTGAAGAGTATTGGTGTTAAGTCTTCTTTGAAGGTCTGGTAGAATTCTGCACTAAAACCATCTGGTCCCGTACTTTTTTTGGTTGGGAGACTTTCTATAACCACTTCTATTTCTTTAGGGGTTATGGGACTATTTAGCTGGTCTACTTGATGCTGATTTAATTTTGGTATTTGATATCTGTCTAGGAAATTGTCCATTTCCTCCAGATTCTCCAGTTGTTTTGAGTATAGACCTTTGTAGTAGGATCTGATGATCTTTTGAATTTCCTCAGTTTCTGTTGTTATGTCTCCCTTTTCCTTTCTAATTTTGTTAATTTGTATACTGTCTCTGTGTCCTTTGGTTAGTCTGGCTAAGGGTTTATCTATCTTGTAGATATTCTCAAAGAACCAGTTCCTGGTCTTGTTGATTCTTTGTATGGTTCTCTTTCTTTCTATTTGATTGATTTCAGCCCTGAGTTTGATGATTTCTTGTCTTCTACTCCTCCTGGGTGAATTAAGTTGTTTTTCTTCCAGGGCTTTAAGGTGTGCTGTTAAGCTGCTAGTGTATGCTCTCTCCAGTTTCTTTTTGGATGCACTTAGAGCTATGAGTTTTCTTCTTAGCACTGCTTTCATTGTGTCCCATAGATTTGGGTAGGTTGTACCTTCATTTTCATTGAATTCTAAAAAGTCTTTGATTTCTTTTTTTATTTCTTCCTTGACCAAGGTGTCATTGAGTAGAGTATTGTTCAGTTTCCATGTGTATGTGGGATTTCTGTTGTTTTTGTTGCTATTCAAGACCACTCTTACTCCATGGTGATCTGATAGTAGGCATGGGATTAGCTCAATCTTCTTGTATTTGTTGACATCTTTCTTGTGACCGAATATATGGTCTATTTTGGAGAAGGTACCATGCGGTGCTGAGAAAAAGGCATATTCTTTAGCTTTAGGATGAAATGTTCTATATATATCTGTTAAATCCAATTGGTCCAGAGTTTCAATTATTTTCACTGTGTCCCTGTTTAGTTTCTGCTTTCCTGATTGGTCCATTGAGGAGAGTGGAGTGTTGAAGTCACCCACAATTATTGTGTTAGGTGTAATGTGTGCTTTAAGCTTTAGTAAGGTTTCTTTTACGAATGAGGCTGCCCTTGCATTTGGAGCATAGATGTTCAGTATTGAGAGCTCTTCTTGGTGGATTTTCCCTTTGGCCAGCAAGAAATGACCTTCTGAGTCTCTTTTGATGATTTTAGCTTGAAAGTCAATTTTATCTGATATTAGAATGGCTACTCCAGCTTGTTTCCTGAGACCATTTGCTTGTAAAATTCTCTTCCAGCCTTTTACTCTAAGGCAGTGTTTGTCTTTGACACTGAGATGTGTTTCCTGTATGCAGCAAAATGTAGGGTCCTGTTTCCGTATCCAGTCTGTTAATCTATGTCTTTTTATTGGGGAATTGAGTCCATTGATGTTAAGAGATATTAAGGAATAGTAATTATTACCTCCAGACATTTTTGAAATTATATTTATTTATCTTATTTATTTTTTATATTCGAGAGGTTATCTTCTTTTGGGTTTGATGAAAGGAGGTTTCTATCTTGCTTCTTCCCAGGTGTAGTTTCCATCCTTGTCTTGGTGTTTTCCCCCTATTATCCTTTGTAGGGCTGGATTTGTGGAAAGATATCTTGCAAATTTGGTTTTGTCATGGAATACCTTGATGTCTCCATCAATGCCGATTGAGAGTTTTGCTGGGCAAAGTAGTTTTGGCTAAAGTTTGTGTTCTCTTAGAGTTTGCATGATATCTGCCCAGGATCTTCTAGCTTTCATGGTCTCAGGTGAGAAGTCTGGTGTTATTCTGATAGGTCTTCCTTGATATGTTACTTGCCCTTTTTCTCTTGCTGCCTTTAGTATTCTTTCTTTGTTTATTACATTTGGAGTTTTGATTATTATGTGACGGGATGTATTTCTGTTCTGGTCCAGTCTGTTTGGGGTTCTATAGGCTTCTTGTATATTCATGGGCATCTCTCTCCTTAGGTTGGGGAAGTTTTCTTCCATAATTTTATAGAAGATATTAGCTGGCCCTTTAACTTGTAAATCTTCACTCTCGTCTATACCTATAATGCTTAGGTTTGGTCTTCTCTTAGTGTCTTGGATTTCCTGGATGTTTTGGGTTACCACCTTTTTGCATTTAGTATTTTCTTTGACTGTTGAATCAATGGTTCCTATGGTATCTTCGGCTTCTGAGATTCTGTCTTCTATCTCTTGTATTCTATTGTTGATACTTGCGTCTATGGCCCCTGATTTCTTCCCCAGGTTTTCTATCTCCAATGTTGTCTCCCTCTGTTATTTCTTAGTTGTTTCTACTTCTGTTTTTAGTATCTGGATGGATATGCTCAGATCTTTCGCTTGCTTGATTGTGTTTTCATGTATTTCTTTAATAGATTTTTGTGCTTCCTCTTTCATAGCTTCTACTTGTTGGCCCATGTTCTTCTGTAGTTCTTTAAGTGACTTTTGTCTTTCTTCCTTATTGTCTTCTTCTCTTTGATCCATCTTCTCCTGAATTTCTTGAAGTGATTTTTGTATTTGCCTTGTAAAGGCTTCTAACTTTTGATCCATTTTCTCCTCTATTTCTTTACGAGATTTTTCTATGTGTTCAGCTACCAGCATCCTGACCAGTGATTTTATATCCAAGTCTTGTTTTTCTGGTGTTTTGGGGTATCCAGGGATTCCTGTTGTTGGAGAACTGGGTTCAGATGCTGTCATGTTGCCTTGATTTTTGTTAGTAACTTTCCTTATTTTTCCTTTTGCCGTCTGGTTATTTCTGATTTTAGTTGGCCTTGTTGTCAGTGGCTGGTGTTTGAATCTCCTGTGAGGCTGGGCTCACCTGTTGTTTCTCTACTGGTGAATATGTGTGACTGCTGCTTTAAGGGATCATAAGCTGGCTGCCACCCATGAGATTGTAGCCCCTGTTGGAGTCTGTCTACCTGGTCTTCTCCAGCTGTGTCCTGGTTGCAAGGAACTCGGCCTGCTTGGCTCCGAGAGCCTAGCAGATCCCCCGTGAGTGTAGCCCTGGAAGGGGTGTCTACCAGGGTCTTTCCAGTTGTGTCCTGGTTGCAATACGGAGGCCTGCCACTATCGCTAGTCCAGGGGCCAGCGAGCTAGTTGCAGAACGCAGCCTCAGTGCTTGGCCAGAGGGTGCGGGAATGTCCCACAGAGCCTGGGCCTTTCCAGCTGTGTCCTGGTTGCAATATGGAGGCCCGCCGCTACTGCTGGTCCAGGGGCTGGTGAGCTGGTTGCAGAACGCAGCCTCGGTGCTCGGTCAGAGGGCACGGGGATGTCCCACAGAGCCTAGGCGGAACTCAGCCTGCTTGGCTCCGAGACCCTAGCAGATCCCCCACCCCGTGAGGGTAGCCCTGGAAGGGGTGTTTACCTGGGCCTTTCCAGCTATGTCCTGGTTGCAATATGGAGGCCCACCACTACCGCTGGTCCAGGGGCCAGCGAGCTGGTTGCAGAACGCAGCCTCGGTGCTTGGCCAGAGGGCGCGGGGATGTCCCACAGAGCCTGGGCCTTTCCAGCTGTGTCCTGGTTGCAATATGGAGGCCCGCCGCTACCCTAGAATTCCTGTCTTAATTACTGCTCTATTGCTGTAATGAGATAGCATGACTAAGACTACACACAGAAAAATGCATTTAACTGAAGACTTGCTTATAGTTTCAGAGGGTTAGTCCATGACCATCATGATGGGGTGTGCCTTGCAGGGCGGACAGAATATTCTTCAAGAATAATACTTGAGGCTTATGTAATAGAATTGTCTTGTAGATGTTTTCATTGGAAATGGGTTCCATATTTCTTCAATTTGATTGGTTTTGATATTCTTTAAAGGTCTTCATTATTTGCAAAGAGAAGATTTTTGGATAAGGAATGAAGACTTCTTATCTGTGGATATCAGTTCAGTGGGTGCTTATCTCCTTGTTCTCTGTAAGTGGAGGCACTTTGCTCCAAATTCTCATAGGTGAATGCATATCCTAGAATAACTACAAAGACAAGACAGTATAAAGAGATCATTTCTGGGGTGGGGTGGGGAATCAATTAAGAGTGTAATAGTACAAATGGTTTCATTGGGGGAATGGGAAGTGAAAGGGCTTTAGGCTGTAGTTATGGAGAGTTGCATCAGATAAACACCGGATAAGGGTAAACTAAGAGCAAAGATTTTCAAACAACAACAACATAAAACAGTACAGACAGAATACAGGTAAGTCTATGTATAAATATACATACATAATTTAATTTGAATTTTCTCATCTGCACTGACAATGCTCAATTCAAGTGCCAATGGCCACCTAAGAAAAATACAAAGACATTATTGCTGAAGACTGTTTATACTTCAGAAATAGAGCCCAGATGCTCCTTCCTGGATCCTACTTGAATGGCTTCTCTTTGAGGACGAGTTTTTGTATCAGAAGGTACCAAGGAAATGCTAATGGAGCAGGCAACTAACAGACATAATGAGCCGTGCTGCCTATGAATCACAGTGATCAGCATGGAATGACAACCATTACAATACAGTAGTGGCAGTCTCTAATTGGATATAAGATCAAAGAGAAACAGTGCCTGGTACTGGAAACAGCCAACAAACCAGGACTAAAGAAGCCATGAATCTTTTTTAGAAGAACCTAAAACTACCACATGGTTGAAACAGCATAATCTCTAACAATATTCTGAATTTTTGTGTTATGTATTTTCCTGAGTAGATTTCAGACACTAATTCATGTTACATTGAATTTTATTTATTATTATCTTTAAAAATCATTCATGCACAATTATTCTTCATTTTCTCTTTTGTCCATACCCTTGCCTTTTTATACTTATATTATGTCTTTGATTTTAATACAAACTTTTACTTTATCTAATATGTAAAAAATATTTAATATTATTTAACCCCCTTTAAGCTTTCAGTTTTCTGTAGGTAATTTAGATTTTACATTGGATAAATAAAAAACTATGTTTTTTATTTTTTAAAACTTCAAATTATTTGAAAACATTATCTCTGACCTGAAGAATAATACTATCTTAAATATGGCTTTCTGGCAGACTGCTTATGATAGACTCACTTTTCAGTATCTGTGTATCAATGGGAATTGTAACAACCTTTGATTTTTCTGTGTCTAACTTTCCAATGTTTTAATTGCTTCCATTTCCCATGTGGTCACAAAAGAAAATAAGATATACTCTGAAAAGAACTTCTCTTATTTTTTTGTTTTCTCTTTGTGTTAAAATTTTTAAAATATAGCTCTTTGTGTTTTGATCATTTTCATTTCACCAAATTCTTCCCATATCCGTGTTTTTCTATCCACACAAGTTTGTGCCCTATTTTAAGCCCTTCAAGACCAATTTGTACTGTTCCAATAATATTGAGTATGTGGTCTTCTGTGTGCCTGGTCAACTAAAGGCTAGGCTCTGAGACAAAACTTTCTACCAAGCAGCTAATAGTTGCTAATTGATCCACTGCTAGGGGTGGGACTTCATGGACATATCCTCTCTCTGTCTTTGGATTCGGTCTGCTGTAGACTTATGGATGTTTTGTGCATGATGTTATCACTCCTGGGAGTTATTCCTGTAGCTGAACTGTTAAGTCCAGAAAGTGCTTCCTTGTATTTTTCAAAGTCTGCTGAACATGGAGAGATTGAGCAAGCTGCAAAGGTGCTTTTGATTCTTTCAAAACTGCCTTCTAAAGAGAATCTGGACAGAGGCCTAATGCTGGAATTAGTTTTAAAAACAAAATTATAATTTGATACTTGATTATTCCATATCATAAAACATTTACATTTCTTTTTGTTCTTTTGTATACCTCATTGTCCTTGAAATTTCCTGTCATTTATATTTAATATAAGTTCCTCCAGTAATAGGAGAGTTTCTGGGGATAAATTTGTGAATCCTCATTATAATTTTGTCTAATTAAATAGATTAAAATTTGCGATTGGCTCAAAATTCACCTCATTAATAATGAATTATTTTCCAAACAATTATTTTAATTATGTGTCTGTGTGTATATGAGTGCCATGCCCACAGACACTGTATGAAGATGTCAGATCAGCTGGTAGGATAATGAATAATTTAGGAGATAAGATTGGAATGTAGATACTGGTCAAGAGCAGCAAGTGCTCTTAACTACTGAGCCATCCCTCCAGACTACAATCTTTCAATCTTTTTATATATTTCAGGAGACAATCCTCAAATTTATCTAACTGGATGGCAAGCAAATACATCACTTTTTATACTGACCTAAATCTCTGGAATTTAATTTGCTCTTCAAACTTTAATCACGTCTGCCAACTCCATCCTCTGATGATCTTACTCCCTCTCATTGGGTGTTGTTTGTAATTCATGAAATTCTGTAGTTGCAGTGGGCGACATTGAAATATTAGTAATTATGTGTGCTGTTGATATATCCTTGGGATTTCACTGTTGTTCACACCAAATGAAGAACAGCCTAAAACATGATGACAAATAAATATATTTTTAACATCATGAAAAGATACTTATATCAAAACATTTACAATTAGTCTAGTTGTGCTGATATCTTGCTCAGATAGACAACATAATTTTAAATTATAAGGAAGCATTCAAGACCTACTATTCCATTCCTTAAGTGGATATAGCTCACTGGGTTTTGTTGTTATTTACTTTTATGCTTTAGCCTGCTTTTACTTTTAAAAAAAAACATAAAATGCCTTTAAATGCCTTTATCTTCAGAATGCTAAATAGTGAACAGTTTAGTGTAGGGACCTCTGGAATTTTTTTTTTCCTTGCTCATGGATGACTTTAAATGATGGCTAGGGAAATGGGTCCTAGCTTATAGCAAAGTGTTATGTCACTTCTCAGTTGGAATTCACCAGATGCTGAGTGAGAAAACTACTAGCTAGAGAGATTAATGTTCTTCTCTAGAAATTAGATATATATTAAAACAATCATTTAGATTCTGTCAAGCATAACCCATTGCTTCTACAAGTACTTCAAAATTCCCACTGGTGATGAGGTGCCCAGTGGTCTCTGCTATCACTTATGAAGTACTTGTAAGGAACATTTTGGGAACTTTAGACTATTGCCACAAGTTTTCTAGCTGCACTGGGGAATCTCTCCAGAGTCCTTGCTACCACCTACAAACAGTGCCTCATGGGATCTTCAGGTTTCCTTTTCTGTGGGTTTTTCTGTGAGTCTTCCTAGTGTCAGTTTTCCAGAAAACTTTGAGGGTACAGAACAGCTGGCTGTTTCATTAGCCAATTAAAGAAACAGTGAGAATTTAGTCACTCAATAGTGTAAACAGGGGCTAAAACCAGGGAAAGTGCTAAGTGCTGCTGTTTTACTCCCTCCCCATCATCCGGAATGAAGTACTGGCAGTGATCCCAGAAGGTAAAAGTATTCCTGGCGGCTATTTTACCTTGAGAGCATTTGTTAAGTGTCTCGTTTTGTTTACTTGGTCTCGTGGGGCATGAAGACAGAAACAGCAGCCCTCACTCATGCACACTTTAGAGTCTATAAGGGGAAGCTTTCCCTAGAAAGTTTGTGCATAAAGCTTTATTTGTTGCTCTAAAAGTGAGCCAGAAATAACCTCATGAGCACCCTTTCCCATCACGAAAGTGATCTGTGAACTCACCTGTAACTAAGAAAATCTAAAGTTGTACAACCCCAAGTAGCATTGTATATATTACAATGTGGGTTTCTGTGCTCTCAATGGTCAGAAAGACATATACATGCAAATAATTGAGTGGAAACTACCTTCACTCATGTACTACACCAAGAATGAAAAACAAAGGAATCAAAAATATTTGAACCAGCAGAAAACCAAAGGAGACAATCAAACGGATTAAATATTTTAATTATCAGAACATTGTGTATAGCATTTTACCTTTCTTTACATAAAGGGTTAACAACAGGGCTTGAAGATATTATAAGAAAGATTACACAACCTCATAGGTCTGAAATGACAAATGAAAACAAACAGATTTTAGATATATACCAGATAATTAAAATATACAACTTTAATAGCATGTAGTTTTGAACATTAGAAGTTTTAAAATTATCTACACTTCAAGGAATAACTGTATAGGTATAGATTGAGTGTATTAACTAATTTTAAAGTTTGAAACTCTATGCCTGATACAGCTGTCACTTGGGAGGCTCTGCTAGTACATGGCAAATACAGAAGGGGACAATCTCAGCTAACCATTGAATTGAGCACAGGGTCCTCAATGGAGGAGCTAGAGAAAGGACCCTAGGAGTTGAAGAGGTTTGTAGCGCCATAGGAGGAACAACAATTTGAATCACCCAGTACCCCAAGAGCTCCCAGGGACTAAACTACCAACCAAAGAGTACACATGGCATTGTTGAACATCAAAGGGAGGAGAGGCCGTTGGCCCTGAGAAGGTTAGATGCCCCAGTGTAGGAGAATACCAGGACAGGGAAGCAGGAGTGGGTGGATAGGTGAGCAGGGGGAGGGGGGATGGGTTAGGGACTTTTGGGGGTAGGAAACCAGAAAAGGTGACAACATTTGAAATACAAATAAAGAATATATCTAATAAAAAGTGAAACTATGTATATATGGTGAAAGTCCACACTATTTATTATTACACCTGACAAAAAGCAAACACATGCACATTCTTTCTCTCTTTCTCTTCAAAGTGATTAATTAGACTTAAGATATACACAAGAAACACACACACACACACACACACACATACATACATACACACACATATACATACACACACATGCACACACACACATACACACACACACACACACACACACACACACATATATATATATATATATATATATATATATATGACAAACAGAAAACAGAAATTACATTAAAACCCCAAATAATATTGAAGATAAACAGGAAGAATGCTAGAGTAATAGATATAAGCAAATAAAACAAAAAATATGGCAAGCAACACTGATTAATACATTTAGAACCATATAAACTTAAGAAGTATCATTAAGTGTAAAAATGTAACTGAATAATAAATTGTATGCCTAAAAGCATTAGAACAATAACAAAGAACAGTGTTTTAATAACAACAATCAGATAACCCTTGGATTGTTTGTGAATTGTACTGAATAGAGGTAGAAATAATTTCAATTTACTGTTATGTAATCCAAACTCTGGTAGACACCCCTGACCTACCACAGGCAAAGCATGCCAGATGACCATGTCGGCTACTTGTGGACTTTCTCCACTCACTATCACCTTAGATCAAATTATCAGTTTCTTCTAGTGCTTCAAAAGAATATCAGAGGCGACTTTCATTTCCCCCTCGATCATGCCTCCTGTGGGTCCTTTGATCCATCTTCCTTCAGCACCAGTAAGCATCACCTTGACTGCCCAACACCTCTCCACCTCTATGAACATACCAGCAAATTAGGCCTGTAAGGCAGGCAACATTCAGCTTGCATGCTCTCTGAATATCCAGAGAGGAAAGAGAAACAAAGGAAAAAATTCGCACCTAATCAAGAAAAACCCATAAAAGAGCACCTAGACCTACAATCACCCCAGACCAGGATGACTAGACCCCAGTGTGAGAACACAATTAATAACAGCCAGGGCAAAAAGAGCATAGATCTTACCACTAGAGCATAGCTGTCACAATACAGCAGGTCCTGAATATACCTACATAGCTGAAGCAGAAGAACAAGATGGAAATAGAAGCAATGAAGAAAACACAAACTGAGAAAATCTGAAAAACTGACACAAAACATCCAAGAAATCTAGGAAACGATGAAAAGGCTGAACTTAAGAAGAATAGAAATTGAGAAAGAATAATACCAGCTCAAAGACCCAGATTCTTCTCATTTAAAGAAGGAACAAAACACAAAGTCGATTGAGCCAGAAAATAAAGTCTCCCCACCATACATAATCAAAGCACTAAATGTACAAAACCAAGAATAATAAAAACTGTAATGGAAAATGCCCACATAGTATATAAAAGCAGACCTATTAAAATTATACTTGCTCTGTACTGGAGACTCTAACTGTCAGAAGGACTTCAATAGATATGCTACAGATGTTCAACAGCCGCAAATGGCAGCCTAGATGACACTGAAAATGGAGAAAGCAGGATATTTCACAGCAAAGTCAAATTTAAATAATATCTGTCTACAAATTCCTACAGGCAGTGCTAGAGGAAAAATCTCAACCAAGGGTATTAAATACACACAGGAAATAAATAACCTTATATGATTAAAACTGAAGGAAAGCAAACACACACACACACACACACACACACACACACACACACACACACGCCCTCCACCACTAAAACAAAACCAGGAATTAATAGTTTTTGTTTAATATCTCTCGACATCAATAACCTAAATCAGTGTATTAAATGAAATTGACAAACCGTGCAGATATGAAAGCATGACCCGTTATTTTGTTGCATATAGAAATAAGCCTTAAGGTTAAAGATAGACATTACCTCAGGGTAAAGAGTTAGAAAAACAAATTCCAACCAAATGGACTTAAGAAGTAAGCTGGTATAGCTATTCTAATATCTAATTAAATAGACTTCAAATGAGAATTATTCAAAAGAGATGAGGAAGAAACTTGACAATAATCAAATGAAAAAAATGTCTACAAGATGCTGCCTCGATTTTGAACCTCCTCTAATGTAAGAGTACCTTCACAAAAGAAATAGTACTACACCTTAATTCACACATTGACCCTCATACACTGTTAGTGAGGGCCTTCAATACTCTTTCTCATCAAGGGACAGATCATTCCGATAAGAATTAAGCAGAGAAATGGTGTAGCTAACAGACATTTTAAGCCAAATCAACCTAATGGATTTTTACCAAGAGTAACATTCAGTAACAGGATTCAGTAAACAACTCTTTACTGAATAAAACAATGAGAAAACCTCTCCCCCCTCCTGTAATTGGCAAAGAGACAATTTATTGGGGGTGTAACTCTTCTATCAGTCAGAGACAGTAGATGGCAATTCCTGGTTCAACCCAGCTTGATGCCCAGCATTGTGGCCAAAGCCTTCTTAAACCTAGGAGTCAATAAATAAATAAATAAATAAATAAATAAATAATTGATAAAATTCAGGCAGTACAGCATGAAAGGAAGAAGACAGACACAGACCTGTGTAACACCACACCACCTACAAACCTCCAGTGCACAGCAAGTCAAGGCATGGACACCTGCTTGCCGCCCCACCACACAGAAGCAATGAAGGAGGTAACTAGGGCTCTGCCAGCTGCATGGTCAGCCTGCAGGAAGAGCTACCCATTCAACAACATGCAAGGGTGTGGTGGTCAGATGGGAGAGAAAGAGAGGTAGAGCAGCGTGAGAGAGGTGGAGCAGGAGATTCAAGAGTGGAGATGAATAGACTGTTGGGCATGGCCAGCCTGGCTACCAGGGCCATGGTGTAGTTCCAGATCTAGAAACCAATGAAGGCCATGTCTGAGTCAAAGTCTGAGTCTATAACCACAAAACTCTTGAATTACACATAAGCAAATCCTCTAAAGGATGTCATATGAAAAAAATTTAATAGTATGAACCTATGATTCCCTAAATATACCAAAAAAGTAGTTAAAACGACTTACTCCTTTCTATGTCTGTTTACAGACATAGCAACTTGGGGGAAACACTATGATAATTTCACTAGTCAAAAATAAGTTAAAATAAAATACCAAATGTAATTTTGGATGTGAGAATTGGAAAAATGTATCTTTCTTATTAGAAGAAATTCTGATACAAAGGCAAATAATAGTTAATAATGAACTTAGTTGTAATGGATATATTTGATGCTTTTAGTTTTTATTATTTTTATGTATATGGATATCACCTTTATGTTTGTATGGCTGCATGTATGTGCATTATATGCATGCAGTGCTTTCAGAGGCCACAAGAGGACACAGGATCCTCTGGATATGGAATTTGTGAATTACTATGAGGGTGCTAGGAAACAGTTGTTGTTCTCTGCAAGAAGAGCTGCTGCTCTTAACCACTGATTCATTTTCTCCATGCCAGAATGTTAATAATTAATCATCACATAGCTATTCATGTCCTTAAGATTTAAAATATGATTATTTGATAAAAACATGTGTAACTACCACCAAGGGGGAAAAATAGCCATAGATCTTTTCTAGAGTGACATCAAACGTATGCTATTTACTAGTCATACATATACTGTTAGTATTGCTGTGAGTTTGTAAACAAGCTGAGTGAATATTATATCAATCATTGCTTCTCATCTTCTGATAACTTTCCCAGGGATCCTTTTAATAGTAACTGTACATTTTTTTCTTTTGCCATTGATCAAGAAACAAATCTCATTGTCCCTAAAACAACATCTGCTGAGACAGATTTGTCCTGTGGAGAGAGTTTCCAGATCTGAATTGCACTGTTCAAGCCATTGTCAGTATTCAACTAATAGCTAGTTCCATTTCTGGGACTATATTTAAGTGTTCATTCTTGATTCAAGTTGTCTTGTTCCAAACACAGAAGCGAATTTTCAGATGTCCTAGCTAATTTTCAAGTCAAAATTATAATAACCCACTGTCCATTGCTACGAGAATTGACCTCTGCTTAGTAACCTGAATGTGTGCAACATATTGTTTTAAAGAATTGTTTCCTATTGTTCACACACACATCCTTCATAATGGAAGTAGTTTGGGGTACCTTGATAACAGGGATACTGCTTCAATTCTCATCATATGAATATACATTCAATGATTAGTTTGCTAAGTCTAAAAATGCTATATAAATAGTGAATGCTATATTGCAGCAGTGAGACCTGAAATCAGATCTGGGCACTATATAAGGGTGCTTGCACCTGCCTGTAAACTGTAGTTCTAGGGGAACCAATACCCTGTTCTGGCTTCCATTCTCACCTGTACTTGTGTATATACACACCCACATAAATACACATAACTGAGCACAAAATAAATCTTTCAAAAATAATGAATCCATGAATTAATACTAGGATAAATAAGATGCTAATTAATATTTTAGAGGAAGCACAGCACATAATAGTTTATGACCATGTTAGCTAATTTTATCTGTGACAAAGTAACTTTCCCTAATGGTGCCTAATATCCAGAGTAATAATAGACAGAAGGTAAATATGAAGGTGAAAGAAGGGATAATTTAGCTTTATGTAGGGAAAGCCTAATGGGCTCTCCAAATAATCATCCTATTAAATTTAACAGCCTACTTGAATAAGGTAATTTAATTTTAATGACAAATACTTCCTTGGTTCATCTGATTTATAATATGTTCACTCTACAATTTGTACTCTTAGTTTTTAACTTAAAAAACTAGAATTCAGAACAAGGTCCCGTATTTGTCATGCTGTAAATGAGTAATTTGGAGTTGTAAATGGGAAAACAAAGCTCTCAGCTCAGGTTTGGATTTTTTGCACACTCAGCAGCACCTGTAATGGTATGCTTTGGCTGATGTAACAAAATACAGATTGGGCAGATTGAACAACAGAAGTTGGTTTTTCAACAGTTTTGAAGGTCGAAGGCCATGAGGAGTTTTGGGTTTTCCTGATGCATCTCTCCTGCACATGCACATGGCCGCCTTTCTCAGTGTCCACACACACTTTGCTCTGTACCTCTGCCAGGTGCTTCTCTGCATCCTCTTCTCTTATGAAGACTGAAGTAGACTGCAGTAGGACCCTACCTCATAATCTGACTTTAGCAGAGACTTTAAAGGTCTGACTAGCAAACAAATTAAGATGGGGGAAACAGGGGTCCCATAAGCCATCTCCCCTCCCCCGGTTCCCCAATCAACCCTCTTCTGCTTCCCTGTCCTGGTATTCCCCTACACTGTGTCATCAAGCCTTTCTAGGACCAGGGGCTCTTCTCCATTTAAGTCCAATGAAGCCATCCTCTGCTGCCTATGTGTCTGGAGCCATGGATAACTCCATGTGAACTATCTGGTTGATGGTTTTGTCCCAGATGAGGCCTCCATCTTTGCTCCTGTGACTGAGTGGATGGGTGCAGGCAGAATTTTTCACTGTAACATTCTTATATATGCACATTTTAAATTCAAGGTGAAATATATAAATGTTCCTTTGGTTCTTATGATCCTTTTAACAACCCTTCTTCTGCAATGATTCCTGTGCCTTAGATATACAAATAAGTTGTAGGTATATTGTTGAAACTTGGCTCACAACTATGCATTTTGATTGGTTGTAGCTTTCTGTAATGATCTTTATCAGTTGCAAAGAAGTTTTTGAGCAAGACATTCATGTCTGGGTATAGGACAAATATTTGAACATAGTTTGTGATTATGCTCTTTTAAGAAAGTAACATATGTAGGTTCTCCTCCAAGCATATGAATTTACTAGACCCAGAGTGTTTCTAGATTTCCGGTATTAGTTGTGGTTTCCTTCTTGTTGAGGAGAACTTAACTTGTTAGAAAACTATGGGACACTTCAAAGGTATTCATCCCACTGTTACATCTTTAGGGTTACAATGTTACTCTATTCATTATTGTTATTTATTGTTGTCATAGTTTAGTAGGACTAATGATTACATCCCCTCTATATCAATTTGGCTGGTGCCTTTTGGTATCATGGAACCATGTATTCTGAGAGGAGGCATTCAGACCTTTTCTGAAACAAGTCCACACAAATAACATTATTCCGATTTCAAGATTGTATTCATTTTATATAGTTTTACATATATATATATATATATATATATATATATATATATACATATATATGATACATTTGGCCTCTCATCACCCTTTGCAGTCAAAGTCCTCTCCCAAGTTTACCATTTTCCATTCATATTATATGCATCCTCACTTAAGTCACCCAGGTGGCTATATTTTCTTGGGTTCTGTGGTTACTCAGTTTTATACACACATCTGACAATTTGAGATAAAAAGCACAGATGAGAGAAAATACATGATATTGGTTCAGTAGAATGAATGAAAATATGTAGCTGAGGGGATCTGGGTCAGGGGGCACCTCTAGAAACTAAAAGAGACCTTGGAGGTGATAGGTTGCCAGGACTCAATTGGGATGACCTTAGCCAAAATTTCAAACAGTGGATAGATGGAATCTGAAAAGACCACCTCCAGTAGATAGATGATACCCCAAGTAGAGGGATGGGGTCACCAACCTACCTTCAAAAGTTTTGACTCAGAATGGCACAGACATTGAAGGAAAGACCATCCAGTTACTGGCCCAACTTGGGATACTTCCCACAGTTGGGAGCCAAAACCTGACTCTATTACTGATGCATGCTACACTTACAGACAGGAGCCTAGCATGGCTATCCTCTGAGAGGCTCTACCAGCAGCTGAATGAGATAGATGCAAATATTTACAGCTAATCACGTTACTGATGGTTGGTGACCCCTATGGAAGAGTTAGGGGAATGTTTGAAGGACTTGAAGTCAATGGTATCACCATAGGAAGACCAACAGTATCAGGTAACCAAGATCTCTGAGAGGTCCCAGAATCTAAGTCACCTACCAAAGAGCATACTTGTGCTGGTCTGTGGTCCTGGGCACATATATAGTAGAGGACTGCCTTCTCTGGCCTCAGTGGGAGAGGATGCACCTAATCCAACAGACTTGATGTCCCAGGGAAGAGGAAGTTTGGGGTATGAGGTAGGGATGGGTTGGGTGGCTGAGGGGATGAATTGGGGATAGAGTGTAGAGCACCTTCTCAGAGGCAATGGTGAGGGGGTGATGAAATCATGTAGGGAGACCAGAAAGTAGGGGTGACATTTGGAATGTAAATAAATAAAATAATTCTGAGAAGAAAGGAGTGTGAGGAATGGGTTGTAGGTCACAGCCTTGTGAACCTAAACTGCAACTCCTGGAAGGTTAAGGAAGGAGACTTGGTATAAGTTCATTATCAGTCTGGATGGGCAATACACTGTAACACTATCTTAGTGAAGAAGAAAAGAAGAAGAAGAGGAAGAGGAAGTGGAAGAGGAGAGGAAGAGGAGATAAAGAGGAAGGAGGAAAAACAGAGCAAGATAAGAAGGAGGTTAAGGAAGAAGGAGGAGGAGGGTTAAGAAAATAAGTCAATTGCTGTGCCCAACATACTTCATAAAATTCCCTTTTAGGTCAATTTTATAGTACCAATATTTTATTTTTTATGTAAATTAACTTTAAAATTAACTCAGATTTTAAGTATAAGCTTATCCTATAAAAATGATCTCTTTGCAGTTTATGGTTTTATAATTCTATCTACAAGTCTTTATAATGATATGATATAATGTGCTATGAGATAATATATTTTTGTATCATTTGTTTTCTTAATTCCCTTGTTGTTTCAAATGATCTCATTTGTCAGAAATTCTGTGTTATTAACAGATGATATTGTGTCTGTTCGGCTAACTATAATTAAACCTGTTCTTATAAGTGATTTTCACCCAGTGTTTGGAAAAGTATCCCAGTAATATTCAAACTTATAGGAATGAAAGTGAATGTTTAGTATAAATACGTCCCATGTTATATTTCGTGAGTGTCGGTCACAAAGGATTTATCATCAATGAGGGAATAGAGATGATTTAACAAGCCAATACAAATCAGCTTAAACAATGTTGTGTATCCTAAAATATTTATCATTTATCTAATAACCACCCTGAAAATACGATCCTCCAACATTATTACTACCAAGTATCTTAATTATAGTTTGGGAGAAGATTTACTATGTCCCCCTCCAATTTTGCTCTTTGGTACATGTTCCACAATAGGCTTGAAATAAGTCGACAATACATTCTCAGACTTCTGACCTGGGAAAAATAGAATACTCTTTGCAGGATCAAGAAGATTCATATTCTGTTAACTGTATCCTGCATGCAGACAACTTTTTTCAATCTCATTTTACATACGGAATTTGTTCATATCATCTTGGCTACTCTAGCTGTGTTCTCATGACAATCAATGTATTTTCATTCATAAGAGGTTGAATAGAAAGTAGTCATGTTCCTTCCTCGGATCAAGTTTATTGTGTAAACTTGGATTCTCACATTGACTTCTGCTTATATTTCACTGGCCCAGGAAAGAACAGTTTTTTACCAAAATTTATATCCATGTGAATATCACATGACAGAGAGCAAGCCTATTGACTGCTACAGGTACAAATCCAGAAGTGGCTCATGATATATGTGTAAGAGTTTGCATGGGGCTAGGGTGGTTCAAGAAGGCACTGAGATAGATGCTTGGGTGCCAAATTTTGAAGAATATATTATTGCTTTGAACACATAGAAAGGCAATGGCATGTAATGTGCCATCAGGATCTCTCAGGCTTCATCACTAAAGTGAGCCAACACAGAGAGGTTCATGAAGAGAATCTAGAGTTCAAAAGAAGCCGGGCTTTTTGCTTTCCAGGTAGCGACACAGAAGGGTCAAGAACAGTACAAAGCTGATCTTTTTTTTTTTTTCATTTTATTTTCTATATTCTTTGTTTACATTCCAAAGGCTTTCCCCTTTCCTAGTTCCCCCTGCCCCTTACCATACATCCCATAAGTCCTCTTCCCTCTGCCCATTCCCCAATCACCCCCTCCCATTTCTCTGTTCTGATACTCTCCTAAAAAACTGGATCCAGTCTTTTCTGGACCAGGGTCCTCTCTTTCCTTCTTCTTGGAAATCTTTTGATTTGCTAATTGTGCCTTGAGTATTCAGAGCTTCTGGGCTCATTAATATCTGCTTATCAGTGATTGCATTTGGACTCCCTTCTTTGGGGAGTTGCTAGTCTGGAATTCACAGTGTAGCTGACCTAGGATTTCTAATGTTTTAATAAGATACAGTAAACCTCTGTGAGAGAAGACCTGCTCAAAGGCTAGATTTTTCTGGCACATTCACAACATTTCATCTTCCACTTCTCTAGTTGTCTTTTTTGGGAACCATTTCTTGATGCTAAAGTGAGGATTAAATATGTTTTTCATGAAGGGCAAAATACAAGTTCATTATCCATATGGACACAGTCTAAGAGGATACCTCTTAACAGCATATACTTGGATTCTTTTCAAATTACACTAATGCACAATTAAAGCCACACATTATCAGAAAATATTGGTGGAAACACATAAATTAAGTTGTAGTTATAACACAGCTAAAAAGTCAGCAAAAAAATTCCAAAGGAAGGGTTTTTAAGCAATACTTTTAGGTAAGTGAGTTCATTCACTGATCCATGGCAAAATAGATTCATTGATCTATTGTTAAATAAATATGTAACAAGTATCTAATGGCCAATTTTATCAGAGATACTTACTCCTGCTTGAAATGGTAAGAAGGTAATTGATATTTACTTTTGTTGAAAGTCACAGAGAATTTGAATACATCAATTTTTTATTGGGAGTAACTTCTAAGTGTTACATAAAAGTGAATGGGAATGATTGAATACATAGATCTTATTAAACTTGGGCAAATTAGGAATGTAGGATGAATGGAATTGTGTTTGTCTATGAACTGAAATATAGATTTCTAATACTATTTTATCTTTGAAAATGTAAAAAGCTGTAAATAAATTCAAGTGAAATTATTTTGAGGGTAGTTATTATTTTATAAATAAAATATCTGAGAAATGTTCACATGTAGATCCTAAGTAGTTAATTAGCCTGTGATAACACTCCAGAATAGATATTGAGGGTGGATGTGTATACCAAAGTAAATTGGCTGCTCATTTCTGGAAATTAAAGCTATGAGACTAAACATATTTAAATACAGAATATAGTTACAATCACATTTAGACATACAGTTTGACTGTTATGTATTTAATTATGGGCTGTTACATAGGCGTAATGGTTTGTATGTGCTTGGCTCAGGGAGTGGAATTAGTTGAAGGTGTGGCCTTGTTGGATTAGGTGTGGCATAGTGCACATGGGCTCTAAGACCCTACTCCTAGCTGCGTGGAAGGCAGTATTCTGCTAGCAGCCTTGAGATGAAGATATAGAACTGTTAACTCCACCTGTACCAGGCCCGCCTGGATGTTGCCATGGTCCCACCTTGATGATACTGGACTAAATCTTTGAACCTATAGGCCAGCTACAATTAAATGTTGCCTTGGTCATGATGTCTGTTCACAGCAGTAAAACCCTAAGACAGAAGTTGGTATCAGGGAGTAGGGTATTGCTATGATAGGCCTGACTAAGCTTTTGTTTGGAAGAATGTAGATTTTGGTACTTTGAATTTGGAAAGCAGCTGAATCCTTTAAGTGGGACTTAATGGACTATTCTACTAGGAATATGAAGACTTTGTTGTTGAGAGTGATTTGAACTGTGGAAGGTTTGTATTAGAGGTTTCAGTGGAGACTCATTTTAATATGTGCCTGAGAAACTGATATGGTGATGAATAGCAATGAGGAAGTACAAGCTGAGTAAACACTTTCCTCCCTCTCCAACATGCTTCTTGGTTATGATCTTTTGTGCAGGAGTAGAAACTCTAAGATAATAGGTAATATTACAAAGTACTGTGGGAGCCTAGAGATGGCTCAGCTGTTAAGAGTATTTGCCTTTATTTCAGAGGACCTGAGATGGACTCCCAGTATTCTTTGGGAGGCTCATAATTATCTGTAACTCCAGATCGAGGGATTTGAGTATTCTGTTTGATCTCCAAGAGTATTCAAACTCACATGAGCACAAAAGACACAAAATCATGCATGAATAACAAAAATACTTTTAAGTGAAAAAAGGGACAAAGAGAAATGTGTACTTTAAACCCCAAATAAATGAGTTTCAAGAATTGGGAAAGTATCAGCATTTAAACTTGCTGTTTGACTGATTCATTAAGAGTATGATAAAACCTGTTTTATGAATTAGCCACATACAATTTACAAAGATCAGTTTCAATGACGTGGTAGCAGTTGACTGTGACAGTTTTAGTTTATAGGCAACTTAAGAAGGCTTAGGCACTGGGACTTGCTTGCTTGCTTGCTTTATTTATTTATTTATTTATTTATTTATTTATTTATTTATTTATTTGATTCAGTAAACTGTTAAATTGAATTCATATGGAAAGTCATTGTCGGAAAATGTGCCCTGATCAGACAGGCAGAGTTGTAAATTGTAACTTTTATTTTCTCATCATGAAAGCCCTTGATATAAATAAAAGCTTCATTGATCAGATATAAAATTACAACATTAAATGTCAGGTTCAGTTAAAAAAATGCTTTTGGACAGGCAGAATGGAATGAAATAAAATCGCCTTTGCCAGGCATGCAGATCTCTAGAGTAATATATTTACCACAATATCATCTCCCATATTTCATGATTCATATAGAACCATGAAATTATTTCTAGGCTTAAAATTTTGGGAGGTCACAGAAGAGCAATGAAAAACTTAGATTTATCTGGGAATGCACAGTATAGCATTGCTGAAATAAGTTTCCTTTCAGAACTAATTGTCAATTTTCAGTCTTTTAGAGAAAGAAATGAGGGTATTGATCCAGTGTCCACAAGTGTCAGCGTCCTTTGCATGTCCTTGGTCTTAAGGACCTGGAGATGGTCTACAACTGTGCTTGCACTTACACAAAGTTCCAGCAGTCTTTGAACAAACCAGGAAACCTAGCTGATTACAATGAGAAGTACTTACATGCAGGTTTTGTTTATCCTTTTCCCTAATCTCTGATCAAGTCTCCTTTCCCACAGTTTCACCTCTGAGACACTGGATACAGATTTTTTTCCAGGCAAGATTATGTTTTGAGGTTCTCAAAAAACTTGTTTGAAGAGAGCAGTGGCTGTCTTAGAAAACATAGCTCAATGTCAATTATAGATAAATGCTGATCAACTTGGATTAATGTAAAGTGAATACTAATAATATACCATCAGCAGAAACAATAGTAAAATCCTGATCAATAATTTGAATTCAGTTTTATGTTTCATAATCACATTATTTGGGTCATGTATATTTTACACATCTTAGCAAGTACATTGGCTAAGCCAATAGTATTTACCTGCTGCTATATTTATAGATGTTTAAATGTATATATATATATATATATATATATATATAACATGAACACAATGTAAAAATTTCACACTGAAGAGAGAAATACAGGTAAATTGGGAATTTTTTTATATAATCAAATTGGACACCCCCCAAATACATTGTTAAGTTTTAATCATCTTGTATCATCTTTTACTTATCTGAAAAAATTAAATATTTATTTATATGTGTGCATATAAACACAGTTTGCATGGTGTTTTGATATACACATATAAAGCTGAGTGATTGCATCAAGGTTTTTTACATATGAAGTATCTCACATAATTTTTTCCTGCTTCATAACAATACTTTCAATCTGTAAATTTGGGTATTTTGTAACATCTGAAATACCACTTTTAACTGTCGTTTTCTACAATGTTTAGTAGAGGTCTCTAATTCCTTCTGCACATTTAATTGGAATCTGATTTGGACAAGTATATTAACAATACCTTGATTCTTCAGTCTGTCATAAAGAGCATTTGAAGCTCTTTGCTTATATGGTGAACATTCTTTCCTCCACAAATAAGAGGCATTCAGGAATTTTCCATTTTTCTTTTTGGCCTGGTTTATAAGCTAATGTCATATACTTTCCACCAATAGCAACAAGTGGAAAGATTGTCTTATTTTTTTAAGGTTGAAGAACATGCTGTTCTGTTAATATGCCATATATCTTTAATCATTAAACCAATGATGTACCCTCAAGTGAACATATAAATTTATTATTGTAAATAAATCCATAGTAAAAATTGGAGAGCAGGTCACTCACTGGCACATTTGATATATAGGATATGTGTATTTTTACACATTCATACATATTGACATATATAGGCTTAACTTTAGGCTAATATATGACCTCATTTTAAAAAATGTCTATTGGCTACCATTTATGATTATAATTTGAGTATTTGTTTATTCACTGGTGACACTGACTCTCTTATGTATTGTAGATATTAACCTATTATTAGATGTGTCATTTGGAAATAATTTTTTATGCCTCTCTATACTGTTGTTTTTGCTGTGTAGAGCGTTGAATTTGATGTAGTTATTATTTAACATTTTGTTTGCCTTGGCTTTGAAATTATACCCCGAATGGCTTTGCCTAACCCATGATCAAAGAAAATCAATTTAGCATGACAAACATGTTTTTGTCAAAGGAAAAAAGTTTTCTTTAGTCTATTCATATCATAAGTGATTCACTTTGAATGATTTTCCTATTGAAAATAATATTATATAATGATGGCTAAAAATAAATTTCAGGAAAAATATTTTAATTTTGAAGTTACTTCTGCTGAAGATGCAGAAGAAATGACAAGTCACGGCCCTGTCTCATGAAGTCATTGATTGTTCTTCATTAGTTTTAGTGACCATTTGCATTTGTGTGTCAGTGTGAGTGGCTTGTAATTTAGTTAAGGTAAGTTATTCTCCAGAAAAATATTATGTTCAAAATATATAGAAAACCATATATTTGGAAAAATTGTTGATAAGGAAAACTTCCCATGTAAGGCCCTACATCTTGTTAATATGACTAATCAAAAAATTGTACTTCAACTAGTTTAATTTTAAATAATCACATGTGCTGATGGCTACCCTATTACTATCACTGTAAATAGTAAAGAGAATAACTTATTTAGACAATCTTCTTATGTCAGGTTTATGGTTTTAACCTTTTTCTTTTATACAAAGTCAAGGTATTTTGACACTTTACATTAATTTTCTTTTGATTACTTTTCAAAATATTTTTTTAAAGATCAACCTTGGCTTTGAGTATTTTATGGATTGTTTCATTCACATTCTGCAAAGGTTATTTGTTCTCCAAAAAGTCTTGTTTGATTCCTCATTTTTTATTATTAATTTTTAAATGGACTGTAATTATAATGGTATTTTCCCTATTAACTAATAGAATAGTCTTCAATGCATATGCACTTTTTCCTAGAGTGTATGCATTCATTGTACAAGGTGCTGTCCTACAGAAAGGAGGTTGCCTACAGTCCATGTGATGCCCTGACCATGACCATCATTCTTTCCATAACACTTATCCTCCGTCTTCTAACTTCTCTGTCTTCTGTTTAGTTCTGTTTGTTCTCCAACATAGTTTTGCTTCTACTTTTTATGATACATAAATTATAGCTACTGAAGGTCTCAGAGGAAAGTGCTCAAGTCACTCTCCTCAAGACAGTACATAAGGAATCAAAGTAGTTCCCAGCTAGTGTATATGAAAGTCTTTATTATTTCAGAGACATTTGAATAGGTCCTATTTTATTATTCCTGGACTTTATTGAATAATTTATTCTTTCTTCATTTTAACCAGAATTTTTATTATTTTTAAATTACTATTTGGCCCTGAACATTTTACTATCCCTTTCATTATAAAATCACCCCATTCAGATAATTCAGTTATCTACAAACTCAAAGATAATTATTTCAATGCCACATTATCAGCAAAATATTCTAGCTTTCATGGATAACAATTTTACTTTTCCAGGTAAATAAAGGTTTTTATAACAATGATTAGGAAATATGTGTAATTTTGGTGGGAGACTGATTAATTAGCTAATGATGTATGGCTACTAGAGAACCTTAATAAACACATAGTGGTAACTGTGCTTTAATCTAATACCAAAGTCTAATACTAAAGTCTTCACAGGATAACTTGAATGAAGTCTTTTCATTTTGCTCTACCTAGCTCATCATCATGCCCTTATTTATCACAGAATATTATTTTCTGTGTCTTTCTTTGATGTACTAAGATCTATCATAGATTCTTATATAAAAAATGTCATATATATACCTATGTATCTATGTTTCTATCTATGTATCTATGTATCTATCTATCCATCCATTCACCCATCCATTCATCCACCCACATACTCATCCATCCACCCATCCATCCATCATCCATCCATCCATCCATCCATCTATCTATCTATCTATCTATCTATCTATCTATCTAGTTTCTTTACTTTTGGCAGGCTGCGTATTTCAGAATTTTAGAAATGTAGGAAGAAAAAGCATTGTTACTTTCATATCTCTCCTGTACTGGTTGCTGTGGACTTTCTCCCAGTCTCTGATTACAGTCCCCTCATATCATATGATAATAAAGTTTGTTGAAGTGTAAGAAAAATTTAAAAGTGTATGCAGTATGACTTTTCCTTAAATAATAACGTATATTACCATTAGCAGACATGGTTTGTGTAGGCCAGTCAATGACTGACACAACAAATACCAAATTCTGTGTTCAATATATTTTATTTGTATATATTTATAAGTGCATGACAAAGTTTAATTTATAATCTAACCATAGTACATGTTTAAGATAAAAACCATAATGCTAAAGAATAATTGTTCTGAGCTCGCGGGCCCCTGGACCAGCAATAGAGGCAGGCCTCCATATTGCAACCAGGACACAGCTGGAAAGGCCCAGGTAGACACTCCTTCCAGGGCTACCCTCACAGGGGGATCTGCTAGGCTCTCACCACCAAGCAGGCCGAGTTCCACCTAGGCTCTGCAGGACTTCCCCGCGCACTCTGGCCATGCACCAAGGCAGCAGTCTGCAACCAGCTCGCCGGCCCCTAGACCAGTGATAGCGGCAGGCCTCCATATTGCAACCAGGACACAGCCGGAAAGGCCCAGGTAGACACTCCTTCAAGGGCTACCCTCACAGGGGGATCTGCTAGGCTCTCGCCACCAAGCAGGCCAAGTTCCGCCTAGGTTCTGTGGGACTTCCCCACGCCATCTGGCCATGCACCAAGACAGTGGGCAGCAACCAGCTCACGGGCCCCTGGACCAGCGATAGCAGCAGGCCTCCATATTTCAACTAGGACACAGCTGGAGAAGCCCAGGTAGACAGACTCCCATCAGGGGCTACAATTGCATGGGTGGCAGCCAGCTTATGATCCCTTAAAGCAGCAGTCACGGATATTCACCAGTAGAGAAACAACAGGTGAGCCCAGCCTCACAGGAGATTCAAACACCAGCCACTGACAACAAGGCCAACTAATACCAGAAATAACCAGATGGCAAAAGGAAAAAGAAGGAAAGTTACTAACAGAAATCAAGGCAACATGACAGCATCTGAACCCAGTTCACCAACAACAGGAAGCCGTGGATACCCCAAAACACCAGAAAAAAAAGACTTGGATATAAAATCACTGGTTAGGATGCTGGTAGCTGAACACAGAAAAATCTCGTAAAGAAATAGAGGAGAAAATGGATCAAAAGTTAGAAGACTTTACGAGGCAAATACAAAAATCACTTCAAGAAATTTAGGAGAAGATGGATCAAAAAGAAGAAGACAATAAGGAAGAAAGACAAAAATCATTTAAAGAACTACAGAAGAACGTGGGCCAACAAGTAGAAGCTATGAAAGAGGAAGCACAAAAATCTATTAAAGAAATACATGAAAACACAATCAAGCAAGCGAAAGATCTGAGCACATCCATCCAGATACTAAAAACAGAAGTAGAAACAACTAAGAAATCATAGAGGGAGACAAGATTGGAGATAGAAAACCTTGGGAAGAAATCAGGGGCCATAGATGCAAGTATCAACAATAGAATACAAGAGATAGAAGACAGAATCTCAGAAGCTGAAGATACCATAGGAACCTTTGATTCAACAGTCAAAGAAAATACTAAATGCAAAAAGGTGGTAACCCAAAACATCCAGGAAATCCAAGACACTATGAGAAGACCAAACCTAAGGATTATAGGTATAGACGAGAGTGAAGATTTACAAGTTAAAGGGCTAGCAAATATCTTCTACAAAATTATGGAAGAAAACTTCCCCAACCTAAAGAGAGAGATGCCCATGAATATACAAGAAGCCTATAGAACCCCAAACAGACTGGACCAGAACAGAAATACATCCCGTCACATAATAATCAAAACTCCAAATGTAATAAATAAAGAAAGAATACTAAAGGCAGCAAGAGAAAAAGGCCAAGTAACATATAAAGGAAGACCTATCAGAATAACACCAGATTTCTCACCTGAGACCATGAAAACTAGAAGATCCTGGGCAGATGTCATACAAACTCTAAGAGAACAAAAACTTCAGCCAAAACTACTTTACCCAGCAAAACTCTCAATCGCCATAGATGGAGACATCAAGGTATTCCATGACAAATCCAAATTTGCACACTATCTTTCCACAAATCCAGCCCTACAAAGGATAATAGGGGGAAAACACCAAGACAAGGACAGAAACTACACCTGGGAAGAAGCAAGATAGAAACCTCCTCTAATCAAACCCAAAAGAAGATAACCTTTCAAATATAAAAAAATAAATAAATAAAAATAAATAAATAAAAATAATTTCAAAAATGTCTGGAGGAAATAATTACCATTCCTTAATATCTCTTAACATCAATGGACTCAATTCCCCAATAAAAAGACATAGATTAACAGACTGGATACGGAAACAGGACCCTACATTTTGCTGCATACAGGAAACACATCTCAGTGTTAAAGACAAACACTGCCTTAGAGTAAAAGGATGGAAGACAATTTTACAAGCAAATGGTCTCAGGAAACAAGCGGGGGTAGCCATTCTAATATCAGATAAAATAGACTTCCAACCTAAAGTCATCAAAAGAGACTCAGAAGGTCACTTCTTGCTGGCCAAAGGGAAAATCCACCAAGAAGAGCTCTCAATACTGAACATTTATGCTCCAAATACAAGGGCACCCTCCTTCGTAAAAGAAACCTTACTAAAGCTAAAAGCACATATTACACCTAACACAATAATTGTGGGTGACCTCAACACTCCACTCTCCTCAATGGACCGATCAGGAAAGCAGAAACTAAACAGGGACACAGTGAAACTAATTGAAACTTTGGACCAATTGGATTTAACAGATATATATAGAACATTTCATACTAAAGCTAAAGAATATACCTTTTTCTCAGCACCGCATGGTACCTTCTCAAAATAGACCATATAATTGGTCACAAGACAGATGTCAACAAATGCAAGAAGATCGAGCTAATCCCTTGCCTCCTATCAGACCACCATGGAGTAAGAGTGGTCTTCAATAACAACAAAAACAACAGAAAGCCCACATACACATGGAAGCTGAACAATACTCTACTCAATGACACCTTGGTCAAGGAAGAAATAAAAAAAGAAATCAAAGACTTTTTAGAATTCAATGAAAATGAAGGTACAACCTACCCAAATCTATGGGACACAATGAAAGCAGTACTAAGAGGAAAACTCATAGCCCTAAGTGCATCCAAAAAGAAACTGGAGAGAGCATACACTAGCAACCAAACGGCACACCTAAAAGCCCTGGAAGAAAAAAAATTTAATTCACCCAGGAGGAGTAGAAGACAAGAAATCACCAAACTCAGGGCTGAAATCAATCAAGTAGAAACAAAGAAAACCATACAAAGAATCAACAAGACCAGGACCTGGTTCCTTGAGAAAATTAACAAGATAGACAAACCCTTAGCCAGACTAACCAAAGGACACAGAGACAGTATCCAAATTAACACAATTAGAAATGAAAAGGGAGACATAACAACGGAAACTGAGGAAATTCAAAAGATCATCAGATCCAACTACAAAGGTCTATACTCAAAATAACTGGAGAATCTGGAGGAAATGGACAATTTCCTAGACAGATATCAAATACCAAAATTAAATCAGCATCAAGTAGATCAGCTAAATAGTCCCATAACCCCTAAAGAAATAGAAGGGGTTATAGAAAGCCTCCCAACCAAAAAAAGTGCGGGACCAGATGGTTTTAGTGCAGAATTCTACCAGACCTTCAAAGAAGACTTAACACCAATACTTTTCAAACAATTCCACAAAATAGAGACAGAAGGGACACTGCCCAACTCATTCTTCGAAGCCACAATTACCCTAATACCTAAACCACAAAAAGATCCAACAAAGAAAGAGAACTACAGGCCAATTTCTCTTATGAATATAGATGCAAAAATACTAAATAAAATTCTTGCTAACCGAATCCAAGAGCACATCAAAATGATCATTCACCATGATCAAGTAGGCTTCATCCCAGGGAAGCAGGGATGGTTCAATATACGGAAATCCATCAATGTAATCTACTACATAAACAAACTGAAAGAAAAAAACCACATGGTCATCTCACTAGATGCTGAAAAAGCATTCGACAAAATTCAGCATCCTTTCATGCTAAAAGTCTTGGAAAGACCAGGAATTCAAGGCCCATACCTAAACATAGTAAAAGCAATCTACAGCAAACCAGTAGCCAACATCAAAATAAATGGAGAGAAACTTGAAGCATTCCCACTAAAATCAGGGACTAGACAAGGCTGCCCTCTCTCTCCATATCTTTTCAATATAGTACTTGAAGTTCTAGCGAGAGCAATTAGACAACATAAGGAAGTCAAAGGGATACAAATTGGAAAGGAAGAAGTCAAACTATAATTATTTGCAGACGATAAGATAGTTTACCTAAGCGACCCAAAAAACTCCACCAGAGAACTTCTACAGCTGATAAACAACTTCAGCAAAGTGGCAGGTTATAAATTTAACTCAAGCAAGTCAGTGGCCTTCTTATTCTTAAAGGACAAGCAGGCTAAGAAAGAAGTTAGGGAAATAACACCCTTAACAATAGCCACAAAAAACATAAAGTATCTTGGCATAACTCTAACCAAACAAGGGAAAGATCTGTATGACTGGAACTTCAAGTCCTTGAAGAAAGAAATCGAAGAAGTCCTCAGAAGATAGAAAAATATCTATTGCTCCCGGATTGGCAGGATCAATATAGTAAAAATGGCCATCTTGCCAAAAGCAATATACAGATTCAATGCGATCTCCATCAAAACACGAAATCAATTCTTCATAGATCTAGAAAGAGCAATTCTCAAATTCATCTGGAGCAACAAAAAACCCAGGATAGCTAAAACTATTCTCAACAATAAAAGGACTTCTGGGGGAATCAATATCCCTGACCTTAAGCAGTACTACAGAGCAATTGTGTTAAAAACTGCATGGTATTGGTATAGCAACAGGCAAGTAGATCAATGGAATAGGATTGAAGACCCAGAAATTAACCCACAGACTTTTATGGTAACTTGATCTTTGATAAAGGAGCCACAACCATCCAGTGGAATAAAAATAGCCTTTTCAACAAATGGTGCTGGTTCAACTGGAGGTCAACATGCAGAAGAATGCGAATTGACCCACTCTTATCTGTTTGCACTAAGATCAACTCCAAGTGGATCAAGGACCTCCACATAAAACCAGACACACTGAAACTCTTAGAAAAGAAACTTGGGAAGACCCTGGAGGACTTGGGCACAGGGGAAAAGTTCCTGAACAGAACACCAATAGCTTACGCACTAAGATCAAGAATCGACAAATGGGACCTCATAAAATTACAAAGTTTCTGCAAAGCAAAGGACACTGTCAGAAGGACAAAACGGCAACCAACAAAGTGGGAAAAGATCTTCACCAACCCCACATCCGACAGAGGGCTAATATCCAATATATACAAAGAACTCAAGAAGTTAGACCCCAAAGAACCAAATAACCCTATCAAAAAATGGGGCACAGAGCTAAACAAAGAATTTTCACCTGAAGAAATTCGGATGGCCGAGAAACACCTTAAAAGATGTTCAACATCATTAG
This sequence comes from Apodemus agrarius, assembly GCA_964023405.1. Lineage (NCBI taxonomy): Eukaryota > Metazoa > Chordata > Mammalia > Rodentia > Muridae > Apodemus > Apodemus agrarius. Next base: position 123,184,744 of record OZ030007.1, read on the forward strand.
TCATCAGGGAAATGCAAATCAAAACAACCCTGAGATTCCACCTCACACCAGTCAGAATGGCTAAGATTAAAAACTCAAGAGACAACAAGTGCTGGTGAGGATGTGGAGAAAGAGGAACACTCCTCCACTGTTGGTGGGATTGCAAAATGGTAAAACTGCTCTGGAAATCAGTTTGGTGGTTCCTCAGAAAATTGGGCATTTCACTTCCAGAGGACCCTGGCATACCACTCTTGGGCATATACCCAGAGGATTCCCCTGCATAAAATAAATACACATGCTCCACTATGTTTATAGCAGCCTTGTTTATAATAACCTGAAATTGGAAGGAGTCATTCCTCCTCAAAGGAGGAATGGATACAGAAAATGTGGTATATTTATACAATGGAATACTACTCAGCAATTAAAAATAATGAATTAATGCAATTTGTAGGTAAATGGTTAGACCTGGAAAATATCATCCTGAGTGAGTTAACCCAATCACAAAAGAATACATATGAAATGCAATCAGTGATAAGTGGATGTTAATGAGCCCAGAAGCCCTAAATACTCAAGACACAAATAGCAAGTCAAATGATTCCTAAGAATAAGAAAGGAGAGGACCCTGGGCCTGTAAAGATTGCATCCAGTTTAGTAAAGAAACCGAGGGGGGAGGCGGAATGATTGGGGAATAGTTCTGGGGGAGAGAAACTATGGGAAGTATGATGGGTGGGAACTGGGAAAGGGGAAAGCCTTTGGAACATAGAATATAGAAAATAAAAATTAAAAAAAAGAATAATTGTCCTAATATATTAAACAAAGTTATACAAATAAAGCCTTTCTTCTAAAATATCTTGTGGTGCTATACATTTATACCCCCTTTTTTTCCTTGTTATATAGAGAGCCATTTTCCAAAAGTGAAACACAGGAGATTTTCTTATTAGATTCAATCCTCTAGCATTACTCCTTGTATACTCCAAAGGGCACAATAAGTAACATTAGAGTACATAACAAGGTATTTGACAGTCCAAATGTTGATTTTATATCAAAGGTTGCTAGTAAGGTACTGTTATTAGTTGGTAAGTAGTCTATAGAATAATGACACTATAGACTATTGGTACCACAATCATCATATCAGGTGTTAGGGAATGGAAGATCTTAAGATTTTGTCACATATTAGTCTGTTTTCACTGATGTAATGAGGAGTCTGAAGCAGAAAGTTTACAAATAAAAACAATGATCTCAATTTTCTAAAGGTTTGACATACTAGGAGGCCTAGTAGCTGAGAGGTTCCCCTGACAAAGGCCACATAACATATGGCAAAGTAACTTTGGTGAAAATTATTCCATCTCTAAAGAGAAATCTACTGAGAGATTGTGAACACAAGATCCAGAAGACTGAAGACGCCCTATGAGTAAGTTTCTATCCTGTAAGTATCATCACACTCTACTACTCTTACTCAGAGGATTAACTTCTTATATAAGTTTAGTATTTTGAATTTAGAAAGAACAAACATTGAATCATGACAGTATTCAATGCACCCAGTTTAGAATCTATAAACTAGTATTAGAAATTTCTGTTCATATTTTAGGGTATAGTAAATCAGGAATATTCAGCACTAGGTACAATAAATGGATAAGGGAAATATTATAGATGCTATATCATAAGACATCAATTCATTGCAAACAAACTACATGTGACCTATACCATGTATTCTTTATATAGCTTAACTATTCTTACTGGGTTCTAGTAATATTAGAAGCCTCTTCTAACTGATGCTTGCATATTTTTTAGGTATCAGTCTTCCCTTTGAATGTAAAACACTGATCAGTTTGGGTCCCTTGAACAGCTAAAAACACAGTGAATATTTGAATTGCCAAAAGTATTTAATTATTTTTCTAAAAAAAAAGATATCTTATACTTCCACAAAAATAAACCCTCCCTTAACTTTTTCATATTTATTTATTTTGAAGTTATTGTTGTTTTTGAGACAGGGTTTCACTATGTTGTTATGGTTGGCCTGGAATTCACTCTGTAGATAAGGCTGGCCTCAGATGCCTACACCTAGCTTCTGAGTGATGAGATTAAAGGTGTGTGCCACTAGACAAAGCTTGTTATATTGCAGTAAAAACAAAGTAGCTAATATACCAGCAATGATGCATTTGAAACATTGTGGAACATTTCAGGAAGTAGGTCCTAACTGGGATTCATTAGTCATTAGAGATGGGCCTTTGAAACTTACACCAGTTCCCTTTTTCTGACTTCAATCTCTGCTTCCTGGCGTGCTGTGTTGTGAAAAGCCTTCACTATAGTGTTCACACTGAGCTCTTCTAACAAACTATTTCATGCCATGACAAAAAGAAATCTGAAACCATAAGCCAAAATAAATTTTTCTGTCTAAATAAATAAATAAATAAATAAATAAAATGATAAGGCATGGTTATTGTCCAAAAGAACTCACAGAACTTCTGATTATCTTCACAAAATCAAGATAGTTAAAATTTTCAGCATGGAGCAAGAAGTAGTAGTGAAATTCAACCCATCTGACCAACTCTTGGTAATTCATGGTTATCAGGAGAGAGGGAGTCAACTTACTTTGCTGGTGACACAATAGTATGCTACCCATGCCCCACAGTATGACTTCATGCTTCTGTACATATGGACAACACATTCAATTTTATGGAATTTAAACAATGATAATAAAATAGGCTATGGATTTGTAAGAAAGAAGTGATGATGGATTCTTTTGGAATGTATATATTGAGAATAAAAGGTTCATATGCTCAAAGATAAGATTAAGCTAAAATATTATTTTTAAAGGGGTATACTCTATGTTTTATCCATTTTTTAAAACTTCCAATTAAACAACAGTCTTTCAACACTTTAAAGATTTATTTAAATCTGTAGATTGTATAATGAAGAAAATTTGATGCATTGAAGCACATTAAAGAATAATTTAAATAAATCAATTTGTACTGTATATTTGTACTTTTGTGAGATCCTTTTTGCTGTTTTACCATTTTAAGTCTCTGTACTTGGCTACACACAGATTGTATTTTTATTGTTAATGCTCTCTTCTTATGGATATCTGCATTTAACTTGTGGACTATGTAAACACAATATATATCAATATCTATATATCTATATATCAATCTATATAAACTACTAGCTTTTCAAAAAAAGAATAATTCATGCTTATGCCATAATTGTTGCCTCAATTATATTAGAAAAACATTATTTGGTTACAGTCTTAGATAAAATTCAATATTTGTGTGTTCCATCTTTATAGGCTTGGTGTATTTGTGACATATTAACAACATATTTGCATTTTTATCAATATTTATTTTATTCAAAATTTGGAAAGAAAGCTGTATATTCACCTATGTTTTGAGAAAAATATGTCCTAGAAAGTTCTTTAGAGTTTTCTCTGTAGTGCAGCCAGCAGCCACTGAAGTGGTCATAATCAGCTTAATTATCATTAGGTTTGGTTTCTACAGTTTTGTGTAAATTTGAAAACTGAGATATAGAAAATAGTTTTTTTGGTATGATTATTCAAACAAAGGTGTGTCAATTTTAGCAACTATTCTATTTCAATTCTACCATATTTCTTACTTCCAGGATGATTTTTGAAAGTTTGTTTTTATTTAGCATTTATTGTTTTTGTATTGTGGTCTTCATTTTTGTTTGTATTTCTTCCTGATATTCATTTTACTGCCATGTAATATTGTCTTTGTATTTATTCATTATTGACTGGGTTATTTTTATAAGTTACTTTGAAATTTTCAGATAAAGTTTGCTATTTGACAAAAATGAAATAAGCACAACTACATGTTTTTTAATTTTCTATACTTTGGTAACCCATTTACTCTTTAGTTCACCAGGTTTTTTTTTTTTTGGTTCTTTCTCTTTGAAACCATCTTCACTTTATGCTTATCAATTTAGTGATGAGTATTTTCCCTTTTGGATTTCATACAGTTAGATTTGGGATCATTTTCAAAGTCTTGAATTTCTTTTTTGTGTAACTTTATGTTTTTTCTTTTTCTTATTAAGGCAATTTTCTGGCCAGGATGGAACTAACTATATAGATTAGTCTAATTTAGATTCACAGAGACCCCCATCCATACTTCTCCTTTTGAGGTCTGAGAGTAAAAGGCAACATGTACCACCACATCTTCCTCATTTTGTGCATCTATTAATGGCAATGAATTTCGCTGTATTCTGCCTTTTGTGATCACGTGGTTGCTTCAACTTTTTTAAAGATATTTTTTTCTGAAAGTCTACTCCTGTTCACTTACTGCTTTAATTTAGAAGTTATAGTGCAGTTTTTAATCAGTGAGCACACGTACATAATCTATAGCCTAGGCTAACTTTATACACCCTGTAATTCTGAAGATGACTCAGAACATTTGATCCTCTTGCTTTCGGTTCCTCAGTGTTAGGATTACAGTATGATGTCATCAAGCCAAAGTTTATGGTGCTATGCATTGAAACCATATCTATTTGAGAGGAAAATACCAGCGAGTTACTTGCCCAGCTCCAATATTTTAGTTCCATAATAAAGTAATCAAATATATATTGCTATAATGATATAATTAGTAAGATAAATATTCATTGAAGGGAAGTTTTCTGTTTTTTGATATTTGTGGGTTTTTTTGTATTTTATAAAAAATGGATTCTTTAAAGTTTCAAGACTGAAAAGAAATCATCAGGTGTTTTTTGAGAATTTACTAAAAATATTCCTATGTGACCATTGTACATCTTTGATGGCCATAAACACTCTTGCACAGTATTTAAAAGTACTTATTATCTTCTGCAACATGTGATACTATATATATGTATATATACATATATATTATAGAATAGAGTTTTTATATAAGTTAATGAAACAAAAATTACATAGCTATGACATATATTTTCCATGTTATGTTTTGATGGCTTAAAATTAATTCTCCATATTCATTTTAAAACATCTATTAAAATTTGACAAACTGTTTGCCAAGAACTGATTGACCATAAGAAAAAAATAAGTACATTTCAGTTATCCATTTAACTTGTTACTTTATAATACCAACGGTCAGCATAAAGACTATGCAAAAAACTTTATAATAAATCTATTAAGGAGAATATCATGAAGATATTTTTAAAATGACATGCTTATAATTTTAGCTTCAGTAAAAAAATTTTGTAGTACATAAAAAAGGATCTTGTAATTTAAACTATTTTTCTGAGTGTATCAGCAGAAGTGGAGTTCATTAAGTTGATATAGATCTTTTCCCAACCTTAACCAGGCACTTGTATAAATTTGGCAGACTATTTATGTGGCAAATTCACTGAAACTGCTTACTTAATATAATGTGCCACTCATGCTATCTATTTCAAATTACATGTTTGGATTCACACACAATCTAAAATTCAATTCCCTTTACTACAATTTCAGCAATTTTTTTAATATATAAATCTTGAAAAGGAAATACTTTGGATTTTTAATTTGTAGTCCCACAAGACAAAAAACAATTATGTGACATGACAGCCGCTATAAAAATTAACAAATTAGAATAGTAAATGAAAATGATAACCTTATTTTAAAGTAGGTAGATATCACTTTTATGGCACTAACCATGCATATTTGTTGCTATCTTTGCTCCTGTGACTGAGCAGACAGGGGCAGCCTGGAATGCAGAGAACACCCAAGTGTAAGATCAACTGGGATACAGTATAATAGGGCCCCACCTGCACCCAGGAGCTGGGCAGCACTACAGCACTCTGTGCCAGAAGAGAAACAATCATCCAGGGGTGTTTAGAAAGGCTTGCAGGCACAGAGCTGACAAGCACCAGCCAGAGACAGCAGGACCAACTAACATCAGAGATAACCAGATGGAAAAAGGCAAATGTAGGGACATTACTAACAGGGATGTTACTAACAGGTATCAAGGTAACATGGCACCACCGAACCTAATTCATCCACAACAGCAAGTCCTGGATACTCCAACACACCAGAAACGCAAGATTTGGATTTAAAATCACAGCTCATGATGCTGATAGAGGGCTTCAAGAAGGAGATGAATAGCTCTCTTAAAGAAATACAGGAGAACACAAGTAAACAGGAAGAAGCCCTTAATGAACTACAGAAAAACACAACAAAACAGGTGAAGGAATTGAACAAAACCATCCAGGATCTAAAAATAGAGGTAGAAACAGTAAAGCAATCACAAAGGGTAACAACCCTGAACATAGAAAACCTTAGGAAAGAAGTCAGGAATCATGGATGTAAACACCAACAAAAGAATACAAGAGATAAAAAAGAGAATCTCAGATGCATGAGATACCATAGAAAGCATTGTCACAACAGTTTATAGAAAATGCAAAATGCAAAAAGCTCCTGACCTAAAACATCCAGGAAATCCAGAACACAATGACAAGACTAAACCTAAGGATTATAGGTATAGATGAGAGTGAAGATTTCCAACTTAAAGGGCCAGCAAATGTCTTCAACAAAATTATAGAAGAAAACTTCCCTAACCTAAAGAAAGAGATGCCCATGAACATACAAGAAGCCTACAGAATTTCAGATTGGACCAGAACAGAAATACCTCCCTTCACATAATAATCAAAACCACAAATGTACTAAGCAAAAAAAGAATATTAAAGGCAGTAAGAGAAAAAAGCCAAGAAACACATAAAGGATGACCTAACAGAATTATACCAGGCTGCTAAACAGAGACCATGAAAGCTAGAAGATCCTGGGAAGATCTCATACAGACACTAAGAGAACACAAATGCTAGTCAAGACTACTATACCCAGCAAAACTCTCAATCACCATAGATGGAGAAACCAAGATATTCCATGAAAAAAACAAATTTACACAATATCTTTCCACAAAACCAGCCCTACAATGGATAATGGGTATAAATTTAACATCTTAACATCAATGGACTCAATTCTCTAATAAAAAGAAATAGACTAAGAGACTGGATATGTAAATAGGACCCTACATTTTGCTGCATACAGGAAACACACCTCAGTGTCACAGACAAACACTACTGCAGAGTAAAAGGCTGGAAAATAAATTTACAATCAAATGGTCTCAGGAAAAAAGCTGGAGTAGTCATTCTAATATCAGATAATATTAACTTTCAACCTAAAGCCATCAAAGGGAACACAGAGGACACTACTTACTAGTGAAAGGAAAAATGCACCAAGAAGAACTCTCAATTTTGAACATCTATGCTCCAAATACAAGGGCACCCTCATTCATAAAAGAAACTTTACTAAAGCTCAAAGCACACATTGCACCTAACACAATAATTGTGGGGGACCTCAACACTCCACTATCCTCAATGGACCGATCTGGAAAACAGAAACTAAACAGGGACACAGTGAAACTAATTGAACCTTTGGACCCATTGGATTTAACAGATACATACAGTACATTTCATCCTAAAGCAAAAAATATACCTTTTTCTTCGTACCTCATGGTACCTTCTTCAAAATCGACCACATAATTTGTCACCAGACAGACCTCAACAGATATAAGAAGATCGAACTAATACCATGACTCCTTTCTGATCACTACAGAGTAAGAGTGGTCTTCAATAGCAACAAAAACAACAAAAATCCCACATACACATGGAAGCTGAATAGTATAGTACTCTATTCAATGATATCTTGGTCAAGGAAGAAATAAAGAAAAAATCAAAGGCTTTCTAGGATTTAATGAAAATAAAAGACAACATACCCAAATTTATGGGTCACAATGAAAGCAATGCTAAGAGAAAAACTCATAGCCCTGAGGGACTCCAAAAAGAAACTGGAGAGAGCATACACTAGCAGGTTATTGGCACACCTTAAAGCCCTGGAACAAAAAGAAGCTACTTTACCCAGGAGGAGTAGAAAATAGGAAATCATCAATCTCATGGCTGAAATCAATCAAGTAGAAACAATAAGAACCATACAAAGAATCAACAAAACGAGGAGCTAGTTCTTTGAGAAAATCAAAAGATAGATAAACCCTTAGCCAGACTTATCAGAGGGCACAGAGACAGTATCCAAATTAACAAAATTAGAAATGAAGAGGGAGATATAACAACGGAAACAGGAAATTCATAAAATCACCAGATCCTACTACAAAACTTATACTCAACACAACTGGAGAATCTGGAGGAAATGGACAATTTTCTAGACAGACACCAAATAGCAAAATTAAATCAGGATCAAATATATCATCTATACAGTCCCATAATCCCTAAACAAATAGAAGGGATCATTGAAAGTCTTCCAACAACAACAACAACAACAACAACAAAAAAAAAAAAAAAAAGCACAGGACCAGATGATTTTAGTGCAGAATTCTGTCAGACCTTCAAATAAGACTTAACACTAATACTATTCAAACTATTCCACAAAATAGAAACAGAAGGAAAATTACCCAACTCGTTCTATGAAGCCACAATTAAGCTGATACCAAAACCCACACAAAGATCCAACAAAGAAAGAGAACTTCAGACCAATCTCCCTAGTGAATATCAATGCAAGATGCTCAATAAAATTCTTGCCAACTGAATCCAAGAACATATCAAATGATCATTCAGTATGATCAAGTAAGCTTCATCCCAGGATGCAGGGATGGTTCAATATATGGAAATTCATCAATGCAATCCACTACATAAACAAAGTCAAAGAAAAAAAACACATGGTCAGTTCATTAGATGCTGAAAAAACTTTTGACAAAATTCAGCATCCTTTCATACTAAAAGTCTTACAAAGTACAGGAATTCAAGGCCCATACTTTAAAAATAGCAAAAGCAATATACAGCAAACTGATAGCCAACATCAAACTAAATGGAGAGAAACTTGAAGCAATCCCACTAAAATCAGGTACTAGACAATGCTGCCCCCCTCCATATCTTTTCAATATAGTACTTGAAGTTCTAGCTACAGCAATTAGACAACATAAGGAGGTCAAAGGGATACAAATTGGAAAGGAGGAAGTCAAACTATCAGTATTTGCAGATGATATGATAGTATACTTATGTGACACAAAAAACTCCACCAGAGAATCCCTACAGCTGATAAACAATTTCAGCAAAGTGACTGGTTATAAAATCAACTCAAGCAAATCATCAGCCTTCCTATACTCAAAGGATAAGCAGGCTGAGAAAGAATGTAGAGAAATGACACCCTTCACAATACCCACAAACAATATAACGTATCTTTGTGTGACTCTAACCAAGCAAGTGAAAGATCTTTATGACAAGAACTTCAGGTCTCTAAAGAAGGAAATTGAAGAAGACCTGAGAAAATAGAAAAAACTTCCATGCTCCTGGATTAGTAGCATTAATATAGTAAAAATTGACATCTTGCCAAAAGCAATCTACAGATTCAATGAAATCCCCATCAAAATCCCAGCTCAGTTCTTTATAGACTTAGAGCAATTCTCAAATTCATCTGGAATAACAAAAAACCCAGGATAGCTAAAACTATTCTCAACAGTAAAATATCTTCTGGGGGAATCAGTATCCTAGACCTCACGCAGTACTACAGAGCAATTGTGTTAAAAATTGCATGGCATTGGCACAGTGATGGGTAGGTAAATCAATGGAATAGAATCGAAGACCTAGAAACGAACCCACACACCCATGGCCATTTGATCTTCGACAAAGGAGCTAAAACCATCCAGTGGAAAAAAGATAGCCTTTTCAACAAATGGTGCTGTTTCAACTGGAGGTCAGCATGCAGAAGAATGCAAATCAATCCATTCTTATCTCCTTGTACTAAGCTCAACTCCAAGTGGATCAAGGACCTCCACATAAAACCAGACACACTGAAACTAATAGAAAAGAAACTGGTGAAGACCCTTGAGGACATGGGCACAGGGTAAAAGTTCCTGAACAGAACAACAATAGCTTATGCTCTAAGATCAAGAATTGACAAATGGGATCTCATAAAATTACAAAATTTCTGTAAGGCAAAGGACACTGTCAAAAGGAAAAAACTGGCAACCAACAAATTGGAGAAAGATCTTCACCAACCCTACATCTGACAGAGGGCTAATATCCAATATATACAAAGAACTCAAGTTAGACTCCAGAGAGCCAAATAACCCTATTAAAAATGGTGTATAGAAAATAAAGAAAAATGTAAAAAAAATTGTGTAGAGTGCTAAACAAAGAATTTCACCTGAAG